>CM074720.1:184849514-185449514 GCA_037306005.1 Rhinophrynus dorsalis | reverse complement strand
CACAAGATCAGGGGAGACACAGCTGGGCACCCAATAGTGAATCCAGAATGGCCAAGGAGCTCAATTCTCCTTCCAGCAGTAGCCTTGATCACATGAGGCTGGAGTCAGCAGAGATACCCAGCCAGGTCCTCAGTAAGACAAAAAAGAAGAGACTTGGTTAGTCCGAGTCAGGTATAGGACAGGTAAACACTGGGTGGATGGTGGGTTGAGGAATTTCCTTTTGAAATGTGTCACCTGTCATGTTAGGAAGTGGCGGAGTTCTCTCTTGGTGTGCTACAAAGGAGACCCTAGATGGAAATCTTGTTGCATAGGCTACATAGAGTAACACAAGGATTAGACACTTTATCCCACTAGAGAAGGTATCCCTTTAACACACTTGCTCCACAGTGCAGACTGTTGTCCCTTTGGGATGCTCTGCTGGTCTTCCAGATGCCTTTTATCTTCCCCACAGGAAGATAAAAGAATTCAGATGAGAGACAGAAAATGCATTGACTTCTGATCCTTCCTAATTTTGACTGAAAAACGAAAATGAAGGTCTTGGTAGAGATCATCCCTGTTACCTCCATAGAGGACACTTTTAAAACTGAAAGTAAGCTGAACTGGTCAGTGTGTCTGCTTCCTTCAGATAACATTCTGTAATTCTTAACCCCATGGTCCCTGTGTCCCTCATAGGACAAATGAGAAAGGCAAAATACACATTATAACATACTTCTCTTTTTCTGTTTCTTAGAACCCAAAGATATTACTTCTGGATGAGGCAACAAGGTAAGTAAATATCTTTAAATATTACAGTGAAGTGGTGGATGGGCACTAGTTTGAATGACATCAGTAATGGCAATTTTGCGGTCATGTCCATGTTGAAATCAAGATCTAATAATATGTGTTGGTCCTTTGTGTTAAGTCTATGATGACGTTGACATTTCAGTGTTGTGGCAAGATCACTGAAGTTAACCAACATAATGCCAGGGTAGTTTTGTTCATTAAAAGAAAATTAATCGTGAATTACTTTAGGACCAGAGGTACCTTTTATATGACCAGGAAAATATTTGCATTTAAAACCCAATTAAAATGCATTTATTTTTTATCAGCACAGAATGAGCTTTCTTTTGATACCAACTTTAATTATGTATTCCATGAGTGCATTATAATTTAAATGTAAATTACAATTATAATAGCTAGAATATTTTGCAGCAGATACATATATATATATATATATATATATATATATATATATATATATATATAGTTCACATAGTAAATACAGGGTGAGATCTTTGTTATTTCAACATGTCAGATTGACACATGATTGAACATATGTTCAAGGGTCCCTGGGGCAGAATATACAGAGAGAAGTCTGGGCCTATAATCTAGGCAATATCACTAGAGGTGAACCTTTTTGGCCCCCGGAAAACCTGCCAGTCCCCATTTTCCATCATCTACCTAAAGTGCACAAAAGTCTGGTCCGCCCACTGGGCAGGCCCATCGTGTCCGGCATAGGGTCTCTTAATAAATCATTGTGGGTGGACCAGTACTTGTGGCCTTTGGTCGAGAGACTACCTAGTTTTCTTTGGGATACCAAACAGGTATTGAAACAAATGCTGAATGTTGAGTGGAGCAAAAATGTAGAGTTAGGGAACATTTATATCAGATCCAGAAAAAAGAACAGGATTCAGCAGTAACTAAACATGTATTTCAAAGTCATGGAGGTGATTTAAGGGTTTGTAGTTTCCAGGGTTTTGAGAGAGTAATCCTACCACCCCATGGTGGTGATATATTGGGTCTATAGTAATATATTGTTATATATATATATATATATATATATATATATATATATATATATATATATATAACTAGTGTAAAAGCCCTTATACATGGGCCAAGGTCCGGGTAATGTTAACCCTTTGAGTGCCAGAGGAGTATACAACGCATTGCTTTGCAATGCGTTGCATACCTCTCTGGCACTTAAAGGGTTAAGCAACCTCTACCTCACTGCTACACGCGATGAAATCATGTGCAGTAGAGACTGGGCAAACGTGGGCAGTCTGTATTGCGCGTGACTGCAGTGTGACAAACATCCTAGCGAATTATTATATAGGATTCTTAATATTTGTTGATTTTTTCCTATGGGTAGAAATTGAGCCTTGCCATAGGTCCACACAAAACACCGATCAGCTATTTTTTGAGATTACAAGTGTAGTGTTAACTTTGTAGCCTCAGTTTGGGTTCTTTTTTTTCCATAATGGGTATGCTTGAAAACTCTACTGTGGAAGGCATTACCTGCCTGTAAGCTATGTGTATATATGTGTGTTGTCTGGGGGAGGTTTTTCAGAGCCTGGCTTAGCTGGGTCTTGCGGGGTGGATTTGTTGTTGGGTGATTTAGGCTGTTCAACTAGGACCTACACATAAAGGCCAGAGAGGGCTCCAGTGGGAGCTAGGCTTTTATCTTATGATTTCATGTTTTTAGGATTTGATGTGATAATTGTTACGGTTGGCAAGCAAAACCAGGAGTCAGACGGTATAGGTATGCTGCACCCGAACCCACGAGGAACGGAGTGCCTGCAAGTGCTCATCAAGAGCTGGAATAGCTTGTGCTCGGACGGTTTCTGGAAGAACTTAGGGTTGGAACCCATAGTTGACCAAGAACGGGGAACTCTGAGTAGAAGAGTTTACAACACAATTTCTGGCAAACTCTGCCCAGGGCAACAGGGTAGCCCAATTGTCATGGTGGTCAGAGACCTAGCAGCGGAGAAATTGCTCCAAGGCTTGGTTCAACCTTTCTGCCACACCACTGCATTGCGGGAGAATGCCAATTGAATTCCCATTTGCTCACAGAAACACCTCCAGAAGCGGGACACAAACTGGCTTCCTCTATCAGACATGATCACCTTTGGGATACCATGGAGTCGGAACACCTCCCTTGCAAATACCACCTCCAATTCCTCTGCGGATGGTAAGCCCTTAAGTGGCACAAACTGAACCTTTTTTGTGAATTTGTCCACAGTCATTAGTATTGCAGTATAGCCCATGGACCTAGGAAGGTCGACCATAAAATCAATGGACAGGTGTGACCAGGGGCGTTCCCCATTGACCACAGGCTGGAGCAGGCCTATCGGCAGATGTCGAGGAGACTTATTTTGAGCACACGTGGTGCAGGCTGCGGTAAAGGCAGCACAATCAGAGCGGAGGCTCGGCCACCAAAACAGTCTAGACAAAGACCAGATTAACAGGTCGCGCCCAGTATGGCCAACGATATGGCCACTAAGAATCTCAGCAGGGGCAGATGCCTGAGCGGCCAGTATCTCCTCTCCCAGGGGAGAAGTAATGCAGGTACATATATTGGCAAAAATGCGATCAGCAGGAATGATCGGAGCAGAAGGAACCTCCTCCTTGGACCTACTACTAAATTGGCATGACAGTGCGTCAGCCTTCACATTTTTCAAGCCCGGAAGGTAGGAAACCATGAGATTAAACCCGGATAGGAATGGAGCCCATCTGACCTGACGGGAGGACAACCGCTTGGCCTCAGACAAGTAAGTCAGATTCTTGTGGTCTGTAAGAATCAAAATGGGGGAATTGGTACCCTCCAACAGATGATGCCACACCTTTAATGCCAAGATTATGGCCAGCAACTCCCGATCACCAATCTGATAAACCATCTCCTCCTTATTTTTTTCGAGAAGTAGCCATAAGGGCGTAAAACCTCTCCAGGAGCTGACCGTTGAGAGAGGAAGGCACCTACTCCAATCTCTGATGCATCAACCTCCAGGGTAAAGGGCAGAGCGGGATTGGGATGTACTAGGATTTGAGCCGCAGTGAATGCTGCTTTGAGGTTGTCAAAGGCAGATAGTGCATCGGAAGACCATTCTAATACTTTGGCTCCTTTCCGCGTCATGTCAGTGATAGGTTTTACAATGGTCGAGAAATTTCTTATAAATTTACGGTAATAGTTCTCAAAGCCCAAAAATCTTTGAATCGCCTTTAGTCCCTCCGGACGAGGCCACTGGACCACAGCAGAAAGATTTTTGGGGTCCATCGCAAACCCAGATGCGGATATAACATACCCAAGAAAGGTAACTTGAGTCTTGTGAAATTCACACTTTTCCAACTTGCAGAACAAGTTGTTGTCTCTCAGAAGCGAAAGAACCCTGGATACATCCGCATAGTGAGTCTCCACCATTGGAGAATGGATAAGGATGTCATCCAGATAAACGACAATGCAGCTTTGCAAAAGTTCTCTCAGAATGTCATTTATAAATTCTTGGAAGACAGTGGGAGCATTGCACAGGCCAAAGGGCATGACCAGGTATTCATAATGCCCGCTCCGGGTGTTGAACGTTGTCTTCCATTCATGCCTTTGTTTGATCCTGACCAAATTGTAAGCCGCCCTCAAATAGAGCTTAGTAAAGATAGTAGAACCTTTGAGGAGGTCAAACAGCTCAGTAATCAATGGTATGGGATACGCATTTTTTACCATCAGTTTGTTTAAGCCCCGAAAATCGATACAAGGGCGTAATTCTCCCTCCTTTTTAACAAAAAAAAATCCAGCACCTGCAGGGGATGAGGATTTCCGAATGATGCCCCTCTCCAAGGCATCAGCCACATAATCCTCCATGACCTTATTCTCTTCCGCAGATAGAGGGTACATACGACCCCGCGGAGGGGTAGTCCCAGGCAAGAGTTCAATCGTACGGTCTATGTGGAGGTAATGCTCCGGCCTGGACTTTGTTAATTACCTCGGAAAACTGCGAATAGACCTCCGGTAGGCCTTGAGACTCGGCACAGGCAAGTCTTATGGGACGTGAAAAACATGACTCCTCACAGTGAGTCCCTCAGGACAATATCTCACATGTGATCCAGTCAGTTTTAGGGTTATGTTTTTGTAACCATGGGAACCCTAATACAATAACATAGTGCGGGGAGTTTATCACTTGAAACTTCAGGGTTTACTTATGCAGGGTTCCCATGCTTAGGGTAAGTGGGGCCATCTCGTGGGTAATATGTGCTGGCAGCAGGGGTCTGCCATCAGTTGCTTCAACCGCCAAAGGAGTGTCACAAAGCAGTAAAGGAATCCCAAAACACTCAGCGAATGCGGCTTCCACAAAATAACCTTCCACGCCAAAGTCTATAAGAGCAAGCACAGGGATAGACTCTTTGGCCCAAGACAGGACTATGTCCAGCAAGGGTTTAGCCTGAGAGGCTTCAGGGGACTGTGAGATGCCATCTAAGATCTGCCCCCGACAGGATCTTTTGTCTCCCGGACTTACCGGGCATGATTTCAGGAAGTGATAATTTTTACCGCAGTACAGACATAGTCTTTCCCTCCGTCTATGGGCCCTCTCCGAAAGTCAGGTAGCACCCCGCATAGGTTCACCACCTGTAGTGTCGGAACCAGGAGGCATGGAAGGTGAGGGAGGACATGGTGGGCAAGAAAAGCTGTAGGACATGCTGGTAGGATACCTCCGCAGGCGCTCCTTAAACAACGGTCTCTCCCGAACCTGTGTATCTATGAGGATGACAAAGGATATCATCTCATCCAGACTATTAGGTAAGTCACAAGCAGCAATCTCGTCCTTCATGTAATCGCAAAGCCCTTGGGAGAATGCGGCTATCAGGGCCTCATTGTTCCACCCTACCTCGGCAGCTAGGGTTCGAAACTCTATAGCGTATTCCGCCACCGTTGCGGTTACCCTGGCAGATAGTCATCAGATGTTTGGAAGCTATGGTCCCACGACCTGGCACATCAAATACGCTTCTAAATGAGGCCACAAATTGTGTAAAATTATATATTTTGGGTATCTCCATTTCCCATAATGGATTCGCCCAAGCCAATGCCTTCACAGCCAAGAGAAAAATCATAATTCCACCCGTACTGCACACAGTAGGGAAGGCATGAGGAAGGATCTCAAGGTATATGCCCAACTGATTTAGGAATCCGCGACAAAACTCCTTTTCCCCACTATAGCGTTATGGGAGTGGAGCGAAACCAGTTAACCCTCTGACCAGTCCTGCATCAGAGATGGTAGCAGCTGTAGGTGCCAAAGAAGAAACTGGAGTGGCCACCTGCTGTGGTTTAGTGCATTCTTAATGAGCGGTTCTGCCAAGCAGTTTCTGCAAGGCACCTGCCAATTGATCAGTACATTGATCCTGATCCTGCATTCTGTCAAAAATTCTCTATAAAGGAGGATCACTATCACCATCTGTTGTCATGACCCTTAAGTACTGTTACAGTTGGCAAGCAAAACCAGGAGTCAGATGGTATAGTTAAAGTGACGAACAGGACTGTAACGGGTCACACTCCACAAGAGGCGGAGCCTCTCCTCCCCCTGGCTGGGATCACATGGACATTAATACTGAATGGTATAGAGAGAATACCTTCTCCCACTCAGAGGCTCAGAGCTGCAGATTACAGCCAGCTTGAGTGTTTTATGGTTCTGGAAGGGGGCTGCTAGGCTGAAATTGTTCACTTCCCCTCCCCCTTTGTCTGAGATTCCTACAGGAGGTTTTATGGTGACAGCTATGCACTGGGAATGTATACAGTGTGGCTGCCAGGCCGAAAGTGTCCACTTCCCATCCCCCTTGTGTAACCTTTTTTTAATGTCAATGTGGAGACTGCCCCTTTTTTCTCTGAACTGTAGAAAATGTTGTGTTGTTTGAAAATAAAGGCAGTTCATGATTTAACAAGAAGTAGCGTGCTTGTCTTTCTGTCGTCCGCTATAGAGCAGTTACTCATAAAGAAGTGCCAGGGGACTAAATAGATAGAATATCCTATAAGAACCAGATATATCCGTGCAGTATATCCTGCATTGCCGGTGGATACACGACTCCAAGTACCGGGTCTTAGTGCTTAGTATAGCGGTTAGCAGTGCAGGTTAGTGAAAGAAACCCACGGACGATAACGTGCCTGAACTGCTATACCTTCTGTGGCAGAGACGCCAGGGCCATATCATCACAGTTAATATAACCTTTATTATGAGAATAATAACAGCAATGCATTAGAAATATATACACACAGTGGGTGATAGAAAAGGTGAGTACTGTATCAGAAATAGCAGCCTCCCAATATCACCACCACACTGTCCCAGACTAGGCCTCAGCCTGCTGGAGTCTCGCGGTAAAGTAACGCCCAAGAATGATACTGACTCAGCCTGCAGTCAGTAGCTGGGAGTCTGCTAGAGCCCCAGGTCAATACACGAAGGATGTCTGAATAACGGAACCAACAAAAGGAGCGAACAGACAGGGCTTTAGTAAGCACCAGACAGGATAGTCAGACGAGCCAAAGTCATACACAGAGGGGGTAGTCAGCCAGAGACACAGGTTTGCACCAGATAGGATATCCACTGAAGCAATGGAAAGCTGAATGTGCAGTTGACAGAGCCCCAGGTCATCAGAGTGAGTAGTCAGACAAGCCTAGTTCATATACGGATCGGGTAGTCAGCCATAGCCACAGGTTTGAACCAGAATGGATATCTGAGGCAAATCGGAACGCACAAGGAGAATAGTCAGACAGAGCCACAGGTCAACACCAGAATGGATGGACAGACAAGCTGGATCATACACAGGAATCAGGAATACTAGATAATGAACTGGTCAGGACTTAGACTGCCCTTTAATCCCCTCCACAGGAAGTAGGTAGGAGGAGCAGGCTCAGAGGAAGGAAGTAGGTAGGTGGAGACTACAGGAAGCATGACATAAAACAGAGGCCTGCTTTACTCTGAAGCCTATCGCCTGCAGATGACGTGTGGAAAGACGCTGAGCGTCGCTGAAGCGGCGGCTCTGGAAACAAGGTACTGTGACATTAATAAACAGGTAAACTATAAGCTCTTATGCAAACAAACGTGTTCCAGTGCCTTATTGTCCTAGAAGACCATGCTACTGATCAAAATTCAGTGTATGCTAGGCATCAATCAAAGGGGTTTGTCACATACGGTGGAGAATGTGGGCATAGCACACTTACAGTCTGAGGGCAGAAGGACTGAACCAGGAGAACAGCACAGCTGGTGTTGGTGCCTGAAAAGCTGAAAGGTAAACCTGAGAGAGAAATGTGACAGACCTACATCAAAATCTGTGAAGGGAGTTGTGACTCTTGAGAGCCCAGGACTTCTGTAAGAATCTAACCTGTGGAGCACAGTGGCAGAGGGACCAGAGAAAAGGTCCTGGATCCAGCAGCAGCTAACACTGTGGGGGAAGAGTGAAAAATCTGACTTGATGTACTGTGTTGCCGCATAATAAATGTTTGTTGCAATAAAGCATGTAAATCATTAATCCTGAGAAACTGTGTGCAAAGTTTACTACATGCTGAATGTGAAAATAAGTAGTTTCCTCAGGTGGAAATAGTAAAAAAAGCAACACTTTCTTTGTGAAAGCTGCAGCTGCTAGTTGTCCAGTTGCACTCTGCAGGGAGAGTGAAAAGGTGGAGTTAAACTCAAAGCAGTATTCAGTGAGAAACTGTGCAAAGTTTACTCTACATGCTGAATGTGAAAATAAGTACTTTCCTCAAGTGGAAAAGGTGAAGTTAAACTCAAAAAATGTTTTACTACAACTTTGGAATGAAGCAAAGAGGTAAAGTGCAATGTATTTTAACAGCACTATTGTGTCTGCAAAATGTCCGTTATATCTCTGCAGAGAGAAAGCAAATGCAGAGCCAGAACTTCAGGGACTTTGCATTACAAATGACATTCACAAAGTCTCCAGATATCTACAGTAAAATTAAAGAGTTTCAGGAGGAGATAGAAACATTGAAATGGCTGCAGGGTTGATGACTTAAACTGGCAGCTAGAAGACATAGCTCAAAAGGATACAAACAATAAAGTGAGAGAGCTACATGTTTATTGTGATTGTAATGAAGGTGTAGCAGCAAAGCAATTTGCAGTTATCAAGCAAAACCTATCCCAAAAGTTACTGATGCTTGAGGAAGAAAAGCACAGATTGCAAAACGAAAAAGCATGCTTTTGATGTTAAACAGAGAGAATCAGAGAATGAAAAGCTGCAGAAAGTGTTATGTCTTCTTAAAGGTAAAGTTACATTTGGCAATGAAAAATGTGGTGCAGAATTACCCTGCATCTAGACTAACAGCAGTGTAAGCTGTGTCAAGGTGAACAGATGTGGAAGTGATTTTTAGAGGAGGCCAGAAACTGAAGGATGCAGAAAGGTGACTTGGAGAGTTCAATTTGCATGACATAGGTACAAAAGTATGAAAGAGAGAGTTTCATGTTGTTCAACAAAAACTTTCACAGAAAATACTCCTTGAAAAAAATGTATGCTTTTAGAGGGTTTAATTGTGTTTAAGGAAAGTTGTGCAAGTGCAGATAAATAAGGAGATGAACTGGATCGGTTTTCCAAAGATCAGTCTGATTATATGGGAAAACAGATTAAATACAAGACACTGTATCAAGAGTTAAGGTCAAAATTAGCTGAGCTACAAACTGTGCTAAATCAAGAGAAGTAAGTAAGGGAGAACCTCTCCCAAAGAATTCTCCAAGTGGAGAGAGAACATAAAGCTCTAAAGATGAAGAATGCTGCTGTTTCAGAAAAATGTTCCTTTGAAGTTGGTCATTGCAGTCTGTAGGTGGAAGAGTTAAAGCATGAAGTTGCTGCTTTAAAAGAGACAGATCTTACACACCATCTACCGTGGAAGGGTACATAAAACATTACAGACACAAGTTGAAAGTGCAGCCAGCGACTATGATTTACTACAGCTTCAGCTAGAAAATCTGACCATGTCAGCATAGGTGGGGCCTTGGTAGGAGAACTCAGGTGCAACATCGGCTCTTAGGCATTGCAACGTGAAGTCTTAAGGTCGGCTTCTTCTATATATTCTGTGAGTCTGTGCAGAGCCGGTGCTCAGTTATTTTGAATTTTCCTTGTGATCAGTTTGTCTCTGCTTAGCTCTTCTTGTTTCTTGACCCTTGGCCTTGTTGATTAACACTGACCCTGTTCTGCCTGCCTTGACCTCGGTCTCACCTGGACATTTGACCTTGCTTCATATGTGGATCTCCGCGTACCTTCTTCTATTATTTATATTTATATATATATTTTTTTATTTTTTTATTATTATTATTATTATTTATTTATTGTTTGGGCCTTCTCCACCCTGCATTGGCTTCCAGTCTACCATTAACCTTTTTGGGATTTGCTTTTCTCTATCTTAGAATATACCTGAGCTGTTTGCTAATTCTCAGTGTTGCCCTCTCCTATTCTGAGTGGGGTTTCATGCAGCACACATTCCCCTAAGTTTTTACTTGATGGAATGGTTCTTATCCACCTATGGCCATCTTTTCAGCATCATACTCTCTCCCTTGTTCCCATTTATATTGGAACTCCTGTGGCTGATGCTACATAATCCTTCTATCAATTGGTCTTCAGGCACCGTGTCCCTCTCGTCCACCCATTGCCAGATGCAGTGTCTCCTTTCTTCCCAACAACATCTGTTGCATTCTCTCTTCCCCTGGGTGTTCCCTGCCTATTCCATACCTAAGCTTTAAGGATGTATTCAACAAGTAAGACTGCCTCATTGAGATTCTACCTGGGGGCTCCTTATGGATGAATATACCCCTTATCCAGTCCAGCATTACAATATTTTCAGACATCTCTCTCCGACAACCTTAAGAAAGGATTCATTCATCTGTCCACTTCACCGGCTGGTGTCGGTATCTTCTTTGTTGAAAAAAAAGAAGACTGCTGCCTACAACCTTGCATTGATTATTGAGACTCAAACAAGGTCACAGTCAAAAATTTCTACCCTTTATCTCTCATCTCTGACATGCTCGAACGGTTGGCTATTGCCTCTGTGGTTACTAAGATTGACTTGCAGGGAGCATACAACCTGGTGGATATCAGACAAGGTGATAAATGGAATACAGGCCTTCTCTGTCATCCAGTATACGTTACAGGTAACATTCAGGGAGGCGACCGCCCCTTTAAGTAGGCAGGAATAATTCTTGAAAAGAAGTGCAGGGTGGAACCTTCCTTCTCTCCTTAGCTGTGCACCAGCCAATCCCCAACCAATTAGATTTGTTCCTTGAACAGGAAATGCAATGAAACAGTTCTGCTTAGTTTTTAGATATATTTATTGTTTGCTGTTAGATATAGGATGCCACCATTAGGAGGATTGCCATTACTGACATTCCAATTATGGATAGCTCCATTTCCAGGTGCTGTTGTGGACCTTACAGCACTTAGGGGAAAATCTTGTGTGACATGTTCTTTCTCTGTCGTCCAATACAGGTTACTGGTGTCTTTGGGTAGGCAATCCGCCCCGTTAATAGGCAGGAACAATTCTAGAAATTACTGCAGGAGGTGGAGCCTACCTTCCCTCCTTGGCTGCAGCTAGCCATTCAGCTTCAGAAAGATTTGTTCCTTGGTGAAGGTCACACGGGGAAGAGAACAGTTCTGCTATAGTTTTAGAAACTGTTTTATTTTTCTGTTAGATATGGAATACCACCATTAGGTAATCTGAATACAGAAGATCTGCAGGAAAGGTGAGCAACCCTTTGAGTGCTGCAGGTCCACTTGTCCCACAGTGCCCCTCCGCACAGGGGTTTTAACTTGGAGTTCTTATTGCGCACTCCTGCACTCATTGGGTTTTTGTTATGTCTGTCAGTGTTTGGAGCAACTTTATGTGGTAAATTAACCCTTTAACTGCTGGTTGGCATTCTTTGGGGTGGTTATTGGCACTTTCCCTACTGGGTTCAGTGTTTTCTGGGTCTGCTTACATGTTCTAGTGATGTTTCATGTATTTTTATTTCTTAGTTCTAACTTTGACAAATTTGAGTTCCACGCCATTGCTCCATTCACTCCTATGGGACATAGGAGTTTGGGACTTATCTCTGCAACCGCTCAACGTAGCTACTTCAGAGAAGGCTCATTTTAATTGTCTGACCTTGCTCTATCATCCGGTTCATATTGCATGTGTGTTGGGGGGCTCAGGGGGCTTCAGACACAGTTCGGATACTTTTTCTGTGAAAACTACATTTCCCATGAGCGTTTTCTTTGTACGCTCATTTCTGATTGGCTTTCGCCATGTTAGCCATTTTGTGAGCTTTACAGAATGAGTATCCTACGCAGGGCTTGATCTCTCCTTCTCTCCTCTGCAGATTAACCCTTCGCCTGCAGATAAGTGTATATTAGCAATTTCTGGGGTGAAATTTTAATCTTACACACTGTAAATTGGGTGATTAATCATTCTGAACGTTGTTGACACTGTGAGAATGTCTACTCCGTTGGAGCTTGAGGCCAGGCCTAAGACTAAAGACGCTGGAGTCTCTTTATCCCCATTGCGCATTGCTCCTCATGTCATACAAGGTTGCCTAAAGAATTCTCAGGTCATTTATGCCCAGCATGTTCTGATGTCTCTGAGTCTATCCCAGGGACCTCCAACCATGCATAAGAGCCTGTTTGGGTGCAAGAGTTCAAGGCTGCTACCAGGGACCTTAGGTCTACATTTCAACTCTTTCCATCCCAGTTACAGGAGGTCTTCCATTCCTGGCAGACCCCCTCCTCAGTCAGGTCTTCCCTGCCCAAACCGCAAGGAGTGCCTGACATTTCAGATTCCTCTGAGGAGGAACTGTTGGTGGGTTCAGATGTTGAGGAATGTTCTGCTGTGGGTTCCTCTCAATTTCTGGGGACCCTTTTGAGGCTGATCCCGAACCCTCAGCTGAGGGCCTAATCAGAGCCGTCTTAAACAGGCTAAACATTCCCCCAGTTCAGGAGGTCTCATCTGATCCCTCTGATGTATACCAGGAGCCTATAAAGCCCCATACTTGTTTTCCGCCTAACCCCACTCTGGACCGCCTAGTGGCTGTTGAGTGGAAATCTCCGGACAGAAAGCCTTCTGTCTCCAAGAGGTTTACTAAGCTTTACCCCTTTTCTGAGGCAGCACTTGCTCAATGGGTTCATCCCACCAAGGTATATGCTCCTGTCTCCAGTCCAGGCTATCTAAGTCTACTGCCTTACCAGTCTCTGATGCATCTGCTCTGAAGGACTGAACTGACAAGAAGCTTGAGGTTTCCTTCAAGACCATTTTTGCCATTGCTGGTACTGCCATGCGCCTGGCATTCGCTGTGGAATGGGTTAACCAGGCTATTGCGGTCTGGACTGAGCAACTCACCCTAGCTGTACGTCAGGGTGCTTCGTCTTCGGATATGTTGCGGCTTCTTGCCAACATGTCTGAGGCCCAGCACTATGTTTCTGCTGCCTTATTTGATGCCATCTGTCTGGTGGCACGGGTTTCCACCATGTCTGTGGTTGCCAGAGGAACTCTTTGGCTCAAGATCTGGGCTGCTGACAATGCTTCTAAGAAAACCTTGCTGTCATTGCCCTTTCAGGGCATATCCTTATTTGGGCCAGATCTTAAGGATCTGATTAGTGAGGCCACTGGGGGTAAGAGTACTCATCTGCCCTTGGTCCCCAGGAAGAAACCTCCTTTCAAGAGTAACAGGCTTTTTTGTTCCTTTCAGACTGAGACACATCCGGCGAAGCAGGCGGTTCCCTCAGCTCCACGTGCCTCTTCCAAGCCCAGACAGCAATGGAATCCCAATGTCTCCACCAAGCCTAAGGCTTCCAAGTCTTCTTCGGCATGACTCGCCAAACCTGGGTCCCCATTCAGCTGTGGGTGGTCGTCTACGTCACTACCATAACATCTGGGAGGATTCAGTTGTGGACCCGTGGGTTTTCTAAGTAGTAGCAGAAGGGTACAGGGTCCCTTTCGTCTCTCTTCCTCTCTTTCGCTTTTTCCCCTCTTAGTCCCCAGGGCGTAGAGAAACACCGTCTCTTCAACAGCGCTATCAAGTCTCTTCTGGATAAGGATGTTCTGGAGCCTGTTCCAGTTCAGGACAGAGGTATGAGTTTTTACTCAAACCTTTTTGTGGTGTCCAAGAAGGATGGCGGCTGTCGTCCAATTTTGGATTTGAAGGATCTCAATTCCTTTGTGATCCGGTCTCATTATCACCAAGAGTCCCTGAGGACGGTGATTGCTGCTCTGGTTCCAGGGGAATTCCTTGCTTCTCTTGACCTTCAGGAAGCGTATTTACACATCGCCATTCATCCAGGGAACCGGCAGTATCTCAGATTTGCCTGCGACATTTGCCAGGGACATTTTCAGTTCTCAGCTCTTCCCTTTGGTCTGACTACAGCTACTCAGGTATTCAACAGTGTCCTGGAAGCCTTAGTGTCCGTCCTCCACCGGGACGGCATTAGAGTTACTCCTTACATGGACAACCTGCTTCTGAAAGCCCCCTCTGTGGAATTTCTTCGTCAG
This sequence comes from Rhinophrynus dorsalis, assembly GCA_037306005.1. Classification (NCBI taxonomy): domain Eukaryota; kingdom Metazoa; phylum Chordata; class Amphibia; order Anura; family Rhinophrynidae; genus Rhinophrynus; species Rhinophrynus dorsalis. The sequence goes on along the minus strand of CM074720.1, from coordinate 185,435,260 downwards.
CAGGTTCAGGACTGCATCCACGCTCTCACCCATCATGGGTGGATCATCAACTTGAACAAGTCAGATCTTGTCCCATCCCAGCGTCTGGTCTTTCTGGGCCTTCTTTTCGACACTCAGCAGAGCATGGTGTTTCTCACTGAGGAAGTGGCTCACCAGATTGTCCACAGGGTTTTGGCTGTTCTAGCTCAAGATCCCGTTCCAGCCAAGAAGTTATCCTCTCTAGTGGGGAAATTCATCTCCACCATGGAAGCAGTGCTGTTTGCCATGGCTTACACCAGGGAACTCCAGAGATTTTTGATCCAGGTGTGCAAGTGTCAGCCGGACCTTCTGCAGATGTCAGTATCCCTCCCCCTCCATGTGGAACTGAGTTTGTCATGGTGGCTCGACCTCTCCAATCTCCTGAAGGGCAAGTCCTTCCTTCTGGACCACGATGACGACAGATGCCAGCCTCTCTGGCTGGGGAGCAGTCCTGGGTTGCCTGAGTGTTCTCTTGACACCCCAGCTGGAAGAATGCCCAGTCCAGGTTCAGTCCGACAACGCCACGGCTGTGGCTTACATCAACAGGCAGGGTGGAATAAGAAGTCTCGGTCAAGGCTATTTTGTCCTGGGCAGAAGAACGAGTTCCTTCCATATCTGCAGTGCACATTCCAGGTGTAGACAACGTCATGGCAGACTTCCTCAGTCGACACACAGTGGACAGCAGAGAGTGGGAACTGCATCCAGAGGTGTTCACCCTCATTGTTCAGAAGTGGGGTCTTCCTTGCATCGACCTGATGGCAACAAGACACAATCGTAAGGTTCCAAGGTTCTGCTCTCTCTGGAGGGATCCTCTAGCTCTGGCGGTGGATGCCATGTCCATTTCTTGGTTATTCCTCTGGCCTACATCTTTCCTCCCCATCCCATGTTGCACAGGGTGTTACGAAAATTAAGACTGGAACGTTGGCCGGTCATTCTGATTGCTGCATATACTGGCCTCGACAAGTTTGGTTTCTGGAGCTTCTGGATCTGTCAGTGGCGGAGCCATTCCAACTCCCCTCCCATCCGGCTCTTCTCCTCCAGGGTTACCTGTGGAAAGAGGACATTCATCATCTAGCTTTGACGGCTTGGAAATTGAATCCTCAATATTGAAGAAAAAAGGTTTTTTTTCTGGTGTGGTGGCTACTGTGCTTAGTGCTCTCAAGCCAGTTTCTTCAAACGCTTACCATCGTGTCTGGTAGACCTTTCTATCTTGGTGTGCTGATAAGGACCTGTCTCAGGAATTTGATCTGTCTACGGTCCTGGCCTTGTTGCAGGACGGCGTGGATAAGGGCCTCAGTTTGAGTTCCCTTAAGGTTCAGACTTCTGCTCTCTCTGTTTTCTTTCAGAGGAGCATTGCTGTCCTTCCTGATGTCAAGGTATTTTTCCAGGGTGTTGCCCATACTCACCCTGTCTTTAAGGCCCCTGCTCTTCAGTGGGATCTTAATCTGGTTCTGGGCGTCCTTCAGCACCCTCCCTTTGAGTCCTTGGCTACTATTCCTCTACGCCTTCTGACATGGAAAATGGCTTTTCTCCTGGCGATCGTGTCTGTTCGTTGTGGAGTTACAGGCTATGTGCTGTTGACAACCATTTTTGGTGTTTCACAAGGAAAAGGCCGTACTTTGAACTTCTCAGGACTTTCTCCCTGTGACGGTACCAAGGTTTACCGGGACCTTTTGAGGTCTTCTGTTCTTGAACTGCCACTGCTGCTGCCCCTCTTCCATGGCTGGCTGGAGCCCTGCTACTTCCTGGTGTCTGGAGGTCCTGGATAGTCAGGCAAGAACAACTGGATGCTGCCCCTGGCAGACTGGCAGACCTAGTGAATTTAGCTGCAGAACCATAGGGGGGGTTTCCAGAGGCCCCCTCCAGAAATACAGCCAAGACTTGCATTAAGGAGGGTAGAACAGAACAGCCTTTATTGATAAAAAACACTACTTATATACACTTCCAGACACTCTTATCAAGATAAGAATACAAATTAGTGCTTGAAAAAGGGACATTGTAACTGGTCCATAATAACCTCCCCTGACTGCTCAATGAAGCACAGCAGGAGTCAGTTCACATTCCAAACAATGCTTAGCACATGGAGTATTCTTTAAACAAGCCAGAGTGCTGGACTTAACAGCCCACTCTGCTTTCTGGTTCCCCACAGCCATCCCCTTTGCAGGACTTAAAGTATAACCCCACACACACACACTATTTCCAAATGTTACACAGTGTACAAAACCGTGATCAATATTTCATATGTTACTAGTTGAAGAGCCCGTTACACGGGCCACAGTGCCACAGCCAGCTGGTCGCGGGACAGTCATGCGCAGTTGAGACTGACCGCGCTGAGGCTGATACAGAGCTGAACACTCCTTCGGAGAGCCCAGCTCTGTATCAGCCGCGGCGCGAGCAGTGTCTACTGCGCATGACTGCAGCACACGCAGCAGTCTGTACTGTGCATGATTGTGGCGGCATTACACACGTTTTAGCGAATTATTATATAGGATAGTTCTAAATTACTCCATCTGGTCACAGTGCCCAATGTGGTTTTGGAGTTCCACATTAATCAGGAGATTGTGGTGCCCTCTTTCTGCCCTGACCCCACCTCCGACAAGGAGAGGGATCTCCACTTGTTGGACGTGGTGCGTTGTCTTCAGTTTTATGTACATCGCACTGAGTCTATCAGACCATCTGATGCTCTGTTCGTCATTCTGGAGGGTCCCAGGGCAGGAAGACCTGCATCCAAAGTGACTATTACTTCTTGGATCAAGTCCACTATTCGTAAGGCTTATGAGCTGAGGAGGAAGCCTGTCCCTTTCAGGGTCACTGCTCATTCTACTCGATCTATTGGGGCTTCTTGGGCTTACAAGAATCAGGCCTCTGCTGATCAGTTGTGCAAGTCTGCCACCTTGTCACCTGTGCACACCTTTTCGAAGCACTACCGTATTAATGTACTGGCATCGGCTGATGCCAGCTTTGGAGGAAAATCCTTGAGGCAGTCTGTCTAGGATTTTCTTTGGTTCTTGGTGCTTCCTTCTCCTTGAGCCCCGTTGGCTCTAGTTCAGTGTGCTGTGTAACAGTTGGGGTGTTACCCCATTCAGTGTCAGTTTACACTTCATTAGTTTTGTTGGGCTAGCTCAGATCTGATGATTCATATCTGTTCAGTTGACTTTGGGGCCCTTGCGCCTGGTCCTTGCCTTACTTCCCACCTCTGAAAAACTTAGTGGTTGGACATCCCAAAGTTATCCCAGTAACCAGTATTGGACAACATTGGAGAAAAGAGGATTTTAGTCTTACCTGTTAAAGCCTTTTCTCTTAGTCCATAAAGGTTACTGGTCTCCCACCCTGTCAAGGGACCATGCTTGGCTCTCATGTGGCAGGCCGTGGGGGTCTTTTCCTTCCACTATCTAGTCAGTGTCTCAAATCTTTCTGGAGCTCATTGGCTCGCTGCAGCCAAGGAGGGAAGGTAGCTCCACCCCCTGCAGTCATTTCTAGAATTGTTCCTGCTTATTAAAGGGGCGGATAGCATACCCAAAGTTACCAGAAACCAGTATGGACTAAGAGAAAAGGATTTAACAGATAAGACTAAAATCCTCTTTTCCCTAGGAGAAATCCCACTGAGGCTTCTTCTTTACAAATGGTAATCTGAAGACAGAAGACCTACTAAAAAGGTGATCAACCTTTTGAGTGCTGAGGTCCACTTGTCCCACGCTTCCCCTCCGCACAGGGTCTACTTTGGAGTTCTCACATACTCCTGCACTCATTGGTTGTTCGTTTGTCCATTGGGTTTCTGTGGTAAATTAACCCCTCACTTGCCATTTTGGGCTCTTTTGAGGTATTATTACACTTTTCCCCTTGAGATTAGTGTTTTTTATTGTCACTCTGGTGACGCCATGCTCCATTCATTTCTGTGAGACCTTACACTTTGGGGCATATCTCTGCAACAGCTCCAAGTAGCCATTTCAGAGATGGCTCATTCTGTTAGTCTGCCCTTGTCCTGTCTTCCGGTTTATGTTCTGAGTGTATTGCGGGGCTCAGGGGGCTTCGGGCACTGTTTTTGGGGTAATTGAAGGGAAAACTACATTTCCCATGAGCACCCGCTTTGCGGGCTATTTTCTTATTGGCTACTGAGAGGACACCATTTTCTAGCTTTTCATGAGTATCCTGCGCAGGGCTTCTTAGCAGATTAACCCTTCGCCTGCCAGTTAAGTGTATTTTCACTATTTCTGGGGTGCAAATTTTAAACTTACACACGGTGTTTGAGGTTTTTCTTCATACCTTCTTTCGTTTAATACCCTGTTAGGATGTCAGCCCCGTTGGGACTTGAGGCTAGACCTATTACTAAGGATACTAGGGTGTCTGTGACCCCCATTGCACATTGCTCCTTATGTCAATCAGGTCTTCCTAGAGAATACTCAGGTCATTTGTGCCCTTCATGTGCTGTTGCCCCTGCCTCTCCACCAGGGACCTCCAGCCATGTACTAGAGCCTCTGTGGATGCAGTTCAAGGCTACTGCTAAAGAGTTAAGGTCTACCTTGCAACCCCTTCCTACCCAATTACAGTTGGTCTTCCAGTCTTGGCAGCCCCTTACTTCATTCAGGTTCTCTGTGCCCAAGCCACTGGGTGTACCTGATGTGTCAGATTCCTCTGAGGAGGAATTGTTGGTGGACTCAGATGAGGGTGAATGTTGTAAGGAAACTTCCTCCCAATTCTTTGGGGACCATTTTGAAGCTGACCCTAAACCATGGGCTGAGGGCCTGATCATGGCAGTCCTCAATACTCTGAACATTCCCCCCATTTCTGAAACACCTAAGGACCCTTCTGACATATTTCAGATTCCTAAGAAGCAAAGTTACCTTTTTTCCACCTTATTCCACTCTTGACCAGCTTAACTTAGACAAGTGGAAAACTCCTGACAAGACATCTACCTTGTCCAGAAAGTTTGCTACGCTGTACCGCTTTTCAGAAGTGGAGCTAGCTCAGTGTGCTCAACCACCTAAGGTGGATGCCCCAGTTTCCACGCTTTCAAAATCCACGGCTCTGCTACTTCAGGTGCATCCCTGCTTCCCTCCTTCGCCGCTGCTTGGGTGAACAGGGCTATTGCTGTCTGGACTGAGCAGCTTACTATTGCTGTCCATCAAGGTGCACCCACAGCTGATTTGCTGCAGCTTTTGGCCAACACTTTTGAAGCTCAGCATTATGTGTCTGCAACTATCTTTGACACTATTCACTTAATTGCTAGGGGTTCATCCCTATCTGTGGTTGCCAGATGTGCTCTATGGCTTAAGATCTGGTCTGTGGATAACACGTCCAAGAAATCCCTACTTTCTCTACCATTTTTGGGAACTTCCTTATTTGGGCCTGAGCTGAAGAGTACAATTTTGCCTTTGGTCCCCAAGAAGAAACCTCAGGTCAGGCGGCATCGTCTTTTTCATACCTTTCAGATTGAGGCAAGTATCACGTCCCAGGTGGTACACCAGGCTTTCACGCTCCTCCTCCAAGCCCAAACAGCAGTGGTGGCCCAAGCAGTCCTCCACCAAGCCCAGGTCCTCCAAACCTGCAATTTTCTCAGTGTCTGGACAGACACTCTGGAGGATCCATGGGTTTTACAGGTAGTTTCAGAGGGGTACAGTATCCCTTTCACCTTTCTTCCTCCATTCAGGCTCTTCACCTCTCACACTCCATCCAGACCCTTTTGGACAAAGAAGTTCTGAAACCAGTTCCCGAATTGAAAATGGGTTCAGGATTCTATTCAAACCTGTTTGTAGTTTCCAAGAAGAATGGCTGCTGTCATTCGATATTGGATCTCAATTCCTTTATAGTCTTGTCTCATTATCACCAGGAGTCTCTGAGGACGGTGATTGCTGCCATGTGTCCTGGCGAATTTCTTGCTTCTCTCGACCTTCAGGATGCCTATCTGCACATAGTCATCCATCCAGAGAGTCATTATTACCTCCGGTTTGCTTGCGACCAAGGGCATTTTCAGTTTTCAGCTCTTCCCTTTGGTCTGACTATGGCCCCCCAAGTCTTCACTCATGTATTAGGGGCCCTGGTTTCCGTCATGCACAGAGAGGGCATCAGAGTTACTCCGTACATGGATGACTTGCTTCTGAAGGTTCCCTCTTCGGAACTCCTTCAGCATCAGGTTCATACCTGTATACACACACACAATTACCCATCACGGATGTATCCTAAACATGGACATATCAGACGTCACTCAGTCTCAGAGACTAGTCTTTCTGGGCCTCCTGTTCGACACCCTGAAGGGCATGGTATTCCTCACAGACTACATGGTTCACCAGATCACCCACAAAGTGTCTGCAGTCCTGGCAGCTGATCCAGTTCCGGCCAAGAAGTTAACATCCCTAGTGTGGAAGTTGATGTCCACCACAGAAGTGCTGCCATTTGCGATGGCTCAAATGAGGGAATTTCAGAGGTTTGTGATCCAAGTCTGCAAGGGCAACACCAATTTTCTGAAGAAGTTGGTGTGTCTACCCCTTCACGTGGAGCTGAGTCTGTCGTGGTGGCTAGACATCTCCAATCTGACAAAAGGCAGGCCCTTCCTGATACCCTTCTGGACCACTGTGATGACGTAAGCCAGCTTATCCGGCTGGGTATCAATCCGGGGTCACCTGAATGTACAAGGTAGGTGGTCGACAGAGGAATATCTCCTTCCCATCAATGTTCTGGAGCTTTGGGTGATATTTCATGCTCTCAGCTACTGTACATTTCACCTATAGGACTGTCCAGTTCTTGTCCAGTCCGACAACACCACGGCCATGGTGTAAATCAACAAACAAGGAGGTACAAGAAGTCTTGTGGTTTTGCTGGAGGTCAAGGACATTTTATCTTGGGCAGAGAAACATGTTCCTGCCATATCCGCAGTTCATTATGTGGTAATAATTAATGTAAATGTGCCTATATATAATAAATACACACACACACAGTTTAATGGTTCATTTTCTTATGAGCAGTATTTACTATAGAAGTAAAAACACAGATATTTACATTCAGAGTGCAATTCCTTCAAACTATACTAGGCAAACCCCTTCTTTCATCAAGTACCCACAATCAAACCCATTGTTACCTGATATTCCAAACTGTCCACCAAACAGAGGAGATGGGAAGGCAGGAAAATGGGGGAGGGGAGAAGACACAGGAAGACAGACATATCCTGGAATTCACAGGATCAGAAGAGAACTCCCTTCAGGAGCTGTGTGCTCTATCATTTAACAACTTCCTAGCCCCACCCCTTATTTCCTATTGGCTAAATGATGTGATGTCACAAAACACACCCCCATCCGTTTTCACCATGTGGACAGATCACCACACATATTCCTGGAGTAGACAACGTTTTGGCTGACTTCTTAAGTCGACACACCTTAGACAGTGGAGAGTGGGAACTCCACCAGGACGCCTTCAACCTCATCTTTCAGATATGGGGATTTCCCAAGTCGACTGGATGTGACAAGACACAACCAGAAGGTTCCATTGTTTTGTTCCCTCTGGAAGGACCCTCGAGCTCTGGCAGTGGATGCTATGTCAATTCCATGGCACCTTCCTCTAGCATACATCTTTCCTCCCATTCCCCTTGATTCACAGGGTGTTGAGGAAACTACGTCTGGAGGGATCTCCTGTCATTCTGATTTCTCCGTACTGGCCTCGTCAGGCCTGGTTTCCAGAACCTTTTCGGCTCCCCCACAGACCAGACCTTCTTCTGCAAGGTTTTCTGTGAAAGGAGGATGTGAATTGCCTGGGGTTGACAGCATGGTGGTTGAATCCTCAATACTGAGGAAGTAGGGCATAGGGGCAACTATGCTTTATGCTCGGAAGCCTGTGTCCACTATGGAGTACCACAGAGTCTGGTCTATTTTTCACACTTACAGGACAAAGTGGACAAGTGACTCAGCCTGAGCGCCTTAAAGGTTCAGACTTCTGCACTCTCTGTTTTCTTCCAGAGACGTATTGCCATTCTTCCAGATGTCAAAGTATTCTTTCAGGTTATTGCTCATGTTCACCCCACCGTGGAATCTTAACTTGGTTTTGGGTGTCCTTCAGAGCCCCCCTTCAAGTCTCTGGCAACTATTCCTCTTCGTCGATCGTTTCAGTTTGCAGAGTCACCGAACTTAACGCTTTGTCCTGTAAACCACCAAGGACAAGGCAGTTCTTTGCACTTCCCAGTAATTTCTTCCAAAGGTTGTCTCTGAATTCCACATCAATCAGGAATCGTAGTGCCTTCTTTCTGTCCTGACCCTACTTCTAACAAGGAGAGGGATCTCCACTTGTTGGACGCCGTGCATTGCCTCAAGTTTTATGTGCATCGCACTGAATCTGTTCGTCAGTCTGACATGCTCTTTGTCATTCCTGAGGATCCTAGGGCTGGTAAACCAGCGTCTAAGGTTACTATAGCCTCCTGGATTAAGTCTACCATTCATAAGGCGTACGAACTCAGGAAGAAGCCTGTTCCATTTCATGTCATGGCTCATTCCACCAGGTCCATTGGTGCCTCGTGGGCCTACAAGAGTCAGGCTTCTGCTGATCAGTTGTGTAAGGCAGTCACTTGGTTGTCTGTGCACACCTTCTCGAAACACTACCGTGTTGATGTCCTGGCATCGGCTGATGCCAGACTTGGTAGGAAGGTAGAGACAGTCTTGCCAGTCTAGGGATTCTTCTTTTTTCTAGTATCCTTGACTGTTGAGCCTGGTTTGCTCTTGTTATGTGTGCTGTGTTACAGTTCATCGTGTGTTACACGCCAGTTTAGTATCCGTTGACACTTTATTCTTATAGGGCTGTCCTATGATCTTTGGTTCATGTAGGCTCTGGTATCACGGTGCCCGTGATTGCTGCCTTTTCCTGTCAGTTATCTGTGAAGGCTCTCCATTGGCTGCCTGTCTTGTATCCGCTCAGTATTGCCTATATAGACTGGGTCCTGGCACCCTTTGGTTGCCCTTTCGTGGTGTCTCTATGTCTATAGCCACCTGCATCCTGTTCCTGAGTTTCCTGGGCCTTGCTGCATTCACCACCTTCCATATTCCGTCTGCTTACCTGCCTGACAGCCTCCTCTGCTGAAGTGGTTCCTGCCTCCGTTCCTGATCCGGTTTGGGCTGACGTTCCTGCTTCCGTTGCTGATCCGGTCGACTGCCGTTACTGTTCCAGCTTCCTGTCCCGACCTGGCTGTTGTTCCTGCGTCTGGATAGTGTGCAGCGTTTTCCGTCCTCATGTCACCTAGGCAACATTTTCATCCCTGAGTGTCATTGTGTACTCCGGTACGCGGGTACTGGTTCGCTCCATCTATCACCGGTTGCTTGCTGCCTCCCATACAGCACTGGTAGTGTCACTGTGTACTCCAGTAAGCGGGTACTGGTTTGCTCCATCTATCACCGGTTGCTTGCTGCTTCCCATACAGCACCGGTAGTGTCTATGTGTACTCCAGTACGCGGGTACTGGTTCGCTCCATCTAACTCCGGTTGCTTGCTGCTTCCCATACAGCACCGGTAGTGTCATTGTGTACTCCAGTACGCTGGTACTGGTTCGCTCCATATATCACTGGTGGCTTACCGCTTCTCCTACAGTACCAGTAGTGTCTATGTGTACTCCAGTACGCGGGTACTGGTTCGCTCCATATATCACCGGCTGCTTGTCTCCTTCCATACAGCACCGGTAGTATCTATGTGTATTCCAGTACGCTGGTACTGGTTCGCTCCGTTGCTTGCTGCTCCTCCTACACCACCGGTAGTGTCTATGTGTACTCCAGTATGCAGGTACTGGTTCGCTTCATATATCACCGATGCTTCCCATACAGCACTGATAGTGTCATTGTGTAGTCCAGTATGCGTCTACTGGTTTACTCCTAATTCACCGGCTGCTCACTACACCTATATGCACCGGTAGGCCTCTGTGTGTCCAGTTGTGCGACTGGTTTGCTCCACCTTTTCTCAGTCGCTGAGGCCACTTTGCTCTTGCACCAGTACTTGTCACCTCTGGGCCCAAGGCTACCTTGCCCGGTATATTGGCAGGGTCGGTAGAGCCTTCTATCTTGTTGTACCAATCTCCTGGCTGCCTTGCCCAGTATATTGGCAGGGCCAGTAGAGCCTTCTATCTCGTTGTACCAATCTCCTGGCTGCCTTGCCCGGTATATTGGCAGGGCCGGTAGAGCCTTCTCTCTCATTGTACCAGTCTCCTGGCTGCCTTGCCCGGTATATTGGTAAGGCCGGTAGAGCCTAATTCCTTATTGTGCCTCTTCTAGGCTGCCTTACCCGGTATTGGCAAGGCCGGTAGAGCCTCTCTAGTATTGATCAGCATACCACTGTTCACCATTGCTTTGTACTATTATGTGTTGAATATATGTGTATTGCCAAACCCGTGAGGGTTTTCTTTCAGCTTTCAATAAAGTTGTGTTTTTATCTTAACTCTGTGTCTGAGAGTCAAAACAAACCGTGACATCTGGTGACTTTGGGGACCGGCATTTGGTCCTTGCCTCTGGGAAACTCAATGTTGGTACATCCCAAAGTCACATGTAACCTATATTGGACTACAGAGAAAAGAGGATTTTAGTTTTACCTGTTAAATCCTTTTCTCTTAGTCCATATAGGTTACAGGTCTCCCACCCTGTCAAGGGACCATGCTTGATTCTCCTGGGACCAAACGTGGGATTTCCTTCGGGTTCATGCTCACAGGAGTCTGCTTTTCCCTTCTTGCTACCTATTCAGTAGTAAGAATCTCAAATCTAACTGGATGGGGATTAGCTGGTGCACAGCTAAGGAGAGAAGGAAGGCTCCACCCTGCACTTCTTTTCAAGAATTGTTCCTGCCTAATTAAAGGGGAGGTCGCCTCCCAGAAAGTTACCTGTAACCTATATGGACTAAGAGAAAAGGATTTAACAGGTAAGAGTAAAATCCTCTTTTCATACCAGGTATGGCTATGTAGCACTCCTGCCACCTTCCAATACTTCATCAATGATGTCTTTAGAGACTTACTCAATCTCTTTGTCATCATATATCTGGACGATATTCTGGTATTCTCTGCTGCTCTCTCGGAACATTGTTCCAATGTACAAGTATTACAGCGTCTTTGTACCCACTCCCTCTGTGCCAAGATCGACTTAATTGGTTTTCTGATTTCTCCTAGTAGAGCCACAGTGGATCCACACAAAATAGCAGCTGGCATGGTATGGCCAATTCCCACCTGTATCAAGGTTGTCAAAGATTTGAGGGGTTCGCTAATTTTTTAAAGACTTTTCATATGTGGCTTTTCTAAGGTAATTGCCCTGATTACAGCCACTACCAGTAACAAACTGCCATTCCTCTGGTCGTCCGCAGCCCAAATGGCTTTTGAGTATCTCAGGACTTATCACCTCAGCTCCTATCCTAGCACAACCCAACATCCACAAGGCATTTTATGTGGAAGCAGATGCCTCCGACATCGCTGTCAGTGCTGTTCTTTCCCAATGCTTGAGGCTTAAAGATTCAAGTCCATCCTAAAGCGTACTTCTCCCAACTACTTTCAGCATCTGAAACCAACTATGATGTTGGCAACAGACCTTCTGGCCATTAAATGCACCCTGGAGGAATGGCAGCATCTCTTGGAAGGTGCCTTACATCCTGTAAGTCTATACCGACCATAGTAACATTGAGCATCTACGATCAGCTAAATGACTTTGCCCTCGTTCCTGTTCGTCAAGTAGGTATTCCGTCTACACGGCTTACCCAGTTCCATCTTTTCCTACCATGGTCCTTAATTCAGCTTGAAATTCTGGAAGGCATTCTGTCACAACCTGGGTTTTAACTGCAGCCTTTCCTTAGGATATCATCCACAAACCAACAGACAGACAGAACTGAATAACCAAACACTTGAACAATACCTTCTCTGTTATATTTCCCATTTACAAGATGACTGGTTTCCTCTTATTCCCTTATGTTTTCATAAGCTCTACTTACATCTATTCCTGACTGGCAGATGAATGGATCTCATAAATTATGGGTTCAGATGGAGAGAGATTTCTTTCCTTCTGTGGACCCCTTGGCGGAAGCTTTTCTCCCCGGTGAATATATATAAACTCTCATTAACAATCACCCGATTATCCGGGCGGTCTTCTCCGTATGGAACTCTCTTCACAAGAGACATCCCCTGATGTCTTTTCCTTCACCCTTTACTAGGGTATTCTTGGGCAGACCTACCCCTTACTCCCTTCCTTCTTCCCAATTTCCATTATGAGCCATCCACCCGGATCTTTACTTACATGATCTTAGGGACCGCTCCAGAATCTTTGACTTTGTAGACCTTCAATCGGCTCTCTCACTTCCCCATGGGGAAATCTGGAGATATCTTAGATTCAAGCACTTCCTTTCTCAACCAGCAATTCAGGACTGCTTCTTTCTCCCCATCTCCCCGTTTGAAAAACGACTCTTGCCAACTTTTGATCCTGGACCAAAGGATCTCAGTACTATATACTCCCTGTTGTTGGGCTCCTTAGCTTTAGATAAGCCATCCTATGCCAGAGCCTGGGAGAGGGAACTTGGCTCCTCTTTATCACGAGATGAATGGAAAATGATCTGGAGGAACACCTTCCGCTCCTCTATCTCCACTCACTTTGTAGAAATGAATTTGAAACTCCTCTCTAAAGAAGGATACCTGCCTTTAAACCTTCACATTCTGATGCTTGCTGGCATTGCTTCTCCTCAGGAGGCTCATTTCTCTGCATTTGGTGGTCTTCTTCAGCGCTCCAAACTTTTTGGAATCGTTGCTTATCCTATATAGAACTACTATTAGGCTTTCGCTTCCTTAGGGACCCTTGGCACATACTGCTATTTCATGATTTGCTCACCACCTCCCCTTTTGCAAAAAGCCTTCCTCTTTATACTCTTGAATTCAGCAAAGTCACTCATTCCTGTAGGCTGAAAAACTACATCGCCTCCCTGACTCAAGGCTTGGGCCACAAAAGTTGAAGATCAGTTTCTATTTGTTAAGCTGCCTTGGTTAATTAAAGGCTGAGACCCTACCCCACTTAATCATATCCTCGCTACTTGGTTCAATCATTGTGACTCGATATTGGGTGATTTCACTACTTACCTGAGTCTCTAGAGGCGGTGGGCCCTGGTTGCTGACGCGTCTCACCTCTCTTCCCCATTCTCCTTCTTCCTTCACTCTTCTGCTCTCTCTTTTCTCTCCTGTTCGCACTTTCTTCATACTCTTTCATTTATAACCTCACTCTAATACCAGTTGGCATTGAAATACACAGGTCTCAAGCATTGATTTGTAATCTCTGTTTTACTACCATTTCATGCTTATACTTGCCTAACTTATTATGGGTATGTACTATTGCTAATCCTGTACACTGTGTCTTGACTTGTACCGTATACTTATGTTCTTATCTGTGCCAACTGAATAAAAAAGTACTTATTATAAAAAAAAAGGGGCTTGGTCTTAACTCTTTTCAAGTCCAGATTTCTGCGCTCTTTGTTTCAAAGGTGTATCGCATTAGTGCCTGATGTGCAGAGGGATGGCTCAGCTTACCCAGTATTTTGCAATTCCACTCCACCGTGGGACTTGAACCTGGTTCTAGGAGTGCTTCAGAAGCCTCCTTTAGAGCCTCTTGCCTTCAGTTTCTTTGCATTTACTGACACTGGTGGCTGAACATCAGGCTTTTTCTTGTAAGCCTCCCTTTCTGGTTTTCAGTCCTGATACTGTGGTTTTAAAGACTCCTATAGGGTTTCTCCGTATGTTGGTTTCTTTATTTCACATTAACCAGAAAATTGTTCTTTCTTCTCCCTGTTCAGCTCTATCTAACAGTCAAGAGATGGAGCTTCATCTTTTGGGTAGGGTTAGGTGCTTGAAGTACTAGGTTCATCACACACAGCCTTTTTAGAGATTCATTTTTTTTGTCATACCTGAGACCCTCATGTGAGCCAGGCTGTCTCTAAAGTAACAGTAGCTTCTTGGATTAAGTTAACTATTCACCAGGCATGTGTTGTCGGGAAGAAGCCTGTGCTCTTTCGGGTTATGTCGCATTCCACTAGTTTGGTGGGTGCTTCATGGGCCTAAAAGAATCAGGTCTCTGCTGGGCATCTCTGTAAGACAGTAACCTGGTTATCCCGTCACACATTTGTCAGACACTACTGTGTTAATTTGCTGGGATTGACTGAAACCAGTTTTTACTATAAGGTCCTACAGGCTCTTGTCTATGTGTCCTCTTTTTTTAATATTGGCCTGTAACCTGTAGGTTGCTGCTGTTTGGTTTGCAGTGTTGGTGTCCATTGACATATGAGGTTCATGTTTTGCCATTCTGTCTCTGTTAAAACTTGTCTGTGTTTTTGGAGGGTTTTTCCCTCCCTCCCTTCCCTCTTGGTGAATGATTTTGTATATTCCCATGGTTCCTGTGTTCCATAAATTACATAAGAGAAAATGTTTTTTTTTTTTTTTTAATTATTTCCTTAGTCTATGTGGAATACAGGACTTCCTTCCTGGAGAAAAATGAACTGTTTGAATCCCGTGTAGTGGGGGTCCCTTGGTTTCTCTAGTTCAGGAGATTCCCTTTCTTGTTCCACTTCTGTTGCTTTTCTTTCATCTTTGCTATACTTTAAAACTAAGCATTTGTGCTGGGGGTAAAGTGGATCAGGAGGAAGTCCCCACTTCTGAGAGCTTTTCTAGTGATTTACCCTTCACTCCTGCTGGAGCATACTTTACCCCATAATTCATGTGTTCCACATGGACTAAGAGAAAAGGAATTATGGGTTAATACACAAACAAATCCCCTTTTATAACTGTATCTGTGCAAATAAAGTACTTTAACATAGTTCTTAATCTTTTATTCGGCTATATAAAGAGCTGTTAATAGGTCATGAGATAATCTAAACATTCTTGGTAATGCTCCTCCCATCATTCGCACCAATGCAGGGGCGTACCTAGAGCGTTTGGCACCCAGGGCAGATCCTATATTTGGCACCCCCTCTATAGTTGCCCCCCCTCCCGTTTAAAATGTAAAAAAAAACATTGCACCTGCTGCTGACACAGTGCTGAGGGCTGGTTGTCTGGTGGTGTCTGAGGGTGCGGTAAGGTATTTAGGCCTCTGTGTCCTCCTGCTCCAGTTCGCACACTGTAGGGACTGTGTCAGGTCCAGGCATCTTCTCCACACCTTGCGCAACAGTGCCACTGCACACCATGCACAACCATTGAGAGAGGAGTATCCTGTCGAAGCACTCCTCTTTCACCGGCTAAAGTGCATCTCAAGGAAGCAGGTAGTGGACGGCAGGGCACATCTAATGCCGTCAGTACTTGCTTAGGGCAATCGGGCAGCGGGATCAGAGTGGCAGTGTGGCACCCCCCTAATGAGTGGCATCCGGGGCGGATCGCCCCCCTGCCCCCCTGTTAGTACGCGAATGCACCAACAGGTGTCCTCTTTTGCCATCTGAAATACTGGGAGGTGTGATAACATGTGCCTGATACTGATCTTCTCCATTCCAACCTAAGACTTTGACCAGTTGTAGACTGAGACTAGCTTCCTTCATTCTTTTAAGACCTGCCATAGCTGGACCCTAGTTTTCAGCTCTAGTTTAGCTGAACACCACTATGTCATCCAGACAGTCTTAGCCAAACTCCTGCATGCCACTCTTTTGCTATTAATTTTTCTATGGCTAATACAGTAAGACCCTTTATCTATATCAACTTAGAGGCACAAACAACAAAATTGTTTGTTGCCAGTTTGTTGACAGTAGGGAACAGATTTGATAAAAAGAAAAAAAAAAAAAAGTAGCAAATATTTACTCCCCTTTAACCAGTGGGTAGGGGAACAAGAAGGGGGTGGGTAGCCAAAGTTTATGTGGGGAAATCTGTGGCTACAAGTGGGAGGGGAACAGGGCTGTGGAGAATTAATGAATATGTTATTTTATGAAACACGCCACAAGTGTACGCAACGCTTTACTAAATTGCTCTGCAAAGCACTTTTTTTTTTTTTTTTTTATAAACTTTTCATTTCGCATAATGCAAAAACAGTCATACACATAGATTGAGGACATATTACAACTTAGATAATATATACTGGAGATGAAAATCCCAATGCCAGTGTGCTAGGTATATAGCAAGAAATCCTACCCCCCAGGGCTGAAAAATGTCACACACCGACTGATTAGTTAAATTGTATAAAGGAACCGGGAAGAGTATACAGCATGACTTACAGCAATGTGATTTATGTGGGTTTCTGCGACTACTGGGGTACCCAGCAAAGCCACCACAAAATAAAAATGTCCTAAACGAAAATTGGAACTTGAAAAATAACACTTAAGGAAAACAAAAACAACATGAAACATAAAACAGGTGCATGCCCCCAGAGGAGCCCAACCCCCCCAACCACAAAAAACAAAACAAAACGAAAGAATAAGATTAAAGAGTGTTGCCAACCACTCCCGAGCCCCCCCTTTAGTATCCAAGAGAGGAAATGAGGAATCATCTCCCCCTCTCTCCATCTCTTATTGGGTCTCTAAGGCACTGTCTGTTAGCAGTCTCTCCCCCATCCAAGAAGTATACCTAAAGTAGCGGTAAAAGACCACCTGATGAGCGCCAGGTAGGGAAGTAATAAAAGAGAGTGATGAAGCGGGCGCCCAGCACCTCCTTATCAGAAAGAGCAAGCGTCCAATGTAATCTGGTAAAGTGAAATAATTTAAGCGTCCATTGTCGGAGCAGGGGAGGTTGCGGGGATAACCAAAGCTCAAGGAAGCATTTTAATACTACCATGACAGCAAAATCCACTAATTTGATCTGCCAAGCCGTTAACTGGGATGAAGAATCATAAATCCTAAGGAGAAATTATCACGGTGCCCATGATTGCCTCCAGTGTTTAGTTGCTGTAACAGCAACCTTGTTACTTCCTGGCTGTCGATCTATGCAAGTCTCTGTTCTTATAGGTCACTGCTTTAGTGATGTCATCTCTCCGCCCACCTACTAGGCCTTAAAGGCCTCAGCATTTCCAGTTACCAGTGCCCTTTCGTGGTTACCTGAGCCTAGTGCTGTGTTGGTCCATTTGTATCACGGTGCCCGTGTTCCTGCTCTGACGGCGACATTGTTATTTTTCCTAATTTCAATGCAGTCCTCTTATTGGCCTGATATTCTTGCTCCACCCAGGGCTTGCCTTTATATATCCTGTCATGTCTATACCAAGGCGCCCTTTCGTGGTGTATCTGTTCCTGACGTTTGTTACCAGTTGCTGTTATCGTGTATGACCCAGCCTGGCTGACTACGTTCCTGTGTTTCCTGTGTTACTGCTCCGTTACCGACTGATCTGGCTGAGAACCCGCTCCGTTGGTGAACTGATCTGGCTGAGATTCTGCTCCGTTGCTGAACTGATTTGGCTGAGAACCCGCTCCATTACCGACTGTTCTGGCTGAGAACCCGCTCCGTTGCTGAACTGATCTGGCTGTGAACCCGCTCCCTTACCGACTGATCTGGCTGGGAAGCCGCTCCATTGCTGAACTGATCTGGCTGAGCACCCGCTCCGTTACCGACTGGTCTGGCTGAGAACCTGTTCCGTTGCTGTACTGATCTAGCTGAGAACCCACTCCGTTGTTCACCTGTCTGGCTATTGAGCCTGTCCCGTTGCTCCTGACCAGGCTGTGCTTCTGTTACTCTTGTAATCATCCCTGGCTGAGCATTTGTTCCGTTGCCATCTGTGCATGGCTGTATTCCTCCGTTGTCCTAGTCTGGTCAGCATTACAAGCAGCGGATTCCCAGTTGCCTTGTTTGTGTTGTGCCGCGTGGAGCTATTCTTATCTTGTCGACCGAAGGCTTGGCATTCATGCTATAGCTACTTACCCTTGGCGGCGTGCACATGCGAAGTACCGGTACAGTGCTATCAAGTGCTGACTGAGTTACTCCGATTTATCTGTGTTTTCCTCTGCACTGTTGCTGGGCTCACTCCCTGTGGGAGTTTCTGTATACCTCTGGGCGTCTCCAGTTCACCCGTTCAGTGCCTAGACTGTCTAGGCGTAGCCTGTGCTCCTTTGCTGTTGCAGTGCCTGCGCAAGGGCCATCACTTGCGTTACATCACACTCGGTAGTGTATGGAGACACTGAGCTTCATTCCTTGTCACAGTAGCCTTTGGGCCTCGAGCCAGCAAATGCGTTTAGTCACACTGTCGTGTTTTTGGGCCAATTGTGGCCTTCCTGTTGTCTGCCTTCGATACACCCCTAGCGTTCTAGGGTTTACCATCCGTAAGTAGTGGCCTCGGTCACCCTGGGACCCCTGTCCCTTGGTCAGTGTTATCTCGCTGCCTACTGGGTTCTGTGCCACCCAGGCGTCTGGGTCTCATGCCAGTTACCACCTCCAGGACTACCTGTCACCTTCAGACCTGCTGTCAGTTCCGGGTCGAGTAGCCTGATTAAACCTAGTCCACTAGGGGAAGGTTGTCTGCCGTAGATACCTCCAATCTCAGCATCCTATCTAAGTTATTCAGATTCCAGTCATTGCCTAATTGAGATGTTTTATATTTGTTGTTTCGTATTGTGGGCCTGCGGCTTTATTCCTTGTATGTACTTTACACAATAAAGTCATTTTTAACCTTACCAGTCTGTCTGAGTGTTCATCAAAAACCGTGACTATTTGCTAGTTCCTGTGTATTGCTCCTGCTTTGTCTGACTACCTGATCCAGCTCTGACTCCTGGCTTTGTCTGACTACCCGATCCTGGCTTCGTCTGACTACCGATCCGGCTCTGACTACTGGCTTCGTCTGACTACCGATCTGGCTCTGACTACTGGCTTCATCTGCTCTCTTCTGTAACGGATCCTACCCGTTACTTGAGCCCTTGTCTGGCCATAAATTTGTTTAACCAAAAACTGCGGACACTTTTCCCTGGTTATGCATTAAAATACTTTGTCTACACTGTATGTGAATGAGGACATGGACATTACTACACACATGGCTTGCTTCCAAGGGAATAGGCAGTGAGGGGTTAATTATTCCAATGTGTATTGCAGTCCCTCAAGGCATTGACTATGTGTACTGTAGCAAGACCTCCTGCTGGGTGTTAACTAAGCCATTGTGAACTGCAGTCAGACCCCCTGCCATGTGGTAATTAGTTCCAACCCTCAAGTCTTTGTTCATCAAACCCTTTTGTATCTGAAATGTAATTATGTCTGAGTTATTGTGTTTGTTAGGCCATCTTCTGTTGGCCTTTTGTCTACTGTGATATGATTGGATTAAGCCCTATTGTACCTGGTTTCCCCATAAGAGGCAATGCAAGATTTGTGTATAAATATCTGTAGTCTTTGCCAATAAAGTGAGTTATGTTTTGGAGTGAACAAGGAGTCCTGGAGTCTTGTATTGCTTATGGTCTAAAGTGTCCACTCTGATACCCATCTGTGCCAAGTATCCTGAATCGTCGACCACCTGCTGCCAGCTTCCTGCGACCCAACTTTGTATGCTGTCAGGCGGCAATGTGGACTCTGCCTTGCTTCTTCCAAGTTCCAGTAGAACCTTTGATTCGACCACCGGGACATTATCTGCTTGACTGGTGCATCCGACTGCGCCATTCCGGCGTAGAGAAGGAGAGACCCGGGATACAACGGCGGAAGGTGACGCGGTCCCTTCCTAGCTTCCGTTACATCTTCCTCTGTTGCGCTCAGGCTTGTTTACTACTAGCCTCGGCTACCCAGCCCCGGCTATTGATATCCTTGTTGCTTGGGCCTACCGTTATCACCGCGATCGCTATCCCTGTAGCAGTGCTTGTAGGTCAGTCTGTGTCACTGACCTCCTGTGGTCTAAGTCCGGTTGGGTGGTTGCCTCACCTAGCATTCTAGGTGCCATTTTACCTTGCCTCTGGTATACCCTTTCGGTAGGGTATAGTTGCGATATTCTTAACCTGCCTGGTGAAAGATCGAGGAAGTGCCGTGCACTGTCCTCCTATCTAGTCTTGTGAAGGTTACTAAGGGCCGTCCAAATACTAGCTACAATTGCCTAGTGAAGGGTGAAGAAAGTGTGTGCACTGTTCTTCCCTGGTCTTGTGAAAGTGTATTATCATTGCTGCTACTATTGTGTTTAAATACATTTTATTTAATTTTATTTGTACTTGTCAAGTGTTTTTATTTCTTTAGTCACTCCATGACAGAAATGCTGGAGTGGCAAAATCAATTGGTATCATAATTTTTGTTGTGACCAAAGAGAAGACCTTGGTCCAAAAAGAATAAACATGCGGGCAGGAATATGCCATATGGAGTAGAGTCGCACTGGGGTCCTGACATTTAGGGCAAGAGGAAACCGATGCAAGACCAGTGCGGTGGGCAACCAAAGGAGTTACATATGTCCTATGCAATAATCTGTAAGAGAGGTTGTGAAAGTAAGCAGACAGCGAGCATCTAAGTCTGCGAAAAAAGCTGAACTCCCAACAAATCCACCATTAGCGTGGGTATATCTGTCAGCCAACCAGAAGAGCTCAGAGGGGCCAGATTAGCACAAGCCATCAAAAAAAAGTTCTATCCATACACAAGGTTTTAAAAGACACCGCCGACAGTCCAGCGGATTGTTCGTAAGTTGTTTAGACAATAGAGGGAAAATAGACTGAACTTAATGTTTGGCATGCAAAAAGGCAAATAGTTGGTTAGACGGTAGAGAATATTTAGATTTCAAGTCCGTAAAAGAGTATATCTGTTGAGTTAAGGGATCTAGTAAGTGACTCACTGATGTTATACCTCGAGAGGCCCAAAGAAAGAACTGGGTATCTGCTTCTCCACCTTGAAAGGAAGAATTATGGGTAAAGGGCAAAAAAACTGAGACATATCTCGATTTAAAAAGATGATATCTAATGTATTGCCAGGCCTTTACAGTAGATGCCAACAAAGGATTAGCAACACAAGGAGGGGGAAGAGCGGCCAAAGGAGCATGTAGAATATGGGAAAGGCTAAGTGATGGACAAAAACATTGGTCCCTGCCAGAGTCTGTATAAACCAAGGTGTTATCTAGCCAATCCTTTGCATACCGGAGAAGGCAGGCTATATTATAGAATCGTATATGTGGAAAATTAAACTCACCAGACCATTTAGGTTGAGTCAGTTTGGCCAAACTCATCCTAGGGCCTTTACCACCCCATATAAACCCTTGAAAGCGACAGTTGAGTAATTGTATATCCGTTGCCGAGAGATACTGCAAAGCACTTTTAACCCTGTATTGTCTAAAGCCTTAAATTCGGCTTTAGGCAATACAGGGTTAAAAGTGCTTTGCAGAGTGAAACACTGGATGTGAGGTCCCTGCCAGAAAGCTTACAATCTAAAGTGCTAATGGGAGACATACAGAGTACATAAGGATGAAGTGCTGAATATAGTGCTAGAGTCCTGGTGATCATAGGGGGCACAAATAAAGTCAGTGCCTTCTAAGCATGAAGTTTTATTCAAGAGGTGTGGTTTCAAGCATGATTTGAAGACCACAACAGAGGTGCAATGGCACAGGGTGGGAGGAAGAGCATTCCATAGATAAGGAGCAATGAGAGAAAAAAAGGTTTGATATGTGAGAGGGCTGTAGACACAAAAGGATCTGAGAGAAGACAGTCATTGGCTGATCGTAAGTGGCGGGATGCGATATAGTGGGAGATCAGAATGTAAATGTAAGAAGGGTTAGAGGGGAGAAGGGTCTTGAATGAGAGAAGCAAAATTTTGTAAGATATCCAGAGTTTGATAGGCAGCCAGTGGAGAGATTTGAGGAGGAGCGGGGCAGGAACAAACCTAGGAGATGAGAGTAATTTGTGCTGCAGCATTCTGTATGGATTGAAGTGGATGGAGTTGGGAGGCAGGCAGGATTGCCAGACAGAAGATGGTTGCAGAGGTCCATGAGGGAAAGTATGAGTGTTTGTATAAGAGTTTTAGCTGTGACAGGATTTAGCAGTGGTGTTAATACAAGGAGAAAATGAGAGAAATGTGTCAATTATCACCCATAGACATAGTGCTCCTGAATCTGGATTTAAGGTAGTGCAATTTACAGTCACCTGGAAGGGCGCTACTGGGCCAGGCCTAGTTGGGAGCTTGAGTTGCCTATGAGCCACCCATTCTGAGATAGCCAAGAGGCAATCTGTGACATTAGACTGAATATCTATCATGGTGTCCGTGATTGTCTCCAGTGGGTAATTGCTGTAACAGTGACATTGTTACTTCCTGGCTGTCGCTCTATGCAAGTTGCTGTTCTTATAGGTCACTGTGCTTGTGATGTCATCTCTCCGCCCACCTGCCAGGCCTTTTAAACCTCAGCATGTCCTATTACCTTTGCCCTTTCGTAGTGTACCTGAGCCTAGTGCTGTGTTGGTCCATTGCTATCCTCTAATACTCTGGCTCCGTCTGACTACCCGATCCGGCTCTGACTCCTGGCTACATCTATCACGGTTTGTAAGAACACTCAGACAAGTAATAATAAAGTGCACAAGGTCCCCTTCACAGGTCCAGATCCGGACAGTACTATGGCACTTCCCAAATCTGACACTGATCAGGGTACAGGAGAATAGCAAAACAAAATTAAATAAGCTGGATCAGATGACAGGAACAGAACCTCAGCAGTACCAAACCTAGGAAGTGTGCCCAACTAGCTAGAAGGTAGGTAACTGCAGGGCAGAATCCCTAGAAGGCTAGGGATATTATAGCGACAAGCCGGGATACTGGGGAGTGACCTGGCCTAGCAATCAAGGGTAACCAGAGGCAACACTGACAGGAAATGGCAAGGCACTAGTCCCTGGAGACTAGGTAATCGGAGGCAACACTGACAGGCACTGGCAAGGTACTAGTCACAGGAGACTAGGGTAAACAGAGGCCACACTGACAAGCACTGGCAAGGTACTAGTCTCAGGAGACTAGGGTAACTGGAGGCAACACCGACAAGCACTGGTAAGGCACTAGTCTCAGGAGACTAGGGGGACTGAAAGCAACACTGACAAGCACTGGCTAGGCACTAGTCTCAGGAGACTAGGAGAACCGAAGGCAACACTGACAAGCACTGGCTAGGCACTAGTCTCAAGAGACTAGGATAAACGGTGGCAGCGAATCAGGTAGTCAGCCACAGCCAGGATAGGTACACAGAGCGGTAGTCAGTTACAGCCAGGATCGGTACACAGAGCTGTAGTCAGCCACAGCCAGGATCGGTACACAGAGCATTAGTCGGCCACAGCCAGGATCAGTACACAGAGCGGTAGTCAGCCAGTCCAGGTCAGCAACGGAATCACGGGCAGTGGAGACAGAAGCAAGGTCAGGCAAAACTGGGTCATACACGGAGCAGGAATCAACAGCAAAACAAACGCCAGATACAGGAACACCACGAAAAGGCGCCAAAGTAATGACAGGACTGAGTTTAAAAAGGCTAACACTGGGCGGGGCAGAACCTAGTGGCCAATAAGGACCCAGCAGGAAAAGAGCAGGAAGTAGCAATGTCGCTTGCACAGAAGATCATGGGCACCGTGATAACGTCTGACTACCCGATCCGGCTCTGACTCCTGGCTACGTACTACTCGATCCGGCTCTGACTCCTGGCTACGTCTGACTACCCGATCCGGCTCTGATTCCTGGCTACGTCCGATTACCCAATCCTGCTCTGTATCCTGGCTACGTCTGACCACTCTCCCTCTGTTGCGTTCCGTTACCTTGCTAGCCTCGGTTACCGAGCCGGCTACTGTATCCTTGTTGTTTGGGCCTACCCTTACCGAACTCGCTACCTGTTAGCAGCGCTAGCTTCGGTCAGTCATTGTCACTGATCTGTGCTCTATCCGGTCCTATTGTTGCCTCACTTATCCTACTAGGTGCCGTCTGCCTTGCGTAGGTATACCCTAGCGGTAGGGTATAGTTGCATACGAGTCACCTGCTTGGTGTGACTAGGGAAGTGCCATGCACTGTCCCTCTATCCTGCTGCGAAGGTTACCTAGAGCCATTCGGTTACTGCTACACCTGCCTAGTGAAGGGTTGAGGAAGTTTCTTGCACTGTCCTCACACCTGGCCTCGAGAAGGTGGTGGAGTTAGTTGCTACTGTGTTGCTCCAGAGTTCTAGAGATACTTGCTCAAGTTGCCTGGGTACTCTAGCGTTAGGGTACAGACGAGAGTATCACTGTGCCCGTGCTCTGGTCTGTCACTCTCTGTGTGGTGCGCTGTGATTCGCCCAGCAGTAAGAAATTCCCTGTAAGCTATTCATGCTGTGTCTGTACATAAGTATTTATACAGCTATATGCAAATGTGAGTGCATTTATTTTTGTTGTCTTATTTTGTTTTGAGTGATAGGGCACTATTGGCACCTCGTTTGTGTGTTTTTTCTGTTTTTTTGGGTACTGGTTTTATCCTTTGTTGGCAGAGGTCCTAAGGAGAGCAGTCCATTGCCTTTAAGAAACATCAAGACAGCTGTGTGAGGGACAACTTTAAGATCCCGAAGTCTTGTTTGGCGGCCTGCATATATATGTTTGTCCAGCACCTCTGTATGTGAGTATTGTCTGACTGGTGGCAGTGAGGTGATCTTAATATTTGAAAATATCGTACAAGGAAGCACCTCTTTTTGTTCTTTTCCAACATACATTGTCTGACCCTCTAGAATAGCTCCACTGCCCCTGGTAGCCATAGATCACATATACACTGTCTGCCCCCCACCCCCAGCCTAGTTTGACTGGCAGCTACAGAGCCACACATTAATCTGTCTGATACTCCATCCTTGTTCCATTGATAGCCAAAGAAACACACACTGTCTGCTTCCCTAGTCTTATTCAATGGTAGCCATGTTTCTGAAACCAAATATGGTATGTAAAAAGTTACCAAGGGGGTACCATTTTTCTTAGGCTGTACTAGTACTAGAAAACTTCATGGAAATTCCATGGTCTGAAAAGATTTTACTAACTTTGAAGTGATTGACTTTTAAAAATGCAAGTGTTTTTTCCTATAGCAGCATTTTCTGTAAATAACTGTACTCACTAGCCTAAGGTAAAAAGGCAATTAACCCCTCATTTGATGTGGGTAAATGTTTACTTTTCAACACTATGTGCCTTGCTTACATTTTCGTCATATATCTAATAGCTGTTTCTATTTTAATGCAGGAAGGTAATTTCAGTAAAGAGAAGTGGTAGGTGTAGGTTAGTGCTCTGGCCATCCCACAGTATGTCAACCCATACAAATGGGGTACATATTTTCTCAGGCTGGTAGCAGGTATGAATACAGTATGAAATGCCATGGTTTTCATATTTCTAAATTATGGAAATATTTGTGCGCACCGGCCTAGAGATAGAAAGGCAAACAGGCCTGCTTTAGTGCAGGCAGCCTATTTAAAAAGAAAACAGGTAGGTGTCATTTTGTGATTCTGACACCCCCCCCTACAGTGTGTAAAGCTATATAGGAGTAGCAGCTAATGAATGCATAAGGAATCCCATACTTTTCAAAGATTTCAGTACATTTGAAAGCTTAGAATTTTAAAAAGTATGATTTTTTTTCCTTTAGTGCCACCTTCTGGAAGTTTCGGGGTTCATGGCTTTAGGTGCAGTAATCTGTCTCAAAGGGTTTCACAACAACAGCTGTGTTAAAATTAATGTACTCACATACCATGTGCTTTCAACAAAATGGTGTCCTCAACCATGTGGCTTGAGAACAAAGACACAGGGTTGAGGCCTAGCAAGATGGCGTCTGACCATGTGGCTGTGGCTTGAGAGCCAAACCACAGGCTGGGGCCTAGGACAGAGAGACAAACAGTATGCTTGTCACGGTTTATTATGACTCTCAGACACAAGTTTAGATAAAAATCAATTTTATTGAAATAATAAATTGATAACGTAGGATGGCAATCACATACATACAGATATATTAAGAATATAACAAGACAGAAGGCAGACTCTACCGGTCCTGTCAATATACCGGACAGGACAGTCTGAAGTAATAGAATGTTAGGCTCTACCGACCTTGCCAATACCGGGTAAGGCAACCTGCAGATGGAATCGCATAACGGTTCTACCGGCCTTACCAAATTACCGGGCAAGGCAGCCTCAATAGATTCATAATGTAGGCTCTACCGGCCCTGCCAATACCGGGTAAGGCAACCTCAGATGGAATGTGGCAAAAGGTTCTACCGGCCTTACCAATACCGGGCAGGGCAGCCCAGAGATATTAGCAGCAGTCAGATGGTAATGGCAAATTGACAGGATCGTAAACAACCCAGTGTACACACACTGAGACGAACAGGGGAATCGTAAAGCCGCAAGGCTTTGGAGCAAACCAGCGTCCGCTCGCTGGGACCAACACTGAATTGTATAGCCGATAGGCTTAGGAGCAAACCAGTGACCGCACACTGGTGTAACAAGCGAGTTAGTATAGCCGTAAGGCTTAGGAGCAAACCAGCGTCCGCACGCTGGGACCAACACAGAATTGTATAGCTGATAGGCTTTGGAGCAAACCAGTGACCGCACACTGGTGTAACAAGCGAGTCTGTATAGCCGCAAGGCTTTGGAGCAAACCAGCGTCCGCACGCTGGGACCGACACAGGATAGTACAGCCGATAGGCTTGGAGCAAACCAGTGACCGCACACTGGTGTAATAAGCTAGTTTGTCTAGCCGCAAGGCTTTGGAGCAAACCAACGTCCGCACACTGGGACTAACACAGGATTGTATAGCCGACAGGCTTTGGAGCAAACCAGTGACCGCACACTGGTGTAACAAGCGAGTTTGTGTAGCCACAAGGCTTTGGAGCAAACCAGCGTCCGCACGCTGGGACCAACACAGGATTGTATAGCCTATAGGCTTTGGAGCAAACCAGTGACCGCACACTGGTGTAACAAGCGAGTTTGCCTAGCCGCAAGGCTTAGGAGCAAACCAGCGTCCGCACGCTGGGACCAACACAGAATTGTATAGCCGATAGGCTGTGGAGCAAACCAGTGACCGCACACTGGAGTAACAAGCAATGTCGCCGACGCGACCAGGCAGGAGGTCGCCAGGATACAGGAGACCGGCGATGCGATGACAGGAACCAGCAACGATCAGTCAGGTCAGGAAACAGCAGAGAAGAAGTTCAGCAGGAACTGCAACACCAGAGACTAGGCCGGAACCAGGACTGGAAGTACTTCAGCATGCAGGAAACACTGGAACAGTAGAGATCAGGAACTCAGGAACACATGAGATCAGGAACACTGGAACAGAGGCCCAGCTATCACAGGCATAGTGATAGCAAGAAGGTCAGAAACAACACGAAAGGGCAACCAAAGGGTGCCCAATCCAGGTTTAAATAGGCAATGAAAGGCGGGCTATCTGCAGACAGCCAATAGCAGCCCCATACTGGTGACAGACAAGGAACTGCAGCAATCACGGGCACCGTGATAGTACCCCCCCTTCAAAGACCCCCTCTCCTAGAATAGGGTCTAGGTTTCTGTGGGTAATTGGCATGAAAGGCCCTAGTTAGCCTAGGTGCATGAAGGTCCGTACTATCCACCCATGATCGATCCTCAGGACCATACCCTTTCCAATGTACCAGGTACTGTACCCTTCCTCTAAGCCTACGGGAATCAATAATGCTCTGAACCTCGTACTCCTCCTGGCCCTCGACCTCAACAGGTCCTGGCACCACAGGTGTGGTAGTATAGCGATTGCAAACCAGAGGCTTAAGAAGGGACACATGGAACACATTATGGATACGCATGGATGCAGGTAGGTCTAGTGCTTAGGAGACAGGGTTAATTTTGCGAATAACTCTGTATGGACCAATAAATCGGGGAGCCAACTTATTAGACGGAACCTGCAGCTTGAGATTTCTGGAGGAAAGCCATACTCTATCCCCAACCTGAAAGGAAACCGCTGGAAGCCTTCTGCGATTAGCATGGCGCTGATGACGCTGAAATGACTGACCAAGTGCCCTCTGAACTTGTGCCCATGTGGAACGGAGTTGCTCGATATGCTCATCCAGAGCTGGAATCTGTTGCGTCTGAAATGAGTCTGGAA
The DNA here is from genome assembly GCA_037306005.1 of Rhinophrynus dorsalis. Taxonomy (NCBI): domain Eukaryota; kingdom Metazoa; phylum Chordata; class Amphibia; order Anura; family Rhinophrynidae; genus Rhinophrynus; species Rhinophrynus dorsalis. The sequence goes on along the minus strand of CM074720.1, from coordinate 185,407,360 downwards.
GCAAACAGGGCTGGAACCCATAATTAATCAGAAATGGAGAGCTCCCAGATGAAGAATTGACCGCACAGTTCCTGGCGAACTCTGCCCAAGGCAACAAGTCGGACCAATTATCATGATGGTCAGTAACGAAACAACGGAGACATTGTTCCAAGCCCTGATTAGCTCGTTCAGCAGCTCCATTGGTCTGGGGATGGTAGGCAGAGGAGAAGGACAGCTGTATGCCCATCTGTTGGCAAAATGCCCTCCAAAATCTAGACACAAACTGGCTCCCCCTGTCAGACACCAGTACCCTAGGCACTCCATGCAACCGGAATACTTCTCTGGCGAACACCATTGCCAATTCCTTCGCTGAAGGAAGACCACGGAGGGGCACGAAATGAGCCATTTTAGAAAACCTGTCCACCACCATGAATATAAAGGAGTACCCCTTGGACATAGGCAACTCTCCCATAAAATCAATGGAAACATGAGACCAGGGGCGTTCGCCATTAGGCACCGGTTGAAGCAAGCCCACAGGGAGATGTCTCGTGGTCTTAGCGCGGGCACAGGTGGCATTCGTGAATTCGGCCACAAAAATTACTGAGAAAGGGACCATAACAATTGGTCTCTACCAATATGTCCCGCAGCCTTAGAGGAATGGTAGGTTTCAAGCAGCCTAGTACGAAATGGTTCATCGACAAAACATTTGCCCACTGGAGTTTCATGGGGAGCGGACCCCTGAGAGGCCAGGATCTCCTCCCCTAAAGGAGAAGTGATACTCGTGCGTATAGTAGCCAGTATTCTATCAGGTTGGATGATGGGTGCTGGTGCTTCCACTCTGTCACTGTCAGCCTCAAATTGTCTTGACAGTACATCCGCCCTGATATTCTTTGACCCCGGTAAGTATGATACAATGAAATTAAATCGAGACAGGAACAGTGCCCACCTGGCCTGACGGGAGGACAATCTCTTGGCCTCCGAGAGATAAGTCAGATTTTTATGATCTGTTAGGATTAATACGGGAGTCTTGGTACCTTCAAGCAAATGACGCCACTCCTTAAGAGCGAGGATAATGGCCAATAATTCTTTGTCACCTATCTCATAGTGGCCTTGAGTGACAGTCAACTTCTTAGAGAAAAACCCACAAGGTCTGAGAGTACCACCTTTCTCGTGTCGTTGCGAAAGTACTGCCCCAACCCCAATATCTGAGGCATCCACCTCTAACGTAAATGGAAGTAGAGGATTGGGGTGGGATAACACAGGAGCCGCAGCAAATGCCAGCTTCAAATTCTCAAAGGCATTCTCAGCAGATACCGGCCAACAAGAAGGACTAGCGCCCTTGTGCGTAAGATCGGACAAATGTTTAACAATGGAAGAAAAGTTCTTAATAAACCGCCTATAATAATTAGCGAAACCCAGGAAACGCTGTATGGCTTTAAGCCCCTTGGGTTTTGGCCATTGTAAGACAGCTGACAACTTATCCTTGTCCATGGCAATGCCATCATTGCCAATTATGAACCCCAAGAATGGCACACTGGTTCTATGAAAGTCACATTTTTCCAGTTTACAAAATAATTTGTTCTCACGGAGTCGTAGCAATACTGCGGATACATCTTTGATGTGCTGTGCCATGTCTTGAGAGTAAATCAATATATCGTCCAGATAAACCACAACACATGTCTGTAACATATCTCTCAGAACATCGTTTATCAGTTCCTGGAAAACTGCGGGGGCATTACATAGCCCAAATGGCATTACAAGATACTCGTAGTGCCCAGCTCGAGTATTAAAGGCAGTTTTCCACTCATCACCTGCTCGAATGCGCACCAGATTGTAAGCGGCCCGTAGGTCCAATTTGGTAAAAATCGAAGCGCCCTTAAGCCTGTCAAAAAGCTCGGTGATGAGTGGTATTGGGTATGCGTTTTTTGCCATTAGTTTATTCAAGCCCCGGTAGTCAATGCATGGTCTTAATTCACCATTTTTCTTTTTTACAAAAAAGAACCCAGCCCCAGCTGGAGAGGTAGATTTTCGTATGATCCCTCTAGCAAGGGCATCAGAAATGTAATCCTCCATAGCCTTATTTTCCTCACAAGATAATGGATAAGTGCGTCCTTTCGGAGGTACTGCCCCAGGCTGCAATTCGATGCAACAATCATAAGGTCTATGCTGAGGTAGCAAACTGGCCTCTCCTTTGCTAAAAACATCGCCAAACTGTTGGTACACATCCGGTATAGCCGAGGAGGTGCACAGGACCTTAACAGGCTGGATGACGCACTTGTCCATACAAAACTGGGACCAAGCAGCAATTTCACACTTTTTCCAATCAAATTGTGGGTTGTGTAACTGTAACCACGGAAAGCCCAATATTACCGCATGGTGCGGAGAATTAATCAGTTGAAACTGCTGCTCTTCTCTGTGAAGTGCCCCAATAGTCATAGACAGTGGCATAGTTTCAAACATAACCTGAGGCGGTTCTAAGGGTCTGCCATCAATCGCTTCAATAGTCAAGGGATTTTCTCTTTCAATGCGTGGAACTCCGTGCAATTCAGCAAAGGTATTATCCATAAAATACCCTGCTGCACCAGAGTCAACCAAGGCCAAAACCTCCACAGAGCGTTGTGCCCAAGATAATACCACCTGTATGGTGGGTTTCATTGTGCCCGACACTGGGGACGATTGTACACCACCTAGGGCCTGTCCCCCAAGGTACCCTAGGTGTGTGCGTTTCCCGGACGTACCGGACAGGAATTTAGCAAATGCCCTTTTTTACCGCAGTATAAACACAACCCTTGTCTTCTGCGATAAAGTCTCTCAGCCTTGGTTAGTCTAGTGAAGCCTGTTTGCATAGGTTCACTTGTCTCCCGTCCAGGTTCACTAGACTTCAATGCCAGGGGAGGGATGGGTGGGCAAAACATGCCACTAGGCTCATTATTCTTTGACCGTAACTTACGATCTCTGGCAATTGATCTCTCACGTATTCTGGAGTCAATTATCATAACATATTCAATGTAGTCATCTAGATCAATAGGTAGATCTTTAGCAGCGATTTCGTCCTTAATGTGGTCATTCAGGCCTTGAGAAAAAGCTGCCAATAATGCCTCGTTATTCCAACCTACCTCTGCTGCCAATGTGCGGAATTTGATGGCGTAGTCGCCTACTGTACGCCTGCCCTGATGTATCTCCATAAGGCGTTTGGCAGCAGAGGGGGTTCTACCAGGAGGCTCAAACACTCTTCGAAAGGATTGCACAAATTCTCTAAAGTTTTTAGTACAAGGTTTAGCATTCTCCCACAAGGGGTTAGCCCAAGCCAAAGCTCTGCCAGTGAGCAAAGATATTGTAAACCCCACCTTACTACGATCATTGGGAAATGCGTGTGCCGTCAATTCCATAAAAATCTCGAGTTGGTTGATGAACCCTCTGCAGAGACTAGGGTCACCATCGTATCTTAGCAGCAAGGGTGCAGAAGCCGTTAACCCTTTAACAGTCCCCCCTAGGGGTCTGGTATCACTCTCCGGTGTCTGACTTGGCGAGACCACCGGGCTAGAGCTAGATTTGTCAGCAAGTACCGTGCGTTCAAGGATCGTTTGAATTGCAACTGCCAACTGATCCAAACGTTGCTCGTTCACATCCATCCTCCAATGGATATTCTGTGCATTACCTTCACCTTTGCTGTCTGAGGTCATGGCCCTTTCGTACTGTCATGGTTTATTATGACTCCTAGACACAAGTTTAGGTAAAAATCAATTTTATTGAAATAATAAATTGATAACGTAGGATGGCAATTACATACATACAGATATATTAAGAATATAACAAGACAGAAGGCAGACTCTACCGGTCCTGTCAATATACCGGACAGGACAGTCTGAAGTAATAGAATGTTAGGCTCTACCGACCTTGCCAATACCGGGTAAGGCAACCTGCAGATGGAATCGCATAACGGTTCTACCGGCCTTACCAAATTACCGGGCAAGGCAGCCTCAATAGATTCATAATGTAGGCTCTACCGGCCCTGCCAATACCGGGTAAGGCAACCTCAGATGGAATGTGGCAAAAGGTTCTACCGGCCTTACCAATACCGGGCAGGGCAGCCCAGAGATATTAGCAGCAGTCAGATGGTAATGGCAAATTGACAGGATCGTAAACAACCCAGTGTACACACACTGAGACGAACAGGGGAATCGTAAAGCCGCAAGGCTTTGGAGCAAACCAGCGTCCACACGCTGGGACCAACACTGAATTGTATAGCCGATAGGCTTAGGAGCAAACCAGTGACCGCACACTGGTGTAACAAGCGAGTTAGTATAGCCGTAAGGCTTAGGAGCAAACCAGCGTCCGCACGCTGGTACCAACACAGAATTGTATAGCTGATAGGCTTTGGAGCAAACCAGTGACCGCACACTGGTGTAACAAGCGAGTCTGTATAGCCGCAAGGCTTTGGAGCAAACCAGCGTCCGCATGCTGGGACCAACACAGAATTGTATAGCTGATAGGCTTTGGAGCAAACCAGTGACCGCACACTGGTGTAACAAGCGAGTTTGTATAGCCGCAAGGCTTTGGAGCAAACCAGCGTCCGCACGCTGGGACCGACACAGGATAGTACAGCAGATAGGCTTGGAGCAAACCAGTGACCGCACACTGGTGTAATAAGCAAGTTTGTCTAGCCGCAAGGCTTTGGAGCAAACCAACGTCCGCACGCTGGGACTAGCACAGGATTGTATAGCCGATAGGCTTTGGAGCAAACCAGTGACCGCACACTGGTGTAATAAGCGAGTTTGTCTAGCCGCAAGGCTTTGGAGCAAACCAGCGTCCGCACGCTGGGACCAACACAGGATTGTATAGCCGATAGGCTTTGGAGCAAACCAGTGACCGCACACTTGTGTAACAAGCGAGTTTGCCTAGCCGCAAGGCTTAGGAGCAAATCAGCGTCCGCACGCTGGGACCAACACAGAATTGTATAGCCGATAGGCTGTGGAGCAAACCAGTGACCGCACACTGGAGTAACAAGCAATGTCGCCGACGCGACCAGGCAGGAGGTCGCCAGGATACAGGAGACCGGCGATGCGATGACAGGAACCAGCAACGATCAGTCAGGTCAGGAAACAGCAGAGAAGAAGTTCAGCAGGAACTGCAACACCAGAGACTAGGCCGGAACCAGGACTGGAAGTACTTCAGCATGCAGGAAACACTGGAACAGTAGAGATCAGGAACTCAGGAACACATGAGATCAGGAACTCAGGAACACTGGAACAGAGGCCCAGCTATCACTGGCATAGTGATAGCAAGAAGGTCAGAAACAACACGAAAGGACAACCAAAGGGTGCCCAATCCAGGTTTAAATAGGCAATGAAAGGCGGGCTATCTGCAGACAGCCAATAGCAGCCCCCTACTGGTGACAGACAAGGAACTGCAGCAATCACGGGCACCGTGATAATGCTCACACTAAGAAACACTAGCACAGTTATTGGAAACAACATGCATTTGCCAACCCATACATTTTAGGATATACCCAGATAAGTTTGTTCTAATGACCAATACCACAATTAATAGAATAACACCCCCAGTACTAGCAATAAGCAATAATATTTAATAACAAACAATAATATTATAATAACAATACACTGTATATTATCAAATATATTCTAGCTAAACACCTAATAATACTAACTAGACAATTACTCACTGAAGTGCAAATAAGACAAATATGCAACAATTATAGTAGAAAACACTATACATTGGTTACTTGGGTGTTTTCCTAGAAAGACAGTATAAAATGAAGAGAGTGATACAGCTTTTATACTCGCCCAAATCCTGGAACAATGAGGATGATGCCGCAGGAAAGAGGCAGGCCAGGAACCTGGAACAGTTCTTGGGGCCTAGGCAAGGCATGGCAGCCTTGCTGGATTCTGGGCCATCTACCCCCCATCCATCACTCTCCTGCTCCGCTCCAAGACTGCTTCTTCCAAGACTGTTCCCAAGGGCTCACTGCACACCTCTTTGATTGTTTGCAAGCCCACGCCCATCACCAGCCCACCTTACCTGACTGAGACATCCCTCCTCCCTTCCCCTAGAAGCAAGGGAGACAAAAGGAGCTGGTCCTTTCTTTGTCCTTTTCCCTCCAAAACAGGCCAGGGAGAAGAAAGAGACAAGGGAAAATGGAGAAGGCCTGCAAAAACAAAAATGGTTTTAAAAACTGTGTGATTTTAGGGCAGGGGAACATAACTATGTAATGGACACAGTTTTGTTGCAAATTTTGCTGCAACTTACCTGTGTCCATAACAGGAAGCATTTGTGCAGAAATCTGGCCATTTCTCTCACTCTACAACACAAACTCATGCATGCTCTTATCCTTTCTTGCCTGGACTACTGCAACTCTTCACTTTTTGGTCTGCCTGATAGCCATATCGCTCCTCTCCAATTAATTCTAAATTTAGCTACCAGAATACTTTTCCTCTCTTCCAGAACAGTACTCAACCCTACCCTTTTAAAATCACGGTCATGACTTCCCGTAAAGCAACATATTACATTCAAAATCCTACTCATAACCTTCAAAGCTCTGCACATTAGAGCACTTGTCTCCACCTTATATTTCATTTTTGATACTCAGTATATACCTGCACGTCCTCTGTAGACCATGCATGGTGGACGACACTCTGCTCCTTTAACTACTATCGCTGTTTCACGACTGAAGGCTTTTTCCCTCTCTGCTCCCTACCTCTGGAATTCCCTACCACCAGCATTCCCCAAGCCTCAACCCTCAACAACTTCAAATCCAAGCTAAAAGAGTACCCAACTTAAATCATTGTGATATATAGTGTATGATAGCAAAATAAATTCTATTTTACATTTTTTGTGCTTATAATATCTTGGCTTGTTGCACAATGTATAATTTACTTCATGTGAGGCACCATGAAAAAAAGATAATTTGTTCTGAAAAACAAAATAATATATAATTTTCAATTTATATCTAGAAAGTTACCTCCGGGAATCAAACTTAAGCAGATGGATAGCAAATGTTTGACCTCTCCAAACATCCAGTGCTCAAATGGTTAAAATATTTTCACGCATTCCACTTTATATTACTGACTGTAAATGAAAAAAACAACGTATACTACTTTTACCTGAAAGTTCATCCCACACTACAGTTCATACCATTAGTTAATGTTTGAGCTAAGAATAACCAGCACCTTACTTTAACTCTTTAAATGTCACAAGATGCTTCCCTACTGCCATTGAAATTAAAAAAAATTTATATATTTTGATGCTCCAGGTTTTTTTCACATAAGCTATAACTGTGCAGAGGATATTTTGCATATACAAAGTGCAAGTATTGAAAAGTACCACTAGATGTGTATCCCTGTATCTCCTGATTATATAAATATCACACATATATGTAAGCTATGTATATGTGGCAGTTGTAGGGCCCAGATTATAAGATGCTTGTCACAGCAGCAGATTATTATTATTATTAAGTTCCAGTTTATTCGGTAGTACTGTACAATAGGGAATAGACATACAGAGAGAGAACTTAGTCTATAGAAAGGTAGGTAGGATGCAGAAGTAAGTACCTCCTGCCACATGAGCTGTTGGTCAGTTGGTGGGACAAAGAAGTGCTTTTCAATGCAGTGGTCCAGTCAAGTAGTAGTAGATCTGTGTGTGAACATTGAGGTTGTAGTGGGGTTGTAGGTGAGAGAAGGGTTGGACAGGCTGTTAACCTGACCTTGCTCATAGTGGTTATGGGGGTAGTTGGCCAGCTTCCTTAAGGTGAATGTTCAGGGAGCGTATGAAGACTGGGAAGAGTCTGATAGGGATGGAGAGGGAATTCCTGAGCTAAGACGCGCACGGGAAGTTCCTGTAGGCAGGAATGGGAGGATGCAATAAGAGCTGAAGAAAGAAAAAGAGCCTGTGCAGAGCGAATATGGAGAATGGGAATATATTTTGAAACAAGATGAAATGTAGGGTGTGCAGTAGTAGTAGTAGTAGTAGTAGTAGTAAGGGCTCTATAAGTTAGTACCAGTATTTTGAACTTAATTCTGAATGCTAATGGGAGCCAGAGTAGGGACTGGCACAGAGAAGCGATATTAGAGGAACAATTTTTGAGGTAGATTAGTCTGACATAAGAGTTCATTATGGACTGTTGAGGGGTTAGCCTGGTGAGAGGAAGGCCAATTAGGAGTAAGTTGCAGTAGTTGAGACGGCCCATGACGACAGTATCTGCTTGTTTAAAAGAATTCTTAACATAAAAAAGGACTGAAAAACGTGTGTGTGGACTAATCTGCAAACTTTGATCTATGACATTGACATTTCTGATGAGAACAATTACTCTCACTCCAGAACTGCAAGTCGTGTGACAGGAATTAAGAGGTCAGCAGGAAAGCTGAGGGAAGTTTTTATTTATTGCACAAATGATCACTGCCTCACAGTGATCATTTGTATACAGCAAAGCATTCAATTTTGTTTATCTTTAGGTGGGATCTGGACCTTTTAATTGTGGGTGGCTTGGCACTGAACACTGGGACCACAGTCTGTCTGTTTTCATTATGATAGCAGCTGGGAGACAGAGAAATGGCGGAAAATAAACAGTGCAAAGCTTTAACTAGGGAGGCATTGATAATACACATCTGGTGTATCTTTGTAATTACTGGGTGCAACAGACGGACTTGGATTGGTAGGAGTACATCTTACTGCAGTCAAGTACATGTATATTATCACTGTATGTAACAGAATGGCTTACCCAGGTAGGGGTCAGTGATACAGCAGTCAGGTATGTCTATATATTTACTGCCTTTAACAGAAGGCCTTACCTAGTTAGGAGACCATCATACAGCAGTCAGTTAAATCTGTATAATAAATAGGATTTCCTGTGGTAGGAGTTCAGCCAGCAGCATTCAGCTACATTTATACAGTTACTGTCTTATATCAGAGGGAATTTTGAAGGTGAGTGTCATTCATATAGAAGTAAGCTATATCTATATTTTAGTAGGTGTCATTTATACACCATTAAGGAATAGCTCTACAATGCCACTCATCCACCCACAAGTCTCTAACCTTAAACCAATCATGTCTTACCCCCCTACTCCACAGCCAAATACTTCTGCACCCCCTTTGCCTTTTCCCCAGCTAATCTCTCCACTTATGTAAACACACACACACACACAGTTTATTTTGTCCTGAGGTCTCACTCTCTCCAGCCAGGATACTTTTCTTCACATCTCCTCTACTCAGGCTCCCCCTATCCACCCCCCTGACGTACTACAAAAGCCAAGTATATTTTTTTCCCTCCATGTTGCTCACCATCCACAGTCAGGTTCTCCACCTACATGAAAACACAACTCTCATACAGTATATTCTTTCCCCATCTTAAGAGTCTTACTCATACAAATAATCACCCCCTATACTCTAGCACCTCTCTCAGTCCATCAATTTCCCTACTTATAGTGTTCCATTCTTGCTGTTGCCAAGCTCTCTCTAACCTCATGTATGTATATTGTACAGAGATACACAGTGCACCTGCCCTATACAGCTGCATTTGGTTGACAATATGCCAATCGCATAAATAACAGTCCAGCCCTGTACTTTGGCAGTGGGAACATGTTACTGGAATCCCAAGGCACCAGATAGAACTATGGTACATTTACAGGACACATATACAGTATCTACTGTATCATTTCTAATTCTGGTTTCAATAAATGTAATATGGTTTGGGGGATTTGTCACCCCCAGTTCCCATGGTGTTATATTGAATCCATGTTAGTGCATGCTAGATTCAAACTGTGATTCATCAAAAAAAACATGCATTATGTTCTCTCTCTGACACCGGCTACTCTTTCTGCTTCTGTCATTCAATGACAGGAGATGTACCCTTGGAGCGTGTAATGGTTCGGCCACAGGTGAGTTTTGTGACTGGGCCCTTACAATGCCATAGGCCCTAGGCAGTAGTTTAGTTTGCCTAGTGGCTAAACCAGCTTTGGTCTGACAGGAGCCAACTGGTTGTAAGAACCCAGTCCAGAAAGTCCTGTTATGCTATTATTTGTAGTTTTGCTTGCTTATCTGTACACACCCTCTCACTTAATCCAGCTCTTCTTTTACCCCTCATCCTTTCTGCTTTCCTGGACAGACTTCCTGAGGTCTACATCAAGCAACCTCACAGATACCCCAGTGCACTTGTATAGTGTACTTCGGGGATGTGTACTGGGACCCATACTTTTTATTTATTTTTTATTAGGGATATTACAAAAGTTATTCAAAGTAAGGTATGTGTTTTTATAGAGGATACAAAGATCTGTAACAGGGTCGACGTTCCTGGGGGAATAAGCCAAATGGGAAATTATTTTGGACAAGAGAGTGCGCAGCTGCAGTTTAATGTTGATAAATGTAAACTAATGCAATTGGGATATAAAAATCCAAAGGCAGAATTTAGTAATGAGGATACTGTGTTGTCTGTGACAACATAGGAAAGGGACTTGGGAGTAATTTCTTGTAATGACTTGAAGGTAAACAAGTAATTTAACAAATTAGCAAGAAGCACAAGGCTTCTGGGTTTTATTTCTAGAGGCATTAGTAACAAAGTAGGAGGACCACTCTACAGATCTCTGATTAGACCTCACCTAAAGTATTGTGTATAGTACTGGATACCCTATCTCCAGAAGTATTCAGAGAAGGGCTACTAAAATGGTGAATTGTTTACAGGATAGAAAAAAAATCAGGATATTCTAATGGATCTGAACATGGATAGCTTAGAGGAGAGAAGGGAAATGTAGAGGGTGTGATAGAAACATTCAAATACATAAAAGGATTCAACAAAGTACAGGACAGAAGTAGATTTCAAAGGAGTAGAAATGTTAGGACTTGAGGTCATAGTCTAAAACTAGAGGAAAAGAGGTTTAGATGTAATGTAAGAAAATTTCTCTTTGAGAGAGTGGTAAATAAGTAGAATAGCTTACCAGCAGAAGTGGTAGACGGTAATACATTGAAAAAATTTAAAGGGATAGTAATGTTTCACAAACAAAGCAGCTCAGATTAATCTTCATAGTATTTGGGCCGTGGAGAGCATTATTTCAATACTGTCTGAGTTGTAGTTCAAGAGGAATTGAAAGATAAATTATCCCCCTCCCTCCCCTTTTACTGATTTAACACTGCTCACCTTGGAGAAGCAAGACTGTCCGGGTGGATCGCAGCAAGGGACAATCTTCAGTGAGCATAAGGAAAAACCTGTCAAGGAAGGCAGGGTTTTCCTTATGCTCACAGTAAGACGACTGTCCCTCACTGCGACCTGTCCTGTCAATAGACCAGATTCCACATCTGAGGGTATGTGGCTTACACTAGGAAAAGGGGTGGTAGTGAGATATTTTATCATTCAATTACTCTTGAACTACAACTCTGACAGTATTGAAATAATACTCTTCTTGGCCTAAATACTATGAAGATTAATTGGAGCTCCTTTTTTTTGTGAAACATTACTATCCCTTTAAGTATGTCTGGGATAGATGTAAGGCTCTCTGTGGAGGCTACAGGCTTATCAGGTTAGTAGAACCCCTCCATGGCATTTGTCCTGGATAATTTTTATCAAGCAAGAGGCAGGAACAGATGGTCACCTCTCACTGGTAAACTGGCAGAGCTGGTGAATTTAGCTCTTGAAGTGGTTGGATAAAAAAATCTCCTCCAAAAATACAATTGAAATTTATTTTCTCTGTCATCCAATATGTCATAAAGGTACCATGGAGAGGTGACAGCTCCTCCCTGTAGGCTGGAACATTTCTACAAAAAAGTTGTGGGTGAAGCATCCTCTGCTCCTTATCAAGCTATCCCACTAGCCCCGCCCCAGTTAGATTTGTTCCAGCAAACTGGATGAAGATTGAGGACTTTTCTGCTTAGTTTTAGATTTATTTATTATTTTCTATGATAGATATGGGGTGTCACAATTCCTCCATTAGGAGGGTTACTATTTCTGGCTTCCTCTGGAGGACTGTCCAGCTGACAGGTGCTGTTGTGGACACTTGCAGCCCAGTGCAGAGAATAATGTGGCCCATGTTTCTCTCTCCTGACTGGATCTCTCTGAGGCTCTGTCCTTTCAATGGTAATCTGAAGACAGGGGTCAGGTTTGGCGAGTAACACCTTGAGTGCCATGGTCCACTTGTCCCAGTGTTACCCTCCATACAGGGGTCTTCTTGGAGTCCAGAACTCCTACACTCATCTAATTTTGGTTTGATCCCAGTGTTTTTGGAACTTGGGTGGCTGCATTTATGTAATTAACCCCTTCCCTGCTAATTTCTCCAGGTTCTGGGACTTATTGTCATGGTTCCCCAGAACAACTCAGGAGTCAGTACGGTATAGTAAAATGCAATTTATTTAACACCTTAAGGACCCATGACGGTCCTGCACCGTCATGGGTTGTTATGCCCTTAACGACACATGACGGTCCAGGACCGTCATGGATTAAATGATAGCAGCGTGCCTCCATGCACGCTGCTATCATTAAATCCAGGCTGAGACTGAGCGCCCCGAGACCGGGGCATTCAGTCTCAGCCCTTCTTCTTTCCTCCGGTTCATGTGATCGCCTTATCAGCGATCACATGTACCGGCATAGTGACAGACAGAGGCAGCATGAAAAGCATGCTGTCTGTGCCTGTCTCGTCTGCCTCTGTCTCGCTTGATCTCAAAGTAAGGGAGACAGAAGTAGACGGGAGACACCTAGTGGTTAAAAAAAAATGCAGCAGTTGGGGGTATTAACCCCTTCACTGCTGGTGCAGGAGGCTGGCTAAATGCAGGTCAATTTTTGACCTGCAATTTTACACTTTAAAAAAAAAAAAAAAACACAACACACTTTTTTTTTTTTTTACAAAAACATTTTTATTTAAAAAAAATATATATAATTAAACAATATTACAAGTGTGATTGTTGTGGAGCCATGTAATACACTTATATACACCACCAAATGCCAGGGACAAAAAAAGTGTCAAAATGGGGTGGGAAAAAGGGACATGGGGATTTTCACCCAGGGGGGACAGTGGCCACTTTAAACTGCGCATTTTGTAGGTATGACTGACCGGTCATACCTTTCATGCAGTCTCCATAAAAATTTAACCCTTTGTGGCCAATTGAGCCTAAGAGAAAAATCAAAAATGGTGTTTTTTTTACATTTTTTTACCTTTTTTTTTTAATTTTAATAAAGTGAATGGTGGGTTATCCATATAAATAGGGTATCAAATGAAAGCCGTATTTATGCTTAAAAAAACAGTATATAATTTATGGGGGTGGAATAAAAGCCTAAGAGGGAAAACACTGTTGAACAAAGACATAGTCAAAAAGGTCAGAATTGCTCCGGTCCTTAAGGGAAAACGACCTCAGATTTTCCCGGTCCTTAAGGGGTTAAATACAATAAAGGTAGCACACAATGGTAAGATAGCCAGAACAAGCAGAGAGTCACAGCCAGCACGTGCTACTATCAGAAATAGTAAGCTGCCAAGATTGACCACACTGCTGGAGACTAGGCTGAAACCACTGGTAGTCTCCACTGAAACCAGGAGCTTGAACAGGAGCAGGAACAGGAACACGATGTCTCCGATCAGGAACCACGAGCAGGATACCTGACTCACGCCTGCAGTCAGTCTAGAGGAAGTCTACCAGAGCCCCAGGTCTGCACCAGATTGGGTGTCTGCTAGATACTAGGAAAAAACGGAAGAATAGTTAGACAGAGCCACAGGTCAGCACCAGAGAGGATAGCCAGACAAGCCGGGTCATACACAGTACAGGTAGTTAGCCAGAGCCACAGGTCTGCACCAGATTGGGTGTCCAATATATATATATATATATCAGATTGGGTGTACACTAAATATATAGGATAAGGCAGGAGAATAGTCAGACAGAGCCACAAGTCAGCACCAGAATGGATGGTCAAACAATCTAGGTCATACACAGAGCCCAAGGAAACCAGATCTGTGTTGTACAACAACGCAAGGGCAACCGAGTCAGGACTCAGTCTGCCCTTTAAACCCCTCCTCAGGAAGCAGGTAGGAGGAGCAGCTCAGAGGGAGGAAGTAGGTAGGAGGAGACTACAGGAAGCAACACATAAAACAGAGGCCTGCTTCATTCTGAAGCCTCGCAGCTGCAGGTGATGCATCTGGCTCTGATGCTTCCAACCTCTGCCATATTCCTGCGTGACTCCGTGCGGCATGGACGGCCACTGACGCCGAAGCATCATTCGAGCAACTCCTGAAGCGGTGACACTGGAAAGAAGGTAAGCTGTGACACTTATATTGACGTTTCCATTTATCCCTACATGTTCCCTTGGGTATTTGGGTAAATTCACTTTTTCAAATGTTGTAATTTTTGAGTTCCGCTCCTTTAAGGCACGCTTGTTCCATTTACTTCTATGGGAGAAACTGTTTTGTGACATTCCTCTGCAATCATGTGACATACGGAGTTGAGGGAGGGCTCATTCTTCTTGTCTTCTCTTTGATCCGGTCCACATCCCCAGTGATTTTTGGGGCCTCTGGGGCCCAGCGAATGCAAGTTCATACATTGGTAGGTAACATCAAAGAGAAAACTCCCATTTCGCTGGCTTTCTTCCAATTGGCTGATGGTTTTACAGATGCCATTTTCTCTCTTTGCTGGAATATCCTATGCATAGGCTTGTCTCTCCTTGCTCTCCTCAGGTTAACCATTTGCCTGCCAGATAACTACTTTCTTGGGCTTTCTGAGGTGATTTTTTAATCTGGGTCACAGTATTTGGGTTTCTTATTCTGTTTAGACACTTCTCCTGTTAGGATCTTGGCTCCAAAGGGACATCTACCACCATCAGGATAAACTTATAGCCCTTAGACCCTGGCAATTCTCCCAAAAAATCAATAGAAATGTGGGACCAAGGGCGTTTGACATTAGGCACTGGTTGGAGCAGCCCCACAGGGAGATGTCTGGGAGTTTTAGCATGGGCACAAGTGGCACAGGCAGCAGTGAACATAGCACAGTCAACTTTAAGGGAGGGCCACCAAAATGTACGTGATAATGACCATGCCAACTGGTCCCTCCCAATATGCCCAGCTGCCTTAGATGAGTGATAGGTCTCGAGCAAACGGGTTCGAAAAGGCTCATCCACAAAGCACTTGCCAACTGGGGTTTCAGGAGGTGCCCGACCTTGAGATGCCAAGATCTGCTCCCCCAGTGGCGAAGTGATACTGGTGCGAATCGTAGCCAGAATCCTATCTGGCTGAGTTATAGGAACCGGGGCTTCATCCCTCTCAATGTCTGTGCAAAATTGTCTAGATAGAGCATCTGCCCTGACGTTCTTAGACCCAGGCAAGTAAGACACTATGAAATTAAATCTTGACAAGAACAGGGCCCACCTAGCCTGGCGAGATGACAGCCTTTTAGCCTCTGATAGATAAATCAGGTTTTTATGTTCCGTAAGAATTAGTACCGGGGTTCTTGTGCCCTCCAAAAGATGCCGCCATTCCTTTAATGCCAGGATGATAGCCAGCAATTCCCTATCACCAATTTCGTTTTGGCTTTGGGCACTAGATCGTTTTTTGGAAAAGAACCCACATGGTCTCAGGTTGCCACCCTTCTTGGGGCGTTGGGAAAGAACTGCCCCTACCCCAACCTCAGAGGCATCGACCTCTAACGTGAACGGCAGGGAGGGATTAGGGTGGGACAGTATGGGAGCCGAAGCAAATGCAGACTTGAGAGTTACAAAGGCCTTTTCAGCTGCCTCAGACCATTGAGAGGGATTAGCGCCCTTATGCGTGAGGTCAGAGAGAGGTTTTACAATACTGGAAAATTTCTGAATAAATTTTCTGTAATAATTGGCAAAGCCCAAGAACCGTTGGATAGCTTTTAACCCTTTCGGTCGTGGCCATTGGAGGACTGCTGCCAACTTTTCTTGGTCCATGGCAATGCCATCTTTAGAAATTACAAAACCCAAGAAGGGTACCTTGGAACAATGAAATTCACATTTCTCTAATTTACAGAACAATTTGTTCTTTCGTAACCGAAGCAACACTTCCGACACATCCCGGATATGCTGGGTTAAATTGGCAGAATGAATCAGTATATGGTCAAGGTACACGACTACACAAGACTGTAACATATCAGGGAGGATGTCTTTGATGAACTCCTGAAACACGGCAGGTGCATTACATAAACCAAATGGCATCACCAAGTATTCATAGTGGCCAGACCTAGTATTGAATGCCGTCTTCCACTCATCTCCGGCCCTGATCCTAATCAGGTTGTAGGTGGCACGTAGATCAAGTTTCATAAATATACAGGAGCCTTTCAACCTATCAAATAACTCCGTAATGAGTGGAATGGGGTACGCATTCTTGGACATAAGCTTATTAAGTCCACGGTAATCAATACATGGTCGTAATTCGCCACTCTTCTTTTTTACAAAAAAAAACCCTGCACCTGCCGGAGAGGATGATTTGCGAATGATTCCCCGTTTGAGGGCATCCTCAATGTACTCCTCCATGGCCCTATTCTCATCACAGGACAAAGGATACGTCCGACCCCTCGGTGGCACCACCCCTGGGGGCAAATCAATAGCACAGTCGTACGGCCTATGCTGTGGCAATGCACTAGCCTCTCCTTTACTGATTACGTCACTGAAGTCGCTGTATTCAGGTGGCACAGAGGGAGAGGTACACATGATCCTAACTGGACGGGACAGACAATGACAAGTGCAGTGCTCAGACCAAGACTTAACCTCACATCTTTGCCAGTCAAACTGGGGATTGTGCAATAGTAACCAAGGGAACCCCAGAATAACCGCGTGATGGTGTGAGTGTATAATCTGGAAACGTACCTCCTTCTTGTGGAGGGCCCCAATAGACATATTAATGGTGGTAGTTTCCATAGTGATGAGGGGTGGTTCGAGAGGTCTGCCATCAATAGCTTCAATAGCTAGCGGAATATCTCTTTTAGACAGAGGAATATTGTGTCTTTCAGCAAACGCCCTGTCCATGAAATAGCCTGCTGCTCCAGAATCTATCAAAGCTAGCGTCTCCACTGCATGGTCGCCTAGGAGAAAACTCACCGAGATGGTGGGTTTCTTGGAACATGGATCTGGGGACGATTGTACACCACCTAGGGCATGTCCCCCAAGGTACCCTAGGTGTGTTCGTTTCCCGGCCGTACCGGGCATGTACGTAGTAAGTGCCCATTTTTCCCACAATATAGGCATAGCCCCTGCCTTTTACGGTATGCCCTCTCCTTTTTAGAAAGTCTAGTGAACCCGATTTGCATAGGTTTGCCCGGTTCGGATATTCGATCAGGAGGATTGGGAGGAGAGGGTGGGTTTAAAGAATTGTCGTGCCCAACGATTCTGGCTCTAGCCCTCTTTGCCAGGCGCCTTTCACGCATGCGCGTGTCAATGAGCATTACGTATTCTATGTATTCGCCCAAATCAGTAGGGACCTCTCTGGACGCAATCTCATCTTTAATAGGGTCTGACAACCCTTGGGCTAAGGCTGCCACCAGAGCCTCGTTATTCCAACCTACCTCTGCTGCCAGTATCCGAAACTGTATTGCGTACTCGCCCATGGAACGATCGCCCATCTGAATTTCCATCAATGTTTTTGCAGCAGAGGTGGCTCTCCCAGGTAGCTCGAATACTCTCCGAAACTCTGTGACAAATTCATTAAAGTACATGGTTTAACCTTCTCCCATAGAGGATTAGCCCATGCGAGAGCTTTACCAGTTAACAGAGATATCATGAACCCCACCTTGCTATGGTCGTTTGGGAAGGCATGAGGTGTCAGTTCCAAGAATATCTCTAATTGGTCAACAAACCCCCTGCACAACATGGGTTCGCCATTGTAACGTAATGGTAACGGTGCCGCCGCCGTTAAGCTTCTGGAGAAGGCCATCATTTGCCCATTAGCATTGTCCGGTGTCTGGACTGGGGGGACCACCGGATTTTGATTAGGTTTCTCCAGGTGTACCGTACATTCTAGTAAGGTTTGCATGGCCAGTGCCAGCTGGTCCAATCGTTGCTCGTGAACATCCATCCTCCAGTGGAGGTTCTGTGTATTACCGTCACCTTTACCATCTGAGGTCATGGCCCTTTCGTACTGTTACGGTTTTCTGACACTCAGACCACGGTAGAAAGTAAAAACACAGTTTTATTTGAGAGAATGATAAAAGAACAATGCCCCTAGGGGCCAGTACAGGTATAGTTGGGAATGACAATACAGACCCAGTAAGGGTAATGCAATATATATATATATATATATATATATATATATATATATATATATATATATATATATATATATAGACAGGAAAATGCATACAGGGTTAAAGAGGAGAAACTGGACAAACTCATTCCTTGATTAGCCAACGCCCAGGATATGATGACTGTCTCTTGATGGTGAGGAGCTGAAGTATAGTGTCTGCACTGAATCACTCTCAAAGGTAGTATAATGGAGCGCACCAACAGACCAGAGCTGAGCCAATACCACCACAGTGGGATTTTTGGAGGAAAGCACTGCAAGAGCTGATGAGACCAGAACCTGAATTGCCCTTTACCTACACTCGGTAGTAACCCTGCGTGTGCCAACGGGATAGAGCCAGAACACCTTAGGGTGCCAAAGTGGAGCGACACTGCACAAGCGGATCAAGAGCCGGAACACTAGGTAGTGCGGAGGATAACGTAACCCCTTGAGCAGCGCCAACCAGCGCGACCACGGTGCGGACCGAGCACCGGAACGAACACAGCTCTGCAAGTGTGATAGGTAGGCTAGGTCATACAGCACAGGCTCAGGAAGGTTAATGGCTCGCACAAAAACCACAGGCTTGGCAGGTGATAGGATGGGCTCATAAACGGAGGCAACAGGCACAGCACAGGTTAAAGAAGATTTGGTATAGGAGTGAACAGCTCAGCAGTGAAAGCGGATGGACTACTGCAACCTCAGGCAACAGCTCGGTATAGAGAGATGATTCATCAGAGAGACACAGGACAGTTCAGAATGTCGCCGGGAGCGGCCGGAGCCACACAGGAACACAGGAGCAGTACACTGAGCTGGAGCGTCAACCGGAACTGGATCAATACCGAAGCAGGAACGTCAGCCAGAGCCGGGTCAATCATGGAGCAGGATCGTCAGCCAGAACCAGGTCAATCACGGAGCAGGATCGTCAGCCAGAACCGGGTCAATCACGGAGCAGGATCGTCAGCCAGAACCGGGTCAATCACGGAGCAGGAACAGGAGAGTAGTCAGACAAGCCGGATCGGTACACAGGAAACACAGGAACACAGCAACGAGGCGCAGGATCAGGAACACCAGAAAGGGCTGCCGACAGATGCCGTGACCCCAGTATATAAAGGCACATCCTGGACGTGCCAATCAGTCTCCTCCAATGCACAGGTACACCCAGCCAGATTGACAGGGGATCACGGGGACCGTGATAGTTTCACACCAATCCCACTCTGGACCAGGTTATCCTGGATGAGTGGAAGATGCCAGACAGGCACCTGTCTTTCCAAGAGATTCTCAAAGCTGTACCCCTTTTCTGAGGCAGCTTTGGCTCAGTGGGCTTCACCTCCTCAATTTGACCCCCCTGTTTCCAGACTTTCTAAATCTACTGCTTTGCCTTTGGCTTATGCTATGGCACTCAAAGATATAACTGATAGGAACTTGGAGGCTATCCTAAATCTAATTTGGCTGCCATCAGTGATGCCCTGCGGCCTACCTTGGCTTCTGTTTGGGTCACTAAAGCTGTCCCATCTGGGGCAAACAACTTACTGAGGCTGTCAGAAATGGTGCCCCTAAGGAGTACCATTCCTGCCAAAACAAGGCACAAAGGTGAGTGTGAGCATGTCTCAAACCGGCACTCAGTGTCCAACCACCAAACCCAGACAGCAGTGGCACTCAAAGCATGCCTCCACCAAGCCCAAGTCTGGCAAGTCTTCCTCTACATTACTCACAGAATCCTGGCCTGCAGCTGCCTTTGGGTGGGTGCCTATGCCATTTTTAAAATGCCTGGGCAGCATCAGTAGTGGAGCAATGGGTTCTGCTGGTGGTTTCGGGAGGGTACAAAATTGCCTTTAAATCCCTTTCTCCCTACAGATTCTTCCAGTCCAGAAATCCTCTGAGCTTAGAAAAGCGGTTTCTTTTCTACAAGATGGTTCAAGCTCTCTTGGACAAGGGAAACCTGGTTCCAGTTCCTCCTCGAGAGAGGTTTGGGTTTTTATTCAAACTTGTTCATGGTGGCCAAGAGGGACGGCGGCAGTCGTCCTGTCCTGGACCCCAAGGACCTCCGTTCTTTTGTGGAGACTGCACACTTCAAGGTGGAGTCTTTGCTCTCTGTCATCGCAGCTATGTGTCCAGGAGAATTCTTGGCCTCTCTGGATCTGTAGGATGCTTACGTGCATTTCCGGATTCATCTGGACAGCTAGAAGTACCTCCTTTTCGCCTTCGAATTGGGGCACTTCCAGTTAACTGATCTGCCCTTTGTGCTTACGTCTACTCCTTGGTTGTTTGCCAGGGTCTTAGAAGCATTTATTGCTTTCCTGCACACCTGGGGGATTTAGTTGACTCCTTATATGGATGGCATTCTGCTGAATGCTCTGTCCAGGGAGCTCCTAGACCAGCATGTCCAGGACTGTGCTCAGATTCTCCTCCACCATGGGTGGATTCTAAACATGAAGAAGTCTGCTCCAGTCCCCTTTCTGGTCCTGGTCTTCCCTGATCTCAGGTTCGATACCTGTCAAGGGAAGGTTTTTCTGACAGAGGACTCCATTCAGCAAACCATGCATCTGGTATCCCAAACTCTGGAGTGGCCCTCTGCCCCGGTCCAAAAGTTCATGATCCTTACAGGCCGCATGGTGTCCACTTAGGAGGTGGTTCCATACACCATGGCACACACCAGGGAGCTCCAGAGATTCACTATCTGCTCTTGGCATGGAAAATCCAGGCCTCTTGGTTCTCAGAGTGTCTCTCCCTCCGGAGGTCAGGCAGGACCTGCTCTGGTGGCTGGACAGATCCAGCCTGGAAAAGGGGAAGCCTTTTGTGATGCAGTATTGGACCTTTGTGATGACGGACAGCAGCTTAAGGGGCTGGGGAGGCATCCTGGGTCTCCTGTGGGTTCAGGGCAGATGGACTGTGGAGGAGTGCACATTCCAGGGGTAGACAAGGTCCTGGCAGATTTTCTCAGCCGCTGTCAGGTGGACCAAGGGGAGTGGGAGCTCCACCCAGATGTTTTCGACCTGTTGGTGCAGAGGTATGGTCTTCCTCAGACAGACCTGATGGCGACCAGGGACAACAGGAAGGTTCACATGTTTTGTTCCCAATGGAAGGATCCTCCGGCCTTTGTTGTGGTCACTCTTGTGATTCCGTGGCAATTTCGTCTTGTCTACATCATCCCCAGGTTGCTGAGGAAGATTCGGATGGACGTTCTGGCAGTCATCACGATTGCCTTCTATTGGACCAGGAGGCAGTGGTTCCCAAAACTGCTGGCCCTCTCCATTTGGGATCCTTTTCCACTTCAACTCAGACCAAATATCCTCTTTCAAGGTTACCTATGGAAGGTGCACTTGGAGAGCATGGCTTTGACGGCCTTTGCTGTGGATGCTCTGGCGATTCCATTGCAATTTCGTTTGGCCTCCATCTTCCCTCCAATCCCTCTCATCCCCAGGGTGCTGAGGAAGATTTGGATGGATGGTCTGGCGGTCATCATGATTGTCCCCTATTGGACCAGGAGGCCGTGGTTCCCAGAACTAGAGGCCCTCTCCATTCGGGATCCATTTGCACTGCCACTCCTCCATCAAGGTTACCTATAGAAGGAGGATGTCGAGCTCATGGCTTTGACAGCATGGCTGTTGAAGCCTCCATCCTAAGAAGGAAGGGTTTTTCTCCTGAAGTGATTTCCACTATGATCCAGGCTAGGAAACTGCTATCTTCCAAAGCTTACCACAGGGTTTGGTCCATTTTCCAGTTTTGGTGTGTTGACAGGGACCTGTCTTCACAAGAGTTTGATCTCCTGATGGTCCTGTCCTTTTTACAGGACGGTGTGAACAAAGGGCTTAGTCTTCGCTCCTTGAAGGTCCAGACTTCGTCTCTCTGTCTTTTTCCAGAGACACATTTCCATTTTGCCAGATGTCAAGTTCTTCATTCAGGGAGTTGGTCATGCCTTCCCTGCCTGTAAGGCTTCCACTCCACAGTGGGACCTTAATTTGGTTTTGGGTTCTTACAGTGGACCCCCCCTGAGTCCTTAACTACCATTCCTCTGCACCTTCTGACTTGGAAGATGGCTTTCCTTCTGGCTGTGGTCTCTGTCTGCAGAGTCACTAAATTGCAGGACTAATCCTGCAAACTGCCTTTCCTAGTGTTCCACAAGGATAAGTCTGTTCTTCTTACCTCCCAGGAATTCTTTCCTAAGATGGTCTGTGATTTTCACAATAATCAGGAGATTGTTGTGCCTTTGTTTTGTCCTGACCCCAAATTTGACAAGGAGAGGAATCTCCACTTGTTGGATATGGTGCACTGCCTCAAATTCTGTGAGTCCTTACGTAAGACTGATGCTTTGTTTGTCATCCCTGGAGGTCCTAGGGCAAGTACGTGAGGGTCCTAGGGCAGGTATGGCTGCATCCAAGGTCACTATTGCATCTTGGATTAAGTCTACCATTCACAGGCTTACGAACTCAGAAAGAAACCAGTTCCTTTCCACATTACAGCACACTCCACCAGGTCTGTTGGGGCCTCCCGGGTCTACCAAAATCAGGCCTCTGCTGAACAGCTGTGCAAGAAGGCCATTTGGTCCGCTGTGCACATCTTTGCCAAACACTATCGTGTTAATGTTCTGGCTTTTAGCAACAAACAAAAGGTAGGCACTGATCAAAAATAACAGAGTCCCAATTTTTATCCTAATGATCAGGTACTACTCCTGGGTTAAACAACCATGTTTCAACCAATTGTAGAGCACTAAAGGAGGGAAAAAGAAAAGAGAATACCCTCCCTAGAGTGCTACTAAAGAAACCCATTCATGGAGGCACTCAAAGCAACGGACCGTTAGATATACAAAAATATGAATACTTTATTGATACAAAAATCAGATCACTTAAAAACAATTAAACAATTAATAGGACAAATACCCCAGAGTTAATATGACATCAATATATGTATATTATAGTATATATCTAATGCTGAACAGTGCATATAATCACATGTCCTAGGAGCTTTGAAAGTATATCTACTGGAACAAACACACAAAAAATACCAAAAGTGATACACTTCATGCTACCACATAAAATATTAACAAACTCCTAATGACTAACATACCAAGTATACTCGTTAAGAATCAGTGAATAAAGTGAAACACTATAAATGGAAGAAACAAAAAATATACTTATCGCTCCAGTATTAGATAACCTAGCTCAAACCAGGACAACCCATGCACTGCATCAGACTCTGGAGTATCCTATACTGATCACCCAACCATCCCGACGCGTATCGCCATCAAGGCTTCGTCAGGGGATACAGGTCAGATAATTACCTCAATTTTTAAATATTCCAGGAGCCAATGCAAACTACCTATAAAATCACGTGTGCTACCTCACATGACTGTATATAGCACACATCACCACCCTCCTCTTACCATATCAACTCATGATGTATGCATATAAATATCACAATATTCATGTTATAACTTGTATAAGTATTCAATGGTCTTACATTTAACTTCATCGATACTATAGTTTACTAATTATATCGGTTGAGAAAAATACCACCAAAAATATGGCGACCATGAGTATTCATGTTATAACAAGTATAAGTATTCATGTATAAGTGTTCAGTGGTCTTACGTTTAACTTCATCTATGCTATAGTTTACTAATTTTATCGGTCGGAAAAGTTGTCGCTGAAAAATGACGTTTACACACGCTTAAAACGGTGACTAACCATCAACCAATCATATATCATACTAGCGCATGCGCAGTCTCAATTACCACCAAAAATATGGACACCACAAATGCTCAAAATAGCGACTCGTTTATACCAGACCATCTTTAGTATATAATGCAAAAATATTGCACAATACATGTTAACAACACAAAATCTATTGTTCATATACAAATTTACAATTATTGAGACATAGTAAAATCAGAAAATACATATTTATTATTGTCCAACACTATTCAATATCACATATAATCATTCATGATATGGTACTCTATATGGCGACCAATTGGAAAGCCTCAATGTCCCTATAGTGAAGGAATAAAATATCCATGCAAATACTGTATAAGGGACAAAAAGATTTTTTGTTCCACATATTCTTGCATTGGCCCATGGAATAACTATGACCTGAAACTTTGCAAATATTCCAAAATCCCAGATGGTCTAAAGATATATATGGCTTACAATTATACAGTCATGAAAAAACAATTTCTTAAATATCACTAATGAGCTATAGAAAAATGGATTAATCCATCTAAACATAAAAATTCAATATTAGGAAAATTCTTGTTTATTCTATGATGCCTGAAATCCAGCTATTTCTTTACACCGGGTCCCCACATAGCGTCTTCCAATGGAATAATCTCTTCCGAAAAGTTAATGTCACACAAACAGCGTATCCAGGGAGAGCCACTAAAATAAATAAAAATAAACAAAATTATCAAGCTAACTTCAAGCCAGAGTTATTCAGCTCCGATCAACATTAATTAAAAAAAAAAAAAAAATATATATATATATATATATATATATATATATATATATATATATATATATATATATATATATATATATATATATATATATATATATATATTTTTTTTTTTTTTTTTTTTTTTTTTTTTTATTATAAATTTTAAATTGTAATCATAAAACCCAATACATCTGTCACGGTTTATTATGACTCTCAGACACAAGTTTTAGGTAAAAATCAATTTTATTGAAATAATAAATTGATAACGTAGGATGGCAATCATATACATACAGATATATTCAGAATATAACAAGACAGAAGGCAGACTCTACCGGTCCTGTCAATATACCGGACAGGACAGTCTGAAGTA
The DNA here is from genome assembly GCA_037306005.1 of Rhinophrynus dorsalis. Taxonomy (NCBI): domain Eukaryota; kingdom Metazoa; phylum Chordata; class Amphibia; order Anura; family Rhinophrynidae; genus Rhinophrynus; species Rhinophrynus dorsalis. The sequence continues at coordinate 185,382,370 of CM074720.1, read as the reverse complement.
ATAGAATGTTAGGCTTTACCGGCCTTGCCAATACCGGGTAAGGCAACCTGCAGATGGAATCGCACAACGGTTCTACCGGCCTTACCAAATTACCGGGCAAGGCAGCCTCAATAGATTCATAATGTAGGCTCTACCGGCCCTGCCAATACCGGGTAAGGCAACCTCAGATAGAATGTGGCAAAAGGTTCTACCGGCCTTACCAATACCGGGCAGGGCAGCCCAGAGATAGTAGCAGCAGTCAGATGGTAATGGCAAATTGACAGGATCGTAAGCAACCCAGTGTGCACACACACACTGAGACTAACAGGGGAATCGTAAAGCCGCAAGGCTTTGGAGCAAACCAGCGTCCGCACGCTGGGACCAACACTGAATTGTATAGCCGATAGGCTTAGGAGCAAACCAGTGACTGCACACTGGTGTAGCAAGCGAGTTAGTATAGCCGTAAGGCTTAGGAGCAAACCAGCGTCCGCACGCTGGGACCAACACAGAATTGTATAGCTGATAGGCTTTGGAGCAAACCAGTGACCGCATACTGGTGTAACAAGCGAGTTTGTATAGCTGCAAGGCTTTGGAGCAAACCAGCGTCCGCACGCTGGGACCAACACAGGATAGTACAGCCGATAGGCTTTGGAGCAAACCAGTGACCACACACTGGTGTAATAAGCGAGTTTGTCTAGCCGCAAGGCTTTGGAGCAAACCAACGTCCGCACGCTGGGACTAACACAGGATTGTATAGCCGATAGGCTTTGGAGCAAACCAGTGACCGCACACTGGTGTAACAAGCGAGTTTGTCTAGCCGCAAGGCTTTGGAGCAAACCAGCGTCCGCACGCTGGGACCAACACAGGATTGTATAGCCGATAGGCTGTGGAGCAAACCAGTGACCACACACTGGACTAACAAGCAATGTCGCCGACGCGACCAGGCAGGAGGTCGCCAGGATCAGGGCCGGATTTACATCTCAGGCGCCCCTAGGCACAACAGCCTCCGGTGCCCTTAGCCCCGCCTTTGCCCCACCCCAACCACCCAATCACTTAACCACACCCATTCATTAACCACACCCATTTTGTGGTCATACCCATTTTTAGATTTTTTTTTTATTCTTCACAGTACTGTGGCAATCAAAACAAACAAAAGGAGGTGCAGTCTTCAGCTTATAAAACACCATATGCACTATATATAGCATACATACGTTATATTCACATAACTGCATGGGGAAGGCTTGGTCATTTACTCTGCAGATCAGTTAACTAGGCTAAAGTGGCAATTGCAGCCTTCAATGTAGGTGAGACTCTTGTGGACACCAGTCAGTCATTTATAGCTGTCTTTGACATGGGCCGCCCATCATTCATTTCACTTGTTTTCAGTGTCAAGATTGCTGTTGGAATGCAGGAGATAATCAGCTTCCATCACCCCGGCCATGTGTTTGTAGTTCAGCAACAATTGGGGGGGGCTCATCCTTGATCTACACGGTTGATGGCTGTTTGGGAGTTCACAATCAATACTGATATTAATGATTGTTTTCCCCACATGCCTATACAGACCACTGTAAGCTTTTCTAGACTGTAGTAGCCTTGTGGCAAGGAAGGTGTTAATCTGGGGTATGCAGCTAATTAGCAAGCCAGCGTGCCGATGCTGCCACCCATCTGACAACAACTGGCCCGTTGTCTGCTCTGCACCTCCACTGAGCCAACCACACTCCCATGCACTATGCTCAGCCGACTGTGACTATGTGCGTCACCGTCGGCAGCATTGTGATGATGTCACAGGGGGTCCCGGCGGGCGACGAGACCAATGGAGTCTGGAGGCAGTGGCACGCAGACGCAGCAGTGGGGCGGCCTGGCAGCATGGGCACAGCCGCGGTTATAATGGGGAACATGCTGCTGTCTCATGTGCACATGCGCCCTCGAGGGCGAGCGAGCACAGGTGACGGCTCACAGCATAGTTACTTTTAAATTAAGTGGCAGTGTGGCACAGCATTATTTATTATGCACCTTGGGGTGGAATGTGGGCGTGACAAGGCCTTTGCCAGGCGCCCCTGAAAATCTGGCGCCCTAGGCAAGTGCCTTGTCTGCCTATTGACAAATCCGGGCCTGGCCATTAGTTTATTCAAGCCCCGGTAGTCAATGCATGGTCTTAATTCGCCATTTTTCTTTTTTACAAAAAAGAACCCAGCCCCAGCTGGAGAGGTAGATTTTCGTATGATCCCTCTAGCAAGGGCATCAGAAATGTAATCCTCCATAGCCTTATTTTCCTCACAAGATAATGGATAAGTGCATCCTTTCGGAGGTACTGCCCCAGGCTGCAATTCGATGCAACAATCATAAGGTCTATGCTGAGGTAGCAAACTGGCCTCTCCTTTGCTAAAAACATCGCCAAACTGTTGGTACACATCCGGTATAGCCGAGGAGGTGCACAGGACCTTAACAGGCTGGATGACGCACTTGTCCATACAAAACTGGGACCAAGCAGCAATTTCACACTTTTTCCAATCAAATTGTGGGTTGTGTAACTGTAACCACGGAAAGCCCAATATTACCGCATGGAAAGGATTGCACAAATTCTCTAAAGTTTTTAGTACAAGGTTTAGCATTCTCCCACAAGGGGTTAGCCCAAGCCAAAGCTCTGCCAGTGAGCAAAGATGTTGTAAACCCCACCTTACTACGATCATTGGGAAATGCGTGTGCCGTCCATTCCATAAAAATCTCGAGTTGGTTGATGAACCCTCTGCAGAGACTAGGGTCACCATTGTATCTTAGCGGCAAGGGTGCAGAAGCCTTTAACCTTTAACAGTGCCCCCTAGGGGTCTGGTATCACTCTCCGGTGTCTGACTTGGCGAGACCACCGGGCTAGAGCTAGATTTGTCAGCAAGTACCGTGCGTTCAAGGATCGTTTGAATTGCAACTGCCAACTGATCCAAACGTTGCTCGTGCACATCCATCCTCCAATGGATATTCTGTGCATTACCTTCACCTTTGCTGTCTGAGGTCATGGCCCTTTCATACTGTCACGGTTTATTATGACTCTCAGACACAAGTTTTAGGTAAAAATCAATTTTATTGAAATAATAAATTGATAACGTAGGATGGCAATCACATACATACAGATATATTCAGAATATAACAAGACAGAAGGCAGACTCTACCGGTCCTGTCAACATACCGGACAGGACAGTCTGAAGTAATAGAATGTTAGGCTCTACCGGCCTTGCCAATACCGGGTAAGGCAACCTGCAGATGGAATCGCACAACGGTTCTACCGGCCTTACCAAATTACCGGGCAAGGCAGCCTCAATAGATTCATAATGTAGGCTCTACCGGCCCTGCCAATACCGGGTAAGGCAACCTCAGATGGAATGTGGCAAAAGGTTCTACTGGCCTTACCAATACCGGGCAGGGCAGCCCAGAGATAGTAGCAGCAGTCAGATGGTAATGGCAAATTGACAGGATCGTAAGCAACCCAGTGTACACACACTGAGACTAACAGGGGAATCGTAAAGCCGCAAGGCTTTGGAGCAAACCAGCGTCCGCATGCTGGGACCAACACTGAATTGTATAGCCGATAGGCTTAGGAGCAAACCAGTGACCGCACACTGGTGTAGCAAGCGAGTTAGTATAGCCGTAAGGCTTAGGAGCAAACCAGCGTCCACACGCTGGGACCAACACTGAATTGTATAGCCGATAGGCTTAGGAGCAAACCAGTGACCGCACACTGGTGTAGCAAGCGAGTTAGTATAGCCGTAAGGCTTAGGAGCAAACCAGCGTCCACACGCTGGGACCAACACAGAATTGTATAGCTGATAGGCTTTGGAGCAAACCAGTGACCGCACACTGGTGTAACAAGCGAGTTTGTATAGCCGCAAGGCTTTGGAGCAAACCAGCGTTCGCACGCTGGGACCAACACAGAATTGTATAGCTGTTAGGCTTTGGAGCAAACCAGTGACCGCACACTGGTGTAACAAGCGAGTCTGTATAGCCGCAAGGCTTTGGAGCAAACCAGCATCTGCACGCTGGGACCAACACAGAATTGTATAGCTGATAGGCTTTGGAGCAAACCAGTGACCGCACACTGGTGTAACAAGCGAGTTTGTATAGCTGCAAGGCTTTGGAGCAAACCAGCGTCCGCACGCTGGGACCAACACAGGATAGTACAGCCGATAGGCTTTGGAGCAAACCAGTGACTGCACACTGGTGTAATAAGCGAGTTTGTCTAGCCGCAAGGCTTTGGAGCAAACCAGCGTCCGCACGCTGGGACCAACACAGGATTGTATAGCCGATAGGCTTTGGAGCAAACCAGTGACCGCACACTGGTGTAACAAGCGAGTTTGCTTAGCCGCAAGGCTTAGGAGCAAACCAGCGTCCGCACGCTGGGACCAACACAGAATTGTATAGCCGATAGGCTGTGGAGCAAACCAGTGACCACACACTGGAGTAACAAGCAATGTCGCCGACGCGACCAGGCAGGAGGTCGCCAGGATACAGGAGACAGGCGATGCGATGACAGGTACCAGCAACGATCAGTCAGGACAGGAAACAGCAGAGAAGTTCAGCAGGAACTGCAACACCAGAGACTAGGCCGGAACCAGGACTGGAAGTACTTCAGCATGCAGGAAACACTGGAACAGTAGAGATCAGGAACTCAGGAACACATGAGATCGGGAACTCAAGAACACTGGAACAGAGGCCCAGCTATCACTGGCATAGTGATAGCAAGAAGGTCAGAAACAACACGAAAGGGCAACCAAAGGGTGCCCAATCCAGGTTTAAATAGGCAATGAAAGGCGGGCTATCTGCAGACAGCCAATAGCAGCCCCCTACTGGTGACAGACAAGGAACTGCAGCAATCACGGGCACTGTGATAACATCCCTTCCAATTTTCATATCTGACTCAATGGATATAGCTATTAAATGTCAGGTCCTCATTCATACCTGATGACGTATTGGATTGCAGCATATAAATCCACCATAATTCTCTTTGCAGCAATTTCTTGGTTATATTACCCCCACGGGCCACAAGCGTTACTTTTTCCAAGCCAAAAATTTGTATTCAATTGAACTCTGATGCACCTGCAAAAAATGTAGGGCTACAGTCGTAAGTACAGCTCCTTTGTGAACATCCAAATGGGCATTGCGTATGAGGGATAAATGTTTTTGTATAGGGTTTTTAAGCATTTGAGTAGTCTGACCCACATATACCATCTTACATGCACACTGTAGTGCATACACACAATTCCTAGTCCGGCAATTGATAAAATCACGAAAAACAAGATCTTTACAAATCACCGGACTAAAGATTTGCTTAGAAGGGGAAATAAACTGACAAATATTACAGCTTCCACACACAAATGTACCCCTATGTCTATATCCCTCCATATGTCGCTGTGTGGATCGAAAATGACTATGGACCAATATATCCGCCAAATTCTTTCCCCATCTAGCGATAATCGATGGAGTCAGAGACAAATGTCGTTCCAAAGTCTCATCACTACGCAAAATATGCCAATGTTTCTGAAAAAGTTGTTTAACCATATTCCATTGCAAATTAAACGTAGTGATAGGTTGAATCCAACTAGCCTTCTGTATAGCTTGGTTACCTGTCCGTAAAAGATCTTGTCTATTCGCACCTTTGGCCCTGTTGAAACCTCTGTGAAGACTTGATAACGGATACCCTCTTGCCCCTAATCTATGTTGTAAGTCCTGGGCATTATCAATAAAATCTTTATCTGTAGAACAGTTCCTGCGTATACGTAAATATTGACCTATTGAAATAGCTCTTTTCTGATGAACCGAATGTGCACTGGAAAAATGTAAAAGCAAATTTACCGCTGTTATTTTACGGAAAAGAGTTGTTTGTAAACAGTTATTTGTGCCAATCTGAATAAGAAGATCCAAAAATTCCACTTGTTTAGTGGAATAATGGAAAGTGAGATGGATATTCAAATTATTTTGATTTAGGACATACAAAAATTCCTCTAGTAGGGCCACAGGACCTTGCCACATCATAAGTACATCATCAATGTACCTATACCAAAGGACTATATGGTTCGAATATTTTTGTATCTCTTCCGAAAAGACTTTGTCCTGTTCCCCCCACCCAAGGAATAAATTAGCAAAGGAAGGGGCACACTTGGCCCCCATAGCTTTACCTACCAACTGTAAATAAAACTCCAAATCAAACAAGAAATAATTGTGTTTAAGAATAAAAGAAAGTAAACACAAAAGTAAATCACAGAAATCAGATTGTTTAGAGAACGCAGATCTTTTCAAGTGATAACCCACCGCTGATATTCCCTGCTTGTGATTGATGCTGGAATATAGTGATTCCACATCACATGTAACGAGCAGGGTACCTGGTTCAACATGTAATTCCTGCAATTTACACAACAGATCTGCTGAGTCTCTAAGATAAGACGGAAGGAAGCTCACCAGGGGTTGTAAGAAATGATCGATAAAAATACATACATGCTCACATAAACTGCCAATTCCCGCCACAATCAGCCTTCCTGGTGGTTTCGTAACACTTTTGTGCACTTTAGGAAGAACATAGAACGTTGGAATCACTGGATGTTCCACAAACAAAAAGTCCTTTTCTTTCAATGTAATAATGCCTTTTTGGTATGCCTCTTGTAAAATTAAATTCAGCTTTTTCTTAAAAATATCTTTTGGATCAGACAAGAGACGCTTATAATTCACACGATTATGTAATTGTCTGTGTACTTCAGAAATATACAATTCTTTAGGCCAGAGTACAATATTACCGCCCTTATCAGCTTCTTTGATCTCTATATCAGACCAACTTGCTATTTCTTTAAGAGCTATTTTTTACAAGAGAACTAAGAGACAGGTTATAATTGGGCTATCAAATGAGGAGTATTCGTCCTCGCAAGAAACACAGGAATCAAACCCAAAATACCAATGCCCCAAGATGAGTATTATCAACCTCTCTTCACACCTAATTACTGATACACAGAGGTCGGTATTAGAGAAAGGTCTTTCTTTCTGTCCTGCACAGCATTTGGATAAATTCACATTAACTGAGGATGTTTTTTTGATTTGTAGAAGATTGCTTTTGAAAAAATTATTTGATAGGCTGGGGACAACTCTGGATCTTGCAGATATTAATGGAAGTCTTTACCGTGATCTTTCGGACCTTTTGGAGACGAATCTCCCTGAAGATAACCCTTGCAATTCACGTAAGACCAGTTTTAAACCTTCATCAGATTTTGTTCCATCCATGCAAATTTGTCCACAAGTTAGGACATTTTTTAATCTGATGTACCAAGATATTTTGGCCTTACCAGTATTTCCATCTTTTGGGCAAAATATGACCAAAGAAGAAAAAATAGCTCTTAAAGAAATAGCAAGTTGGTCTGATATAGAGATCAAAGAAGCTGATAAGGGCGGTAATATTGTACTCTGGCCTAAAGAATTGTATATTTCTGAAGTACACAGACAATTACATAATCGTGTGAATTATAAGCGTCTCTTGTCTGCCCCAACAGATATTTTTAAGAAAAAGCTGAATTTGATTTTACAAGAGGCATATCAAAAAGGCATTATTACATTGAAAGAAAAGGACTTTTTGTTTGTGGAACATCCAGTGATTCCAACGTTCTATGTTCTTCCTAAAGTGCACAAAAGTGTTACGAAACCACCAGGAAGGCCGATTGTGGCGGGAATTGGCAGTTTATGTGAGCATGTATGTATTTTTATCGATCATTTCTTACAACCCCTGGTGAGCTTCCTTCCGTCTTATCTTAGAGACTCAGCAGATCTGTTGTGTAAATTGCAGGAATTACATGTTGAACCAGGTACCCTGCTTGTTACATGTTATGTGGAATCACTATATTCCAGCATCAATCATGAGCACGGAATATCAGTGGTGGGTTATCACTTGAAAAGATCTGCGTTCTCTAAACAATCTGATTTCTGTGATTTACTTTTGTGTTTACTTTCTTTTATTCTTAAACACAATTATTTCTTGTTTGATTTGGAGTTTTATTTACAGTTGGCAGGTACAGCTATGAGGGCCAAGTGTGCCCCTTCCTTTGCTAATTTATTCCTTGGGTGGTGGGAACAGGACAAAGTCTTTTCGGAAGAGCTACAAAAATATTCTGACCATATAGTCCTTTGGTATAGGTACATTGATGATGTACTTATAATGTGGCAAGGTCCTGTGGCCCACTAGAGGAATTTTTGTATGTCCTAAATCAAAATAATTTGAATATCCATCTCACTTTCCATTATTCCACTAAACAAGTGGAATTTTTGGATCTTCTTATTCAGATTGACACAAATATCTGTTTACAAACAACTCTTTTCCATAAAACAACAGCGGTAAATTTGCTTTTACATTTTTCCAGTGCACATCCGGTTCATCAGAAAAGAGCTATTTCAATAGATCAATATTTACATATACGCAGGAACTGTTCTACAGATAAAGATTTTATTGATAACGTCCAGGACTTACAACATAGATTGTGGGCAAGAGGGTATCCGTTATCAAGTCTTCGCAGAGGTGTCAACAGGGCCAAAGGTGCGAATAGACAAGATCTTTTACGGACAGGTAACCAAGCTATACAGAAGGCTAGTTGGATTCAACCTATCACTATGTTTAATTTGCAATGGAATATGGTTAAACAACTTTTTCAGAAACATTGGCATATTTTGCGTAGTGATGAGACTTTGGAACGACATTTGTCTCTGACTCCATCGATTATCGCTAGATGGGGAAAGAATTTGGCGGATATATTAGTCCATAGTCATTTTCGATCCACACAGCGACATATGGAGGGATATAGACATAGGGGTACATTTGTGTGTGGAAACTGTAATATCTGTCAGTTTATTTCCCTTTCTAAGCAAATCTTTAGTCCGGTGATTCCTAAAGATCTTGTTTTTCGTGATTTTATCAATTGCCGGACTAGGAATTGTGTGTGCACTACAGTGTGCATGTAAGATGGTATATGTGGGTCAGACTACTCAAATGCTTAAAAATTGTATACAAAAACATTTATACCTCGTACGCAATGCCCATTTGGATGTTCACAAAGGAGCTGTACTTACGAGTGTAGCCCTACATTTTTTGCAGGTGCATCAGAGTTCGATTGAATACAAATTTTTGGCTTGGAAAAAGTAACGCTTGTTGCCCATGGGGGTAATATAACCAAGAAATTGCTGCAAAGAGAATTATGGTGGATTTATATGCTGCAATCCAATACGCCATCAGGTATGAATGAGGACCTGATATTTAATAGCTATATCCATTGAGTCAGATATGAAAATTGGAAGTGACGTATTGGGTTTTATGGTTCCAATTTAAAATTTATAATTAAAAAAAAAAAAATATATATATATATATATATATATATATATATGTATATATATATGTATATATATATATATATTTTTTTTTAATGTTGATCGGAGCTGAATAACTCTGGCTTGAAGTTAGCTTGATAATTTTGTTTATTTTTATTTATTTTAGTGGCTCTCACTGGATACGCTGTTTGTGACATTAACTTTTCGGAAGAGATTATTCCATTGGAAGATGCTATGTTGGGACCCGATGTAAAGAAATTGCTGGATTTCAGGCATCATAGAAGAAACAAGAATTTTCCTAATATTGCATTTTTATGTTTAGATGGATTAATCCATTTTTCTATAGCTCATTTGTGATATTTAAGAAAATGTTTTATCATGACTGTATAATTGTAAGCCATATATATCTTTAGACCATCTGGGATTTTGGAATATTTGCAAAGTTTCAGGTCATGGTTATTCTATGGGCCAATGCAAGAATATGTGGAACAAAAAATCTTTTTGTCCCTTATACAGTGTTTGCATGGATATTTTATTCCTTCTCTATAGGGACATTGAGGCTTTCCATTTGGTCGCCATATAGAGTACCATATCATAAATGATTATATGTGATATTGAATAGTGTTGGATAATAACAAATGTGTTTTCTGATTTTGAAGACATATGATTATGTCTCAATAATTGTAAATTTGTATATGAACAATAGATTTTGTGTTGTTAACATGTATTGTGCAATATTTTTGCATTATATACTAACGATGGTCTGGTATAAACGAGTCGCTATTTTGAGCATTTGTGGTGTCCATATTTTTGGTGGTAATTGAGACTGCGTATGCGCTAGTATGATATATGATTGGTTGATGGTTAGTTGCCGTTTTAAGCGTGTGTAAACGTCATTTTTCTGCGACAACTTTTCCGACCGATATAATTAGTAAACTATAGCATCAATGAAGTTAAACATAAGACTATTGAACACTTATACATGAATACTTATACTTGTTATAACATGAATACTCGTGGTTGCCATATTTTTGGTGGTAATTGAGACTGCGCATGCGCTAGCATGATATACGATTGGTTGTTGGTTAGTCGCCGCTTTAAGCGTGTGTAAACATAATTTTTCAGCGACAACTTTCTCGACCTATATAATTAGTAAACTATAGTATCGATGAAGTTAAACGTAAGACCATTGAATACTTATACATGTTATAACATGAATATTGTGATATTTATATGAATACATCATGAGTTGATATGGTAAAAGGAGGGTGGTGATCATGTGTGCTATATACAGTCATGTGAGGTAGCACACATGATTTTATAGGTAGTTTGCATTGGCTCCTGGAATATTTAAAAATTGAGGTAATTATCTGACCTGTATCCCCTGAGAAGCTTTGATGGCGATACGCGTCGGGATGGTTGGGTGATCAGTATAGGAGACTCCAGAGTCTGATGCAGTGCATGGGTTGTCTTGGTTTGAGCTAGGTTATCTAATACTGGAGCGATAAGTATATTTTTTGTTTTTTTCATTTATAGTGTTTCACTTTATTCACTGATTCTTAACGAGTATACTCGGTATGTTAGTCATTAGGAGTTTGTTAATATTTTACGTGGTAGCACGAAGTGTATCACTCTTGGTATTTTTTGTGTGTTTGTTCCAGTAGATATACTTTCGAAGCTCCTAGGACGTGATTATATGCACTGTTCAGCATTAGATATATACTATAATATATGTATATTGATGTCAAATTAACTCTGGGGTATTTGTCCTATCTTGTTCTGTTTTTAATTGTTTTTAAATGATCTGATTTTTTGTATCAATAAAGTATTCATATTCTTGTATATCTAAGGGTCCGTTGCTTTGAGTGCCTCCATGAATGGGTTTCTTTAGTAGCACTCTAGGGAGGGTATTCTCTTTTCTTTTTCCCTCCTTTAGTGCTCTACGATTGGTTGAAATAATGTTCTGGCTTTGGCTGAAGCCAGCTTTGGCAGGAAGGTCCTGCAGGCAGTTCTGGCCATTTAGGGCCTATACATTCCTGTGCCTTACCGTTCTTTAACTGTTTGAGCCCGGTAGGCTCTTGTTCTTGTGTGCTGTGCCATTTTTATTCAGTGCACGTTGACACTTATGTGTTTGGGCTGCTTCTTGTCCTGGATAGTCCTTGGTAACTCGGGTATCATGGGGACTGACGCTTGGTCCTCTCCTTCTCTTCCCACCCTGGGAGCTTAATGTTGGTATATCAACATGGTACCTGTATGTCATATTGGATGACAGGGAAAAGAGGATTTTAGTCTTACATTTTAAATCTCAACCAGTGAAAGGGACCACGCTGGTCTCACTTAGCTGGACATGGGAGACCGCTTGGGTCTGTTGCTCACAGGAGTTTTCCCTTCTTCTTTCTTACTTTCCTACTTAGTAGGCTTATTGCAAATCTATCTGGGGTGGGGCTAGTGGGATAGCCTGATAAGGAGGAAGGGGAGGCTCCACCCACAACTTTTTGTAGAAATGTTCCAGCCTACAGGGAGGAGCTGTAACCTCCCCATGGTACCTGTATGTCATACAAGACATATGAGACTAAGAGAAAAGGATTTAACAGGTAAGACCAAAATCCTCTTTTAAGTAGGGTAGAACAGATCTCCTTTACTTGAAGTAAACCTCTAGGTGCCATACTTGTGTTCACTGTCAAATTAAGACTTGGAGCAGTGTTGATACAGTCCAATCAGAGGAACTCCAGGGGACCAATCAGTGACTGTACTTAAATCTTCAATCCGAGTCCTCCTTTCCAATTCAGGAAAAAGTCCAGAAACAGGTTTTCCTTGTTGCAGAGGGTTTCTTGTCTCAGGCTATGTATTCAGAATGCTCAGCAAACTACATAACAAGATATGTGTACAAAAATACACACAATTATAACACAGGTGCATAAGAGTGACATGGCAGCAGGGAACAGATTGCTGGACTTAACCTTTATTTTCTGTGCAATCTTGTTCACCTCGGCTGATACAGTTTACACAACTTACAGTACAATACAGTACACACTATTATACTGTACTATGCAGTATACAACACAATGAGCTATGTTTCAAATTATGTAGTCCTGGATGGGAATAGAGCCATAGATTAACCACCACAGTTCTCCCCTCGTGGGGTAGTTATCATAATCACTAATAGGTGAAAATAGTATATTCTAAATGATGGTAGAGATCGTAGCAATCATCTGAGTGTTTGTGCTGTTTCCAAGGCTGTATTACAGATGTTGGCCATGACGCCAGATTGCCTGGTTCCAGTTGAGCCAAAACCCGACCAGGATAAGCAGTACTTTGAACTGAGATTTCCTGAGAGCACTATGGGAGGATCAAATGGCAGAGGAAAACTGGAAGCTGCAGTCAGGTGTCCGATAGTGCAGACATGGTAATCAAGGACTGAAAAACTGGTAGTAAAGGAACTGGTAACCGCACAGAGGAACTCACTAATATAGTTGACGAGGCTGAAAAAAGACATGCATCCATCAAATTCAGCCCATGTCATATCACTCCTGTTGATCAGAGGAAGTTTTAAAAAAAAAAACAAACAAACAAACAAACATTGCAGCCATTTCCAATTACTCCACAAATGGGTAAAAAAAAAATTCTGACTCCAAATGGAAGTCCGATATTTCTCTGAATCAACATCCTATCTGCTTTGAAGTCAACTGTCATAATTCTCAATATTGTTCCGGGCTTGATAGGTATCCATTAGTTTATTTAAAGCAATTACAGTATCTGCAAGCACAGGATCCAGAGGCAAATAATTCCATAACTTTGCTGCCCTTTCTGTTAAAATTCCCTCTCTTTGTTTTAGTTGAAATTGCATTTCCTCTAGTCTTAATGGATGACCTTTTGTTCTTTGTATAGAGTTTTGTATGGACAGCAAATATATTTACCTTTCTTAAAATGCAAGTAAATTAGTTTAACATGTTCTATTCTTCAGAAAATGATGCTGACTTCTACTAATAATATTGTTGGCCTTCACATACTTCTTAAAAAAGGAATAGTTAACATACAGGCACAAAAATCTCATTATCCCAAGTGGAATACACCCATAAATAAGACTGTGTCCAAGAGATCAGGAAGTAGAGAGAGCTAGAGTAACAGATAAAAGATAAAGGACAGAAGAAGGAAGAAGAGAGGGGGGAAAGGAATCAGGGGGTGGGGTGGGGTGGGGTGCGAGGGTGTTCTAGTGCCACAGTAGACATTAAATACACCAGGCCTAAAGTTGGATTAGGTTGAAGTTTGGAATACAAGGGAACAGCATATGCCAAATTCGGTGTTGAAAGTGTCCATTGTGTCAGTAGAGTGGTGATAGAGTGCTGGAGACAGGTCTTTCAGTCTCGTAAAGAAGGTGGAATTGAAGATTTCCACCTTCTAGGGAAGCATGCTCTAAAATCCGTATGAGAAGGGAGCAAGAGTTGGCTTCAGCAGGTAAAATGATAGCAAGAAGGTCTGAGGGTTTAGGGGAAAGTTCAGACTGGACAGTTTAGGGAGGGATACACCAGCCGATTGCCAACAGTGAGTAAGTAATGGACAAGACCACCACCGTTGATATCACCTTTTGCATCCAGAAAAAAATACCTTAACGTTTTTGGGACACTACCTGTACGGTTGAATATTCAAGCTATTTTGTATTTACCTATTTATTTTTAATCAGTTTGTATGATAGAGGGGTTGGAAGGTCTTTTCAGGGTCAGGTAGAGTGGTTTTCAACAGTAAGGATGGGGGAATAGTAAAAAAAAATTTCCAGAGGAAAACTAGCAATTACCTGTATTTTCCGCGAAAATTCCCACCCATAGAAAATACATAACATTTCTGCCTTTTTGCCACCAGGTCATTCACTTCAGTTAATCAACCTGTACTAAAAACAGGTATAATCCGACTACCAGTACTGGTGGTACCATTCTTAGTTACATAGATTTGCAGGTTCGTTAATGAAGAATTGGCTTTTGTCAAGGTAAATCATATGTATATTACTGTTTTGACAAGAAACAGAACCAGGAACTTTATCATAGCAAACAATATCTATGGATACACATTTATTTCATAGAGACATTGTGCTGAATGTTTGCTTTTAGTATTGCAAGTTTTTGAAATTGTTCTTCACTTTCATTTTGGTCTCTTTACGATGTAGTGCTCTGGATGCTGAGAATGAATTCCTAGTACAGGAAGCTCTGGATCGTCTTATGGAAGGACGAACAGTTCTCATCATTGCTCACCGACTATCCACTATCCAGAATGCAGACTTTGTTGCCGTTCTTGACCAAGGTCAAGTTGCAGAATGTGGAAAACATGAAAAACTCCTGGAAAACAGAGATGGAGCCTTTAGAAAACTTATGGACAAGCAAGCTATTATGTTACGAAGCAGAGAGTCCATTCAGTCAGCGTAGCCATAATATAGGAGAAGTAAACATTTTGTTTATAAAAATGTTAAAGTATTTTTCTGTGTTACAAGAAGAAATATACTGCTTAGATATGTTTCATTCAAAAGTGATTATACCTAAAACATATTTTTGTTTGTTTGTTTTAAAGTGGCAGCACCATCTGATATCCTGAAGGTGCATATTTTTTTTTAATAGTACACTATGTGGGAGAGCTTTTTGCCACAGACTGACTCTCCATGGTAAGTGAAAGTAACAGCAGCATCTGGTGACCATAATAGTTAATTTCTATTTAAATAAAAAAGTTTTAGCTTTAATAAACTTTGAATGAAAAACTTCCAGTGAGAGATATCTTGTTTTATTCAGCAAGAAAAGATTTTTCATTACAAGAAATTTCCCTTAACAACTGCCCGATTTGGCAGGGGGTGGCCATTAAGGACCAAGTGCGGCCATTAAGGACCAAGTGCAGGGGGCGGCCAGTAAAGACCAAGTGCTTTTTTTTCATTGTGATGAATTCTGGAATGGCAAAGCGGCATTCCGCTGCACTGTCATCTCAGAATTCCATGACGTGATGGTCCTGGCATTGTCATGTGTCATGTGAGTTCCAGAGAGGTATCTAGTGCTCTGCTGCGCAATGCATTGGACACCTTTCCGACACTCAAAGGGTTAAAGGGTAAAAGAATGTGTCAAGAAGCTACCATATTTTACAGATAGATGGAAGATAGTTCAACAATATAGTTATATGTATTTTTTATGAATTTCTTATTAATCAGGGTTTTTACTTGCAATACTATACTTTGTTCTCTTTCAGTGAGTCTCATGAAACTCTCCAACTTCATCCAGGCTTTACTGTTTATTAAATAAATGTTGGTACGTTAAAGCACACACATTACTAATGTTGCGTAAATGGAATGGTGCTCTCCAAAGTTGTGACAAGCCTATCCAATGCTGATATCGCAACTTACTTAATAATGAAAATATTGTAGAGAGCTGGATCTCACACTGTATAGAAGCCTGCTTTTTTTTTTTTTTTTTTTTTTTTAAATAAGCTTACAATGAAATATAACGTTTGGATTTTGAAGGTCTTTTAAAAAAGTATATTGTTTGCAATTCTGCATCTACCCTGCTGCTATTATTATGTTATATCAGGTAATACATATTAAATACATTTTCATGTAATTTTATTTAATTTTGTATGCCTCACAAGAGCTCTTAGTTCTGGGCAATTACTATGTAGGCATATTTATAAGAGTTTTTGTGCGTTTTACAATGTGATATTTCTGTTTTTCAGTTACATGAATTATTTGAAGTTGCCCATCATGTTATGTAGGGAATGTATAAACACACTGTCACCATGAGAGGGGTAGGAACCCTCGTGGCCTAGGTACTGGTAGTTGCTGGGGTTCGACTCTTGGGGGCGATGCTAGGGTGCGTTGACGGCGTTCCAGGTACTCCCTTGCTGCAGCCGAAGCTGGATAAAGGTGCTGGTCGCGAAACCAGATTGTTCCACCCCAGTTGAGCCGGGGTGCAACCAGGATGAGAGTACCCAATGAAAAAGAGAGGAGGACATACTGGAAGGAGGTGCTGCTACTTGCAGCACCTATACAGCAAGCGCATGCGCGTTGGCTGTAAGAGCCGAAAGTGCATGTGCAGGAGCCGAGACCCGACGTCCGTCTCGCGCGTGTTCAGGAACAGAGACCCGACGGCTGTCCTGCGCATGCGCAGAGCGGGGCGTACGGCAGAGGACCCGGACAGCGCAGCGGTGACCGCGAGGGGTAACCCTACCCCCCCCCGGAACAGGAGACCCCCGGGCAACCAGGCTTAGATGGGAAGGAGCGATGAAAGGCACGTCGTAGTGCAGGGGCATGAACGTCGAGGTCCGGAACCCAGGATTTCTCCTCAGGGCCATAGCCATGCCAGTCCACAAGATACTGCAGAGAGCCACGAACGAGGCGAGAATTCAAAATCTTGCGGACAACATACTCTTCCTGTCCATTGACCAGCACAGGAGGGGAGCACACATAGGGGGCAGTGAAGTGAGTACGAAGGACTTTCTTCAGGAGTGATATATGGAAGGAGTCGGGTATACGCAGAGAGGACGGCAGCTCCAAGGAAAAGGTCACCGGGGTGAGCTGGGCCCGGACACGAAACGGACCAATAAACAAAGGACCAAACTTAGATGGAGATTCCTAGTCGACAGCCACACCTCGTTGCCCACTGAGATGGGGGCACCAGGAACACGACGACGATCCGCAGCTTTCTTGAAACGCATAGCAGCCGACACCAAACGGGTACGTACTCGTAGCCAATGTGATTCCAGGTCATCCAATTGTGAGTCCACAGCAGGTACTCCAGAAGAGGAAGATATGGGCAGAGACCGAGGATGAAAGCCGCCAGCGGCAAAGAAAGGAGAACACTGGAGTGCCTTGTGGCGACAGCTGTTGAAAGCAAATTTGGCCAATGGGAGGAGGCTTGACCAGTCATCCTGTAGAGGGCCAACGAACAGGCGGAGGTATTGTTTAAGTGACTGGTTGGTCCGTTCTGTCTGTCCATTGGTCTGAGGGTGGTAAGCCGTGGATAAGGCAACAGAGATGCCTAGTCGAGCACAGAATGCTCTCCAGAACCACGAGGTGAACTGACTTCCACGGTCGGAGACTATCTGCAGAGGTAGACCATGGAGTCTGAATATTTCCTTGAGAAAAATATCAGCAAGTTGAGAAGCTGAGGGTAGTTTAGGTAGTGGAATGAAATGGGCCTGACTAGAGAAGCGGTTAACCACAACCAAAACTACAGTGTTTTTATTGGATGGTCCAAGTCCACTACGAAATCCATGGCTATGTGTGTCCACGGAACAGAAGGCACTGGGAGAGGCTGAAGAAGAACTGCAGGCTTAGTGTGTGGTCGTTTGTGTCTGGTACAATGATGACACCCTCGGACGAAGTCATCAACATCGGCCTGCATGGAGGGCCACCAAAACTGTCGTTGAACCAGATCGATTGTTCGGGCTTTCCCAGGTTGGCCAGAGGTGGGCGACTGATGAGCCCATTGGAGGACCTAAACTCGATAAAGAGCCGGAACGAAGAGTTGTCCAGGAGGACAAGCGCAGTCTACATCTTGTTGCACTTTCTGGATCTTGGATAACGTTGCAGTGGACAGGGCAGAGACGAACCTGATGCTGGGTACTATAGGTTCGGGAGACTCATTGACAGACTCGGCAACAGATTGGCGCTATAAGGCATCGGCCTTGACGTTTTTGGTCCCTGGAAGGTAGGTGATGGTAAACTGAAACCGGGTAAAAAACATGGCCCATCGGGCCTGGCGGGGATTAAGACGTTTAGCTTTCTCTAGGTATTGTAAGTTCTTGTGGTCCATATAAATATTGAAGGGAATTCCAGAACCTTCCAGGAGGTGGCGCCACTCCTCTAGGGCGAGTTTCATGGCAAGGAGTTCCCTGTTACCCACATCATAATTGCGTTCTGCAGTTGTTAGTCGGCGGGACAAGAATGAACAGGGATGAAGAACATTGGTCTCTGGGTCTCGCTGAGAGAGTATAGCACCAACACCCTCTTCGGAGGCGTCAACCTCAAGGAAAAATGGCCTGGTAGGATCAGGGTAACGAAGGATGGGAGCAGAGGTAAAGGCGGTTTTGAGGTGGGCAAAGGCTGCAATGGCTTCAGGACTCCAGGTCTTCGGATCAGCTCCCTTTTTAGTGAGGGTGGTTATGGGTCCGACGACAGAAGAGTAGTTCCAGATGAACCGCCTGTAGTAATTGGCAAACCCTAGAAAGCGTTGTACACCATGGAGGTCGGTAGGACGGGGCCACTGAGTGACCGCTGAAACATTAGCAGGATCCATCCGAAGGCCTGAGTGTGATATAATGTATCCGAGGAAAGGAAGACTATTTTTTTCAAACTCGCATTTTTCGAGTTTGGCATAGAGTCCGTTATCTCTAAGGCGTTGTAGAACCGCCCTGACATGCACTCTGCGGAGTGCAAGAGTGGAGGAGTACACCAGTATATCATCCAGGTATACTAAGACATGGGATAATAGCATATCCCGGAACACATCATTTACAAAGGCCTGGAAAACAGCCGGGGCGTTGCATAGCCCGAAGGGCATAACCAGGTATTCGGAATGCCCAAAACGAGAGTTGAAGGCTGTTTTCCACTCATCACCTGCCTGGATTCGAACTAGATTGTATGCCCCTCAGACATCCAGTTTCGTAAACCAGACTGCCCCCTGGAGCAGGTCGAAAAGCTCAGGAAAAAGAGGCAGGGGATACTTGTACTTAACTGATCTGATTCAAACCTCGGTAATCCACACAGGGTCGGAGGCCCCTGTCTTTCTTGCTGACGAAGAAGCCAGCCCCAGCCAGAGATGTCAAGGGGCGGATGAATCCTCGTGCAAGGTTGTCTTGGATGTATTCGGCCAAGGCTTTCATCTCTGGACGGGACAAGAGATAAGTACGACCCTTAGGTGGAGTAGTGCCTGGAAGGGCAGCTTCGGCTGAGGCACTTCTGCCCGGAATGTTGAATACCGCTTTCTTTGCGGCTATGAAATCATCCGAATCGTCCAACAGGGGCGACCGCTGTTCCACCAGCGGTGAGGCCCAGGCCAGAGCCTCACCTTTGAGAAGAGAAATCATGAAAGACACCCGTGCTGCATGGGTACCAAAGGACTGAGGCAGGGTCCGAAACTGAAGTGTACACTGGTTGAGAAACCCACGTAACTCAGAAGGGCGACCGCAAAACTTGTCAGGCAAAGGGATCCAGGGAGGCACGTAGTCCGGAGGGGGATGCACAGAAACCCCGGATGCAGAGGCAGTGCTTGACACGGGTACTGAAGCAGTTTGAGCAGTGGAGGCGCGCATCATCTCCAGCAAGGCATCCATCTTCCTTTCCAGACTTTGGAGCTGTGCTGCATGTGATGCCAAGATTTGTTCCTGGTGTTCCTGCCTGGCAGCGATTCGAGATAAGTCAGCAGGATCCATGGGAACTTTGGCCCGTTCCAAGTGTCATCACAAGAGGGGTAGGAACCCTCGTGGCCTAGGTACTGGTAGTTGCTGGGGTTCGACGCTTGGGGGCGATGCTAGGGCGCGTTGACGGCATGCCAGGTACTCCCTTGCTGCAGCCGAAGCTGGATAAAGGTGCTGGTCGCAAAACCAGATTGTTCCACCACAGTTGAGCCAGGGTTCAACAAGGCTGAGAGTACCTGGGATCCGTGTAAACCAGAACCAGAAGGCCAACGGAGGAAGAACAGACTAGCCAGGAAAAGGGGAGCTGGAGAACTGGGATGGTCAGACAAGCCGGGTCAGGACACCAGAGAGTCAGGAATGGTCAAGCTAGCCGGGTCAGGATACCAGAGAGCCAGGGATGGTCATACAAGCCGGGTCAGGATACCAGAGAGCCAGGGATGGTCAAGCAAGCCGGGTCAGGATACCAGAGAGCCAGGGATGGTCAAGTAAGCCGGGTCAGGATACCAGAGAGCTAGGGATGGTCAAGCAACAAAACTATGTAACAAGCTCGTGGAACTGGCAAGGACTAAAGGACAGAGGGGGAATAAATACTATAGCCAGCCAATGGGAACAGGAGGCAGACCTGAGTCCCATTGGGCAATACTGCCCAATAGAAACAACAGCACTGCCAAAACCCAAATGGATTTATAAGATGTCCCATGGGTGAACAGGAGTCCATCCTCCCTTATTGGGAATAAGACCATGCCAAATGAAAAAGAGAGGAGGACATACTGGAAGGCGGTGCTGCTACTAGCAGCACCTATACAGCAAGCGCATGCGCGTCGGCTGTAAGAGCCGAAAGCGCACGCGCATGCACAGGAGCCGAGACCAGACGTCCATCTCGTGCGTGCGCGAGCGGGGCTTACGGCGGACAGCACAGTGGTGACCGCGAGGGGTAACACACACACATACATGAGAAGACAGGGTCATAACAGACACACAAAATTAGAAGAGTGGGTCTTGAGGCAGAGACACACACATTTAGGCAGGAGACGAGGGGTCATGAGACACACACACACACACATACAGCAACATACATAGTTGCAGATAAACAGAGTAACACACAAAGACTCAGTAAGAAGAAAGAGGGGGTCATGAGTCAGACCCAAAGACACACATGTACAGTCACACACAGGCAAAAGAGTGATAATGAGACACACACAGCAACATACATAGTTGCAGAGAAACAGAGAGAGGTAATCCATATCAAAAAAGGCTACATCCAAAGAAAAAAGGAGACATGTGGATCTTGAGCTGCTGAAGTACAATGAGCATGATGTCGCTAATGTCCCAAAATGTGTGTTATTAAAATGAACATTATCTTTAAAGGTGATGCATCACCTATATAAAACGTAGGCTAAATAGTTAGGTTATATAGATAATCTCATTAAAAGTGTGTTCATTTTTTTTTTCAAAAGCTTTATTTTGTCAAAATTTAAGTTATAAAGTCTGGGCTGCAGCTACTTCCAGACAGACTTTGGTTATCTGATCTATAACAGCAGTCCGTCGCTCTGCCTCTGCTCCCTTCCCTCTAGCCAGTCTCAACCAATGATGGAGGCTTCTGTCTGTAAGCTGGAGCTGTCTCATTGGCAAAGATCGATATCTAGCCAGTGAGACCGCTCCAGCTTACAGACAGAAGCCTCCATATATAGCCTGGACGCTGTTGTTCACTCTCTTCATTTAGTTTGTGGGGACATATTTACCTCATGTCCACAATCATATTTTTTTCATAAATGTTGGCAACCCTGCCGCAGCATATTGTGATATCCCTGTTGCTGTCACTTTTACTGTGTTCCGGTACCTGCTGTCACAGTGCCTGCACCGTTCAGCCAGGAGTAGGGTTCTGGACGTACGCTCCTGCATCACTAGCAGCATTCCTCTGCCTGCAGCCTAGTCTGGTTACGGGCAGCATTGAATCAGGCACTTTTCTGGACACCTGTTATAGGCCCAGCCTGGGGGACCTAATTGGTCCCGCCTTTTTCTTCACCTTTATAAACCTCTATGGGCCTGTGTATCAGTTACCTTTACGTTCGTGTTCTGAGCAGTTCATTATCTAGTATTCCTGATTCCTGTGTATGATCCGGCTTGTCTGTCCATCCATTCTGGTGTTGACCAGTGGCTCTGCCTGACTATTCTCCCTGTGCGTTCCGATTTGGCTCAGATATCCTTTCTGGTGCAAACCAGTGGCTCTGGCTGACTACCCGCTCTGTGTATGACCTAGGCTTGTCTGCCTACCCACTCTGGTGTTGACCTGGGGCTCTGTCCACTGTGCATCTAGCATTCCATCGCTTCAGTGGATATCTTATCTGGTGCAAACCCGTAGCTCTGGCTGACTACCCGCTCCGTGTATGACTTTGGCTCGTCTGACTATCCTATCTGGTGCTTACTAGAAGGCCCTATCTGTTTGCTCCTAGGGTTGGTTCCGTTATTCAGACATACTTCCTAGTATTGACCTGGGGCTATCAGACTCCCAGCTACTGACTGCAGGCTGAGTCAGTATCACTCTTGGGTGTTACTGTACCGCGAGTCTCCAGCAGGCTGAGCCCTAGTCTCGGACAGTGTGGTGGTGATATTGGGAGACTGCTATTCTTGATACAGTACTTGCCTTTTCGATCACCCATTGTGTGTATATATTATATTGCATTACTGTATTATTCTCATAATAAAGATTATATTAACTGTATCATCTGACTCCTGGTTCTGCTTGCCAACAGTAACACCTGCACAAACTTTACACCATGTTTGTTGTTGGTGGGATTAAACCCCTGTCCTTCCTGTACCATATAGAGTAGCTGCTATGTTTTGACCCCATATGCTTTCTAACTTATTCTGGCTCCTCCCATCACTAACAAAAGTTTGATTACCTTGTCCCCGTCTGTTTTCCACTTGCTTTTGCAGTGCACCGACACATTGCTGCCTGGTCTCTCTCTGCTTAACTACTCACCATGAGCACTAAAAATGGCTCAGTCCCAAAAAGGAATGCAAGAAAAAGACACTGGCAACTCCTGGGGGACAGCAGACTCTTGACACTTATTTTAACGAAGATGCATCAACCTTGGATCAGGCTGCAAATCATAACACAGCAACGGCTAAAGCAAAAACGCTAGTAGATATGTTGACTCTGATCACTGACCAAAACTTGGCAGGCTTTCAAAATTTTGTCACGAAACTGATTGGTGAATTGAAAACTCATAACACTAAACTAGAGGAGCTGGAAACTAGAACAGCTTCTAATGAATTAGACACCATGGCGCTTAAACTCCAAATGGAAACTCTTCAAAAGGCCAAGACACAATTGGATGACAAACTCAATGATATTGAGAATAGAAGTTGAAGAAACAACCCCAGACTTCTAAGCCTAACTGAGAAACTCAAAGGTAAGGGTTTTGAATTTCATAATTACAACACTGCCACAGCTAATCTATGGCTCTGACACTCCATTCACTTGCACGATAGACTGGGAGCTCCGTCCACAGCTAATACTCAAAAATGCAGGCCTGTCATATTTAAGGTCCTTAACTACCAAGATAAAATCTGACTTTATACAGAGTTCATGGTCCCTTGCAATATTCTCAGCCAGAGTCTCCATGAAACGTCATGAATTCAACCCACTATCTAAGGTGTTACTGTCACACTTGACCTAAGTGCCCAATGTAAGTGGCCAAGAGAAGCAGGCTGCTGCTTTGATCAATATAAGCAATATAGTTGGCAGAATACAATACAAAATACTCATTGAGTAGGGCCCAGTGAGCCAGGAGCTAGAGTGCGAGGAGTTGGGAGTAATGCTGGCTGTTGGTGGCTGTACCTAGGAGGCCTTGCTGTGGCCAGAAGCAGGTTGCGAAGCCTGATGGTCGGACGACCACCTAGGAGATAGACAGCTACTCACCAGGTCAGGAATCAGAAATAAAAACCTACCAGCAGTATGGTTGTGTCACGGAACAAACCAGGAGTCAGTAAGGTATAGTAAAACAATCTTTATTGAATAAATATAAATTCAGTAAATC
This sequence comes from Rhinophrynus dorsalis, assembly GCA_037306005.1. Lineage (NCBI taxonomy): Eukaryota > Metazoa > Chordata > Amphibia > Anura > Rhinophrynidae > Rhinophrynus > Rhinophrynus dorsalis. The sequence continues at coordinate 185,358,629 of CM074720.1, read as the reverse complement.
ACAGAACAATGAGTAGAGGTTCTTCGTGCCAACGACTCTATCAGAAATAGGAATCTGCCAAAAGTTGGAACCCTCTTAAAGAGACCGGCAGAAGCCTCTGGAGTCGCTATATAATGAAGGCCTAGCAGGAATCCCAGTAAGAGACTAACTGACTCACGCCTATAGTTAGGTAGATCTAGGGATCTCCCTAATGATGATACGGTAAGCCTGCAGTCAGTAAGGAGATTGGGTGTCCACTACACAATGGGAGCAGGCAAAAGAGTAGTCAGACAGGGCCACAGGTCAGCACCAGATTGGATGGTCAGACAAGCCAGGTCATACACAGAGACCAAACTAAACAGAACTGTTTGTACAACAACACAAGGGCAACTTATGACGGTGCCAGTGCTATTTGGCAACATTCTGTCAGTTTCCACTCCTGCCTAACGCCTATTGGCTGCACTGTTATTGTCCCGCCCATTATTTGTCTGTAAATACCGGGTTCTGGCACTTCTCCAGTGCCCTTTCGTGGTGTTTCAGTACCAGCGCTTGTTCCTGTTTTTTGTGTGATCTCAGTGTATCGACCCAGCCTGCCTGACGACTCTGCATCTTGTTCCTGCCTGTGTACCGACCTGGACTGTCTGACCATTCTGCATCTCACTTCTGCCTGTGTACCGACCCGGCCTGGCTGATGTTCCTGCTCTGTGTATCGACTTGGATAGGCTGAAGTTCCTTCCCTGTGTATCGACCTGGCCTGGCTGACGTTCCTGCTTGGTGTACAGACTCGGATTGGCTGTAACGGTTTGTTTGACACACAGACACAGTGGTTTAGGATAAAACACAGTTTTATTGAAATCACAGTAATATAATAACCCTCACAGGTCCTGTAGTATTTAGGCAGAATAATACAGACACACGACAGGTTACATATACATATGCCTACACAGGTCCAGTATAACAGCATATACTGACACAGGTCAGGAGGAATACGATGAATTCCCAGGAGAAAGGTACTGCTTGGGTTAATGGTCTTCAATGAGTGTAAACAGTTCCATGTGAAGAGAGGTCTGTGATGGAGCTCACTCCATATAGAGAGTTTAAGGTTTAGGTTAGCAGAACAAACGTGAACTGCCAGAGTAATATCAGTAATTCAGCAACATGTGCCGTAGCAGTAACGGAGACCAGGCCACTTGCACTCTGCCGGAGCAGGAACAGAGACAAGACCAATGGCACACTGCCGTAGCAGTAACGGAGACAGACACTTGCACTCTGCAGGAGCAGTAACGGAGACAAGGCCAATGGCACACTGCCGTAGCAGTAACGGAGACTAGGCCACTTGTGCTTTGCAGGAGCAGTAACGGAGACAAGGCCAATGGCACACTGCCGTAGCAGTAACGGAGACTAGGCCACTATCACGGTGCCCGTGATCTTCCTCTGTCACTCTTTGCTGTGGTGCGCTCCCATTGGCTGAGCTTGTTTGGCCCGCCCAGTATGGCTATTTGGCACCTGTCAGGTGCCCTTTCATGGTGTCCCTGAGCCAGTGTTGCTGTGTAGCTGTGTTCCTGCTTCCTGTGTACCGACTTGGCCCGTCTGACTATGCTCCTTAGTTCCTGCTCCGTGATTTGACCCGGCCTGGCTGACGTTCCTGCTCTGAGATTTGACCCGGCTTGTCTGCCGATCCTGCTCCGTGATTTGACCCGGCCTGGCTGACGTTCCTGTTCCATGACCTGACCCGGCTACGTTGCTGACCCTGCCTCTGTTCCTGCTGTATGCTGTTCCAGTGTCACCTGAGTGACATTCTGACTTCCGCTGTGCTTGTGGCAGGGCTGGGGTGCTAGTGGCTCTAGCTCATTAAGCTCTTGCATAGTATTTTGGCCTCAGTTCCCTGCTCAGCATACGCAGTAGTCTCTGACCTGCTCTATTACTGGTGTTTTCTCATCTATCACCACTTATCGCTCCTTTGCCATCTTATGAGTGTGTCAAACACACCACAGCTGATTGATTTCAATGTACTTTAACCATTGAGTACCCTGTTTTACTTTTGCCTGTCCTGTGACAGTATATATTTACTTCTCTGTATACTGGGCCTGAGAGGGCATCTGTACTTTACTGTTCATTTCAGTTATTCTGTATTGCCTATAGAGGGCAGTCTTTCTTGTCTTTTAATAAAACTGTGTTTTATTATAACCTGCTGGTCTGAGTGTCCTACAAAACTGTTACAGCCACTTGCACCAATAGCACACTGCCGTAGCAGTAACGGAGACTAGACCACTTGCGCTCTGCAGGAGCAGTAACAGAAACAAGGCCAATGGCACACTGCTGTAGCAGTAATGGAGACTAGGCCGCTTGCACTCTGCAGTAGTAGTACGGAGACACAACTAAACACTACCGTTACCGGACTGACTGGGCAACCGAGCAACTCGCCCTGAGGACTTGACCAACCGGAAGCGTCACAAAATGCCTGATGGATAGGAATGTTGCCAAGGCGACACAGAGGCAGCCAGAGCAGGAACGTCAACCAAGCCGGGTCGAATCACGGAGCAGGAACGTCAGCCGGGTCGGTACACAGCCAAGCCGGGTCGGTACACAGGAGCAGGAACATCAGCCAAGCCGGGTCGGTACACAGGAGCAGGCACAGAAAAATGGTCAGGCAACCCGGGTCGGTACACATGCAGGAGACGAGATGCAGAGTAGTCAGGCAGGCCAAGTCGGTACACTGGGAAACACTGAGCAGAAACAAGCACTGTTACACCACGAAAGGGCACCGGAGGGGTGCCAGAGCCCAGTATATAAAGGCCATACTGGGCGGGACAAACACAGAATAGCCAATTGGAGCAAAGCACAGTGTAGACTGACAAAGTAGCAAGGGGAGCACGGGCACAGTGATAGTATCCCCCTCTCAAAGACCCCCTCTCCTGGAAGAGGGACCTGGCTTCTGAGGATATTTAGAGTGAAAATTGCGCAGTAATCTAGGAACATGAAGGTCATTCTGATCAACCCAGGAACGTTCCTCAGGGCCATAGCCCTTCCAATGGACCAAATATTGCAATTTTCCTCTAAATCTGCGTGAATCAATTATGCTTTGGACCTCATACTCCTCCTGACCCTGAACCTCCACCGGACCGGAAACCACAGGAGTGGTAATGTAGCGGTTACATACCAGAGGTTTCAGCAAGGATACATGGAACACATTGTGAATGCGCATAGATGCTGGGAGATCCAAGGCATACGAAACAGGGTTAATTTTACGGATCACCCTGAAGGGACCAATGAACCGGGGAGCCAACTTATTAGACGGAATTTGCAAATTAAGATTTCTGGAGGAGAGCCATACCCTGTCCCCAACCTGAAAGGAGACCACTGGCAGCCGTCTACGGTTAGCGTGGCACTGATGACACTAGAGCGACTGACTGAGGGCCCTCTGGGCCCCCTGTGCCCAAGTGGAGCGGAGTTGCTCGATGTTCTCGTCCAGTGCTGGAATCTGTTGCGACTGGAATGAGTCCGGAAGCAAACATGGCTGGAACCCATAGTTGATGAGAAACGGGGTGCTCCCGGATGATGAATTAACCGCACAGTTCCTGGCGAACTTTGCCCAGGGCAACAGGTCTACCCAATTATCATGATGATCGGTAACAAAACAGCGCAGGAAATGTTCCAGTCCTTGATTGGCACACTCAGCAGCATCATTGGTCGGTGGATGGTAGGCAGAAGAAAAGGATAGTTGAATGCCTATCTGGTTACAGAATGCTCTCCAAAATCTGGATACAAATTGGCTCCCACGGTCGGACACCAGAACTCTAGGTACCCCATGCAACCGGAACACCTCTTTAGCAAAGACAACTGCCAACTCCTGGGCTGAGGGGAGGCCAGGAAGGGGCACGAAATGAGCCATTTTAGAGAATCTATCAACCACCATAAGAATGAACGAGTAACCCCTAGACACTGGCAGTTCTCCCAGGAAATCAAAGGATACGTGGGACCAATGACATTTGCCAATAGGTACGATGCTCTTGGGTCTGTTGGAAAGGTCAATCAACTAAATGGTATTTTGATAGAAATTCCTTGTCCCTGTTCAAACCACTACAAATTGCATTAAATTTTAACATTAATTATGTTAAAATGTAATGCAATTTGTAGTGGTTTGAACAGGGATAAGGAATTTCTATCAAAATACCATTTAGTTGATTGACCTTTCCAACAGACCCAAGAGCATCGTAAATACCTCTAAAGCCTCAGAGGAAGAGTGCAATTTACCATTGACTGATCAAAGATATCTGGATCTGGACTGCATTCTGTTATCTGATTTCCATGCTAAACAATGTGATGTTTACTTGTATTTAAGAGAGATGTTTTCATATTTATCTGTATAACATGCCTGAGGAAGAGACCTAAGGTCTTGAAAGCTTGCATTTAAATCTGCTTAGTTAGCCAATAAAAGGTATCAAAAACTATATTTGCCTCTTGTGCGTAAGGTCAGACAGAGGTTTCACAATAGTGGAAAAGTTTTGGATAAACTTCCTGTAATAATTGGCAAACCCAAGAAAACGCTGAATCTCTTTTAACCCTTTGGGTCGTGGCCATTGCAAAACTGCTGTGAGTTTCTCCTGGTCCATAGCAATATCATCCTTAGAGATCACAAAACCCAAAAAAGGCACTTTGGACCTTTGAAACTCGCACTACTCCATTTTACAGAATAGTTTATTCTTGTGTAAACGAAGCAAGACCTCGGACACATCCTTGATGTGTTGAGACAGATTAGCCGAGTGTATGAGTATGTCATCAAGGTAGACTACTACACAGGACTGTAGCATATCACGGAGGATATCGTAAATAAATTCTTGAAATACAGCGGGTGCGTTACAGAGGCCAAATGGCATGACTAGGTATTCATAATGCCTAGATCTGGTATTAAATGCCTTTTTCCACTCATCCCCAGCTCTTATTCTGATCAGGTTGTAGGCAGCCCGTAGATCTAATTTAGTAAAAATGGAAGAACCTTTTAACCTGTCAAATAGTTCAGTAATGAGTGGTATGGGGTAGGCACCAGCAGGTGAGGTAGAATTTCTAATAATTCCTCTTTTAAGGGCATCGTCAATGTATTCCTCCATGGCCCGATTTTCCTCGCACGACAGTGGGTACGTGCGTGTCACAGCTTACCTTGACTTCAGCATTATTACAGGCGCGAGGCTTCAAGCAGGCTGCAGGCCTCTGTTTTATCTGTTTGCTTACTGTAGTCTCCTCCTTCCTACTTCCTCCCTCTGAGCTGCTCCTCCTACTTCCTGTGGAGGAGTTTAAAAGGCAGACTGAGGCCTGACTCAGATGCCCTTGCGTTGTTGTTCTTAGGTGAAGTACTTGGGCTCTGTGTGTGACCTGGCTATCTACGAAAACCTACTCTGTGTATGACCTGGCTATTTAGGAGAACCTGCACTGTGTATGACCCGGCTAAGTAAGAGAACCCTCTCTGTGTATGACTCAGATACGTATGAGAACCCTCTCTCTGTGTATGACCCAGATACGTACGAGAACCCTCTCTCTGTGTATGACCCAGCTAAGTACGAGAACCCTCTCTGTGTATGACCCAGTGATCACGAGTACCCCTTACTGTGATCAATTTGTGCTATTGGCCTAAGACAGACCACTGTTGTGGACAGAGAGTCTGATTGGTGACTGCAGGCGTGAGTCACAGGGTCTCGATATAGTGACTGCAGGCAGAGTCACAGGGTCTCTTAGCGGTGATTGCAGGCGTGGGTCAGTTCTCCAGTCCAGCAGTCCTTGTGTTCCTGTTCATTGGATCAAGATTACTGAGCCAGTTTCACAGTGGTCGCCTGTTCCATTCGACGGATCATGAGCTGGCGTTCCTGTTTCCTTCTGAGACTCACAGGGGCTTCAGCCCAGTCTCCAGCATTGTGGTCTAGCGAGAGGCCTACTATTTCTGGTAGTAGTGTCGCCAGCTAGTAACCCTTTGCTTGTTATACTACATACTTATTGCTGTGATTTATTCTAATAAATATTTTGCATTGCATTACCGTACTGAGATCTGAGCATTCCTGGGTGCCCGTGACAGTGCGGCCCCTAGGGAGCACAACCCCAGGGGACAGATCAGTGGTGCAATCGTATGCCCTATGTTGGGGCAATGTGCTAGCCTCTCCTTTTACTAAAAACGTCACTGAATTGGTGGTATTTGGCTGGCACGGAGGGAGAGGTACACAAAATCTTAACTGGATGAGTCACACAATGCTCCATACAGTACTCGGACCAAGACGTGATCTCACAACTCTGCCAGTCAAACTGGGGATTATGCAAATGTAACCACTGGAACCCCAGAATTACTGCATGATGAGGAGAATGGATTATCTGAAATCCCTGTTCCTCCGTGTGGAGGGCCCCAATAGTCATAGAAATCAGAATAGTTTCCATAGTTATCTGAGCTGGTTCTAACAGTCTGCCATCAGTGGCCTCAATGGCTAAGGGAGATTCCCTCCTGACCAACGGAAACTTATGTAACGCAGCAAATGAACTGTCCATGAAGTAACCAGCCTCGCCGGAATCATCCAGGGCCAGAACCTCCACTGAGTGTTCTGCCCATGAAAATACCACCTGGATTGTGGGTTTCTGCATTATCGGGTCTAAGGACTGCTGAACACCACCTAGGGCCTGTCCCCCAAGGTACCCTAGGTGCTTTCGTTACCCGGACGTACAGGACAGGTACGTAATAGGTGCCCAGCTTTGCTACAGTACAGACATAACCCCTGCCTCCTGCGGTGTGCCCGTTCTTCCTTAGATAGTTTGGTAAACCCAAGTTGCATTGGTTCACAGGATTCCTGTTTACAATCAGGAGGCATGGGAGGTGAGGGAGGCATGTGTGGAATCAAAAAATTGTTTTGCCCACTGTTTCTAGGTTGTAGCCTACGGTCTTTAGCCATAAGTCTCTCACAAATACGAGAATCAATTAGAATGGCGTAATCAATGTATTCGTCCAAATCACTAGGCACTTCTCTAGCTGCCGTTTCATCCTTAATACGGTCAGCAAGTCCTTGAGCAAAAGCTGCCACCAGCGCCTCGTTGTTCCAACCTACCTCTGTTGCCAATGTACAGAATTCTATGGCATAGTCGCCCACAGTACGATTGCCCTGTTGTATCTCCATCAATCATTTGGCAGCAGAGGCGGCTCTACCCGGAACTTCAAATACTCTCCGAAAAGTCAGTACAAACTCCCTGAAGCTCCTGGTGCCAGGTTTAACATTCTCCCACAAGAGACTGGCCCACGCCAGGGCTCTGCCCGTCAATAATGATATCATGAACCCGACCTTACTGCGGTCATTCGGAAAGGCGTGAGGGGTTAGTTCCAGAAATATCTCCAACTTGATTAATAAACCCTCTGCACAGAGTGGGTTTGCCATCGTATCTGAGTGGTAGCGGAGCATAAGCAGTTAATCCTTTAACTGAGGCAACAGCTGTCAAGGATTGACTCTCCTGTGTCGAAACTGGGGAGACTACCGGATTCTGAACTAGTTTCTCGAGATGCACCGTGCGCTCAAGAATAGTTTGTATGGCCGTTGCCAACTGGTCCAAACGCTGCTCATGTACATCCATCCTCCAATGGATGTTCTGTGTATTTCCCTCACCTTTACTGTCTGAGGTCATGGCCCTTTCGTACTCTAACGGTTTGTTTGACACACAGACACAGGTCCTTTAGTATTTAGGCAGAATAATACAGACACACGACAGGTTACATATACATATGCCTACACAGGTCCAGTATAACCATAGAGTCCATAACAGCATATACTGACACAGGTCAGGCGGAATACGATGAATTCCCAGGAGAAAGGTACTGCTTGGGTTAATGGTCTTCAATGAGTGTAAACAGTCCTATGTGAAGAGAGGTCTGTGATGGAGCTCACTCCATATAGAGAGCTTAAGGATACGTAATGCCCAGAAATAGGTTAGCAGAACAAACGTGAACTGCCAGAGTAATATCAGGAATTGAGCAACATATGACACTGCCGTAGCAGTAACGGAGACCAGGCCACTTGCACTCTGCCGGATCAGTAACAGAGACAAGACCAATGGCACACTGCCGTAACAGAGACAGGCCAATGGCACACTGCCGTAGCAGTAACTGAGACTAGGCCACTTGCACTCTGCAGGAGCAGTAACGGAAACAAGGCCAATGGCACACTGCCGTAGCAGTAATGGAGACTAGGCTGCTTGCACTCTGCAGTAGCAGTACGGAGACACAACTGAACACTGCCGTGACCGGACTGACTGGGCAACCGAGCAACTCGCCCTGAGGACGTGACCAACCGGAAGCGTCACAAAATGCCTGATGGATAGGAATGTCGCCAGGTCAACCCGGGTCAAATCACGGAGCAGGAACGTCAGCCAAGCTGGGTCGGTACGCAGGAGCAGGAACATCAGCTAAGCCGGGTCGGTACACAGGAGCAGGAACATCAGCCAAGCCGGGTCTGTACACAGGAGCAGGAACGTTAGCCAAGCCGGGTCGGTACACAGGAACAGGAACATCAGCCAAGCCGAGTCGGTACACAGGAGCAGGCGCAGAAGAATGGTCAGGCAATCCGAGTCGGTACACAGGCAGGAGACGAGATGCAGAGTAGTCAGGCAGGCCAAGTCGGTACGCTGGGAAACACTGAGCAGAAACAAGCACTGGTACAGGAACACCACGAAAGGGCACCGGAGGAGTGCCAGAGCCCAGAATATAAAGGCCATACTGGGCGGAACAAACACAGAATAGCCAATGGGAGCAAAGCACAGTGTAGACTGACAGAAAGTAGCAAGGGGAGCATGGGCACCGTGATATTGGCCTTCGTTCCTGCTCTGTGTGTGGATCCTGCCTTGCTGGGCTACTGTGGTGGCGTACCTCCACTGCACGCCTTATCCAGTCTCCGGTTAGGGTGTTGTCAAGATCTTTGCTGTCTCCAGACAGCTCGCTGCATTCTGGTCTCCGTTGCCTCAGTGTTGCCCAGGCGACATTCCTATGCGTCTGCACACTCGTGCAGTCCCTGGTTGGGTGCCTCTCAGGGCAAGTTGCTCAGTTCCGTTACTGCTACGGCAGTGCTCCGTTGCTCAGTCTCCGTTACTGCTACAGCAGTGCTCAAGTTGCTCAGTCTCTATTACTGCTACGGCAGTTCACAAGTTGCTCAGTCTCCATTACTGCTACGACAGTCCACAAGTTGTCTGGTGTCCATTATCTTTGGGCGTTACTCGATTTGGTGCTCTCACCTTTGAGCTTCTTAAAGGGCCTTGCACTATTAGGGCCTGTCAGTACTCTCAGCCTAATAGTAACCCATTCAGTACTGTCCAGCTGAGATTCACACAAGAACTGCCTGACATGTGTCAGTATATTGATCTCTGGACTATCTGCATATACTGGACCCGTGTGGGCCTACCTCTGTACTATATTGCATATATATTACAGGACCCGTGAGGGTTATTGTTATTATCATTGTTCAATAAAATTGTGTTTTATCCAAATCTACTGTGTCTGTGTGTCAAACAAACCGTTTATCACGGTGTCCGTGCTCCCCTTTCTACTTTCTGTCAGTCTACACTGTGCTTTGCTCCCATTGGCTTTTCTGTGTTTGTCCCGCCCAGTATGGGCTTTATATACCGGGCTCTGGCACTCCTCCGGTGCCCTTTCGTGGAGATCCTGTACCAGTGCTTGTTTCTGCTCAGTGATTCCCAGTGTACCGACTTGGCCTGCCTGACTACTCTGCATCTCGTCTCCTGCCTGTGTACCGACCCGGATTGCCTGACCATTCTTCTGCGCTTGCTCCTGTGTACCGACCCAGCTTGGTTGACGTTCCTGCTCCATGATTTGACCCGGCTTGGTTTCTGCTCTGGCTGCCTCTGTGTCGCCTTGGCGACATTCCTATCCATCAGGCATTTTGAGACACTTCCGGTTGGTTACGACCTCAGGGCGAGTTGCTCGGTTGCTCAGTCAGTCCTGTCACAGCAGTGTTCAGTTGTGTCTCTGTTACTGCTCCTACAGAGTGCAAGTGGCCTAGTCTCCATTACTGCTATGGAAGTGTGCCATTGGCCTTGTTTCCGTTACTGCTCCTGCAGAGTGCAAGTGGCCCAGTCTCCGTTACTGCTACGGCAGTGTGCCATTATCCTTGTCTCTGTTGCCGCTCCTGCAGGGTGCAAGTGGTCTGTCTCCGTTACTGCTACAGCAGTGTGCCATTGGCCTTGTCTCCGTTACTGCTTCTGCAAAGCGTAAGGGGCCTAGTCTCCATTACTGCTATGGCAGTGTGCATTTGTATCACGGTGCCCCTGCTTCCGGTGCTGAGTGGCGACATTATTATTCTCTGCTGCCTTCTGATTGGCTGGTCTTAATTACTACCACTAGAGCTTGCCTTTATATACCCTGGGATGTCCTCACTTAGGCGCCCTTTCGTGGTGTACGAGTTCCTGAGTCTATTCTGCTCTTATGCTGATTTGTGTATGACCTGGCCTGCCTGACTACGAGTTTGTTCCTGAGTTCCTGTTGCTAAGCTCCGTTGCTGACCGTATCTGGCTGAGAACCCACTCCGTTGCTGACGGTATCTGGCTGGAGAACCCGCTCCGTTGCTGACTGTATCTGGCTGAAGAACCCACTCCGTTGCTGACTGTATCTGGCTGAAGAGCCTGCTCCGTTGCTGACCGTATCTGGCTGTAGAACCCGCTCCGTTGCTGACCGTATCCTGCTGAGAACCCGCTCTGTTGCTGGCTGCTGCTGGCTGGAGAACCCGCTCCGTTACTGACTGCATCTAGCTGTAGAACCGCTCCGCTGCTGACCGCATCAGACTGAGAACCCGCTTCATTACTGACTGTATCTGGCTATAGGACCCGCTCCATTGCTGACCGCTGGTGGCGCTGTTCCGCTCCGTTGCTATCTCCGGTTTACTTTACCGGCTCCGGTACCAACCGTATCCAGTTGTGCCCTGGACGACCCCTTGTGGTCATCGTGATACTGGGCCTTGCATTGTTTGTGGTGGTGCGCTGCGTGGCGCTGTTCCTTGTCGACCAAAGGCTAAGCTTGGGCTTAAGCTGCACCTATAACCGCTGCTGGCGGCGTGCACAGCCAGAGATGTGCCTAATGATTTGGACGAGTTTATTGATTTCGCTATATTAATTGATTCCCGCATCCATGAGAGACTAATGGCCAAAGACCGCAAGCAGCGGGCCAGAAACTTTGGACAAGCCGGTCTAAATGTCCCACCCATGCCTCCCTTGCCTCCCATGCCTCCTGAGCGTACCCAAGACACCAGTGAACCAATAGAGCTTGGGTTCGCCAAATTGTCTAAGGAGGAACGGGCACATCGCCAAAGGCAGGGCTTATGTCTGTATTGTGGCAAAGCCGGACACCTGTTGAGTACCTGTTCTGTATGGCCAGGAAACGAACGCACCTAGGTTACCTTGGGGGACAGGCCCTAGGTGGTGTTCAGCAGTCCCTAGACCCAATTAAGCAGAAACCATGATCCAGGTGGCATTTTCATGGGCAGAATACTTGGTAGAGGTTCTGGCCCTAGTTGATTCCGGCACAGCCGGATACTTCATGGACAATTCATTTGCTGCTCTACATCAGATTCCGTTGGTCGAGAGGGATTCCCCCTTAGCTATTGAGGCCATTGATGGCAGACTGTTAGAACCAGCTCAAATCACTATGGAAACGATACCGCTGTCCATGGCTATTGGGGCTCTCCACACTGAGAAACAGCGGTTCCAGATTATCCATTCTCTCCACCATGCGGCCATTCTGTGGTTCCCATGGCTACATTTGCATAATCCCCAGTTTGACTGGCAGACTTGTGAGATCACGTCTTGGTCTGAGTATTGTATGGGGCATTGTGTTACTCATCTGATTAAGATCATGTGTACCTCTCCCTCCGTGCCAACTGAGTATCATCAGTTGAGTGACGTTTTTAGTAAGGGAGAGGCTAGCACTTTGCCTCAGCATAGGGCTTACGATTGCGCTATTGATTTGCCTCCTGGCGCCGTGCCTCCTAGGGGTCGCATGTACCCGTTGTCGTGCGAGGAGAATCGGGCCATGGAGGAATATATTGATGATGCCCTCAAGACAGGTATTATTATTATGAAATCTACCTCACCCGCGGGGGCTGGTTTCATTTTTGTTAAAAAGAAGAATGGCGAGTTGAGACCCTGCATCAATTACCGGGGATTAAATAAACTGATGTCCAAAAATGCCTATCCCATACCACTCATTACTGAACTGTTTGACAGGTTGAAAGGTTCCTCTATTTTCAATAAGTTGGACCTACGGGCCGAGTATAACCTGATCAGGATAAGAGCTGGAGATGAGTGGAAAACGGCATTAAATACCCAGTCTGGACACTACGAATACCTAGTAATGCCTTTTGGCCTATGTAACGCAGCTGCAGTGTTCCAAGAATTTATTAAAGATATCCTCCAGAAACCTCAATTTGCAATTTCCATGTAATAAGTTGGCTCCCCGGTTTATTGGTCCCTTCAAGGTGATCTGCAAAATTAACCCTGTTTCGTATGCTCTGGACCTTCTAGCATCCATGTGGATTCACAATGTATTCCACGTATCCCTTCGGAAACCCCTGATATGCAACCGTTACACTACCACTCCTGTGGTCCCCAGTCCTGTACAAGTTCAGGGTCAGGAGGAGTACGAAGTCCAAAGTATCATTGACTCATTAGATTTAGAGGAAAATTGCAATATCTGGTCCATTGGAAGGGCTATGGCCCCGAGGAGCGTTCCTGGGTTGATCAGAGTGATCTTCATGCTCCTAGAATGCTGCGCAAATTTCACTCCAAATATCTGCAGAAACCAAGTCCCTCTTCTAGGAGAGGGGGTCTTTGAGAGGGGTGTACTATCACAGTGCCCGTGCTATTTGGCAACATTCTGTCAGTTTCCACTCCTGCCTAACGCCTATTGGCTGCACTGTTATTGTCCCGCCCAGTATTTGTCTTTAAATACTGGGTTCTGGCACTTCTTCAGTGCCCTTCTGTGGTGTTTCAGTACCAGCGCTTGTTCCTGTTTTTTGTGTGATCTCAGTGTATTGACCCGTCCTGCCTGACGACTCAGCATCTTGTTCCTGCCTGTGTACCGACCCGGACTGTCTGACCATTCTGCATCTCGCTTCTGCCTGTCTACCTACCTGGATTGGATGACATTCCTGCTCCGTTTACAGACCCAGCCCGGCTGACGTTCCTGCTCTGTGTACAACTTGGATTGGCTGAAGTTCCTGCCTTGTGTACCGACCCGGCCTGGCTGACATACCTTCTTGGTGTACAGACTCGGATTGGCCTAAGTCCCTGCTCTGTGTGTGGATCCTGCCCGGCTGGGCTACGCCTTATCCGGTCTCCGGTTAGGGTGGTGTCAAGATCTTCGCTGTCTCCGGACAGCTTGCTTCAGTCTGGTCTCTGTTGCCTCAGTGTCGCCCAGGCGACATTCCTGTGCGTCCACACTCTCATGCAGTCCCCGACTGGGTGCCTCTCAGGGCAAGTTGCTCAGTCTCCGTTACTGCTACGGCAGTGCTCAAGTTGCTCAGTCTCCATTACTGCTACGGCAGTGCTCAGTTGCTCAGTCTCCATTACTGCTATGGCAGTACTCAAGTTGCTCAGTCCCGTTACTGCTACGGCAGTGCTTGAGTTGCTCAGTCTCCGTTACTGCTACGGCAGTGCTCCTTTGCTCAGTCTCTATTACTGCTACGGCAGTGCTCAAGTTGCTCAGTCTCCGTTACTGCTATGGCAGTTCACAAGTTGCTCAGTCTCCGTTACTGCTACGGCAGTCCACGAGTTGTCTGGTCTCCATTATCTTTGGGCTTTACTCGATTTGGTGCTCTCACCTTTCTTTGAGCTTCTTAAAGGGCCTTGCACTATTATGGCCTGTCAGTACTCTCAGCCTAATAGTAACCCATTCAGTACTGTCCAACTGAGATTCACACAAGAACTGCCTGACCTGTGTCAGTATATTGATCTCTGGACTATCTGCATATACTGGACCCGTGTGGGCCTACCTCTGTATAACCTGTCTTGTGTCTGTACTATATTGCATATATATTACAGGACCAGTGAGGGTTATTGTTATTATTATTGTTCAATAAAATTGTGTTTTATCCAAACCTACTGTGTCGGTGTGTCAAACAAACTGTTACACAACTGAGTCAGGACTCATACTGCCCTTTAAACCTCTCCTCAGGAAGTAGGTAGTCGGAGCAGACTCAGAGGAATGAAGTAGGTAGGAGGAGCCTACAGGAAGCATGGCATAAAGCAGAGGCCTGTTACACTTTGAAGCCTCGCGCCTGCAGATGACGCATCTTGCTCTGATGTGTCTAACCTCTGCCATCTTCCTGCGTCATCCGTGCGGCATGGACGGCCACTGACGCCGCCAAGCGCACCCAGGATGGATGCCAAGATTGACGCATCGAATGACGCTGAGCATGGCCTGAAGCGGCGGCGCTAGAACCAAGATAAGCTGTGACAGTACCCCCCCTTAAAGGCCCCTCCTCGGAGGATCCAATCTGGGTTTGTCAGGGAATCGAGCATGAAACCTGCATACCAATACAGGAGCGTATACATCACTAGCAGGTATCCATGAGCGCTCCTCAGGGCCGTAGCCCTTCCAATGAATATATGAAATACTGTAAGCGCCCTCTACTCATATGGAAGACCTGAATGTTCTGTACCTCATATTCCTCGTTATCTGCAACTCTCATGGTAGCAGGAAGAACAGGAGCAGAGGTATACCGGTTGCAGACCAAGGGCTTTAACAATGACACATGAAATACATTATGGAAAAGCATATTGGCAGGAAGTTCAAGTGCAATAAGCCACATGGTTAATTTTATGTATCACTCTGAAAGGGCTAACGAAACGAGGAGCCAACTTATTACATGGAACCTGGAGGTGCAAGTTTCGAGAAGACAGCTACAATCTATCACCTACCTGGAAAGTAGGTGCCTGCAGTCACCTACGGTCAGCCTGCCTTTTTTGCCGCTGTGTGGAACCACGTAGGGTATGCTGTACCCGTGCCCATGAGGAACGGAGCGCCCTTAAATGCTCATCCAGAGCCAGAATTTTTTGTGCTTGGAAGGCCTCAGGCAGAACAGAGGGTTGAAACCCATAATTGATCAGGAATGGTGAAGCAGGAAGAATTCACCGCACAATTCCAGGCAAACTCCGCCCAGGGCAACAGGGTAGTCCAATTGGCGTGGTGGTCGGAGATATAACAGCAGAGAAATTGTTCTAAGGCCTGGTTGGACCTTTCTGCCGCACCATTTGACTGAAGGTGGTAAGCGGAAGAGAATGCCAGCTGAATTCCCATCTGAGCACAAAAGCACCTCCAAAACCGGGACAAAAATTGGCTTCCTCTATCAGACACGATAACTGTGGGTATGCCGTGTAACCAAAAGACCTCTTTGGCAAATATCACCACCAATTACTGCGTGGATGGCAAGCCCTTAAGAGGCAAGAAATGTGCCATTTTCAAGAATGTATCTATCATAAGTATGTCCGTGAAGCCCATGGAATTAGAAAGTTTGACCATAAAATTGATTGATAAATGAGACCATAGATGGTCCCCATTAGCCACAGACTGCAGCAAGCTGACTGGCAAGTGACGATGAGTCTTATTCTGTGCACAGGTTGTGCAAGCAGCAGTAAAGGCAGCAAAATCAGATCTGAGACTTGGCCACCAGAATACTTTAGACAATGACCAGATCAATTGGTCCCGACCAATGTGAACTGCTATTATGGAAGTATGGTAAGTCTCCAATAGTTTAATACGTAACTGAGCCAGGACAAAACACCTCCCATCCGGCCTCTCGGCCGGAGCCGAGGCCTGGGCAGCCTTGCTCTCCTCTCCCAGGGGAGACGTGATGCATGTACGTATGATTGCAATGATCTGGTCAGCTGGAATAATCTGGGTTGGTGGAACCTCCTTTCAGGATCGTAGAGGTAGTACCCTCTAGGAGATGCTGCAAGACCTTCAGGGCCTAAATAATGGTTAATAATTCTCTGTCCCCGATTTGGTACACCATCTCAGTTTGGCCAATTTCCTCGAGAAATAGCCACATGGTCGTAGCTCTTCACCAGGAGCTGAGCATTGGGACAACAGAGCGCCCACTCAAATCTCGGATGCGTCCACCTCCAGGGTAAACGGCAGGGAGGGATTTGGGTGTACACACAATTGGGGCTGAAGCAAATGCTGCCTTCAGTCTTTCAAATGCCATTATGGCCCTCTGGGACCACTCAGTGGTCTTGGCACCTTTACAGGTCATGTCCGTCAGAGGTTTGACAATAGGGGTGAAATCTCTAACAAATTTCAGGTAATAATTTGTGAACCCCAGAAATCTCTGATAATTCTCTGTCCCCGATTTGGTACACCATCTCGGCTTTGGACAATTTCCTCGAGAAATAGCCACATGGTCGTAGCGCTTCACCGGGAGCTGAGCATTGGGACAACAGAGCGCCCACTCCAATCTCAGATGCGTCCACCTCCAGGGTAAAGGGCAGGGAGGGATTCGGGTGTACCAGAATTGGGGCTGAAGCAAATGCTGCCTTCAGTATTTTGAATACCATTATGGAATAGAGCCCATCTAGCTTGCCTAGAAGACAGGCATTTCACTTCTGATAGGTAAATTAGATTTTTGTGATCCGTAAGTACCAGGATCATAGAGGTAGTACCTTCTAGGAGATGCTGCCACTCCTTCAGGGCCAAAATAATGGCTAATAATTCTCTGTCCCCGATTTGGTACACCATCTCGGCTTTGGACAGTTTCCTCGAGAAATAGCCACATGGTCGTAGAGCTTCACCAGAAGCTGAGCATTGGCACAACAGAGCGCCCACTCCAATCTCGGATGCATCCACCTCCAGGGTAAAGGGCAGGGAGGGATTCGGGTGTACCAGAATTGGGGCTGAAGCAAATGCTGCCTTCAGTCTTTCGAATGCCATTATGGAATAGAGCCCATCTAGCTTGCCTAAGTGTTTCACTTCTGATAGATAAATTCGATTTTTGTGATCCGTAAGTATCAGGATCGTAGAGGTAGTACCATCTAGGAGATGCTGCCACTCCTTCAGGGCCAAAATAATGGCTAATAATTCTCTGTCCCCGATTTGGTACACCATCTCGGCTTTGACAATTTCCTTGAGAAATAGCCACATGGTCGTAGCACTTCACCAGGAGCTGAGCATTGGGACAACAGAGCGTCCACTCCAATCTCGGATACATCCACCTCCAGGGTAAAGGTCAGGGAGGGATTCGGGTGTACCAGAATTGGGGCTGAAGCAAATGCTGCCTTCAGTGTTTCGAATACCATTATGGAATAGAGCCCATCTAGCTTGCCTAGAAGACAAGCGTTTCACTTCTGATAGATAAAATTAGATTTTTGTGATCTGTAAGTATCAGGATCGTAGAGGTAGTACCCTCTAGGAGATGCTGCCACTCCTTCAGGGCCAAAATAATGGCTAATAATTCTCTGTCCCCGATTGGGTACACCATCTCTGCTTTGGACAATTTCCTCGAGAAATAGCCACATGGTCGTAGAGCTTCACCAGGAGCTGAGCATTGGGTGCGTCCACCTCCAGGGTAAAGGGCAGGGAGGGATTTGGGTGTACCACAATTGGGGCTGAAGCAAATGCTGCCTTCAGTCTTTCAAATGCCATTATGGCCCTCTGGGACCACTCAGTGGTCTTGGCACCTTTACAGGTCATGCCCATCAGAGGTTTGACAATAGGGGTGAAATCTCTAACAAATTTCCGGTAATAATTTGTGAACCCCAGAAATCTCTGAATTACTTTGAATCCCACAGGACGAGGCCACTCTACTACAGCAGACAATTTCTGGGGGTCCATAGCGAACCCAGATGCAGAAATTATGTAACCCAGAAAGGTTACTTGTGGTTTGTGTAACTTGTAATTTTTGAGTTTACAATACAGGTTGTTCTTGCTTAATAGGCTCAATACCTTGGTTACATCTGACAGATGGGTCTCCAAAAAGGGAGAATGAAGCAATATGTCATCCAAACTCACCACAACACAGCACTGTAAGAATTCTCTTAGTATATCGTTGATAAACTCTTGAAAGACAGCTGGTGCATTGCAGAGTCCAAACAGCATCACGAAATACTCAGTGCCCATTTCGTGTATTAAAAGCTGTCATCCACTCATGGCCCTGCTTTATCCGAACCAAATTATAAGCAGCTCTTAGATCGAGTTTCGTAAAAATCTTAGACCCTTTGACACGGTCAAAGAGTTCAGTAATCAGGGGAACTGGATAAGTGGTTTTAGACAATATTTTGTTAAGCCCGCAAAAATCGATACATGGACGTAGCTCTCTTCTTTTTAACAAAAAAAAATCTGGCCCCTGCCGGGGATGAGGACTTACAGATGATGCCTTTGGCCAGCGCATCAGAAACATATTCCTCCATGACTCTATTCTCCTCTACTGACAGGGGATAGACACGACCCCTAGGAGGTGATGTGCCAGGCATAAATCATATGGCCTGTGTAGTGGTAAAGCCCCAGCCTGACTTTAACTAAACATCTCTTTGAATGGTAAATATTCCTCAGGTAATGCTGGAGCAGTCGCATTAGTCAGTCTCACAGGACAGGAGAGACATAATTTATAACACTGAGGAGACCAGGCCAAGATATCACACGTGTTCCAATCCATCCTAGGGTTGTGCATCTGCAACCATGGAAACCCCAGCATGATGGTGTAATGTGGGGAGTTAATTACCTGAAACTTCAAGGTTTTGGTGTGAAGGGCTCCCACCCTCAGGATTAACAGAGTGGTTTCATGCATAATGTGAGATGGTAGCAGGGGTCTACCATCAATAGCCTCCACGGCCAGTGGAGAAGAATGAGACTGCAACAGAACCTCTTTACTGTCCGCAAATTCCGCATCAATAAAGCAACCCGCAGCACCCATATCAAGTAGTGCTGGGACAGAGACCGACTGGTCAGCCCAAGAGATGCACACCCTCAACATGGGCTTATCTAAAAAATGTTCTGGGGACTGAGAAATGTCACCCAAGACCTGTCCCCGTTAAGATCTTAGGTGCGGGCGTTTCCCAAACATTCTGGGCAGGACCTCAGCATATGTCCTGGTTTGCCACAGTACAGACACAGTCCTTCCCTCCTCCTGAAAATCCTCTCCTCCTTTGAAAGCCCTTCTGAGACAAGTCCAGGAGGCGTAGGAGGCGAATGAGGATATGGTGGGCCAGTATTATAAGGAAAGAGTCTGCCTAGAGCCCTCCGCAGGAGCTCCCTAAACAAGGGTCGTTCTCTGAGTCTGGTATCTATTAAGATACAAAATGAAATTAAGTCATCCAGTATGGTAGGTAAATCACAGGCCACAATTTCATCCTTCATGCAATCGTTAAGCCCCTGGAAGAAGGCAGCTACCAGGGCCTTGTTATTCCAGTCTACTTCGGCTGCCTGGGTGCGAAACTCAATGGCGTAGTCTGCCACAGTATGAGCTCCCTGGCAAATTATTCAGTAGGTTTTTAGAAGCCAAAACCACGCGGCCTGGCATGTCAAACACACTTTTGAATGACCTCACACAATAGGTTATGCACAATAGGTTTGTATGTTTCCCATAAAGGGTTGGTCCAGGCCAATGCCTTGCCCGTGAGGAGAGATATAAGGAAGCTGACCTTACTGCTCTCCGTTGGAAAGGCATGCGGCACCTTCTCAAAATACATGCCAATTTGGTTGAGGAATCCACGACATGACTCTGGGTCTCCCCCATACCGCTGTGGGGGCTGAGCAGAACCAGACAACCTCTTGATCGTGCCTGCATCAGGAGAGGTAGGAACCACCGGTGCCAAGGGTGGAGAGGGGAAGGCCACCGTTTGTGGGTTTGCTCGCTCAAGATGCGGAGTGAGCTGCAACATCTGTAAGGCAAAAGGAAATTGATCAATACGTTGATGTTGTGTCTCCATCCTATCCAGGATGCTTTGAAAAGCTGAATTACTATCCATATTCATGGCCCTTGCGTACTGTCACGGTTTCCCAGGAGTCAGTACAGTATAGTAAAACAGTCTTTATTGAATAAATATAAAGTCAATAAATCACAGAACCATGAGTAGAGGTCCTTCTAGTGGCCAACGACTCTATCAGAAATAGGAGTCTGCCAAAAGTTGGAACACTCTTAAAGGGATAGTAATACTTCAGTATTACAAATCCCTATATTAAAGCCCTTGTAAAAAGGAACGTTTTGCTCCCAGTGTCATCTCTCAAACCTTTATGGTTTGAGAGATGAACGCTTCTAAAGTTGCCCTCTACCTCCCCCTTCCCCGTAGTCAGCATTTTAACTGACTCAGGGAAATCCGGTCAGAGATCATCAGGCGGCTCTGCAGCAGAGCTGCGATCTCGTTAACTAAAAAAAAAAACTTTCACTAAAACGGTCTTCTACTTGTGCTTGCAAGCCAAGCACATGTAGAAAACCATTTCAGTGAAAGTTTTTTTTTAGTTAACGCGATCAGGCTGTGCTGGAGAGAACTGAGAACTCCCAATAGATGAGATACACGGAGCAAGAATATCCCTATACACACTAACATCAACGCCAGCGTGTGTCTCCACTGCATTGCAGAGCGCAACGGACGCGATCGAGAAGAGGCGGTACACACTCCAAAAAGATTACCAGAACATCAGGGACTGCCGAATCAGAATCACCCGACATGCGTTTATCACAAGAAAACATCTGGTAAGCAGCTTTGAATAGTCAGGTTGATCTGTTGTCCCTGTGGGTAACGACATTTCTCACTAAGCGAAATACCTGTGAGACTATTGTTTTGGGATATACACTTGTGTATAAGTTGGTTCCAAATGCAAGGAAAAAGCATTATGCTTTTCATACATTGAACAGCATCTATTCTATACAGGAGTTGCCACATATATTTCACCGCAGCCTATTCATTTGTATTAATTGCCACAGTGTATACATTGTATGTTTGCAACATACATTTTTTTTTTTTTCCACCCAACACCATTGGCATATTTCTTTTATCATTTGTGAAATGATTTTAATGCACTTATATTGAGTTTTTATAAAAAGAAACATTATTTTACTCCATTATATAGAAATAAAAGATTGAACCTTTTATTGATACATTTATTTTAGCTTGCATTCTGTTGATTCAATTTGTTTTATTATACTATAACTACACTTAGATCTCTGGTGCGCTGTTTCCCCATCCTCTTTTATTTTTCATGCTAATGCTCGAGTTGACTCCGGGCGTCAAGCGGCAGCAAAGAGATCTCCACCACTAAGGAACTATTATATTGAATCATCACCCTTCATCATCATCATTTTCTCTTCATCTCCATTACCTTCATCCAATTCCGTATATCTATAACAGACTATCATAGTTACTATTTCACCCCTAGACTATGAATTGTGAATAGATGGTTATATCAGCAATATTTACAATATAAAGTGAACCATTAGGGTCTGTGTTATATTGTTTACCATCACTGTATAATACCAGAGACAGCCATTAGCAAATTCTAAGTAATTTTTAGGACTCATACATAACAACAGAACACACAGGAAGAATACAGTAATATATAGTGTACATCTACACTTCTATCGGAACATCCTATCTTAACCCAGTGAGCGCCTCCAATACATATACTAAAAATAAATTGTGCTGGAGAGCCGCCTGAAAGTCGTACGACTCTCTTCCCTGCAGTCAGCTAAAATGCTGACTACGGGGGAGGGAGAGGGCAACTTTAGAAGCGTTCATCTCTCAAATCATAAAGGTTTGAGAGATGACACTGGGGGCAAAACATTTCTTTTTACAAGGGCTTTAATATAGGGATTTGTAATACTGAAGTATTACTATCCCTTTAAAGAGACCGTCAAAAGCCTCTGGAGTCTCTATATAATGAAGGCCCAGCAGGAATCCCAGTAAGAGACTAACTGACTCACGCCTATAGTCAGCAGGTAGATCTAGGTATCTCCCTAAAGATGATACTGTAAGGGAGAAGTACTGACTTAAGCCTGCAGTCAGTAAGGAGACGGCTGTCTCCTTTCTCAGAGGCATCAGAGTGACCCTGACTCACGTCTGTAGTCAGGGAGAATGGTCTTAACCAGAGCCACAGCTCTGCACCAGATTGGGTGTCTACTACACAACGGGAGCAAACAGGAGAATAGTCAGACAGAGCCACAGGTCAGCACCAGCTCGGATAGTCAGACAAGCTGGGTCATACACAGTTCAGGTAGTCAGTCAGAGCCACAGGTCTGCACCAGATTGGGTGTCCACTACACAATGGGAGCAGGCAAAAGAGTAGTCAGACAGAGCCACAGGTCAGCACCAGATTGGATGGTCAGACAAGCCAGGTCATACACAGAGCCCAAACTAAACAGAAGTGTTTGTACAACAACACAAGGGCAACTGAGTCAGGTCTCAGACTGCCCTTTAAAAACCTCCTCAGGAAGTAGGTAGGAGGAGCAGGCTCAGAGGAAGGAAGTAGGTAGGAGGAGACTACAGGAAGCATGGCATAAAACAGAGGCCTGTTACACTCTGAATCCTCCCGCCTGCAGATGATGCATCTTGCTCTGATGCTTCCAACCGCTGCCATCTTCCTGCATCATCCATGCAGCATGGATGGCCGCTGACACCGCCAAGCATGCCCAGAACGGATGCCAAGATTGACGCGTGGAATGATGCCAAGCGGCGTCTGAAGCAGAGCCGCTAGAACCAAGGTAAGCTGTGACAGGTTGCTTCTGTTGCATACTAGATGAGCACCAGCAGGGATCGTAAGGACTGTACAACTGGGATTAGTACAGATACCGTGCGACTAGGAGTCAGAAGAATAGGAGGCGACAGGAAACACTTGACGGGTATTTGAAGACACTGGGCACTGAGGTACAATGGGGAATAGTCAACAAATCCAGTTCGACCATAAGCGGGCGACATTGTAACATAAGACGAGACAGGAGGGATAGTCGGACAAGCCAGGATCAAACCAGTCGAGAAATACGGCACCAAATCAGCAGACAAGAGAGGAGTCAACAACAGGCCGTGGTCAGATCAGTAAAGTCGAGGAAAGCCGGGTCAATAACAGGGAACACTGGAACTCAATCACAAAACTCTGGACTCCGAACGCTTTGATCGTGCACTGACACAAAAGTGTCGATGCTTGATATAGGCCCTAGAAAAGACGGTAACACCAAGGCGGAGACGAGAGACCAGAAGAAACATAAATCCCGGAAAAGACAGGAAAACCCGGAAAAAAACCGAGAAACATGACACTAACCCCCCAACAAGGGACTACCTCAGGGAGGCTCTAGAAGGTTTGGACGGGAAGGAATGATGGAACTGGTGGATTAGGGACGGGACATGAACATCTGAAGCCGCTACCCAAGAGTGTTCCTCAGGGCCGTACCTCTTCCAATTAACCAAGAACTGAAGGGCACCACGGAAAAAGCAGGAATCAAGCACAGAGTCTATAATGTATTCCTCAGAGTCAGATACAGGAGTAGGAGGTGCCGAGGAGGGATGAGTGGCATGTGTCTCAACATAGGGTTTGAGAAGGGAAACATGGAATACCTGGTGTATCCGCAGCGTCGCCGGAAGAACCAGGCGGTAAGAGACCGGGGAGAGACGGGTCTAAACCTTAAAAGGTCCCAGATAGCGAGAACCCAATTTACCAGACGGCTGATGTAGGTTGATGTTCTTAGCAGACAACCAAACCAGGTCTCCAGGATCAAAGCAGGGGGCCAACGAGCGGTGGAGGTTGGTGGCCTTCTTATGTCGCATCTGGGAGGATAACAGTGTGTGACGGATCGCCTGCCAATGGGTCGCCAACTCACAAACACATGTCCGCTGAGGGAACGTCTGTTGCAGGAGGACAAAGCAATATAGCGGGAGGATTGTATCCTAAGGCGGTGAAAAAAGGTGAACATTTAAGAGAGGTCTATAAGAGAGTTATATGAAAATTCTGCCAGTGGTAGCAGATGGCACCAGTCATCCTGCTGATGAGAACAATAGCACCGCAGGTAGTGTTCCATATTCTGATTGAGTCACTCTGTGCCATTGGTCTGGGGGTGATATGCCGATGACTGCAACCAGATACCTAGCCGAGAGCAAAACGCCCTCCAGAAGTGTGATATGAACTGGGAGCCATGATCAGAGATGATGTGTTGTGGGATTCCGTGTAGTCGGTAGATGTGTTCTACAAACAGGTCTGCTAGCTCCGCAGACGTAGGCAGCTTAGTCATAGGAGTAAAATGTCTCTGCTTAGTGAATCGATCCACCACGACCCAAATCAAAGTATTGCTAGAGGAGGAAGGTAGATCCATCACAAAATCCATGGCGAGGCTGGTACTAGTAGTGGTTGGAGAAGCCCTAGGGGTCGAACCCTAGATGTCTTCATGCGGGCA
The DNA here is from genome assembly GCA_037306005.1 of Rhinophrynus dorsalis. Lineage (NCBI taxonomy): Eukaryota > Metazoa > Chordata > Amphibia > Anura > Rhinophrynidae > Rhinophrynus > Rhinophrynus dorsalis. Next base: position 185,334,264 of record CM074720.1, on the reverse strand, counting down.
CACATAGGACAGGATGACACAAATGAGGAGGTATCAGTCCTCACTGTGGGCCACCAAAACTATTGTAAAATAAGATCCAGGGTACGTAGGTGACCCGGATGACCGGCTGATACAGAGCAATGTCCCCAACAGAGGGCTTCCTCACAAAAAGGCTCTGGTACGTAATAGGTCCCGGGGTGCACAACGATCCCTAGTGGACGGGTTGATTGAGCCTCCTGTATACGGTTGAGAAGAGTAGTAGACAAGGAGGACACAATCCGTGTAGGGAGCACAATGGGTTCAGGAGGCATAGCAGAAACTGTAGGCGAATCATGTTGGTGTAAGAGGGTGTCTGTCTTAATGTTCTTTGTCCCGGGGATATAAGACATCACGTAGTCGAAACGGGAGAAGGACAGCAACCAAAGTGCCTGCCGGGCATTCAATCATTTAGCGGACACCAAATACTGGAGATTCTGGTGGTCTGTCAGGATGGACACCACATGGGGGTATCACAGTGCCTGTGATTCCTGTCACTCTCAGTTGTGGCTGGCACTGATTCGCTAACTGAGTTTGACCCGCCTCCTGATGACCTTTTTATACCTGGCTATCACATCTGTCAGATGCCCTTTCGTGGTGTTCCTGAGCCAGTAGTGCTGTTGCTGTGTTCCTGTATTCTGAGTTCCTGTGTACCGATTCGGCTTGTCCTGACCATTCTCCAGTGTACCTGCTTGTGTATGACCCGGCTCGTCTGCGTACCACCCTTGGATCCTGACCTGGCTAGACTGACGTTCCTGCTCGTGTATGACCCGGCTTGTATGACTGCCTCCTACGTGCTCCGACCCGGCCCGGCTGACTTCCTGCTCCGAAGATCGACTTCCAGCTTGTTCCAGTGATCTGCGTTTCAGTTGTCGCCGCCGCAACATTTCCAGTCTCTGCTTCCCGCGTCAGAGTGACTGCCTTGCCTGGTGCTTCCCTCGATTTAGTGCTGTGCCTCGTTCTTTGTGCAGAGTTGTGTGTATGCTGTGAGCCTTCCTCCCTGTGCAGAGCCTTGCAGTAGCACTGAAGCCTCGAGTAAACGTGCATTTTAACTCTTGCAGTGCTGCCTCGAATTCACTCTCGCTATCTCCTGTACGAGCCTCGTTACCCGTGATACTGCTGCTGAGTTGGCCGCTCTCCGTCGGCAACTCTAGTCCACCATTGCAGAGTGTTCACATAGTTGGGCCGTTTGGGCGCTTAAGGCTCTCCGGTATTGGCTACCGACGATATCATTTGACACAGAGTGTTGGCAGAAAGGCTTCAGTGTTGGCTTATCCGGTACTACGCCCGAGGGGGCTAGTGGCTCTTGCTCTCTTATTCCAGCATTCGATTACACTTCAGGAGGCTGTTAGCTCTTGCACCGCCGGCCGGTTTCCGTTACACCCGTGGGGGCTATTGGCACTTGCACAAATGAAAGCAGTTCCTGTAACTACGCCCGTGGGGGCTAAGTTGTTTCCCTTTCTGCTTACTATCCAACACCTTGGCAAGGCAGCTCTATCCTCAGCACTTGATGAACTTTGTCTATACAGCACAGCCCTTTTAACATCCAGGGCGTGTCAAACCTCCACATCTGAGACAGACTGTTATATGGACATTAACCCCTTGAGGGTCAATATCATCCAAGTGCATACTGTTTTGCATTTATGTCTTTTGTGCTATTACCATTGTAAATATCTCAGTTTACTTACCTGTGTATTACCTACCGCCCCTAGAGGGCGTACTTGTGCCTTATTCACTTTAATAAAGTGTGTTTTATTTTCACTTATTTGGTCTGAGAGTCCTAAAAAACCGTGACAGGGGGAACCCTCCAACAGATATCTCCATTCAGCCAAAGCCAGTTTGACTGCCAGTGGCTCTCTGTTCCCCGTGTCGTAGTTTTTCTCAGCAGGGAAAAACCCTGGAGAAAAATCAGCAGGGGTGTACGATGCCTGTTTCGAGAGCTCTTTGGGAGAGGACTGCTCCAGCAGCGGTCTGTGAGGCATCCACTTCGAGGATAAAAGGAGCCAGAGGATCGGGGTACCTAAGAATAGGTGCAGAAGAGAAGGATCTCTTTAAGTCCTCAAAGGCCTGAAGGGCTGCAGGGGACCATTTGTGGGGATTGGCACCCTTCTGGGTCATAGCTGTAATGGGAGCTATGAGTGCCGATAAACTCTTAATAAACCGAGGGAAATAATTGGCAAAGCCAATGAAACTCTGCACGGCTTTAAGCCATGGGGTAAGGGCCAGTTGGTAAAAGCAGATAGTTTCTGGTGGTCCATGGTCAGACCCTGGGCCAATATAATATATCCTAAGAAGGCCAAGGATGAGGTTTCGAAGTCACTCTTCTCTTCGTTGCCTCCTGTGGACTGGGCCTTTCCGTTTACTCTTGCTGAGCCTGCTGCCTCCGTTACTCTGGGCCTCCGTTTACTCTTACAGAGCATTGTGCCTTCTGTTAACACTTGCAGAGACGTGCCTCTGTTCACTGAGCCTCCATTAACACTTGCAGAGCAGTTGTCTCAGTTCACTGAGCCTCCTTTAACACTTGCAGAGCAGTTGTCTGCATTCACTGAGCCTCCGTTAAAACTTGCAGAGCCGTTGCTTCCGCTACCCTGAGCCTTATGCTGCACTTGCTTAGCCTTGGGTCTCCGTACAGCGCCCGTGGGGGTGCCATTGGCTCTATCCAGCTAAGCACTTGCAGTGTAGTTGGTCTCTGTTACAGCACCCATGGGGGTGCCATTGGCTCCATACAGCTAAGCTCTTGCAGTGTAATTGGTCTCCGTTACTATGCCCGTGGGGGCTATTGGCTCTATTTTCCTCAGCTCTCGCAGTGTCCTTGGTCTCCGTTAAATGCACTGGGTGGGTGCCATTGGCTCTGTACAGCTAAGCTCTTGCAGTGTAATTGGTCTCTGTTACTATGCCCTTGGGGGCTATTGGCTCTATTATCCTCAGCTCTTGCAGTTCACTTGTGTCACGTCTCCGATTGGCTGGCGCCCCTTTTTAGCTCTGCGGGACTACAGCAGCATTGCCCGATTATTCAGGTCTAGTTGTTACCTGCGGGCTGTGGTTCCGGTCTCCTGTGGGCTGTCCTCGCTATTGCCTGTCTTTCGTTCCGGTTCCGGTTGCCTGTGTCTCCCGCTGGTTCCTGGGCAGTCCTCCTTCCTCTGGCGTCCGCCTCCGGTCTCTCCCTTTTCGGGTGTCCGGTAAGGGTTCTCATCCTCAGCATCCAGTCCTCCTCTATTGCTGAGCCGCCCTAGCAGCTGGGTCCCGCTGTGTTCCTGTTTCCTGCTGCGGCCGTGTTCTGCTGTTCCAGTCCCTCTGTAGCGGTCCTGCCCGCAGTGTAGCGCTTCCTCTAGCGGAGTTCCCTTGCGAGCTCCGATTGCAGCCTTTATATTTTTTGGGGGAAATTTTGGCCTCTGGCCTCCATGGCTCAGGACCTGTGGGTAGGCTCCTGCTGCCCCACTGGTTGCTTCTCCCAAGGGTCAGTTGTTCCCCAGCCACCTTCCCATTTTGGGCCTGGGAGGTAGTGCTGGGTTGTTTGTGGCAGCGTTCTGCCACCAGGGGAGTTGGTACTCCTTCTTCCCTTCCACTGGTGGGGATTTCAGGAGGGAACCTTAGTAGGTGGGTCAGCTCATCATTCCAGGCTCCCTGCTCCTGTGGACACTCTCCTGGATCCTATTCTGGTAAGTGGGGTGTGGGGGTGCTCCTCTCTCCTGATCTCTGGTGCCCTTGGGGTACAGTGGGTCGCAGGCTCCCTGCTCTGATTTTGGGGTATTTACCCTTTCTTTGGATGTGGGAGTCCCTGGAGTCACTGTTCCCTCTCTATCTCTTATCTTTTCCTTGCTAGGGGTTTCCTGGGGTTGTCACTTCTCTGTGACTATCTCTCGGTACCTCTATTACCATCAAGGTGTGCTGTTAGGCTATCCTACGACATTCCACCTTCCCATCTACGGAACCAGCCCGTCAGTGGTTGGAGTCCATTGGGTATAGGCACATCTCTATTCTATCCGTTCCCTGCAGCTTCTGTGTTCAGTCCTTCATCTAGGGGTCCGTTGTCTGGTTCTTCCTCAGTCTGCCAATATCTCATCCTGGTCTGGGCCCTTTCTCAACTGGGGTCGTACATCTGGCTTTGCGACCAGCAACTTTAACCGGGTACGGCCGCAGCAAGAGAGATTGGCAACTGACTACACACCCCAGCATCGCACTCTAGCAGCGTTCCCCAGCTACTGGACCAGACAATCCCACGGCAGCATCGCACACTAGCAGCGACCTCCAGCTCTGAACTCTAGCTTCCGTGCCGTGTCCGCCGCATCGGGATCTGAGGCCGTGACAACTTGCTGTCTGTTCACGCACCGGTTGGGGTGCTAGTGGCTCTAGCTCATTAAGCTCTTGCAGAGTATTTTGGCCTCAGTTCCCTGCTCAGCACAAGCAGTAGTCTCTGTCCTGCTCTATTACTGATGTTTTCCCATCTAGCACCACTTATCGCTCCTTTACCATCTTATGGGCGTGTCAAACACACCACAACAGAGACTGATTGATTTCTATGTACTTTAACCATTGAGTACCCTGTATGTTGCTTATGCCTGTCCTGTGACAGTATATATTTATTTCTCTGTATACTGGGCCTGAGAGGGCATCTGTATTTTACTGTTCATTTCAGTTATTCTGTATTGCCTATAGAGGGCAGTCTTTCTTGTCTTTTAATAAAACTGTGTTTTATTCTAACCTGCTGGTCTGAGTGTCCTACAAAACCGTTACAGTACGAAAGGGCCATGACCACAGACAGTAAACGTGAAGGTAATACACAAAACATCCACTGGAGAATGGATGTTCATGAGCTGCGTTTGGACCAGTTGGCACTGGCCTTACAGACATTACTTGAGCGTACGGTACACCTTGACAAACCTAACCAGAATCCAGTGGTCCCCCCAGTTTCAACACCGGATAACCATTCTGTGGTTCCTGCTGCACCTACCAGAGGCCTAACTGCAGCGGCGCCATTACCGTTGAGATATGATGGCGAACCTACCCTATGCAGGGGGTTTATTAATCAATTAGAGATATTTCTGGAACTGACGCCTCATGCGTTTCCTAACGACCGGAGCAAGATCGGGTTTATGATATCCTTGTTAACGGGCAAAGCTCTGGCATGGGCCAATCCCCTATGGGAGAATGCCAAACCCTGCACTCAGAACTTCAGTGAGTTTGTAAGAAAGTTCTGCAGAGTGTTTGAAGTTCCTGGTAGAGCTGCCTCTGCTGCCAAAAGGTTGATGGAGATACAACAGGGTGACCGTACCTTGGGCGATTATGCCATTGTATTTCGAACACTGGCAGCAGAGGTGGGATGGAATAGCGAAGCATTAGTGGCAGCTTTTGCTCAAGGCTTGTCTGACACCATCAAAGATGAAATAGCTGCCAGATATGTACCCAGTGACCTGGATGAATACATTGATTATGTCATGCTTATTGACTTCCGCATTCGTGAAAGGCGTTTTGCTAAAAGGGCGAGATCCAGACATTATGGGCATGGCAGTCTTTTAAACCCACCCTCTCCTCCCATGCCTCCTGAACGTTCACTCAAACCTAGCGAACCAATGCAGCTTGGGTTCACCAAACTCACAAAGGAGGAACGGGCGCACCGTAAAAGGCAGGGCCTATGTTTATATTGTGGCAAAGCTGGGCACTTATTACGCACATGTCCGGAAACGGACGCACCTAGGGTACCTTGGGGGACAGGCCCTAGGTGGCGTACAGCAGTCCCTAGACTCAAGTACACAGAAACCCACCATCCAGGTGGTATTCTCTTGGGCTGATCAGTCTGTGGAGGTGATGGGCCTGATAGACTCCGGTGCAGCCGGGTACTTCATGGATCACTCTTTTGCCGAGTTGCACAAAATTCCGTTGGTCAAAAGGGACACTCCCTTAGCCATTGAAGCTATTGACGGTAGACCTTTGGAACCTGCATTTATCACTATGGAAACGATTCCTATTTTTATGTCTATTGGGGCTCTCCACAAGGAGGAATTACGTTTTCAAATAATTAGTTCCCCTCTTCATGCAGTCATTCTGGGGTTCCCATGGCTGCTATCACATAATCCCCAGTTTGACTGGCAGAGATGTGAGGTCAGATCATGGTCTGAATACTGTACGAAAAACCGTTTGTCGCATCCTGTCAAGATTTTATGTACCTCTCCCTCCGTGCCAGCTGAATATCGTGAATTCAGTGACGTATTCAGTAAGGGGGAGGCTAGCACATTGCCTCAGCACAGACCGTTTGCTTGCGCTATTGATCTGCCTCCGGACGTGGTGCCTCCTAGGGGCCGCACTTACCCGTTGTCCTGCGATGAAAACAAGGCTATGGAGGACTATATTGAGGACGCCCTCAAAAGAAGAATCATACGCAAGTCTACTTCCCCGGCTGGTGCCGGTTTCTTCTTTGTAAAAAAGAAAAGTGGCGAACTAAGACCATGTATTAATTACTGTGGGCTGAATAAGCTTATGTCTAAGAATGCCTACCCCATACCACTTATTACGGAATTATTTGACAGGTTGAAGGGCTCTTCCATTTTTATGAAACTTGATCTGCGGGCCGCTTATAACCTGATCAGAATTAAGGTTGGGGATGAGGGGAAGACGGCATTTAATACCAGGTCAGATCATTATGAATATCTAGTGATGCCATTTGGTCTATGTAATGCACCTGCGGTATTTCAGGAGTTCATTAATGACATCCTCCGTGACATGCTTCAGTCTTGTGTGGTCGTATACCTCGATAATATATTGATTCACTCTGCTAACCTAACCCAGCATATTAAGGATGTCTCTGAGGTCTTGCTTCGATTACGCAAAAAATAAACTGTTCTGCAAATTAGAAAAATGCTAGTTTCACAGATCCCAAGTACCCTTCCTGGGGTTCGTAATTTGTAGAGATGGCATTGCTATGGACCAGGAGAAACTTGCAGCAGTCCTACAATGGCCTCGCCCCAAGGGGTTAAAAGCTATCCAGCGCTTTTTGGGCTTTGCCAATTATTAGAGGAAATTTATCCAGAACTTTTCTACTATGGTTAAACCTCTGACCTTACGCATAAGGGCGCTAATCCCTCTCAATGGTCCGAGGCAGCTGAAAATGCTTTTGAGACTCTGAAATCTGCCTTTGCTTCTGCTCCCATACTGTCCCACCCCAATCCCGCCCTGCCATTCACTTGGAGGTTGATGCCTCCGAAGTCGGGGTTGGGGCAGTACTTTCCCACCGTCCTGTAGGAGGTGGCACCTTGAGACCTTGAGGGTTCTTTTCTAAAAAACTCTCTAGTGTCCAAAGCCATTATGAAATTGGTGACAGAGAACTTCTGGCTATTATTCTTGCATTAAAAGAATGGCGTCACCTACTGGAAGGTACCAGAACCCCGGTGTTAATCCTAACTGACCATAAAAATTAGACTTATCTCTCTGAAGCAAAAAGGCTGTCCTCCCGCAAGCTAGGTGGGCACTTTTTCTGTCTCGGTTCAATTTTGTAGTGTCCTATCTACCAGGCTCAAAGAACGTTAGGGCGGATGCCCTGTCCAGACAGTTTGCATCAGACACTGAGAGGGATGAAGAACCCGTACCTATTATCCAGCCAGATCATATACTGGCCACGGTACGTACTAGTATCACTTCGCCACTGGGGGAGGAGATTTTGGCATCTCAGGCAAGGGCTCCCCAGGAAACCCCAGTTGGCAAGTGTTTTGTGGATGAGCCATTCCGTACCCATCTGCTGGAGACATACCACTCTTCTAAGGCTGCTGGGCACATCGGGAGGGATCAGTTAATATGGTCTCTATCACAAGTATTTTGGTGGCCCTCCCTTAGAGCCGATTGCTTCGCTTTACTGCAGCCTGTGCCACTTGTGCTCATGCCAAGACCCCCAGACACCTCCCAGTGGGCCTACTCCAACCAGTGCCTAATGGCGAACGTCCATGGTCCCATATATCTATTGACTTCCTGGGAGAACTGCCAGTGTCAAGGGGGTACATGTTTATCCTAATGGTGGTCGACAGGTTCTCCAAGATGGCTCATTTCGTGACCCTCTCTGGCCTTCCTTCGGCCCAGGAATTGGCGATAGTTTTTGCCAGAGAAGTGTTCCACTTGCATGGGGTACCCAGAGTGGTGGTGTCTGACCGTGGGAGCCAGTTCATGTCCAGATTCTGGAGGGCATTCTGTAGCCAGATGGGCATTCAATTGTCCTTTTCCTCCGCCTACCATCCCCAGACCAATGGGGCCGCTGAGCCTGCCAATCGGACTGGAGCAGTTCCTGCGATGCTTTGTGACCAATCACCATGACAATTGGGCCGACCTGTTGCCGTGGGCAGAGTTCACCAGGAATTGTGCAGTTAATTCATCGTTTCTCATCAATTACGGGTTCCAGCCGTGCCTGCTCCCTGACTCATTTCAGTCCCAGCAAATTCCAGCTCTGGACGAGCATATTGAGCAGCTCCGCTCCACTTGGGCACAGGTTCAGAGGACCCTCAGTCAGTCATTCCAGCGACATCAGCGGCATGCCAATCGTAGACGGCTGCCAGTGGTCTCCTTCCAGGTTGGGGACAGGGTATGGCTCTCCTCCAGAAATCTCAATTTGCAAGTACCTTGCAATAAGTTGGCTCAACGGTTCATTGGTCCGTTCAAAGTTATCCGCAAAGTGAACCCTGTCTCGTATGCCTTGGAACTCCCAGCTTCTATGCGCATACATAATGTGTTCCATGTGTCTCTGTTAAAACCCTTGGTTTGCAACCGCTACACTACCACTCTGGTGGTCCCTGGGCCAGTGGACGTTCAAGGCCAAGAGGAGTATGAAGTCCAGAGTATTATTGATTCTAGGAGATTTAGAGGGAAATTGCAATATTTGGTCCATTGGAAGGGCTATGGCCCTGAAGAACGTTCTTGGGTAGATCAGTAGGACCTCCATGCGCCTAGATTATAAGGCAATTTCCACTCTAATTATCCCCAGAAACCTAGACCTCCTGCTAGGAAAGAGGGTGTTTGAGAGGGGCATACTATCACGGTGCCCGTGATCTTCCTCTGTCACTCTTTGCTGTGGTGCTCTCCCATTGGCTGAGCTTGTTTGGCCCGCCCAGTATGGCCTATTTATACCCGGCCTTTGGCACCTGTCAGGTGCCCTTTCGTGGTGTTCCTGAGCCAGTATTGCTATTGCTTCCGCTACCCTGAGCCTTCTGCTACACTTGCTGAGCCTTGGGTCTCCGTACAGCGCCCGTGGGGGTGCCATTGGCTCTATCCAGCTAAGCACTTGCAGTGTAGTTGGTGTCTGTTACAGCTCCCGTGGGGGTGCCATTGGCTCCATACAGCTAAGCTCTTGCAGTGTAATTGGTCTCCGTTACTACGCCCGTGGGGGCTATTGGCTCTATAAAGCTCAGCTCTCGCAGTGTCCTTGGTCTCTGTTAAACGCACAGGGTGGGTGCCATTGGCTCTATACAGCTAAGCTCTTGCAGTGTAATTGGTCTCCGTTACTACGCCTGTGGGGGCTATTGGCTCTATTATCCTCAGCTCTTGCAGTGCACTTGCTCTCTGTTCACGCACCGGTTGGGGTGCTAGTGGCTCTAGCTTATTAAGCTCTTCCAGAGTATTTTGGCCTTAGTTCCCTGCTCAGCACAAGCAGTAGTCTCTGTCCTGCTCTATTACTGGTGTTTTCTCTTCTAGCACCACTTATCGCTCCTTTACCATCTTATGGGCGTGTCAAACACACCACAACAGAGACTGATTGATTTCTATGTACTTTAACCATTGAGTACCCTGTATGTTACTTATGCCTGTCCTGTGACAGTATATATTTATTTCTCTGTATACTGGGCCTGAGAGGGCATCTGTACTTTGCTGTTCATTTCAGTTATTCTGTATTGCCTATAGAGGGCACTCTTTCTTGTCTTTTAATAAAACTATATTTTATTCTAACCTGCTGGTCCTACAAAACCGTTACATTCAGTAACCGTAGAAGGAGAAACCGGAGTCTGGAACCTGGAAGCCAGGCAGACAAGGGGTTTGGCCACCAGTCACTTACTACGGTCTTGGTCGCGTTCGGCACGTCATTCCTGGATCTGGTGCTCCAGAGTAGAGCATAAGGCGATTAGACCCTCTAGAGCATCAGGGATTGGGCGGGTGGTAAGCTCATCTTTTAGACGGTCTGATAGACCTCTCCTGAACACGGCTTTCAAGGCTCGGTCATCCCACTCTGCATCGTAGGCCCAGGTGTGGAATTCTACTGCATACTCCAAGAGGGAGCGGGATCCTTGTGTCACAGCTTACCTATATCCAGTGTCACCAGCAATGGAATTGTATCCCTCTATATGACGCTTCTGCATAATCCCACACTTCACTGTTTGGACTGGGCTTGGGTGTGCTTGGCGTCAGCAAAGGACGCCCGTGTCCTCGTGCTAAGCGAATAGGATGCTCCGACTGACGCGGCGGAGGTGCAGGCGTACGACATCTTGTGGGGAGATGCGTCAATTTTGGGAACAAGTAAGTGTATGTGATGCAGGCTCCTTCTTATACCTTGGGTGCTGGTCTGACTCCTCCTAGCTACTTTTTGGCACCTTGTATTTAAAGGGAACTGGAGTTTCATCCAGTTACCCTTACGTTTGTGTACTGTAGAGTTCTCTAGTTGCTCCTGATCCTTGTGTATGACCTGGCTTGTCTGACCATCTATCCTGGTGCTAGCATGTCGCTCTGTCCGACTACTCTCTAGTATAGCCCCTTGTAGTGGACACCCAATCTGGTGCAGACCTGTGGCTCTGGCTGACTACCTGCTCCATGTATGACCTAGGCTTGTCTGACCATCCATCGTGGTGCTGACCTGTGGCTCTGTCTGATTACTCTCTAGTATTACCCTTATAGTAGACACCCAATCTGGTGCAGACCTGTGGTTCTGGCTGCCTATCCTCTCTGTGTATGACCTAGGCTTGTTTGACCATCCATCCTGGTGCTGACATGTGGCTCTGTCTGGCTACTCTCTCATATTCATAAAACAAAGAAAATATTCAAGTAGCAGCGCTCCAAAAGATATTTAGCACAAAGTCACTGTAAATATAAATGTATCCAAAAAGTTACTTGTCGCAGACAGCTTCTTTGAGGTGCCGCTTCGTCTCCGGTGTCCACAGCAAACACCCCACACTTGGCTTTTTTTTCTATTTGCTGAGTCAAGTGTGCATTGTTTGTTGTGGACACCGGAGACGAAGCGGCACCTCAAAGAAGCTGTCTGCAACAAGTAACTTTTTGGATACATTTATATTTACAGTGACTTTGTGCTAAATATCCTTTGGAGTGCTGCTACTTGAATATTTTCTTTGTTTTATGTATATGCATGATCCCAGCGTATTAGCAACAACCCGCTATTACGAATAGTGTTTTAAATGCTGACCTTTCGATTATAGTGTGTTGTATATCAGTCTTTTACTCTGTGTATATTTTAAGTGGACAAGGTCTTGTGTGGCTATAACATCTAGATCCACACGTCGCAAGAATTTGGAAACTATGTTTCAGATAAATACAGGGCAGACTGATAACCTTGACAATGTAGAAGACCCTAATAAGGGGTCAAGGAAATCCTTTGGCCAATTAGAAGACCTTCTCTGTGAAGAACTAAAACAACGGTGGGATATCTTATCTCTCCAACAGTATTTGGATTTAAAGATGATACCTAGAGGATTACGTATCACCAAAAAATGTTTTAACGATGTGACCTTCTCAAAAGAATGGGATGAAATTCTTGATGATTGTTCTTTCACACTCATCAAGCATATCATTAAATATAGGGAGAAAAAATTGATTGAAATAGAGAAGGAGATTGAGGACATACATAACGTGATTCAAACGCATACCAACCTATCTCTATTTAAAGAATTGGATTTAAAGGTTCAGAAAAAAGTAGACACATTGGAGAAAGAATTGAAAGAGAGAAAACATAAGAAAATGTCTAGAGATAAATTAGACTATAGTTCTAAACAAGTTAAATCTTGGAGTAGACATAATTCACGTTCAAATTATCAGCCTAAATATAATAATCATAGACATAGTTCAAATCGTCTACGCTATACTAAGGATACTGAACCTAAAACATTAAAAATCCAAACATCTGTAAATAAGATTCCCATTTCACATAGTAGTCATAATAATGAAAACCTGAATTTTAGAAATGAGACTTTGACATCTAAACCTATGGCCTCCACATCAAAAATGGTGTTGCCCTCTGTTAATTCTTATGAGGTTTTACAAACACCTATTATAGATATAGGAAATAACAATCAAGAACGCATCAATCATCAGGGTTCTTTTTTAGTAATCAGTCCATGCACCAAAGACAAGGGAAAAACATCAAACACGAAAGAAGGGAGGGGAAAGAAAAAAAGAGAACACACACAGGGTGCAGAGGGGGGCAAAGAAACAAAAAGACTAAAAAATGTGTAACATCAGAAATCAATTCAACTAGTGCAGGGGATTCAATATTCAATCTCTCCAGTCGTATATTGATAGCTGAAGAAACAAACTTATTAGAAAAGGGTCTAAAATTTGCCCCCACGAGTTTACCGGATGAGTTTTCATTCTTCCTTGACTTCAAAAGGTTTACTAGGGAGCTGTCTCAGCACCGTTTTTTTGCCAGCAAAGGATTAGAAAATAAAGAAAACGATAACTCTCAAGTAACATGTTCTCCAGAGGAAGAGAATATAAAAGATCTGGAGAATATTAATATATTAAAGTCCTTGATGGAGGAAAATAGAATTGACTCCTTCATTAGTGCTGTTGATGAAAAGATTGATTCACCTTTAATAGGAATAATACATACCCCTTTCAAAAAACGTTCCAACTTTTTTCCCAGTCGGTACAAAGGTCCGTTTGTTGATACTTTCTTTAAAATGGTTATGGAAGACTTTAGGTCCCTCAATCTGTCGCAAATTACTAAGGATAATCTGAATTCAGCAGAAAGAAGGGCCCTTAAGGAACTATCGAAAGATGATTCCATAACCATTAGAGAAGCCGATAAAGGTGGGGCCATTGTAGTTCAGAATACAGTGGATTACTTGAAAGAGGCATATAGACTCCTTGGGGACACAGAGTTTTACCAAAAATTATCCTATAATCCAACATTGATTTTTATTGATTTACTGAAGGCCCTATTAGAAGAGGGAATCTTCTCTGGAATTAAGGCTATATAGATTTTTACCTCCAAAAATATGTGATATTGTTACCAGCATATATTAGAGATACCCAAGATGTGTTAAGAAAACTATCTAATGTCATTTGGAGAGAGAATTATATCTGGGTTACCCTAGACGTGTCATCTCTTTATACTTGTATAGACCACCTTCTGGGGTCTCAAGCGGTAAGATATTTTTTGGAGTTGGATGACAATATGAGCACTATGCAAACAGATTTTTTACTAAAATGTGTAATGTTCATTTTAAGCCATAATTATTTTATATTTCAAGGAGAATACTACCTACTGATAAGGGGTACGGCCATGGGGACCAGGTTTGCCCCCTCATACGCTAACCTTTTTATGGGTCTCTGGGAGGACTTAACAGTCTGGCCCAGGGAAAGATGGCGGGACAACCTGGTTTTCTATGGCCGATACATTGACGATATTTTGATTATCTGGGGTGGCTCCTTACAAGAACTAAACTCTCTTATTAATAATTTTAATAATAACACAATGGGCTTAAAGTTTACTTCTGAAATTAATAAAGAAACTATCCATTTTTTAGATCTAAAACTAATGGGTAGTGTGTCATCTGGTATAACTAGTAGTACATATAAAAAAGAGGTAAGCCGTAATCAATACCTGAGAGCAGAGAGTTGTCATCATTCACGTTGGATAAAGAACATCCCTTTTGGACAGTTCCACCATTTTGTAGTTGCAAGGAAGATTATTTAGAACTGAGCGAGGATTTACAAGAACAATTCCTACAAAGAGGACACAAACTTTCAGTGATTGAATCTGCCAAAAACAGGGCTTTGTTACTTAATAGGGAAGATCTATTTGAAACAAAACCTACAAAAAATCAGGGAAAAGACCACCTGCAGTGGTCACACAATACAATGGAGCTTCTTATAAGATCTCCAAAATCATCCAACAACATTGGAAGATTCTGACACAAGATCCTCTCCTGGCTGGAGCTATTACAAATCAGGCTAATATCACATATAAAAAAGCTAGAAATTTACACAGTTTTATTGCTCCCAGTAAACCTAAACAACTAGTCAATCTAAGAAACGAGAGTGTCTGTTTGGTTCTAAACTTCCTGTAGGAAATTTCAAATGCCTGCAATCTAGATGTTCTAATTGCAGGTATATTGAAAATAAATCTCTTAAAGTTTCCAGTTTTTCTAATGCAAAATCATTCCCTATAAAACAACTTATCACTGACTTTGTGATATATGTCATCAAATGTGGATGTGGAATTCAGTATGTGGGACGCACCACCAGGGCTCTTAAAGATCGTTCTAGGGAACATCGTTATCTGATAAACAAAAAATATACAGAACATTCTGTTCCCAAACACTTTAATAATTGCCCACAAGGTGGTCTATCCAACTATAGTATTTTAGGAATTGAGCATATTCCGATTTCTAGTTCCAATAGATTCTCTGTATTTTGCCGCAGGGAGGCATTTTGGATCTTTACGTTAGAGACTCTGTCCCCTAAGGGGCTTAATGAGGAACTTGAAGTGAGCAACTTCTTACAATAAAGGGACAAATGTTTTTGGATCTTTTTATTTTAAAACAACTGGGATTTAGGATAAATCCCCGAAATACCAGGTTTGATTTATTAGTTTCCATATAAAGTTGGTCCATCATAAGATATACATTGGTGTATAACGTTTATATATTTTTATTGCAATGTTTTGTATTTTGCTAATATTTTATTATTATGATGCATGTTCCTTTAAGGAGGACCATGGATGCGTTTGAGTTCCAACAGTGGATTTCTGGACCGAAGCGAGGCATGGCTTTGACACTGAGGCTTGGATCCTTCCCGGGTCCAACCTCGCTACGCACAGCTCCCAACAGAAATAGACGCCGACATCAACTCCAATTGATGGTATGTTTTATCTGTATTTATATGAGGTTATTTGTACATTTGATTGTTCCCCTGACGAAGTAAAGTGACCTTTACGAAATGCGTAGGGATATTCATCAATAAATTATTTATACCCATGCTGTTGGTTGGTATCGTTATCTCTAAGAGCCACACTTAGATGGTGATGCACTATTGTTAAAGAAGCCGATGAGTAACATCCAGCGGGGGGCAGCGCTACAGCTCATTTGGGTTACAGTGTTACCCTTAGAGAAGAATTTTCTGCTTCCCTGTAGAATACCGGTACGGATAAGAAATCAGATACGCCGTGGCATTGTATTGACTACATCAGAGGACGAAACACTGAAGGTCTCGGATGGCTGGAATGGGATTTTCCTTTTACTCTTATGGGCACAACACACAAGAACTGGTCTTGTGAGTATATATTTTATTAAGGTGACAACATTCTACTAGCTACACTTAGAGTTGTGCTTGTCTCTTCTTCTTTTTTTTCGACTCTCTCGTATTGCCTCATAGTGGACACCCAATCTGGTGCAGACCTGTGGCTCTTGCAGATTCTGACAGTACTGAATGCAGGCGTTAGCGAGACACTCCCAAGAACCTACTAACTAACTATCGACAGTCTTCTCCTGGCTGGCTGCAGGCGTGAGTCAGTCCTCTTCCTACTCCATCATTGGGAGAACCGTGGGGATTACACTTCCTTGCTACTTAAAAACTACCATTGACTTCAGCTTAGTCTCTGAAGTCTTGGGTTTGGGAGGCATACTTCTATTGCTGATGGAGTCCCTGCCTCTTAGTTACCCTCTGCATTATCCTGATCATTGGTATTATTCACTTACGTTAATAAAGGTGAATTTTACTTTACTGTCTGACTCTTGTCTTTGCTTGCAAACCATGACAGTACGTAAGGGTCATGACAACAGACAGTAATAGTGATTCACCTTTTCAGTGCATACTGGACAGGATGCAGGATCAGCATCAACATATAGATCGCTTGTCCTTGGCTTTGCAAACCCTGGTTAGTCGTACTACCCACCTGGAATGTTCTAATCCGCCACCTGTGGCCGCCCCAGCTCCTTCCTTGGTGCCAGCAATTCAGGCAGTCCCTGAGGTAGGCATGGTCAGAGGATTATCTGGTTCTGCTCTGCTCCCACAGCGTTACAGTGGGGATCCTGAACTGTGTCATGGGTTTTTGAACCAATTGGACATATATTTAGAAATGGTTACGCATGCCTTCCCTAGTGAGCACAGTAGGGTTGGTCTAATGATTTCATTGTTGTCTGGCAAGACATTGGCATGGGCCAATCTGTTATGGGAGATGGACAAACCCGTAATATACAACTATAATGAATTTGTTACCTCCTTTAAACATGTCTTTGATGTGCCAGGTTGCGCGACCTCGGCCTCGAAAAAACTTATGACCATCCACCAGAGCAATCGTACAGTGATTGAATTCTGGACTCTGTCAGCCGAGGTTGGTTGGAATAATGAGGACCTTATAGCTGCCTTTTCCCAAGGTCTTGGTGACTATATAAAGGATGAGCTTGCTGCCCGCAATTTACCTAAAAGTTTAGATGAACTGATATGTATCATCCTAATAGAGACTAGGGTTCGGGAGAGACCCTCATTTAAGGAGCACCTGCGGAGGCATCCTTTTGGAACTACATCTCATTTAACTTGCCCCCCCCAGTCCTCCCTCAACTCCCATGCCTCCTGATCCCAACTCTGGGGATGGTGAACCTATGCAGGTGAGGGGCACCTGGCTTTCTAGGGAGGAGAGGTCCTTTCGTAGGTGGGAATGACTGTGCCTATACTGTGGGATATTTGGACACTTATTGAGGTATTGCCCGGTACATTCGGGAAATGCCCGAACCTAAGATCCTGTCCGGGACAGATCTTAGGTGTCATCTCCCAGTCCCCTGAGGCCTCACAGGATAAACCTATGTGTGTCGTGGTTCTTTCTTGGGCTGATGAGTCTGTCTCAGTTGCTGCATTAATAGACTCAGGTGCTGCTGGATACTTTATGATTTTGCAGCCCAGAATGGTAATCCTCTACTGCGTCGTACCTCTCCTTTGGAAGTAGAGGCGATTGATGGTAGACCCCTTCTGCCATTACACTATCACGGTGCCCGTGATTGCTGCCTTTCTTTGTCAGTTACCTGTAGGGGGCTCTCCATTGGCTGTCTGCCTTCAGCCCGCCCTGCATCATGTTGTCTCTATGCTGCTTGCTCCTGCATTGAGTTCCTTAGCTTCCTGGGCCATTTCTCTATTCCTGCTCGTCTGTGATCACCAGAGTTCCTGCTCACCAGTTCCCTGGTTCCTGCATCCGTTCCTGATCCGGTTGGGGTTGCTGTTCCTGCTGCTGTTTCCTGCTACCATTCCTGATCTGGTTGACTGCCCATAGATCTGTTTCCTGTCCATCCTCGGCTGGTTTCCTGCTCCTGGATCGCCTGCAGTGTGCTTGTCTCCTCCAGTTGCCCTGGCGACATTTTCATTCACTTGTTCCTCTCTCCAGTACATGGGTACTGGTTCGCTCCACATACAACCGGATGCTGTTGCACTGGTAGGGATCTTGGTTATTCCAGTACGTGGGTACTGGTTCGCTCCACATACAACCGGCTGCTGTCGCACCGGTAGAGATCTTGGTTATTCCAGTACGCGGGTACTGGTTCGCTCCACATAACAACCTGCTGCTGTCGCACCGGTAAAGATATTGGTCATTCCAGTACGCGGGTACTGGTTCGCTCCACTGCCAACCGGCTGCTGTTGCACCGGTAGTGATCTTGATTTCTCCAGTAAGCGGGTACTGGTTTGCTCCTCTAACAAACAGCTGCTGTGCACCGGTAGAGATCTTGGTTTCTCCAGTACGCTGGTACTGGTTCGCTCCACATTACCGGATGATGTCTCACTGGTAGAGATCTGAGTTACTCCAGTACGCGGGTACTGGTTCGCTTCACGTATATACCGGCTGCTCATTGCCACCTATAGCACCGGTGCTGCTTGTGTTACTCCAGTACGCGGGTACTGGTTCGCTCCGTGTATAACCAGCTGTTGTTCAGTCCTAGACAGCTCCAGAGATCCTCTTGTCACTCCAGTAAGCGGGTACTGGTTCGCTCCATAAATAACCGGTTGCTGTTCAGTCCTAGACAGCACCAGTAGACTGGTTGTTTTCCCCAGTACTCGGGTACTGGTTTGCTCCTTGTATTTACCGGTTGCTTGTTGCAAGATCTATCAGCACCGATCGAGACTGTGTCTACATTGCACGTATACTGGTTTGCTCCTGCACTACTGACTATCCTGCGGGCCTCAGTCTATCATCCTATGTGACTGGTCTATCCACCTAGCCAGTCACCGAGGCCATAGTGGCTGCCATCCTGTCCTGCAGTCCAGGCTGCCTTGCCCGGTATATTGGTAAGGCCGGTAGAACCTATTCCTCTTCATTCCAACTTTGGGTTGCCTTACCCGGTATTGGCAAGGCCGGTAAAGCCTCTATCCTTGCGGTCTCAGTCTCAAGGCTGCCTTGCCCGGTATATTGGCAGGGCCGGTAGAGCCTATACTATTCGTTGTACCAGTCTCCAGGCTGCCTTGCCCTGTATATTGGCAAGGCCGGTAGAGCCTACAGTATTCGCTGTTCCAGTCTCCAGGCTGCCTTGCCCGGTATATTGGCAAGGCCGGTAGAGCCTACGCTATTCGTTGTACTAGCCTCCAGGCTGCCTTGCCTGGTATATTGGTAAGGCTAGTAGAACCTTTTTCCATCTTGTGCCACCTAAGGTTGCCTTACCCGGTATTGGCAAGGCCGGCAGAGCTTGTGTCTCATTCTTTGTACCACTACATATGCTACTTTGTAAATCGCTATGTTATATGTGTGTATGCTACCCAATAGGGTTATCTTTAAACTTTTCAGTAAAGTTGTGTTTTTACCTAACTCTGTGTCTGAGAGTCTTAACAAACCGTGACACACACATTACGCACAAAACTTGTCTACTCACCCTGAAGGTAGGAGCCCTCCATAAAGAAACCCTGAAGTTTCAGGTGATTAACTTCCCTCTTTATGCCATCATCCTACGGTTTTCATTCTTACAGGTCATAACCCTAGGATTGATTGGAAGATTAGTGAGATAATGTCTTTGGGTCCTCAGTGTAACCAGGCTTGTCTGTCAATTCCTGTTAGTCTGGCTTGTGCAGAGCCTTCAGACTTACCTGAGGCCTATTCTGAATTCGCTGAAGTGTTTAATAAGATCCAGGTCGGGGCGTTACCTCCTCATAGACCTTATGATTGAACGTTGGAGCAGCTACCTGGTGCTACACCTCTTAGGGGCCGTTTAAATCTCTTGTCTGTAGAGGAAAACAAGGTCATCTCTGATGCCTTGGCTATGGGCATAATTCGAAAATCCTCTTCTCCTGCAGGCTCCAGATTCTTCTTTGTTAAAAAGAAGGATGGAGAGTTAAGTCCATGCATTGACTTCCGAGGTTTAAACAAACTGAAGGTTAAAAACACTTATCCAATACCTCTGATCACTGAACTATTTGACCGTCTCAAAGGTTCCAAAATACTCACGATGCTTGACTTAAGGGCAGCTTACAATCTGATCAGGATAAAGGAGGGCCATGAATGGAAGACAGCATTTAACACCCGGAGCGGGCATTATGAGTACCTGGTCATGTCCTTTGGCTTTTGTAATGCTCCTGCTATCTTCCAGGAATTTATCAACAATGTGCTTAGAGACCTATTACAGAGCTGTGTGGTGGTCTATCTGGATGACATTCTCATTCATTCTCCTACGTCAATCAGATGTATCCAAAGTCTTGCAATTGTTGAGAGAGAACAACTTGTTTTGCAAGTTGGAGAAATGCGAATTTCACAAACCTCAGGTGACCTTCCTGGGGTACATTATTTCTTCATCTGGGTTGATCATGGACCCCCAGAAATTATCCACAGTATTGCAATGGCCTCGTCCAGTGGGGCTTAAATCTATTCAAAGGTTTTTGGGCTTCGTTAATTACTATCTAAAGTTATAAAAAACATTTCTACTATTCTCAAGCCTATCACAGATATGACTCTAAAGTGGCCCAGGTTACAGATTGGTCTCCCAGTGCACTGCTTGCCTTTGAGGAACTCAAGGCAACATTCGCAGCCGCTCCTATTTTAGTGCACCCTAATTCCGCCCTGCCCTTTACCCTGGAGGTTGAAGCATCTGAAATTGGAGTAGACGCCCTCCTTTCTCAGCGCTCAGCTCCAGGGGAGGCCTTACCTCCCTGTGGCTACTTTTCTACAAAAATATCCAAAGCTGAGATGGTATATCAGATTGGAGACAGAGAGTTACTGATCATCATACTGGCATTGAAGGAATGGCAAAGTATCTTAAAAGGCACTTATCCGAGGCCAAACACTTGTCGTCCCGTCAAGCTAGATGGGCATTGTTCCTATCCAGGTTCAATTACGTGGTCTCCTATCTTATGGGGCTCTAAGAATGTTAAGGCTGATGCGCTATCACGGCAGTTTTGCAATCTGTCCAATGAAGAGGTACCTCCCACACGATTATTCCGGCTGATAGGATTTTGGCCACTATCCGTACATGCATTACATCTCCTCTAGGAGAGGAGATATTGGCCGCCTAAACATCTTCTCCGGCGTTGACACCTTGCGGTAAGTGCTTTGTCCCCGCACAGTTGCTCATTAAACTGCTTGAGACTTACCATACGTCTAAAATCGCTGGTCACATTGGACGAGACCAACTGACCTGGTCCTTGTCCAGATTGTTCTGGTGGCCAAGCCTTCGATCGGATTGTGCCGCTTCCACTGCAGCTTGCGCTCAGAATAAATCGCCTCAACACTTGCCTGTCGGTCTCCTTCAACCTGTGGCCAATGGGGAACGTCCCTGGTCTCATCTGTCCATAGATTTTATTGTTGATCTGCCAAGATCTTCCGGCTTCACGGTCATCTTGATGATCATAGACAAATTTTCCAAGATGGCCCACTTTGTATCACTTAAAAGCCTACCATCTGCGCAGGAACTGGCAGTGGTATTCGCTAAGGAGGTCTTTCTACTTCATGGCATACCCAGGGTTGTTGTTTCGGACAGAGGCAGCCAGTTCGTGTCTCGGTTCTGGAGATGCTTTTGTGCCCAGATGAGGATCCAGCTAGCATTCTCCTCCGCATATCACCCTCAGTCTAACGGTGTGGCTGAACGGTCTAACCAAGCCTTGCTATATCTCTGACCACCAAGACAAGTGGGCTACCCTGTTACCTTGGGCGGAGTTTGCCCGGAATTGTGCCATGAACTCTTCCTCACAGAGGTCTCTATTTATGATTAACTATGGGTTTCAGCTTTCTGTACTTCCTAAGTTCTTTCTGGCACAGGAAATTCTGGCTCTTGATGAGCATTTGAGAGTGCTCCGTTCCTCTTGGGTTCGGGTACAGCATACCCTATGCAGCTCCGTGCAGCGGCAGAAGAGGCAGGTGGACCGCAGAAGGTTACCGGCACCTACCTTTCAGGTGGGGGAGAGGGTGTGGCTGTCTTCCCGGAATCTTAACCTCCAGATTCCCTGTAATAAACTGGCTCCTCGATTCATTGGTCCATTCCAGGTGCTGCGCAAAATGAATCCCGTGGCTTATGCTCTGGAACTTCCAGCCTCCATGCACATTCACAATGTGTTCCACGTCTCGCTGCTCAAACCTCTGATTTGTAACAGTTACACTACTGGTACGGTCTGACCTGCTCCTGTTAAAGTCAATGATCATGAGGAATTCATGGTTCAAAGCATTCTGGACTCCAGGTTGGTCAGAGGGCGTCTCCAGTACTTGATACTCTGGAAGGGTTGCGGTCCAGAGGAGCGCTCCTGGATTCCCTCTGTGGATGTACATGCTCCCCTTTTGGTGCAAAGGTTCCATGCTCATTTTTCTGACAAACCCTGGAGGAGGAGGGGCCCTTGAGGTGGGGTTCTGTCACAGCTTACCTATACCCAGCATCGCCGGCGCTGGAATTGTATCGCTCTATATGACGATTCTGCGTCATCCCACACTTCACTGTTTGGACAGGGCTTGTGCGCGTTTGGCGTCAGCAATGGACGCCCGTGCCCTCATGCTAAGCGAATGGGATGCTCCGATTAACGCATCGGTGGTGCAGACGTACAACACATCTCACGGTGAGATGCGTCAATTTTGGGCGCAAGGAAGTGCATCTGACGCAGGCTCCTTCTTATACCTTGGGTGCTGGTCTGTCTCCTCCTAGCTACTTCCTGGCCCTTTTTTATGTATTTAAAGGGAACTGGCGTTTCATTGTTTGTGCACTTTAGAGATCTCTAGTTGCTCCTGATCCTTGTGAATGACCTGGCTTGTCTGACCATCCATCCTGGTGCTGACCTGTGGCTCTGTCTGACTACTCTCTAGTATCACCCCTTGTAGTGGACACCCAATCTGGTGCAGACCTGTGGCTCTGGATGACTACCCGCTCCATGTATGACCTAGGCTTGTTTGACCATCCATCCTGGGGCTGACCTGTGGCTCTGTCTGGCTACTATCTCATATTGCCTCATAGTGGACACCCAATCTGGTGCAGACCTGTGGCTCTGGCAGATTCTGACAGTACTGACTGCAGGCGTCGGTCAGTAGGTTCTTGGGAGTGTCTCACTAACTAGCGACAGCCTTCTCCTGGCTGGCTGCAGGCGTGAGTCAGTCCTCTTCCTACTCCATCATTGGGAGAACCATTGGGATTACGCTTCCTTGCTACTTAGAGACTACCATTGGCTTTGGCTTAGTCTCTGTAGTCTCGGGTTCGGGAGGCATACTTCTATTGCTGATAGAGTCCCTGCCTCTTAGCTACTCTCTGCGTTTTCCTGATCATTGTTATTATTCTCTTACGTTAATAAAGGTGAATTTTACTTTACTGTCTGACTGTTGTCTTTGCTTGCAAACCGTGACACCTTGTTGCATCTCAAGGATAGCCGTCTCTGCTTTGGCCTACCGTCCTTGGGTATTGAATATAGCATGAATAGCAGAAATGATAGACTCAAAATTCGCCAGAATGGGAGACTGGTGATCCATCAGAGGAGAGACCCAAGCTGGGGCAGAACCACAGAGCAGGGTGATAATGAAAGAGGTAAGAGCCTGGTCCAATGCAAAGGCCTCCAGTTGATTTTGGAAGCGTAGATAACACTGGTTAAGGAAGCCCTTAAGATCGGTTGAGGACCCATCAAGCCGATCTGGTAAGGGCATTCGGTAAGATGGGTGACTGATAGGAGGAAGAACAGGGGGAGAAGCAGCTGGAGGGACAGCTGAGGGAATTACTGCGTCAAGGCGCAGTTGCATCTGCTGAAACATCTTCACAATAGAGTCAAGCTTGGTATCCATCTGGGAGATCTGCTTGGAATGTTGCTCAAGTTGAGCGCCCTGATGGGCCACAACCCAAGACATACCAGCAGGGTCTGTTATATTGGCGCAATCAAAATGAAACACTTGACCTAAGCGCCCAAGGTAATCGTCCAGAGAACGCCTATATCACGGTGCCTGTGCTGTGCTGGTAACATTCTGTCAGTTTCCATTCCTGCTTACACCTATTGGCTGAAGTGACTTTGTCCCGCCCAGTATTTGTCCTTAAATACTGGGCCTTGTCACTTCTCCGGTGCCCTTTCGTGTAGTTTCAGTTACCAGCACTTGTTCCTGTTTTCGTGTGATCTCTGTGTACCGACCCGGATTGCCTGACTACTCTGCATCTCGTTCCTGCCTGTGTACCAACCCGGACTGCCTGACTACTCTGCAACTCGTTCCTGCTCTGTGTACCGACTCAGATTGGCTGACGTTCCTGCTCTGTGTACCGACCTGGCCTGACTGACATTCCTACTCTGTGTACTGACCCGGATTGGCTGATGTTCCTGCTCTGTGTACCGACCCGGCCCGGCTGACATTCCTGCTCTGTGTACCGACTCGGATTGGCTAATGTTCCTGCTCTGTGTGTACCGACTCGGCCCTGTTGGGCTCCTTTGGCCGTGTATCTCTCCTGCTGACGCCCCATCCGGTCCTAGGTTGGGGTTGTTATCCAGGATCCTCTCTGTCTCCGGACAGTGACCCTCAAACCACTATACGCTTGCAGTCTAGTCTTCGTTATCTGTCGGTGTCACCCAGGCGACATTGCTGGTGTGATCCTTCCATCCGAGCACCACGATACGTTTGACCTTTCTTCCTGCCATACACGCTGAGGTTGGGCTTACTCTGGGCGCCTCAGGCAGTTCACCTAATCGAGCAGTCGACATTGGTCTGAGCGTTGTTAACCCCTTCGGGGTAGGTGCCAGTCCACCAGCTATCTATCCGTGCAGTCTCCGGTTGGGTTCCTCTCCGGGCTTGTTGCCATTCCTCAGCTACTGCTACGGCAGTTCACAAGTTGTTCTGGTCTCCGTTATCTATTGGGGCGTTACTTGATATTGTGCAGTCTCTGCAGAGTGAGAGTCTTAAAGGGCCTTGCGCTATTAGGGCCTGTCAGTCCTCCTGGCCTAATAGTAACCCATTCAGTGCTGCCTAGCCTGAGTATCACACGAAAGTTACTAACCTGTGTCAGTATATTGTGTTGCTGTACTTTGCATATACTGGACCAGTGTGGGTATATATTACTGTAACCTGTCCTTTGTCAGTACTATATTGTGTCATATATTACTGGACCCTTTAGGGTTATTGTTTTCTGCAGCTGTTCAATAAAACTGTGTTTCATCTAAACCTACTGTGTCTGAGTGTCAAACAAACCGTTACAGTATGAAAGGGCCATGACCTCAGACGGTAAGGGTGAAGGTAATGCACAAAGCATCCATTGGAGGATGGATTTACATGTCTATTGGGGCGTTACTCGATATTGTGCAGTCTCTGCAGAGTGAGAGTCATAAAGGGTCTCGCGCTATTAGGGCCTGTCAGTCCTCCTGGCCTAATAGTAACCCATTCAGTGCTGCCTAGCCTGAGTATCACACGAAAGTTACCTGACCTGTGTCAGTATATTGTGTTGCTGTACTTTGCATATACTGGACCCGTGTGGGTATATATTACTGTAACCTGTCCTTTGTCAGCACTATATTGTGTCATATATTACTGGACCCTTTAGGGTTATTGTTTTCTGTAACTGTTCAATAAAACTGTGTTTTATCTAAACCTACTGTGTCTGTACAAAAGGGCCATGACCTCAGACAGTACAGGTGAAGGTAATGCACAAAGCATCCATTGGAGGATGGATTTACATGAGCATCGTTTGGACCAGTTGGCACTGGCCGTACAAACCATTTTAGAGCGTACTGCTCATCTTGATAAACCAGTTGAAGCCTCGGTGGTCTCCCCCGTTTCGATACCAGGAGCTCAATCCCTGACACAAGTGGCCTCGTGTAAAGGGTTGACTGCCACAGCTCCGTTACCGCTAAGATACGACGGCGAACCCACCCTGTGCAGAGGGTTTATTAATCATTTGGAGATTTTTCTGGAACTAACTCCCCAAGCCTTTCCTAATGACCGCAGTAAGGTGGGCTTTGTGATATCGTTACTGACAGGCAGAGCCCTGGCATGGGCCAACCCCTTGTGGGAATCTGCCAAATCATGCACTAAGAATTTCAGGGAGTTTGTGCGTGCCTTCCGCAGAGTGCTTGAAGTCCCAGGTAGAGTCGCCTATGCTGCCAAACGATTCATGGAGATACAACAAGGTTCTCGTACAGTGGGAGATTATGCTATTGAATTTCGTACACTGGCAGCAGAGGTAGGTTGGAACAATGAGGCGCTGGTGGCAGCATTTGCTCAGGGACTCACTGACCATATTAAAGATGAGACGGCAGCCAGAGATGTGCCTAACGATCTGGATGAGTTTATTGATCTCGCTATACTAATTGATTCCCGCATCCGTGAAAGACTTGTGGCTAAAGACCGCAGGCAGCGGGCCAGAAGTTTTGGACAAGCCAGTCAAAATTTCCCACCCATGCCTCCCTTGCCTCCCATGCCTCCTGAGTGTACCCAGGAAAGTAGTGAACCAATGCAGCTAGGGTTCACCAAGTTAACCAAGGAGGAACGGGCGCATCGCCGAAGGCAGGGCCTATGTCTGTATTGTGGCCAATCCGGACACCTGTTGCGTACCTGTCCTGTACAGCCGGGAAACGAACGCACCTAGGTTACCTTGGGGGACAGGCCCTAGGTGGCATTCAGCAGTCCCTAGACCCAATTAAGTAGAAACCTATGATCCAGGTGGCATTTTCGTGGGCAGAACACACGGTAGAGGTTCTGGCCCTGGTTGATTCCGGCGCAGCCAGATACTTTATGGACAATTCCTTTGCTGCACTACACCAGATTCCGTTGGTCGAGAGGGAATCTCCCTTAGCTATTGAGGCCATTGATGGCAGACCATTAGTACCAGCTCATATCACTATGGAAACGATACCGCTGTCAATGAGTTTTGGGGCTCTCCACACTGAGAAACAGCGGTTCCAGATTATCCAGTCTCCTCACGATGTGGTCATTCTGGGGTTCCCATGGTTACATTTACACAATCCCCAGTTTGACTGGCAGACTTGTGAGATAACGTCTTGGTCTGAGTATTGTATGGGGAATTGCGTTTCTCATCCGACTAAAATCATGTGTACCTCTCCCATCGTGCCGGCTGAGTATCATCAATTCAGTGACATTTTCAGCAAGGGAGAGGGTAGCGCTTTGCCTCAGCATAGGGCTTATGATTGCGCTATTGATCTGCCTCCTGGCGCCATCCCTCCCCGAGGTCGCACGTACCCGTTGTCGTGTGAGGAGAATCGGGCCATGGAGGAATATATCTCAGATACCCTCAAGAGAGGTATTATCAGAAAGTCAACCTCGCCCACGAGGGCTGGTTTCTTTTTTGTAAAAAAGAAGAATGGAGAGTTAAGACCCTGTATCGATTACCGTGGGTTGAATAAGCTTGTGTCCAAAAACGCCTATCCAATACCACTCATCACTGAACTGTTTGACAGGTTGAAAGCTTCCTCTATTTTCACTAAGTTAGACCTACGGGTTGCATATAACCTGATCAGAATAAGAGCCAGGGACGAGTGGAAAACAGCGTTCAGTACCAGATCTGGACACTACGAATACCTAGTGATGCCTTTTGGGTTATGTAACGCACCTGCAGTGTTCCAAGAACTTATTAATGACATTATCCGTGATATGCTACAGTCTTGCGTAGTAGTTTATCTGGATGATATACTCATACACTTGTCTAGTTTGTCTCAACACATCAAGGATGTGTCTGAAGTTCTGCTTAGATTACGCAAGAATAAACTATTCTGTAAAATCAAGAAATGCGAGTTCCACAAGGCCATGGTGCCTTTCCTGGTATCACGGTGCCCGTGATTCTCTGTGCGACATTCCTACTTCCGGGTTTGTTTTTGGCTGTCTCTTATTGGTGCTAGCTGGCTAGCCCCTCCCAGGACTAGCCTTTATATACTCCCTCCTGTCACTAGGCCGGTGCCCTTTCGTGGTTTTCCTGACCATACTTTATTGTGTGCTCCTGTTCCGTGTTGATCCGGTTTTCGTCTGACCTTGTTCCTGTTCCTCTCTCTGTGTACCGATCCAGGCTTTGGCTGACTACCGCTTTCTGTGTACCGATCCAGGCTTTGGCTGACTACCGCTCTCTGTGTACCGATCCAGGCATTGGCTGACTAACGCTCTTTGTGTTGCCCTTGCTATTGTTGTCAGTCCTCTCATATTTGTTGCCTCCGGTTGCGCTACTCTCTGCCTGTGTATCAGTGTGGCCTCCGTTACGTACACCCAGACTGTGCTATCCGGTCACTAGCGGTTACCATTGTCAGCTCATTACACCGCGCTCAGCCTGTGATTCTCTGTGGCCTCCGTTATGTACACCCAGTCTGTGCAATCCAGTCACTAGCGGTTACAGTTGTCAGCTCATTACACTGCACTCAGCCTGTGATTCTCTGTGGCCTCCATTATGTACACCCAGTCTATGTTCTCTGGTCACTAGCGGTTACAGTTGTCAGCTCATTTCACTACGCTCAGCCTGTGATTCAGTGGGGCCTTTGTCAGTACTACCTCCTGAGCGCACCGGTCTATGGTGTTACTACCTGTCAGTACTCTCTCTGCTGCACCAGATACCAGGCTGCCTTACCCGGTATTTGGTAAGGCCGGTAGAGCCTCCTCAGTTCCGTGTTGCACCAGTCACTAGGCTGCCTTACCCGGTATTCGGTAAGGCCGGTAGAGCCTCCTCTGTTCCTTGTTATACCAGTCACTAGGCTGCCTTAGCCGGTAATCGGTAAGACCGGCAGAGCTGCATTATTTGTATTGCTATCTGTATGCCCTGACCTGTGTCAAACTATCGTACTGCTGCTTGTAGAGTTTGGACCCGTGTAGGGCCTTGTTGCGCTTTATCTTGTCTAATAAAGCTTTTCTATTTTATCCTACCAAATTGTCTGAGTGTTCAATAAAACCGTGACACCTGGGCTTTGTGATTTCTAAAGATGGCATTGCTATGGATAAGGAAAAGCTTGCAGCAGTGTTGCAATGGCCATGACCAAAGGGATTGAAGGCAATCCAGCGATTTCTTGGCTTTGCCAATTATTATAGAAAATGTATTCGAGATTTCTCCACGATCGTTAAGCCATTGTCTGACCTTACGCATAAAGTTGCCAACCCCTCCCAATGGTCTGAAGCAGCCGATCGAGCTTTCGCAACACTCAAGTCCGCTTTTGCATCCACTCCTGTGCTATCCCACCCTAACCCTGCCCTTCAATTTACCTTAGAGGTTGATGCCTCTGAGACTGGGGTAGAGGCAGTGTTGTCACAGCGTCCGGCCTCTGGGAGTGCACTGAGACCAAGTGGGTTCTTCTCCAAAAAGCTGTCTAGTGCCCAGAATCACTACGAGATTGGGGACAGAGAACTCCTGGCAATTATTCTCGCTCTTAAAGAAAGGCGTCACTTACTAGAAGGTACCAGGACTCCGGTGTTAATCCTGACAGACCACAAAAACCTGACGTACCTTTCGGAAGCTAAGAGGATGTCCTCGTGACAAGCCAGATGGGAATTGTTTCTGTCCCGCTTCAATTTTATTGTATCCTACTTGCCCGGTCCCAATAATGTTAGGGCAGATGCCCTGTCCAGGCAATTTGGCCCAGAGGTGGATAAAGATGAGGTTCCTGTACCCATCATTCAGCCTGATCTCATTTTGGCTACCTTACGTACCAGCATCACTTTGCTACTGGGGGAGGACATTCTTGCTACCCAGGCTGCTGCACCCCCTGATACCCCAGTGGGCAAGTGCTTTGTAGCTGTGCCATTCCGTACCCGCTTACTTGAGACATACCATGCATCTCGGGCAGCTGGGCACATTGGGAGGGATCAATTGATTTGGTCTCTTTCACAACTGTTCTGGTGGCCTTCTCTACATGCTGACTGCACTGCATTCACTGCAGCTTGTACTACATGTGCCCGTGCCAAGTCCCCTAGACACCTCCCAGTTGGGTTACTTCAACCAGTACCTAATGGCGAGCGTCCTTGGTCCCACATTTCTATTGATTTCCTGGGAGAACTGCCAGTGTCTAGGGGTTACTCTTTCATCCTGATGGTGGTCGATAGATTTTCAAAGATGGCTCACTTTGTGAGCCTTCCTGGCCTTCCCTCGGCCCAGGAGTTGGCTGTTGTCTTTGCCAGAGAGGTGTTCCGGTTGCATGGGGTACCCAGGGTGCTGGTGTCTGACTGCAGGAGCCAATTTGTGTCCAGATTTTGGAGAACATTCTATGACCAGATGAGCATACAGCTGTCCTTTTCGTCTGCCTACCATCCCCAGACCAATGGAGCCGCCGAGTGTGCCAATCAGGCATTGGAACAATTCTTACACTGTTTCGTGTCTGATCATCATGATAATTGGGTCGACCTGTTGCCATGGGCAGAGTTCACCAGGAACTGTGCGGTTAATTCATCATCTGGGAGCTCCCCATTTCTCATCAACTACGGGTTCCAGCCAGTCTTCCTCCCGGGCTCATTTCAGACGCAGCAGATTCCAGCTCAGGATGAGCATATCAAGCAACTCTGCTCCACCTGGGAACAGGTACAGAGGGCCCTCAGTAATTTGTTCCAGTGTTATCAGCGCCACTCTAACCGCAGACGGTTGCCAGCGGTCTCCTTCCAGGTTGGGGATAGGGTATGGTTATCCTCCAGAAACCTCAATTTGCAAGTTCCTTGTAATAAGTTGGCTCCCCAGTTCATTGGTCCCTTTAAGGTTATCCGCAAAATTAACCCAGTTTCGTACACCCTGGATCTCCCAGCATCCATGCGGATTCACAATGTGTTCCATGTATCCCTTCTGAAACCTTTGATATGCAACCGTTACACTACCACTCTTGCGGTCCCAGGTCCTGTTCAAGTTCAGGGTCAGGAGGAGTATGAAGTTCAAAGCATTATTGATTCATGAACATATAGAGGAAAATTGCAATGTTTGGTCCGTTAGAAGGGCTATGGCCCTGAAGAGCGTTCCTGGGTTGATCAGAGTGACCTCCATGCTCCCAGATTGTTGCGTAGTTTTCATTCCAAATACCCTCTGAAACCGGGCCCCTCTTCAAGGAGGGGGGGGGGGTCTTTGAGAGGGGGGTACTATCACGGTGCCCGTGCTGTGATGGCGACATTCTGTCAGTTTCCATTCCTGCTTACTCCTATTGGCTGAAGTGACTTTGTCCCGCCCAGTATTTGTCCTTAAATACTGGGCCTTGTCACTTCTCCGGTGCCCTTTCGTGGTGTTTCCGTTACCAGAGCTTGTTCCTGTTTTCATGTGATCTCTGTGTACCGACCCGGACTGCCTGACTACTCTGCAACTCGTTCCTGCTCTGTGTACTGACTCGGATTGGCTGACGTTCCTGCTCTGTGTACCGACCCGGCCCGGCTGACGTTCCTGCTCTGTGTACCGACCCGGCCCGGCTGACGTTCCTGCTCTGTGTAACGACTCGGGTTGGCTGATGTTCCTGCTCTGTGTGTACCGACTCGGCCAGGTTGGGCTTCTTTGGCCGTGTATCTCTCCTGCTGACGCCCCATCCGGTCCTAGGTTGGGGTTATTATCCAGGATCCTCTCTGTCTCCGGACAGTGACCCTCAAACCACTATACGTTTGCAGTCTAGTCTCCGTTATCTGTCGGTGTCACCCAGGCGACATTGCTGGTGTGATCCTTCCATCCGAGCACCACGATACGCTTGACCTTTCTTCCTGCCATACACGCTGAGGTTGGGCTTACTCTGGGCGCCTCAGGCAGTTCACCTAATCGAGCAGTCGACATTGGTCTGAGCGTTGTTAACCCCTTCGGGGTAGGTGCCAGTCCACCAGCTATCTATCCATGCAGTCTCCGGTTGGGTGCCTCTCCGGGCTTGTTGCCATTCCTCCGCTATTGCTACGGCAGTTCACAAGTTGTTCTGGCCTCCGTTGTCTATTGGA
The DNA here is from genome assembly GCA_037306005.1 of Rhinophrynus dorsalis. Classification (NCBI taxonomy): domain Eukaryota; kingdom Metazoa; phylum Chordata; class Amphibia; order Anura; family Rhinophrynidae; genus Rhinophrynus; species Rhinophrynus dorsalis. The sequence continues at coordinate 185,302,784 of CM074720.1, read as the reverse complement.
GTGTTACTCGATATTGTGCAGTCTCTGCAGAGTGAGAGTCTTAAAGGGCCTCGCGCTATTAGGGCCTGTCAGTCCTCCTGGCCTAATACTAACCCATTCAGTGCTGCCTAGCCTGAGTATCACACGAAAGTTACCTGACCTGTGTCAGTATATTGTGTTGCTGTACTTGGCATATACAGGACTCGTGTGGGTATATATTACTGTAACCTGTCCTGTGTCAGTACTATATTGTGTCATATATTACTGGACACATGAGGGTTATTGTTTTCTGCAACTGTTCAATATAACTGTGTTTTATCTAAACCTACTGTGTCTGAGTGTCAAACAAACCGTTACAGCCTAGAGGGGAGGTAACCCCAATACGAGTAGTGGGATGCTGCTTTGATCAATATACAATATAGTTTGCAGAATACAATACAAAATACTCACTGAGTAGGCCCCAGTGAGCCAGGAAGAGTGCGAAGAGTTGGGAGCAATGTTGGCTGTCAGTGGCTGTACCTAGGAGGCCTTGCTGCGGCCAGAGCCAGGTGGGGTAGCAGGCCGTGAAGGTCGGACGACCACCTAGGAGACAGACAGCTACTCACCAGGTCAGGAATCAAAAATAAAAACCTACCAGCAGTATGGATGCTTCTGTCGGATACCAGATGAGCAGCAGCAGGGGTCATAAGGACTGTATGACAGGGATTCGTACAGATACGGTGCAACTAGACACTGAGCACTGAGGTACAATGGGGAATAGTCGACAAATCTGGTTCAACCACAAGCAGGCGACGTTGTAACCTAAGAAGAGACATGAGGGATAGTTGGACAAGCCAGGATCAAACCAGTAGAGCAATACGGCACCAAATCAGCAGACAAGAGAGGAGTCGAAAATAGGCCGGGGTCAGATCAGTACAGGAATCGAAGCGAAATCAGGAGACAGGAGCAAAGTCGAGAAAAGCCAAGTCAATAACAGGGAACACTGGAACTCAATCACAAAACTCTGGACTTAGAATGCTTACTTTAGGAATTTCACATGGCTGTCTATGCTGACTCTACTTACCACTCTCCACCTTTCATTACATAAGAGGTTTAATTCACACAGATCCAGTGTTAACAACAAAAAGACAGACACACCAGTGGGAGAACATTTTTGCCAAAATGGACACAGTGTCAGTGACATCAGATTAACTGTATTAATGGGACTGTTTCACACTCAGAGAGAGAGAAAAATATGGGAGGTAAAATTAATGATCATATTTGGAGCTTTGAATTTTTAGTTTGAATAAAGACAGAGAATTCCTGACACATTATCACATTGTGGATTAACCTTTACGACAGCCCCCTGGGATCATAAATACCTTGGACCACTCAGAGGAAGACTGCAATTTACAGCCCTTTCCTCTACCATTGACTGATCAAAGAACCAGAGTCTAAACTAAACTTCCTTATCTGATTTCCATTATAAACAATGCAATACGTACTTGTGTCACAGATACAAAGGAGGCTAAGAGTCTGTATGGTATAGTTAATGGAGTTTATTGAAAACAACAAACAAAAAAATAGGCAATAGGCAAGCGGGGGGGGGGGGGGTACTAGTCAGCAAGCACTATTACCAGAAATAATAGACTGGGTCCTAGACCACCCTGTTGGAGACTAGGCCAAAGCCAATGGTAGTCTCACATACAAGGACAAGTGATACAGCAGCAACCGGAACAGCAATCTTGATCCGATGAACAGGAAACCAGGATGCTCAGGAACCGAAGAGAAGCCCCTAGTAGTGGTAGTAAGAGTGAGTCTCAGGTACGTACCTGCAGACAGTAAGAACCCTCTAGCTCGGAGTGCGTAACACGAGAACCATCAGAACCACACCTGCCGCCAGGTGGGAACTCCTAGGCTATAGGACACAGGTACTGAACCCTCTGACTCATGCAGCAGTCCGATGAAGTAAGGTGAAAACTGACTCACACCTGCAGTCAGCTATGCATGTCTACCAGAGCCCCAGGCCCGCACTTTATTGGGTGTCTGATCACCATGGGAAAAAGACTAAAGAATAGCCAGACAGAGCCACAAATCAGCACCAGACAGGGTAGTCAGACAAGCCGGGTCATACACATTTCAGGTAGTCAGCCAGAGCCACAAGTCTGCACCAGATTGGATGTCCACTATTAGGGGTTAGGCAAAAGAATAGTCAGACAGAGCCACAGGTCAGCACTAGAATGGATGGAAAACTAGCCAGGTCATACACAGAACCCAAAGTAACAGAACTGCTATGAACAACAACGCAAGGGCAACTGACTCAGGCCTCAGTCTGCCCTTTAAACCCCTCCACAGGAAGTAGGAGGAGCAGCTCAGAGGGAGGAAGTAGGAAGTTGGTAGGAGGAGACTACAGGAAGCAAACAGCTAAAACAGAGGCCTGCAGCATGCTTGAAGCCTTGCTCCTGCAGATGATGCTGAAGTCAAGGTAAGCTGTAACAACTTGTATATAAGAGAGATGTTTTCATATTTATCTGTATAACATGCCTAAGGAAGAGACCTGAGATGTCTTGAAAGCTTGCATTCTAAATCTGTTTAGTTAGCCAATAAAGATATCAACAACTATATTTAACTCTTGTATTTCTACGGCTAACATGGTACCAACTCTCATCTGTTACCACTCTCCTTGTCTCCCCCCTCCTCTGCCTCTCCTGTCTCTCCTTCCCCGCCTCACCACTCCTGTCCCTCACACCATCCCCGCTTTATTTATTTATTTATTAGTAGAGTTAGGTTAGATGATTCTTAGAGAGACTGGGGTCACTCAATGGCCCTATCGTTAAAGCTCTAGTAGCTCTTTAGTTGTATTACTTGTTCTGGCCATATAGGCTGTAGTTCATGTTTGGTTTTATGACAAGCTCTAATTTACTAAGGTTTGTATCTTGGAGTGTGGGTGGGATAAACAGCTCCATCAAGAGGAAACCAATTCTCTCCCACCTTTCTCATCTTGGTGTTCAAATAGCCCTACTACAGGAAACGCACCTCACAGATGCTGAACAAAATAAACTGAAACAGAAATGGATGGGTGAATGCATTGAGGCTTCTTACAACTCTAAAAGCTGAGGGGTGGTCATTCTCTTTCATAAGTCTCTCAACCTCCTTATTTACACTATAGACAGGGATACAGAGGGCCTCTATCTTTTCTTAGATTGCACATTAAATGGACAACGGAACACCATATGAAATGTCAATGACACAAATGATACTACAGTCTCTTTTTTTCGCTATAGTCTTATAGAAGCTTGCCACGTCTCCAGCTCCATCACTTCTCATAGGAGGTAACTTAAGTGCATCTTAGACCCTACTCAGGATCTGGGTGGCACAGGTACGTTATCTCGCTCCACCAGACACCCACCTTTTGCATTCGTAGTTGATTCTCTCCATCTTACTGACCTCTGGAGACTTACCCATCCTGCGGACAATGATTATACATTTTACTCCCACCCAAGAGACACTCTGACCCGCATGGACTATTTTTTCAGTACCTCCAACAAACTAACTTCCTGATGCACTGTAGGATTCATGACATTGTACTCTCAGATCAGGCCTGGGTCTCTATTCAGCTCAAGCCCACCATTCCCTTTTCTACTTCTACCAGCTGGCACATGCCAACCTATCTCTCACTCTCTGTTGAGATCCAAGACAGTCTCTGGACAGCGTGGCAAGACTTCTGGTACGTGTCCACCCCGGTTCTGTTCTGGCAAACCTCAAAAGTGGTACTGTGGGGACAGGAACAATTAACCAAGCTTATCCAACTTCAATATGCCAATGGCCTACAAAAGGTTAACTCTTTATCATACCTCAGCCAACAAACTATAAAAGCGTCCTCCATGATTCTGCTAAATTCCAACAACATGCACGGGCAGGCAAATGGTTACACGAGGCGAATAAACAAGGCAGGTTTCTTGCCACGATCTCTAAATTAGCCAAACCCTTTACCGCGATCCACAGTATACATGATAGAGACCAGGTTCTCACTGGCAACTGCCATTAACTCTAACTTTTCTGATTATTACCAACATCTGTACTCGGCGGTCATTATGACCTTGCAGTGACACATCGTTACCTTCAGTCGACATCTCTTCCCACCTTGAGCACAATCTTCTTAACTCTCCTATTGCTGACCCCGATTTTAAGCAAGTCATATCTTCCTTGAGATCCCAGAAGGAGCCGCATTCTGAAGGTCTCCCCTCTGAGTATTAGAAACTTTTATCTGGGGACATTATCCCGACGTACACTCAACTTTTCAACCATATACTTGTTGATGGTGAACTTCACGATCGGCTTACTTTGTCCAGAATCATAGTCCTTCTCAAACCAGGTAACAGTCTCCACATAGTGTCTTCCTACCATCTAATTTCCCTTCTTTACTCAGACTTCAAAATTCTAAACAAAATCTTGGCATATAGACTCCAGTCCCTTATATCACAGTCTCTCAGCCTGGATTAGGTGTAGAGGATTCTAAAGCCAAAGACACACTAAGGTCGAAACCCTAATGCAGAGTATGGAAGTCAAACCACACTTAAGATCGAAAGTCTGTTGGTCGTACACAGAAGAGGTGTGGGTAGTCGTATGGCAAGGCAGGAGTCAGTACACAGATAGTCGAATAAACATAGGTGTGCAGTTAGTCATACAACAAGCCGGTAGTCAATACCTTGATAGCTGGATCAGTAGAGAGGTGCGGGTAGTCATAGAACAAGTCAGACATAGATTCACAGAAGGTTGATAACTGGAGACAAGCAGAAGAGGTTGATAACTGGAGACAAGCAGAAGGTTGACAAGCAGAGTTGGGGTCATACACAAAGGTAGGTTCACTGGAGAAAAGTGGGAGGTTGGTGGGCAGAGCTGGAGTCGGTACACAGTAGATTGAATCACTGAAGTGATGTGGGAAGTTGATAAGCAGAGTCAGTACACAGAAGGTAAGATCACTTGAGAGTAGTGGGTAGTCGTACAGCAGAGGAGCAACGATACAAAGACCAGGTCACAGCAGGAAACAGAAGAATCGCAGATCACAGGTACACAATGCTGAGTTTACAACCATCCAAGGGCAAGGATAGTGGGAAGCCCAGGGTTTAAATGGGCTTCAACAAGGTGTGGACTCTTAGTAATTATTTCTACCTCCACCTACTAGCAGGAGGAGCTGGACGGGTTGTGACAGTACCCTCCCCTCTAAGACCGACCCCCGGGAGGATGGCACATGGGCAAGTCGGTATCTCATATTGTACTGTTAGACAAGGTGGATCTCGCCTCGGGACGTATCCTTTCCAATGTGCTAAGTATTGTAAGGATCCTCTGGGGAAGCGGGAATCCAAAAATGGTTTGAACCTCATACTTGTTCTACTGAACTGCCTCCACAGGACCAGGAGCGGCAACCCTCCGGGTATACTTGTTGCAAACCGGAAGTTTAAGCAGGGGGATGTGGAAGACCCTGGGGATACGGAGTACTCTAGGTCGAGAGGGTGTGTAGGCTACTGGGTTTATCCTCCTACTGATGCAAAATGGCCCAATGAAACAAGGTGCAAGTTTCATGGTGGGTACCTTAAGACATAGGTGGGGAGTAGAGAGCCACACTCTATCACCAGGAGTTTAGGAGGTAGCAATAGATTGCCTTTTGTCAGCACTCCCCTTTTGTTTAGCAGAGGCTTTAAGCAGCGTCTCCCGTATGGTAAAAGAGGTAAAAGAAAGGAGACGTCTCGGTCTACTTCTCTAGGGAATTATTTTTTTTGCAAATTCTGCCAGAGATAGGAGCCAGTCATCCTAGTTACAGAAGATGTGGAGGTATTGTTCCTTCTCTTGATTGGCCCACTCTGCCACCCCATAGGATTGAGGATGATAGGAAGAGGAAAATGCAAAGGAAATCAACAAGCCTCTTGCAGAAGGCCCTCCAACATCTAGAGATGAACTGGCTGCCAGGATCAGACATGATCTGTGAAGGTAATTCATGTAATCTATCTCCCTGATGAATATTTTAGGCAATTCAGGAGCAGAAGGCAGCTTGCAAAGTGGGATGAGACGCACCATCTTAGAGAATTGGTCAATGACCGTAAGGATAGTAATATTACCCTTAGAGAGGGGCAAATCAACAACAAAGTCCCTAGAGAGATGTGACCAAGGGTGAGATGGAATTGGGAGAGGATGCAGCAAACCAACAGGGCGTGATCTGGGAGTTTGGGATATGGCACAGGTCTGGCATGCCAGGACAAAGTCCTTTACATCCTGTCTCCATTTTGACCACCAGAAGACTATGGAAATCAAGTCCTTATTGCGAGCCACCCCTGGGTGCCTGACCAGCTTGGACTTGTGACACTGCCTCAAAACTTCCTTTCTTTTCTCAAGGGTACAAAGAGCTTTCCTACAGGTACAGTGGTTGGTGATTTATCCTGTTTACCACGGATATAGTTCATGAGAGCAGAGGAAAGGTAGGAGTGGATGATGACTGCAAGAACCCTCCGAGGGGGTACAATAGGCTCAACCTGTTGCCCTTTCCAACTGGGATCAGTGAACATCCTTGAGAGGGCATTGGCTTTGGTGTTCTTAGTATCCAACCTGTATGAGATCACATAGTTGAAGCAAGAGAGAAACAGTGACCACCAAGCCTGTCTGAGATTCATAAGCTTAGCATCACTGATATAGAGAAGATTTTTGTGATCAGTGAGGATAATTGTGGGTGTTCGTGCCCCCCTCCAAAAAGTGTCTTCACCCCCCCAAAGCAAGAATGATGACCAGTAACTCACAATTAGTTCCTTTTCGGCCTGGGAAAATCTCTTAGACATAAAGCCACAGGGATGGAGTGGACTGCTATAGGAGCTCCTCTGGGATCGCATATCTCCCGCACCAATCTCAGAGGCTTTAAAGGGATAGTAATACTTCGTTTTATCTTTATTTTATTTTGTAGGCATTAAAAAAACATGAAGAACGATATAAGTCTTATCTCTCAGACCTTTATGGTTTAAGAGATATTCACAAGCAAAGTATCCCCCCCCCTGTTCAGCCACATCAGAAGGGAGGTGCCCAGGTAGACTGCAGAGAGGGACAATCTTCAATTAAGATAAGGGAAAAAGCTGAAAAACTTGTCAAGGGGGGCAGGGCTTTCATTCTTTTCATACAAAGAAGATTGTCCCCTGCTGTTATCTGTCCAGTCTTACAACCAGATTCACATCTGAGAAGAGATGGATTACACTAGGAAAAAGGGGCGGGGGGGGGGGAACTTTGCTTGTGAATATCTCATAAACCATAAAGGTTTGAGACATAAGACTTATATCATTCTTCATGTTTTTTTAATGCCTACAAAATAAAATAAAGTTAAAACGAAGTATTACTATCCCTTTAACCTCAATCACAAAGGGTTGTGTAGGATCCACATGTCTCAAAACAGGAGCTGTGGAGAACTTCTGAAACAGAAGAAAGAGACGGAGAAAAAAACAGGGGCACCCCTTGTGTATATCAATCTCAATTTGACCAGGACCACCACCAAACACCCTTAAGGTGTGCACTAACAAAATTAATGTGTCAGAGAAGACATACGTCCAATCCAACTTAAAAGGCCACTGGAGGTTTAAACTGTCTCCAGGTACAGTATACTTATTATTCTCCAAAAAATCCTCCGATGGCTGCTCACTCTCAGTAACGCACTTTCCCCAGTGGCACAAAACAAGAAGAAAGGAGTGCCAAATAGTGTAGTATTGTATATGCAATGTGACACAATCAAAAGTCTCTAATAGTGTACTCACATTCAATTGTTGCCAGACTTTTGGTATCAAAAGTACTGACATATTCACGGAGAAAATTAACCCTTCTACATTCGGGTGCTCGCATTGGTCAGCAAAAAGGATAGACAGGCAGAGGCTCAACTTCTCGATCCTGAAAAAAGTTTATTAAAATCAAAATATAAAAATACAAAGGCTAATATGCTTACTCGTTTCGGGGCTGAGAGCGCCGCTTTAGCAAAGCTATAAAGCCTAATGTTAGACTTGTGCACAACAACATTTTCAGTAAAAATCGAATTCGGACATTTTATTTTTTTTCATTCGTAGGATCCAAATGTCGGACCACACCTGTTCGACTCGGATGAAATTCTGTGACAGATTTATTTGCCAAATTTGACATACTTTAAAAAATACAATAAAAAATTAAAATTAAATAAATAAAAATAAATAGAACCATTTCCAGGGTCTACTATACAGCAGACTTTTGTTAGAAGAGACTACAAAACTGAGGATGACTGCTGCAAGGAGGACCCAGGATGACAGCAACACTGTAGATCTAGCCAGAACTGCAGAACACTGGAGCAGCCAGGACTCAGTAGAGATACAGCAACTGAGGATGACTGGTGCAAGGAGGACTCAGAATAACAGCAACACTGGAGATGTAGCCAGCAGCAAACTGCAGAACACTGGAGCAGGCAGGACACAGTCAGTAGAGATACAGCAACTTGAGGATGACTGGTGCGAGGTGGACTCAGAATGACAGCAACAAAGGAGATGTAGCCAGAACTGCAGAACACCGGAGCAGCCAGGACTCAGTAGATAGATACAGCAGACTTTTTTACAAGAGATTAAAAACAATAGAGTAAGACTGAACAACCTGTATGGTGGGATAACAATGTAGACTTTAAATTCCCGCGTGTCCCACCAAGTCAGGGGGGTGTCCTCTGCCCAACCTGCCATGGTTCTATAGCTGGGTAAGCTGGAGATCTCAGTGTATTATGGTACTATGGTACTTTTTTTTCTAATCTGCATCGAACCTGAGAGCAGGGTAACCCAGCTTTGGCAGGTTGACTTTTAAAAAACTATAAAAGAAGATTAGAAAAGGCGCTCACTGAGTACACAAATTTTGTTTAAAGTGCTCTAACCTCAGAATATATTCAATAAGAACAATACACAATTGTAACCATTAAATAATGATAATAAATAGTATTACTAAATACAGTCCATAAGTCCACTTAAAAACAGTACTTGATAATAGGAATGGAAGATGGAATAAATGAAATGAGTGAGACGTCAAATGGAAGTTAGTAGATGGATCGATGGTGATGATGGTTTCAAATATTCCTGTTAGTCATTCACCCCAAATATGCGATCTCTGGCAGCTGTCAATTTACCCGGAGTCCTCTCGGGTTAATGCATACATGTAGAAACAAAAAGAAGACAGCGCACAGAGAATCTCTAAGTGTAGAGGTTTAATAGACAATGGAACATATATAAATAAATAAACAATATATTAGTGTTTGATATACAAAGTGGTCAGGTTATACCGCATTAACCATATTCCAATGCTGAGAGATAATGAACCACATAAAAGGAGAACAGTTACGCATGTAACAACTGGGACACTAAACGGGACTTTTGTACTGAGATCTATGCAGAGTCACTGGATCATATGGGAGAAATACAGAAACTACATAACAATCAAATATATGTTATGCGCTCACCAGATGCCTTCTTTCATAGAGGGCCCGTCTAGTAGACGACTCGGTGATCTGTTAGAGGTCTCCGTTATCCGTGCAGTCCTCCTGGTTGCCCCGTCTCCACAGTGAGATTCCTGTTCTGGTAATCACTCGTCAGCTTAAATGGTATTGCGTTATCTGACACACCACTTTCAAACAATTAAAATTTCCAATAAAATCAACGCGTTTCGGGAATCGGCGTTCCCTTTCTCAAGATTCGGAAAACTTCTAAAAGAGCCCGCGGGCTTTTACATAGTACATCATCCAATCATCGCTCTCCCTCGGGTTCAAATGTTACAAGGTAACCGTGTTCCCGGGAGTCATTTATCTTAATAGATACAAAGCATATATATTGTAACATTAAAACACAGAATCTTCCATAAGGCATACCAAAGCAGATGAAATATTTCAACATAAAACAATGTACATGCTGTTTCAAGGGCCTATGAGTCTGTATAAACATATCTATACGATTTCCCTATAAATTTGTTTATGATGAGTTTTACTGAATGGGAACTCCTATGTGTATATGAATACAAGGAATAATAATCTCTTGCATCTGAAGTGTCCCTAGAAAGTTAGCAATTTCCTCACGAAGTTTGAACACTACCTTTCATCCTAACTTTTTCTTTTTTTATATCGTTTATGTTATTTTAAACTATCTTTCTATTCTGAAGGTCCTTGTGTCCTATATTAGCTCATGAGGAGGTTCTAAATGCGCTTTCTTTAAGATGACAATAATTTTGCACCAACATTCCTATATGTTATAAAATATATAGAGGTCTTAAGGAATAATTATAATTTATTTTCTGAGTAGATATTTTTTATATGAGAAAATAGTGTAAAATGGTTCTCAATCTTCATGATAAAAAAGGTACAGGTCAAAAAACTATAAATCAATCTGGACCAATTTCCTTTAGTTGGTATACTTATATGTATCGATTACATTAAAGGAATCACTGTCCCATATATTCATAATTAGAAGACTTCCGACCAGCTACTGGCCTATCTAGAGATATTAATCAGAGGCACCACAGGTCAATTTCTTCATTAAGACCCAGTGGTGCTAGTGTACAAAGTTTGAAGATCCAAAAGCTTTCTTGTTTGGACAATATTTTAACTCTATTGCCTCCCCTTGCTGTTGGGGGAATATGCTCTATTCCCACTAATTTAAGGTCTGAAATATTCTTGAAGGAGGGACAATTCATACAATGCTTGGAAACTGAATGTTGACGGTTATGTTTTAAAATATTGTTCCTATGCTCTAGAAATCTTCTTTTTAATGGTCTGGTGGTTCTACCAACGTATTGTAGTCCACATGGACATTCTAAAAGGTATACTACAAACTCCGTGGTACAGTTTATCAATTGCTTACTTTGAAATACTTCCCCTGTGTGATGGGATGTGACAAACTTGCAAGCATTGCGAACATGATTACAGGTAATACACCTATTGTGGCCACACCTGTAGGTTCCCATTACGGGGGTTCCTAGGAGATTGGTTTGTGGTACTACCCTACTCAAGTTTGGATGGATCATGGATGGAGCCAATTTCGACTTTAAGTCTGCGGATTTTCTATACACAAGAGATGGTCTTTTAGGAAGTATAGTCTGTAATATTTTATCACCTTCTAATATATTCCAATGTTTCCTAATGATGGATTCTATGTTCTTCGTGGATGATGTAAATCTGGTAATAAAGGGTATCTCAGGTTTCTTCTTAAAAGGTTTATTATTGTGACCGTGCCTGGATCTTTCCTCCTTATTCTGTAGTAGCTGTTCTCTTGGTTTACTAACCGCTTTCTGGAAGGCCTGTTGGATATTAGCTTCATGGTATCCTTTCTCCAAAAATCTCCTTTTTAAGATTTCTGCTTCTAATCTGAATGTTTCTTCTTTTGTACAGTTTCTCCTCAACCTAAGGAACTGACTATATGGGACTCCCTGTAGCCATTTCCGGTGGTGATTGCTTGAGGCTTCTATAAATCCATTTACGTCCACTGGTTTGTGATGAGTGTTCGTGCTGATTTTTCCTCCTGGTTCCACATTTATCTGCAAATCTAAAAAGACTGCCTGGGAAGGACTACTAGTGTATGTAAAATGGAGTCCCAATGAGTTGTTATTGATAGAAGCTATGAATTGGTCTAATAAATGTATACCATCCTTCCAGACAAGTATAATGTCATCTATATAGCGCCCATATAATGCCATATTTTTGCTATAGTTCCATATAAGGTCTTCTTCCCATACACTCAGGAACAGATTTGCGAAACTAGGTGCAAAGCGTGTACCCATCGCTGTCCCTCTGATTTGGCGGAAGTGGTTGCCTTCAAACATAAAATGATTATGTTGCAATATGAACGCTATACCATCTAGTATAAAATCCACTTGTTCAGTCGGTAAATCCTTGTCTTTCCTCAGTATTCTTTCCACAGCTTGTATTCCAGCTTTATGTTCTATAATGGTATATAGTGAAGTGATATCACAAGTTACTAGCAGAAAACCTTCCATCCATTGTACTTCTTGTAATTTATTCAGAATATGCGTAGTATCTTTTATGTATGAATGTGACTTCTGCACATACGGCTGTAATAGATGATCTATGTATTCTGACAGATTGCTTGTCAGAGACTGGATACCTGATATAATTGGCCGTCCAGGAGGATTTTCAATACTTTTGTGTATTTTGGGTATGTGATAGAAAATTGGTGTTATAGGGTATTGAACTGTTAAAAAGGCAAATTCTTGTTTGGTCAGGGGAACAAGAGGGGGAAAGAGAAAACAAGAGAAAAAATCAAAATCTCATGGAACAAACTTAGGTGGAATCTTTAACCTCTCATCATATCAGCTTACAGAAGATGACATTTCACTTTTAAATAAAGGATTTAAGTTTGCACCACATAATAAGCCAAACGAATTTGAATTGTTTGTAGATGTGCATAAGTTTGTGAGGAAACTCACACTTAAAAGACATTTTTTGAAAAAAGAACAAGGAGGTCAAGGAGGTGCCGAAAATGATGAGTTACTAGATGATGAACAACTTACAGAAACATTATTAAGTCTATGGAAAGAGAATTTGAATAATGAACAATTGGAACACAATTCCTCTGTAGAAACCAACTCACAGTATAGACATACATCTTTGAAACCAGTTTCTAGATTCAACCCCATACAATCTCGAGGACATCATATTGAAATCTTTTTGGAACTAGTCATTAGGGATATTAGGAAACTATTCCAAACCCCTTGTAAAATTAAATACAATCTGACTAGAAAAGAGAAATTAAGTTTAGACAGCATGATGAAAGATAAGTCTCTAGTATTCAGAGAAGCAGACAAAGGGGGAGGCATCGTGATCCAAGACAAAGAGGATTATCTGAAGGAAGCCAGACGATTATTAGGTGACATTACATTCTATGAATCACTTCCAAACAATCCTATTAAGAGCTATAAAAGAAAATATGATCTCCTTATTACTCAAGCATACCGTTCAGGCATCCTGACCAAACAAGAATTTGCCTTTTTAACAGTTCAATACCCTATAACACCAATTTTCTATCACATACCCAAAATACACAAAAGTATTGAAAATCCTCCTGGACGGCCAATTATATCAGGTATCCAGTCTCTGACAAGCAATCTGTCAGAATACATAGATCATCTATTACAGCCGTATGTGCAGAAGTCACATTCATACATAAAAGATACTACGCATATTCTGAATAAATTACAAGAAGTACAATGGATGGAAGGTTTTCTGCTAGTAACTTGTGATATCACTTCACTATATACCATTATAGAACATAAAGCTGGAATACAAGCTGTGGAAAGAATACTGAGGAAAGACAAGGATTTACCGACTGAACAAGTGGATTTTATACTAGATGGTATAGCGTTCATATTGCAACATAATCATTTTATGTTTGAAGGCAACCACTTCCGCCAAATCAGAGGGACAGCGATGGGTACACGCTTTGCACCTAGTTTCGCAAATCTGTTCCTGAGTGTATGGGAAGAAGACCTTATATGGAACAACTATAGCAAAAATATGGCATTATATGGGCGCTATATAGATGACATTATACTTGTCTGGAAGGATGGTATACATTTATTAGACCAATTCATAGCTTCTATCAATAACAACTCATTGGGACTCCATTTTACATACACTAGTAGTCCTTCCCAGGCAGTCTTTTTAGATTTGCAGATAAATGTGGAACCAGGAGGAAAAATCAGCACGAACACTCATCACAAACCAGTGGACGTAAATGGATTTATAGAAGCCTCAAGCAATCACCACCGGAAATGGCTACAGGGAGTCCCATATAGTCAGTTCCTTAGGTTGAGGAGAAACTGTACAAAAGAAGAAACATTCAGATTAGAAGCAGAAATCTTAAAAAGGAGATTTTTGGAGAAAGGATACCATGAAGCTAATATCCAACAGGCCTTCCAGAAAGCTGTTAGTAAACCAAGAGAACAGCTACTACAGAATAAGGAGGAAAGATCCAGGCACGTTCACAATAATAAACCTTTTAAGAAGAAACCTGAGATACCCTTTATTACCAGATTTACATCATCCACGAAGAACATAGAATCCATCATTAGGAAACATTGGAATATATTAGAAGGTGATAAAATATTACAGACTATACTTTCTAAAAGACCATCTTTTGTGTATAGAAAATCCGCAGACTTAAAGTCGAAATTGGCTCCATCCATGATCCATCCAAACTTGAGTAGGGTAGTACCACAAACCAATCTCCTAGGAACCCCCGTTATGGGAACCTACAGGTGTGGCCACAATAGGTGTATTACCTGTAATCATGTTCGCAATGCTTGCAAGTTTGTCACATCCCATCACACAGGGGAAGTATTTCAAAGTAAGCAATTGATAAACTGTACCACGGAGTTTGTAGTATACCTTTTAGAATGTCCATGTGGACTACAATACGTTGGTAGAACCACCAGACCATTAAAAAGAAGATTTCTAGAGCATAGGAACAATATTTTAAAACATAACCGTCAACATTCAGTTTCCAAGCATTGTATGAATTGTCCCTCCTTCAAGAATATTTCAGACCTTAAATTAGTGGGAATAGAGCATATTCCCCCAACAGCAAGGGGAGGCAATAGAGTTAAAATATTGTCCAAACAAGAAAGCTTTTGGATCTTCAAACTTTGTACACTAGCACCACTGGGTCTTAATGAAGAAATTGACCTGTGGTGCCTCTGATTAATATCTCTAGATAGGCCAGTAGCTGGTCGGAAGTCTTCTAATTATGAATATATGGGACAGTGATTCCTTTAATGTAATCGATACATATAAGTATACCAACTAAAGGAAATTGGTCCAGATTGATTTATAGTTTTTTGACCTGTACCTTTTTTATCATGAAGATTGAGAACCATTTTACACTATTTTCTCATATAAAAAATATCTACTCAGAAAATAAATTATAATTATTCCTTAAGACCTCTATATATTTTATAACATATAGGAATGTTGGTGCAAAATTATTGTCATCTTAAAGAAAGCGCATTTAGAACCTCCTCATGAGCTAATATAGGACACAAGGACCTTCAGAATAGAAAGATAGTTTAAAATAACATAAACGATATAAAAAAAGAAAAAGTTAGGATGAAAGGTAGTGTTCAAACTTCGTGAGGAAATTGCTAACTTTCTAGGGACACTTCAGATGCAAGAGATTATTATTCCTTGTATTCATATACACATAGGAGTTCCCATTCAGTAAAACTCATCATAAACAAATTTATAGGGAAATCGTATAGATATGTTTATACAGACTCATAGGCCCTTGAAACAGCATGTACATTGTTTTATGTTGAAATATTTCATCTGCTTTGGTATGCCTTATGGAAGTTTCTGTGTTTTAATGTTACAATATATATGCTTTGTATCTATTAAGATAAATGACTCCCAGGAACACGGTTACCTTGTAACATTTGAACCCGAGGGAGAGCGATGATTGGATGATGTACTATGTAAAAGCCCGCGGGCTCTTTTAGAAGTTTTCCGAATCTTGAGAAAGGGAACGCCGATTCCCGAAACGCGTTGATTTTATTGGAAATTTTAATTGTTTGAAAGTGGTGTGTCAGATAACGCAATACCATTTAAGCTGACGAGTGATTACCAGAACAGGAATCTCACTGTGGAGACAGGGCAACCAGGAGGACTGCACGGATAACGGAGACCTCTAACAGATCACCGAGTCGTCTACTAGACGGGCCCTCTATGAAAGAAGGCATCTGGTGAGCGCATAACATATATTTGATTGTTATGTAGTTTCTGTATTTCTCCCATATGATCCAGTGACTCTGCATAGATCTCAGTACAAAAGTCCCGTTTAGTGTCCCAGTTGTTACATGCGTAACTGTTCTCCTTTTATGTGGTTCATTATCTCTCAGCATTGGAATATGGTTAATGCGGTATAACCTGACCACTTTGTATATCAAACACTAATATATTGTTTATTTATTTATATATGTTCCATTGTCTATTAAACCTCTACACTTAGAGATTCTCTGTGCGCTGTCTTCTTTTTGTTTCTACATGTATGACTTTTAAAAAAGTCATTTGCTCCATGAGCCAGTTGAGAGCGTTGGGGGCTAAGTATATTGCCTGTCACGGAAAATACCCGCTCACACTGGAGAGTGGTTGGGGGGCAGGAAAGCAACTCCTGGGCTACCAGGGACAAAGTAGGCCGCACAGCCCTCTTGTTATCCCAGAAAGTCAAGGGATCTGTATTTGGGGGCAAAGAAGGTTGCGCAAGGTAATCCTTAACCTCAAAGTCAGCATTTTTTCTATTTATGGGGAGCTGTTTGTTTTGTCCGAAACATAATCTGTCCATTGCCTCAGCATAAAAATCAGCAGCTGCTCCACTGTAAAAAGATGAAGTGCTACTGGCGCTGCTACTGATAGGTCCCGGAAGACCACCACTCTCCTCCTGTTCATCTGCCGAATCTTATCCCGCCTCCTGTGACTGCATCCTATTTTTTCTCCGCCTCTCACGCACCCTCGCTATCAATTGTTTCCTCCAGGCAGTGAGGGAACTGGAACTAAGTGCCATCTTGCCTTTGATTCGAGGATCGCAAATTGTGTCAAGCATTAACTCGGGACAATTGTCCATGCGCTGAGTCAGTTCCTTTTTGAGGGCAGCAACATTGGGAATTATATTACCCTCAGCACCAGGCAAGCGTTCCCTATGGGCAAGGAAATCGTCAATTTTTAATGAGAGGTGTGTGAAGAGGGGAATGACTTTAGCCAGGCTAGCGTTCTCTTTGCTTAAAATTACCAACAAAGCATTGAAAGGCGTGAGGACTCACTACCTGTTCCATCAGTGACCAGTCAGACCTGCCCAGTGTTCTTTTACTGTCAATGCAATGGTGACATGACATTGCGTGAATTGCCTTTTTCTGCTTCAGGATACACTCTAGCATATCTAAGGTGGCATTCCACCTGGTCCCAATATCTTGTTTTAGGCAGTGCTCTGGGAGGTCTGCCTTTTTCTGTTACTCCCTGAGGAGCTGGCTATCGTTGACGCTCCGATGGAAGTGGCCAGCAATTTGTCGGCACGATTCTAGAAGTGCTGACAACCTTCCAGTGTTATTGCCATCCTTGAGAACAACCTTAACTACCAGATGCCGGACATGCACTAAGCAGCAGACACCCACAAATATGCCATCCCGGAGAGCCTTTATCATGTTAGCTGCTCCATTGGTGACCACAAACCCCATTTGTGCCTGTTTGTTTGCTTGCTCCCCTAGCCCCATGTTCTGCAGTGCTTTGCGAATGTTATCTGAGGTGTGCTGCTGATCCATTACCTCAGCATGGAGAAGGAAAGAGCGATGCCCTGCCTACTTGGCTACTGCACCTGAACTTGTTGTTGGTACAGCTGTTTCTTGCAACACATCGGGCTGCCACCAATGAGCCGTCAATGACAGGAAGCCATGCTGGCCACTCAGAGCACTCCATAAGTCAGTGGTAAGTAAGTGCACTGACTGGCCACCAACCTTTCCTAGCATGTCCTTCAAAAGCCCTATGCATGACAGTTACAGTGAGGGCACTATAGTTGTACTAAATGTGGTGTGGGATGATATTTTATATCGGGGTGCAACAGCTTCCATAAGTTGCAGGAAGGGCTCACCGTCCACCAAATTATAAGTAGAACCTCCATCGGCTATGAGCTGTGCAGTGAGGCATGTGCTTTTTCTGGACTGCTGTCTGCACATCCCCTTGGAATGAAACCCACCAAAATCTTCCAGTGTGGCCTGTATTGATTTTGGGTTGGGCTGTGACTGTCGTCTGCTCTTACTAGGACCAGATGTGGCATGATCCCCCTGCTCATACTCCTGCTGCCTACTAGTGGTGAGTGTGACATTGGTATATGCAGTACTAGTAGTGCCGCTTTCTGCACTTATAAACACTGACTTGTGGTAGTTGTTCAGGTGTTGGTTCATCCCGGAGGTGGTTAGATGATCCAACACCCGGCCACGGCTGACTTCCCTGCCACACAATTTACATTTCACTAGCCGGCCATTGCCAAGTGCCACAAAATGGTCTCACACTTTGGAGCGACGGATGACTCTGGAAGTTGGTAGAGAAGAAGAAACTGAGGTGACACTTTCTTCATCTTCACATGCTGGAGCAACCTCATTTTGCTTTTTCTTTCTATGTACCATTAGAGGGGTACCAGTAGACCTAAAGATGGCAGCATGGATGTTGAGACTGGGATTGGAGGAGGATAGTGGAGTAACCATTGGTACTGGTGGCAGAGACACTAGCAGCTACTACCTGGCTGGGCAACTCAGTTGGAACTGGAGAGGCAGGTTTTGAGTTGTCAATAGAAGACACAAGTGTAACTAGAAAAACATGAGGAGTACTATGGGAAGCAGGGGAAAAAATTAAGCTCAGGGGAGTAATCAAGGTCACTGGAAAAATCAAGCTCAGGGGACAAATCAAGCTTAGGAGGCCTTGATCCCTCAGCTTCTTCTTCTACCTCTTGTAGGTTTGGACAGGAAGAAAAATAATCATCAGCAGCAGATTTTGGGAAGACCTGCTGAATTCCTCTTCTGTCTGGTGGCTACTGGGAAATGGTAACCTATGCTGGAGAAGAAATGCTCTCAGTGGCAGTGACAGTGGTGGCAGGAAAAATCTTTTCCAAATACTGCAATAATTTACGTTTGGGCTGCTTAAACGGATGTTTGCTATAAATATCCCACGTCTAGACTGCCCGCAGTGTCCAACCAGTAGTGTTACACACGCTAGGGGCTCGATTTAAAGCCAACCGTTAAACCAGCTGCTAAGTGAAAAAGGCACATCGCTCGCAAATAATACAGGAGTTACGGCAGATTCAATAGCTACTCTACAAGAATAGCTATCGAGCGTAGGCACACAAAAAACACGTAACACAAAACCCGTTGTCGCTCATGTTAATGCACAACGGGCGGCCAAATCACACGATAACTGAGCTCCAAACAACATGTAATATAACGGCTGCCGTTGTCAAGCAACCATGATTGATGCCAAAACAAATTCAAACACACAGCCAATCCCAAAGCCCCAATGTATCAAATAACTTCAAATACACCTATATATACCCAAAAATAACCGCCACACACTGTCTGTTATTGAGTTCTTCAGAGCCAGATATCAGGACCCAGGAGCGGAGGATAGTGATTAGAGAGAGGGAGACAGGAGCGTTCATTGGAGGTAGAGGAGGTTTGGAGAGAGGAGAGCATTGCACAGAATACGACACATAGCACACCTTTGCACATATTACATACACACATACAAACACAAACACATACACATACATACACATAGTCCTTTTATTTCATAACACCTTACACATTTTACTTTTTATTTTGACAGTGTGAATCTGGGAGTGAAAGTGTGTGACAGAGAGTGACTGGATCGAGTGTGTCTGTGAGGGCCTGTGGGAGTGCCTGGGTGTGACTGGGTGAGTGATGGCAAGGATAGGAGGACAGGAGAGAGGGATGGGGAGAGTAGTGGAGGAGGAAGAAGCTCAGGAGGGGATCCCTCAGCAGAGCAGGGGTGGGAGAGGGAGATCCGCAGGGCGGAGGGGGACCAGGCCCACAAGAGCAGGAACACGCAGGACAGGGACAGAACCTGCAGTGGGACGAGGGGTAGTTCCTAGGGAGCACCCCACACAGGCAGGGTCAGACCAGGCAGGGCACTCCGGCTCTGAATCCTCCCATGCCGGAGCTGATGAGGGCAGGATCAGGGATCCCAGATATAGTGAGGAGGAGAACACGGCTCTTGTGGAAGCTGTCCTGGAGAGGCAGAGTGTTCTCCACCCGACGGCAAAGGTCCCTGGCCTGGCAGCGCGGAGGAAGGCAGCCTGGAATCAGATCTGCAGCCGGGTGAACGCGGTGGCAACATGCAGGCGGGACGTGGAGTCTGTGAAGAAGAGATGGGGCGACTGCCGGAGGGTGGTCAAGAACAAGATGTCTGACATGGCCAAGCAAGCCCGAGGCACCGGAGGTGGCCCATCTGTGCCCATCACATTCTGCGGCTGGGAGGAGATGGTGCGGCAGACCATGTCCCCGACCATGATCGAGGGGGTTGTGGGAGGAACTGACACTGGGGATGAGAGGAGCCTCCACACTACCGGTAAGTGCAACACTACAGAACAACACACTACAGCAACCAACACCAGCTGCACACACACTCACACCTCAACACATGGCCATCACTCAGCCATACAACTGCACCAACACAGCACCATGAGGGTTAAAAAAAGGACACAACACCTGGACAAATGGCAACGTCCAACTTGGGACAAACCTGTCAAAGTCCTACTTCAACCCTCCTGTCGCTGTGCTCATTACACACAATACACAAACCTTCATTTTCAAATTGTCGACTGTCATAGATCATCACTGTTCACACACAATGTCACCCATGTCCCTACCCCCACCCTAACCCCTTGAGTGCTAAAGGGATCATCAATGCATCGATCAACAATGCATTGGCAACCCCTCTGGGACTCAAGGGGTTAACCTGACAACAAACAAGTCAATAGGACAATGATCACATGCCACACAGGGGACATTCACTAAGCGGTGACAAACAGATGGTGGACACAAAGTAACCCTCACACACCCTCACTTCACCAGTACCAGTGTTAGTCCATGGAGAATATGCCAAAACAAGAATCAAGTTCATAGGGTCCCATTGTATAGACTCCATGGAAAACACTGGAAATGGGGAAAGGAGATCACTGGAGAAGTCACCATCATGTTCATTTCATCAGTTCAACATCACCGCTTACTGAATCACAAAAGGGGGCATCAGATCACACATCACAGTGTCACACAGAATAAATGCTCGTAGGTGCAACACACAGGCCGAAAACTATTTTACAGAATTCAAGCTGGAAAAAGTAGGCATTGGTGTTGTGGCTGCAATCATTTACTCTGACTTGAAATGACATATCCCATATCTGATTCCCACATGGATCCACAGGGGTGCTGATGCCATGGATCGATGGTACACCAGCATCTCTATGCAGGATACATATGGGAAACAAATAGCAAACATTGTACCTTGGTCACCAACAGGCCATGACTGATGGATATCTAGGACTGAGTACGGTTGCCTCACACAGAAGGATGGATGGGCTCATACACAGACAAAAAAACAGGCCTCAATCAAAGATATCCCTCACTACTGGCTGGATTGTTGCCCTTAGGATTCAAATGTTACTAAATATGTTCCAACATGATGTGAACACAGAGATCACTTCACTGGATGTGATTGCCTTACTGGCCAGATATGTGCACCCATCACATATCAACCTACATTGCTACCATCCAAATACACATACATAGTATATCACACCCTACGTAGATGGGATATACGAGGTATGTTCATATCCATCATATCAATACAATGTCTTGTTGGATGGGTGCACATATATAGCCAGTAAGGCAATCACACCTAATGAAATGCTCTCTGGCATCACATCTTGGAAGGATATTACTCCATCCATATGAAGGGTACATATCCACATACATATATCACCATTTCTACTTGTGTGTCACTGTAATGGGATAGCAATGGGTAATGTCATCATGATGTCATATCATTGCCATCGTTAACAGATGTGTCTTGATCTAAGTCCCATCCCTCCAACACTCATGGTTATACAGATATTGCTCCATGTGACAGGTGAAGATATCCATCATTTGACCACACGGAGGCTCTTCAGCAGAGCCAAAGTCACAACATATCGAGAGAAATACCTCTTTGGAATGGTCCACAGAGTGTGCTTGTAAATCATGCACACCCTGTACACCATTCCAATTAAGTATTGTTCTCTAAATGGGTTGATTTTGTCTCTGCTGAAAATCCCTCGTGTAGACAAATAACTGAAATCTACATCCGTCACATAGAGCATTATCTGAACAACCATGAGGGTAGGAGGGATAGGACTAACAGAGAACAACATCTGTTCCCACAATGTCTACAATCTGACATCAAGGTGGACTTAACCTTTGCCACCCCCCTGGAGGGATAGCCATCCCTACAAGTTGTGAAGACAAATATATGTTGTTGGATCCCCCCCCCCCCGAGTTAAACAATGGTATTCGTACTGCTGAAAGGTGTGTTGATGCAAAAGGTATCACAGCTCAGACATGGATATGTCAGGGGCAATATCCCAGTGGCCTGATATTGTACAGTGGTGCTGTTACTACACAATCATATGGACAGCTCTGGTACAGGGACCAGATATCTACATGGGAGGGTGTAGCAACAGCCCCACTGTACTATTTCTGGACACTGTGATATTGCACCTCAAAATGAAACCTTCACCCGTAATAACTCAAACAACACCTTTCAGCAGTGGGAGTACCCTTGTTTACCCAGGGGGATTAACACAAACACATATATTTTTCTTCCCCACATATCAAAGTAGAATTGCCTCCACAAACATATGGCTAAGGTCACTAATCACAACATCTTCTTCCTCCACACAGCTTACGGCCGTCAAGCCCAGCGGGAGACAGTGGAGGAGGCTATGTCACCCCCCAGTGAGGAGGACACAGAGGAGGGGACCAGCCGGTGGTCACCTTACCCACCATCACCATCCCCTCCAACACAGGCTGCATCACCACCTACTGCACCACCCCAGGCTGCACCACCCCTTCCAGCTGCACCACCACAGGCTGCACCACCCTCTCCAGCTGCACCACCACAGGCTGCACCACCCCTTCCAGCTGCACCACCACAGGCTGCACCACCCCTTCCAGCTGCACCACCCTTTCCAGCTGCACCTCCCCAGTACAGTGGCTGGATGCCACAGGAGGAGAGGTGGACACATCCATCCACCTCCACCAGCTACTACCCTCCATCAGCAGCACCACCACCGCCAGGGAGGCAATGGCTGCCAGGGACAGTGGCCAACACCCAATATGGGCCATATGCCTCCCAGATCAACCCACCCTCCTGGATGGCTCCACAGCATGCCCCAAGGTATGATCCGAGGTGGGGTCCCACCACCTATCAGTGGCCACCATATGACCCTTGGCCACTGGACTACACACACCTGGGCCTGATTGGTGAGCCCCAGCGCCCCCTACCCAGGGACATATTCACACCTCCACCAGCACACACATCTCTGGGCAGCTCTGCATCACTTGATGTGGTGGGCATATGCCCATCATCTGCACCAGCCACTCCAACAGCAGCCACAGCACCCTCAGCAGCAGCAGAGGATACAGCACCTCCAGCAGCAGAGGATACAGCACCTCCAGCAGAGGAGGAAACAGCACCTCCAGCAGAGGAGGAAACAGCACCCTCAGCAGCAGAGGAGGAAACAGCACCCTCAGCAGCAGAGGAAGAAACAGCACCCTCAGCAGCAGAGGAAGAAACAGCAGCACCAGGGACACCGGGCACATCCACCTCCAGCACCGCACGCCTCACAGGGATGGAGGCGGAGTGTATGGCCCTTCAGAGGAGACTACTCCGGTCGAGCAGGAGTACTGACAGCAATATCACCAGGAGCAGGAGGCAATCCAGGAGGAACATTGGCCAATTGGAGAGCAGGATCCAAGGTTTGGAGTCGGAGGTGTCCAGGGGGAATACACTACTCCAGCAGCTCAGGACTGGTGTGATGGACATGTTAACACAGGTCCTTGTGGAGCTGAGGGAGATAAACCGCAGGGAGAACCTGAGGATGGAGAGGGAGAACTTGCGTTCCACTGAGGGGTCTACTGCAACCACCACCCCCTCTAGTGTTACCCCTGAAGCAACACCTAGGGGGCAGAGGGTTACCAGGAGATCCACAAGGGCATCCACCTCTGGCACCCAGGCTAAGGCCCCCCACCCAAAGAAGAAAAAATGAAAGGCCCAACCTGTTAAGTTTCCCCTCAATAAAGAAAACATTTTTTTTTTAATTCCAGTCTGATCTGTTGTGTCTTCAGTTATGGATTGGGTGGCAGGGTTGTCTCCAATGCATTGCCATACAATGCAGTGGACACAACCTCTGCCTATGTGAAATGTTAGTGGGATGCTACAACATGGGTTCACACACACACCGTTGTACAAATTCAACTTGTAATACATCCCTGGAGCCATATTACACCACTGTGTTATATGGCGGTGTTGTGTGTTGAATTTGAACAACAAAACATACCCCTTAGCACAACAAATTGTACAACACTGAACATTTGTCTACATCATATGTTGTGTTTAACCCTTTGAGTGCCAGAGTGGTAGACAACGCATTGTCAAGAAATGCGTTGGGGACCACTCTTGCACTCAGTGGGTTAATGGGATAACCAGACAAACAGCTCTGTGATTTAGCAGGGACATTATAAGCAGGATAGATAAATGGGACATGTATCCATGTTGTCTTGGATTCACACACTCATTGTGCAACTGACTTACTGGAGAAGCCAATGTTTTTAACCTAGGATTTCAACGTGTAGCACACACATTGATATCCTGGGCTGAGCATTGGGGTCTCCTGTAAGTTGAGTTGCTGTTTCACTAAGGGTGTAACAGACTTCACCAGTGATAACACATGTCCACTTAGTCTGGTTGTTCGTTAGCCCATGTACTGAGATATGTCAAAGTGGAGCAAAATCTCCGAACATGGATTATACTGAGCAATACAGATACTGTGGACAGGTATTCACTGTGGAAGTATGTCCCCTGTATCACCTCTTCATCACTCCCACAACACATTGGTGCATCACTGCCACCATCATCTGTTTGCATGGATACATCACAGAGTCCAGTCACTGGCAAACAAGTGGTGGACTCCTGTGATGTGGGTGTTGCCTTTCCATGTATGGGGCATACTCTACCCTGGGTGTGGTAACACATTGACATATGTGTTCTCAAATATATCCTCCTACAGACACAGATAGAATGGTGATGGTTCATCTTTATTGTGTCTCAAAGTACATTAGAATGTACATGTGTTTTCTGTGTGTATTGCCTATATGCATTGAACACCTGTATGAGAACACTAAATGTACTTTGAAACTAAATTGTAATACTTCAGTAACACTGCTGCCCTGCTCATGTGTTGTCCATGAGGTTTGACAACTCTGTAGCTGAGCATCCTGACTGTACAGGTTAGAACACTCAAGAATTAGTGTTTTCTGTGTCTCTATGAGAATGTTCCAGTAGAGGTTTGTGTGAACCTCAGGTCAAACTTTGCATCACCAACAACATCACCATAAACAGCAAGGGGTGATCTTCATGAAGGTGTTGTCAAGACATCAATCCAGTCACATGGAAGATCTTCAGTTCAAGGATGGATCATGTTACGGATGCCTGCGGGACAAGAGGACAGGATTTGGAGCAGTAGACCTGAACTGATCATCAAGCAACAACAATTTAGTCTTTTTCATCCCCTCAGTTTTCACAGTTACAGGTGAGTGCACAAACCATTGCTTGACAATGTGTCGTGTACTCATCTGTAACCAATTCTGTGGGGAACTAAGGACATGTGCATCAGTCCTAGGGATATGTGCCCCTGACATGTATACACACATTAACAAGTGTTCTGAGAGCTCCATGGAAGTAATGACATTGTGCTGCCACTGTGAAAGTGACAGTGGCAGCCCAATGTCATTTGTTCCATGGAACTGTTAGGACACATTTGTTGATGTGTGTATTCATGTCAGGGGCACATACGTCTGCACACTCACAGGTCTGCATGGAGTCCGTGGTAATCTGATCTACGTCTCATGACCTCTACATTGTGTGCCCATACCACTGTACATCCACCCCTGTGCTGCTCTTCTCAGCTGTAGCACAGTACACGTCCCATATTGAGTCTGATGTCCCTTCTCATGCAAATCATTAGATAATACTCTTTCACTACTGGGCTAGCATGGTTGTTCAGGCTCTAATCATGGCATATCCAGTTAGTTGCTGTCAATCAAGCCGTGTAAGGTGATGAACATGGGTAATATGTTGTACCTTGTTTCTCCTGGGGGTGTGCGTGATATCCTTGGGGTCTGTATGTCAACGTGGAGAGTGGAATGGAGGATGGTTTTTGAGTCCACACACACAATTTTCCACGTCCACTGCCAGTGCAGTGCTGTGTCACTGTTCCTGTGGGGTGAGACAGAACAAAATGTGCAGTGTGGTTAGTGTCACAGGACTGCTGGGGGACTTGCATGGATTGTTTGCATGCATGTGTTATACTCACAGGTGAAGTATTCCGTGATGAGCCTGTCTCTGATCTGTGCCCCTCTCATGGTCTCCTCCACATGCCCGATGTCCATGGCCACTTCCTGTATGGGGGGGTCCGGGATGTGCTCCAGCAGCCTGGTGTCCACTGCGATATTGTGCAGTATTGCGCACGCCACAATGATGTCACACACCTTAGCCGGTGCATACTGCAGTGCTCCCCCAGAGTGGTCCAGACATCGGAATCTTGACTTGAGGAGCCCAAATGTCCGCTCAATAGCATTCCTGGTTCTGGCATGAGCCTGGTTGTAGCTTTCCTGGGCATGTGTTTGGGGATTGGCCAGAGGGGTCAGTAGCCAGGACTTGCATCCATAGCCAGCATCACCTGTGTAATGTGAGTGACATGGTGAAACAGGGAGCACATGTTGTGTGAATAATGTTTTGTGTGGTGGACGTAGTAGGTGTGGGTCAGGTGCATGCTGAGCTGAGTGGTGTGTACGCCTGTGCATGTGGTGTGATTTTGTTTTGTGAACTCACCCAGTAGCCATCCCCCTGTAAAGGTTCCATTCTCAAAATCTCTGTGGACTGAGGAGTTTTGTAGAATGTATGCATCATGTGTGCTGCCAGGATATTTTGCACAGACATTCATGATCCTCATGTTGCTGTCACACACCATCTGCACGTTGATGGAGTGGAAGTTCTTCCTGTTGATGAATATCTGTGCGTCACGTGCTGGGGCCTTAATCCGGACATGGGTGCAATCTATAGCACCCATGACCCTGGGCATGCCTCCCTTTGCGTAAAAGGCCTGCTTGACGTGTATCCAGTCCATGTCGGTGGTGGAAAAATGTATATGGGTACTGGCCTTGCTTTTGAGGGCTGGAAGGACCTGGGCCAGCACTCTGGAGAATGTGGCCTGTGACATGCCAGATGCGTAACCCTCAGTGGACTGGAAGGCCCCGCTTGCCATGAAGTGTATGGCACAGAGTAGTTTCTGCAGGCCAGTTAGGGCATGGTTGTGGATGTAGATGGGATCCACCTGCTCCTTGATGACCTCATACAAGGCAATGATGCTGTCAGGCCTCAACCTGTAGCGATCAATGACCTCGTCATCAGCCATTCCAAAGAGTGTGACCCTTGGGCGGTATACCCTGGGCCTTGGTGGTCGTCTATACATCCTGTGCCCTCCAGGTGGGGATGGACTCCTGTGTGGCTGTTGAGCCAGAGCCTCCTCACTTGCAACAGGTGAAGGCTGTTGATGAGGCGTGCTTGGGGTTTGCTGATGTTCCCTAGCTCTCTCCCTTGCACGCCTTCTACGCAGTCTTCGCAACAGTATGTTGATACAGTACCACACAGAAGGCTGGTGTATAAAATAAGGAAATTGGGGCTAGGAGATAACCTTTGCAATTGGATACAAAACTGGTTGAAGGATAGGGAACAGTGTGTGGTTGTAAATGGAAAATTCTCCAGTATAGTTAAAGTGGAGAGTGGAGTACCTCAGGGTTCAGTATTGGGTCCGCTGCTTTTTAACATGTTTATAAATGACCTGGAAATAGATATAGAAAGCAAAATATCAATATTTGCAGATGATACTAAATTATGCAAAGTCATTAATTCAGAACAGGATATTTTCTCTCTACAGAGGGACTTACATACAATGTCAGATTGGGCAAACATGTGGAATATGAAGTTTAATGTGGGGAAGTGTAAAGTCATGCATTTGGGAGGAAACAATCCCAAGGCTACTTATAAACTTAATGGAATAATTTTAGGTGACTCGTTGCTAGAAAAAGACCTGGGTATCCTTGTCAACTACAAACTTGGAAACAGTGACCAGTGTCAAACAGCAGTAGCAAAGGCAAACAAAGTCCTGTCTTGCATAAAAAGAGGTATTGAAGCAAGAGTGGATAACATTATTTTGCCATTATACAAATCATTGGTAAGACCTCACCTTGAGTATGCAGTGCAATTTTGGGCACCGGTTCTGAAAAAGGATATACTAGAACTAGAGAGGGTACAGCGGAGAGCAACAAAATTAATTAAGGGAATGGAGGACTTGACATATGAGGAACGACTAAACAAACTTGGTTTATTTACTCTAGAGAAAAGACGACTAAGAGGAGACCTTATCACATTGTACAAGTATATGAGAGGTCAATACAAGGATCTCTGCGGTGAGCTATTTATTCCAAGGCCTGCTCAGGTGACCAGGGGACACCTCTTGAGATTAGAGGAAAGGAGGTTTAAACTTCAGCAGAGGAAGGGTTTTTTTACGGTAAGGTCTGTCAAATTGTGGAATTCATTGCCCAGGGAGGTAGTTATGGCAGATACAATGGACACATTTAAGAGAAGATTAGATACATTTCTTTCAAAAGGGAACATACAGAGTTATACTGTTTATCAGTAGGCAGATCAGGAAGGTCTGATAAAGACTAATTTAATTGGTAGCAGGAAAGCTATAAAATTCTTAGTTACTGAGGTATGAAGCGAAGGTTGAACTTGATGGACTTGTGTCTTTTTTCAACCTAATTTACTATGTTACTATGTTACTATGTTACTATGTAACCCAACATACTGTTTGCTCTCTCTATCTGTCTCTATCTATCTGTATCTATCTGTCTCTCTCTCTCTCTCTGTCTCTGTCTCTGTCTCTCTCTATCTATCTATCTATCTATCTATCTATCTATCTATCTATCTATCTATCTCTCTCTCTCTCTCTCTCTCTCTCCCTCCCTCCCTGAGTGGAAAACAA
The DNA here is from genome assembly GCA_037306005.1 of Rhinophrynus dorsalis. Classification (NCBI taxonomy): domain Eukaryota; kingdom Metazoa; phylum Chordata; class Amphibia; order Anura; family Rhinophrynidae; genus Rhinophrynus; species Rhinophrynus dorsalis. The sequence continues at coordinate 185,273,883 of CM074720.1, read as the reverse complement.
GCCACAAGTGAGTGTGTTGAGTTGTCCCTTTAAGTACTTGCTAGGGCGTTGTGTAGGTGTGGTGATGAGGTGAGTGCTGACCAATGGTGAGTTGTTTGTGTCCAGGTAAGTGTTTGCAGGTGTGTGTGTGTTATAAGATGTGGTGTGTTGTGCTTGTTCTGTGTGTGCCATTTGCGGGCGTGCAGTTGTGGGGTGCAGGTCGCGTGTTGATGTTTCCCAGGTGAGCTTGTATTTGCAGGGTCCGCTTTGTGTGATGACCCCCATTGTTCCGTGCCATGTTGTGTTGTTGTTTTTTTGTGTGTCATTGTTCCTGTGGTGTTGGTTGTTGTTTTGTGTGTAGTGATTTGTGTTGTGTGTGCATGTTTTTGTGTTGTTTTGGCATTGCACGGGTTAATTTTCCCATTTACATGGTTGTGCGGTAAGCCTTTTGTGTGTTTTCCTCTGTAACGGGTGTTTAGTTTTGGCCGTTAAGTGTCTAACGTGTGTGAGAAGTGGGTCTTAACTTTTAGCCGTTAGGTGTGTCTTTTTTTCAGCCGTTATCAGTACCGCAAGCCTTTGAATAGCTCTGGGGTATGTTGTTCCATGCGTCTGAATGCACGTAAGTGTATCGGCCGTAGGAATTGTGCAACTGCCGTTAGCTGTTGTTTAGACGGATCTTTGAATTGCAACATGACACAACGCACCCGTTAGTGATTTTTTTGGTTAACGGCTGCCTTTAAATCGAGCCCTAGGTGTCCCCAGGTTTATAGAACTGGCTGTAGCAGAGGTGGTGACTAAACTGGCAGTGGCACTAGTCATTGTGCAAAACAGCTGATGAGATACAGGTGATGCCTTCTTCGTGGGCTCAGAGGAGGACCTGGACCTCTCTACCCTGCTAGTAGAGGTAGAACGACCTACAGTTCCCTTCTTATTTTAATTTTTTTTGTTTGGAGTGCAGCTGCCGAGTCTGACTGGTACTACTGAAAGTACTCTCCCTTGCGGTGGCAATAAGGTACTAGGCCTGTCTACACAGCTGTAAGATTGGCTGTGTCACTCTGCAAATTATTCAAACAAATTCCTAATATTATTTTTAATATTTAACACAGAAAAAAGGTGACTCTCCCTTGAGGTGGCAATAATGAATTAGGCCTGCCTGCGTGCGTACACAACTGTGAAATTGGCTGTGTCACTCTGAAAATTATTCAAATTCCTAATTTTATTTTTAATATTTAACACAGAAACAAAGCTGATTCTCCCTTGCAGTGGCAATAAGGTACTAGTCCTCCCTTACACAACTGTGAGATTGGCTGTGTCATTCTGCGAATTATTCAAATCCTAATATTTTTAATATTTTACACAGGAAAAAAGGTGATTCTCCCTTGTGGTGGCAATAAGGTACTAAGCCTGCCTGTCTGCCTGCGAACACAACTGTGAGACTGGCTGTGTCACTCTGAAAACTATTAAAACAAATTCCTAATATTTTTAATATTTTGCACAACTCCCTTGCAGTAGCAATATCTGGCACTAATGCTGGCTGCCTGCCTATGCCTAATGCTACCTACCTGCCTACACAAAAACTGGACACTCTCTATCTCTTTCTTCTCTCTGTGAGCTCCAGCAAAGGACTAACCGGAAATGCAGGCTGTCTGGGTGTCTGATGTGTCATTAGTCCAACCCCCATCATGAAATGACGAAGCTAATTGGACTAGAGAGGGAGGGAAAGTATCGTCCAAGCGGGTAGCCATCTCCGAATTTCCGACTACGTTCTGAACCAGGGCTGTCGGACGGCCTGAATGACCCTTTTTTGGTCTAATTCCGAATGTTGACGAACCAAATCGCACAAGCCTACCTAATGTATGTTAAAAAACACAAGAAGAAGCCACCGCCAAAAACACACACTTTTTTAATCATTCTAAGACTTGCAGATTGGCTAGATCTCATTAATAACAATTAAGCTGTTTAACCCTTCCAGAGACAAAATAAAGAATATAAAAGACATTTAATCCTGTCCAACATCAAAGGCACCTCCAGAAAACTCACGGTCAAGCATGGTCTTGTAATTCGTTCATGTCGTCAATAATTTTAAAATTATAATTCTGATATTTTTGATGTACTGTTATTATGATCACATGCTTTGATGATGTTGTATACAGATGCACATGTGTTTATATATGTTACATTTGAAGTAAGATCTTTCAAGTGGAATTAGCGATGTCTGTGTTCATTAATGTATCTGCATATAATATGTTTGTTAATACTATCATGTACATTTAAAGTTTAACATTCAGTGCGAATGACTCTAAGATCATACTTGTCTGTATACATTTATGCTCATGAGTTTTCTGGAAGTGACTTTGATATCAGACAGAATTTATTGTCTTTTATATTTTTTTATTTCTTCTCTGGATGGGTTAAACAGCTTAATTGTTATTAATGAGATCAAGCCAACCGGCAAGTCTTAGCATGATTTAAAAACTTGTGTGTTTTTGGCAGTGGCTTCTTCTTGTGTTTTTTAACATACATTAGGCTTTATAGCTTTCATAAAGCAGTGCTCTCTGCCGCAAAACGCATAAGCTTATTAACCTTTGTATTTTTATATTTAGATTTTAAAAACTTTTTGTCACAGTACCTTGTTTCCAGCGCTGCTTCTTCAGCAACGCTCGGCGTCTTTCCACGCGTCATCTGCAGGCAGAGGCTTCAAGCATGCTGCAGGCCTCTGTTTTATGTGTGTTTGTTTCCTGTAGTCTCCTTCTAGCTACTTTCTCCCTCTCTCTGCTCTGCTTATCTATTTCCTGTGGAGGGGTTTAAAGGGCAGACTGAGTCCTGACTCAGTCACCCTTACGTTGGTGTTCTGAGCAGTTCATTATCTAGTATTCCTGATTCCTGTATATGATCCGGCTTGTCTGTCCATTCATTCTGGTGTTGACCCGTGGCGCTGTCTGACTATTCTCCTTCTGCGTTCCGATTTGGTTCAGATATCCTATCTGGTGCAAACCCGTGGCTCTGGCTGACTACCCGCTCTGTGTATGACCTAGGCTTGTCTGACTACCCACTCCAGTGTTGACCTGGGGCTCTATCCACTGTGCATCCAGCATTCCATCGCTTCAGTGGATATCCTATCTGGTGCAAACCCATGGCTCTGGCTGACTATCCGCTCCGTGTATGACTTTGGCTCATCTGACTATCCTATCTGGTGCTTATTAGAAGGCCCTGTCTGTTCGCCTCTAGGGTTGGTTCCGTTATTCAGACATCCTTCCTAGTATTGACCTTGGCCAACAGACTCCCAGCTACTGACTGCAGGCTGAGTCAGTATCACTCTTGGGCGTTACCTTACCGCGAGACTCCAGCAGGCTGAGGCCTAGTCTCGGACAGTGAGGTGGTGATATTGGGAGACTGCTATTCCTGATACAGTACTCGCCTTTTTGATCACCCACTGTGTGTATAAATTTATATTGCATGACTGTTATTATTCTCTTAATAAAGGTTCTATTAACTATACCGTCTGACTCCTGGTTTTGCTTGCCAGCCATAACACTTTTTTAAGTTGAGCCTCCACCTGTCTATCCTGTTTGCTGACCAATGCGAGCACCTGAACGGAGACAGGTTAATTTTCTCTGTATGTGAGTCAGTAGTTCTTTTGATACCAAAAGTCTGGCAACAATTGAATGTGAGTACACTATTAGACTGTTGATTGTATCATATTGTATACACAATACTACACTATTTGGTGCTCCTTTCTTCTTGTTTTTTGGTATGAACTTCTGTTTCAGTGTGTTGAAGGCTTTAATGGTCTCTGGAGACCAGATGACACACTCCGACCCTCTCTTAATTAGGGCGGTGAGAGGAGCAGTGATCTTTGAAAAGTCTCTAATGAACTTGCAATAATAATTTGCAAACCCCAAGAATGGCTGAAGAGGTTTGAGCCCAGAGGGTTGGGGCCAGTGGAGGATGACATCTAATTTGGAGGGATCCATCTCAAATCCAGAGGACCCATTAATGTAACCAAGAAAGACCCTTGCCACCTTGAAGACACACTTTTCCAGCTTTGCATGCAGCCTGTTCTGTCTTAGACTGAGTAAGGCCTGTTTCACATGGGAACAATGAGTAGATAAATCAGGAGAGTGGATCAGAATGTCGTCCACATCTTCCATCTTCCGCCATCTTCCATTCATCACCCCGTCTAATCCAGATCAAATTGTAGGCTCCCCACAGATCCAGCTTTGTGAACACCTTGGACCCCTTGAGTCTGTCAAACAGTTCAGATATCAAAGGAATGGGGTAGGTATTTTATGGTAATTTTGTTAAGTCCCCTGTAGTCTATGCAGGGACTTAGGTCTCTGTCTTTCTTCTTTACAAAGAAAACGCCTGCTACTGCCGGGAATGTGGAACGTTGGATAAAGCCTCTCCTCAAATTCTCCTTGATTTAATCCTCCATTGCAGTGGTGTCATGCAAAGAGAGCGGGTATACTCTACCCCGAGGTGGGACAGTACCAGGGAGTAAATCTAGACAGTCTAGAGCAAGGTGAGGAGGCAACTTATTTGACTCCTTTTTACTAAAGACTTCCACAAATTCTCTGCGCTGTTCTGGAATCAAAGAAGAGGAGGTCTGAGCAGTCCCAATGCACACTGGTTCAGAGGAGCTCAAACAGTGGTGGGAGCAAAAGGAACCCAATGTTCCTGTCTCCCAGTTGATGTGGGGGTTGTGCAGAAACAACCATATGTATCCTAGAATGACAGGACAGGAGGGGGAAGTAATAACATGAAGACTCAGGTTCTTGGTGTGTGTAGGACCCTAACCTGAGATGCAAGGACTGAGTCTTCTGTGAAATAGTAGAAGGGTGAAGTGGTCTCCCATCAATGGCCTCCAACAGCAAAGGCTGAGTTTAAACTAGGCAGGGAATCCCTTGTTCTTTACTAAAAGTTCCATCAATAAATGACCCAGCAGCCCCAGATTCTGAGAGCAAAGGTAGCTACAACATGGTCTTGCCAAGTCAACAGAACAGGAACTAATAAGCATCTATCCTTTTTTATCAGGGGTGAGACAACACCTAGAGCAGGACCCCTGCAGGCAGGCATTTCCCTTCTTCTGGGGGCAGTTGCTTGCATAATTCCCACCCCCACCACAATACAAACACAAGTTCTCTCTACGCCTTTGCTGCTTTTCCTCCTTGCTCAACCCCATGACCCCTAGTTGCATGGGCTCCACAGGAGGAACAACTGGAGGTTTAGGGTTAGGAAACCTGGGTGCCAATCTCACAGTAGCCCTCTTGCTACAGTCTCGCCGAACTTTCTCTCCCACAGCCTGAGATCAATGTGGGAAACAAAAGTTATGAATGTCGAAACCAAAGCCTCATTATTCCAATTTAACGCTGCTGCAAAGCGCCTAGCTCAATGGCATAGTCCAGAAGGGAACGTGCTTTCACGTGCAGTCACTGCTTTACCAGGGAGGTTGAATACTTCATGAAGACTATGGATGAATTCAACCTAGTTGTTCACCAGTGGAGTACTCCTCTCTCATAGGGGGATGCTCAAGCAAGAGCATGCTCAGTAGAGAGATGACATAAACTGCTTTGGCATGGTCAGAGGGAAACAAATAAGGTGTCATTTCAATATATGGCACATTGGTTGAGGAAGCCACAGCAACCAGCAGGATCACCACCAAAATGGGGTGGAGGTGGCAGTTTGGTAGTGGGCATAGGAGTAGTACTCTCCATGTGGGCTGGGGAAGTGGTTGCAGGAACAGAGAGCCATGCAAGGTCGGTTCGAACCAGCAGATTCTGTAAGGCCTGTGCAGAATGATCTATGTGATGATCCAAGTCCTCCTATCCTGGCCATGCAGGCGTTCAACTTTTGTCTGATCTCCGCAGGTTCCATATTAATGGCCCTTGGATACTTTCACAGTTTCTCAGCCTGGGTCAGGGTTAGCTAGTGTGTAGAGGATTCGAAAGGCAGAGACACACTAAGCACCGACATGGGTTCGGAGCCGTTATGCAGAGTCTGGAAGTCGAACCACAGGCCTAAGGTCAAAAGTCTGTCTGTCGCACACAGAAGGGAAGCAGGTAGTCATATGACAAGGCAGGAGTCGGTACACTTATAGTCGAATAACCAGAGGTGTGCTGTTAGTCGTACGACATGCCAGTAGTCGATGCCTTGATAGTCGGATCAGTAGAGAGGTGCGGGTAGTCCTAGAACAAATCGTTGGTGCACAGAAGGTCGAATAACTGGAAACGAGCGGAAGGTTGACAAGCAGAGCCGGGTTCATACACAAAGGTCAGTTCACTGGAGAGAAGCGGGAGGTCTGTGGGCAAAGCCGGATTTGGTACACAGTAGGTAGGATCACTGAAGGAAAAACAATGCAAACAGAACTTATCACGCTCAGTATAACAGAAAATACTCTATAAACTCCCAAGCATGATTGTAAGGATAAAAATAAACAATATTTAACCCTAGGAGGGACTTTAAAAATGCATTACAGACTATTTGTAGGGTACTGGATACTACAAAAGTAATTAATGGATTTCACAATATTGATTAATATCCACCGCTGTTTATTATATGCAAAGTCTTAGGGTAATAGGTCCTCAATATATTCCAATGGATCTTCCTTCATATGCTCATAGAAGTCGCAGCCCCTTTAAAAACCGGTGGCTGTTGTCAGCAACAGCTAAAAGACAAAAAAGAAGAGAGAGGGCGCAGATCCCTCTAATAGTATATCTGTTGGATGTATTATAAACAATGGCCCCCCTTTTAAATATTTGCTCACCAAATGGCAGCGGTTAAAGTTGCATATAGGAGTCAGATGATCAGCTGTATGAATCTCCTCCCAAGGATCGTCCTCCATTCATTAGTTATAGAGACTCAGTATCCAAGATAGGTATCAATCTTTTATTATTTCTCTCACCAAACGGTGCTAGATATAAAATATATTTATAAATGCCCAGCGTTTTTTGTATACTTTCTGTACACTTTCTCAAGGGCAAATGAAGGATATACATAAAAAATACACTTTTAAAATCACAAATATTTATACCTACCGGTTCTCTGTATCACCCATATCTCTATGTTTGATGCGCTATCGGTAACTACCGGTAGCCAGTCATCCATTCCTCTGACCTCATTTCCTGTTGAACAAGGATATCACAGAGATCAGAGTATTTACTTTTCACTAGTTTAACGCATCTGTACTCTCCCAAATAAATATACAGTTTTAATGTCGAGTCATGTATTAACTTAATTAAAATATCTCCATAAATCTTGTTACTGGTAAATACAATAGTAACATAATATTAACATTTTATTTAAATATACTTAAAAGCTACATTTAAAATAAAAAGTAAATCATTCCGGGTAATATACAGAAGAACCTCATGCACAATATATAAACATTTCATTCCAAATATAAGCTATTTCTCATTTTAGGTCAAAAACATACATTCAGATGAACCATATAACCGTATAAATAACAAAGAATCCTAAAAGGAATAATTGTCATGGACTCTCATTAAAGGAATACATGAAACAGTACAAGTGAATTTAAACCAGTTTATTGAGCAATAGATAATAAGAATACTAGTAGTAATAATGAACACTTCCTCAGTCAGAGGGGAGATAGACGTGAGGACAGTGTCTAGTCCACTACCCAGGAGCTTTGAACCACCGTAGGTCTTGGTACTGAATCTTAGAACCAGACTTGGCTCTACCACAACAGGAAGGAACGACAACACTAGTACAGGAGCGTACCCAGCGGAGGCACAGAGCAAGAATAGACCACCGATACCAACAGCATAACCGGTAGCACCAATCGAGGCAGCAGAGTAAGTGCTTAGATAGATGCAGCCAGATAGGAGCGTACTACTGAGGCAAGTAGCTAGACAATCTGCACTCTGTCTACCGAAGGCAACTATGAGGCACAGAGCGTAGGTAGCACCACAAGTGCTAAGCCAGGCAACAGGTAAGAGTAAGAGGCAAGTGCCCAGGAGCGAGACTAAGTTGCACTAGCTGCCCAAAGGCAACTGGAAGGCACCAAGCGGAGGCAACCAGCAAGCAACCAGGTGGTGGCTGAGCTACAAGGTAAAGGAGTGCGCCCTGGATCGGCCTAGTGTTAGACAGGAGCGAGGCACAAGCGGAGTGTCAGTCAGACAGTCCATAGTCAGAAACGGGGTCTGGTAGTCATCCACAGCAAAGGTCAGCACAGAGCGGGTAGTCGGACAAGCCAGAGTCATACACTGTCGCGGTTTTTTGATAAACACTCAGACAGGATGGTAAGGTTAAAATGACTTTATTGAACGAGAGCATGCAAGGAATAAGGCCCTGGGGCCGACAAGGCAAATCAAACAGCGATATATAAATACACAATAGGAAGCAGCCTGCAGTACCAGAATAGGTGGACTGGAACAACAGATTACAAGCTGGTAGTAAAGACTCTGGCAGGACCAGTGAGGTCGAAGGCAACCCGTTTGACGCCTGGGCACCGAACTCGGAGGAGCGAGACAACACTGGCCCAGACTGTATGATATGGTAACGAGGCAACTCTGACCCAGACTCTATGATATTGTAACGAGGCAACTCTGACCCATGCTCAGGCCGCATATATCGGGCAACCGTGGAGTGGCAACACTACCCTCTGGAAGGGTAACGGAGACCAAGGCAGCTGCTAGAGACAGACCTAGAACGCTAGGGGTGGATCGAGGTAACAATAGGAAACTGTAACTCAGCCAGTGACCACACAACCTACAGTATGGAATGTACAACGCTGGCTTTAGCTCGAGGTTACTACAGTGAACAGTGTAAGCCCTTACCTGGACTATCCAGGTATCCACAGGGTTAATGATCAATGCCCAGAGACTTACTAAAACTGATGTAACAAAACTGGTGCATGAATGTCAGCATGCTTGACCCATGAACGTTCCTCTGGGCCGTACCGCTTCCAATGAACCAGGTACTGGAGTTGCTCACGCACCCTGCGTGGGTCCACAATACTTTGAATCTCATATTCATCGTGGTCTTGGATGCGAACCGGAGCCGGCACCACCGCAGCAGAGGTATAGCGGTTACAGACAAGAGGTTTGAGTAAGGATACATGAAAGACATTGTGAATACGCATATTAGCGGGGAGGTCCAAAGCATAGGAAACTGGATTGATTCTCCTGAGAACATTGACTGGACCAATAAACCGTGGGGCATGGCGCCTGTAACGTTGAAAGGACTCACGTAGCGAATTCTGCACTTGTGCCCAGGTGGAATGAAGCTGTCTGAGGTGTTCATCAAGGGCTGGCATTTGCTGTGCCTGAAAGGTGTCCGGAAGCAAGAATGGTTGGTACCCGTCATTGACAAGAAATGGGGAGTTTCCGGATGAATTATAGTTTCTCGCAAATTCTGCCTCAGGTAGCAACTCAGCCCAGTCATCATGATGACTGGATACAAAGCAGCGGATAAATTCTTCGAGCTCCTGATTAGAGCATTCAGCAGCTCCATTGGTCTGTGGATGGTATGCAGACGAATAAGACAACTGGATACCCATTTGGCTGCAGAATGCCTTCCAAAACCTGGAATTAAATTGGCTGCCCCGATCTGATACCAACACCTGAGGTACTCCATGGAGTCTGAATACCTCATGAGCGAACACAATTGCCAATTCCTTAACTGAAGGCAAACCAGGCAAGGGCACAAAATGGGCCATGTTTGAAAATCTGTCTACCACCATCAATATATATGTGAGGCAGGTAATTCTACCAGAAAATCGATAGACATGTGACCATGGACAATCACCATTAGGAACAGGTTGCAATAGGCCCACTGGCAGGTGCCTGGGTACTTTGGAACGGGCACAAACAGCACAAGCAGCCGTAAAATCAGCGCAATCTGCTCTTAGTGTGGGCCACCAGAAAATACGAGATAATGACCAAATTAATTGATCTCTGCCCACATGGCCAGCTGCTCGTGAAGCATGATATGCTTCAAGGAGTCTTGCCCGAAAAGGCTCAGCTACAAAACATTTGCCCATGGGTTTCTCAGGGGGAGATTCGGTTTGCGAAGCCAATATCTCTTGACCCAAAGGAGAGGTGATGCTAGTCCGCAAGGTGGCCAGGATGTGATCTTGAGGAATAATGGGTACTGGCTGTTCCTCAGACTCCAATTCAGGACCATGCTGCCTGGACAGCGTATCAGATTTTACATTCTTAGAGTCAGGTAAATAGGAAACAATGAAGTTACAGCGAGAGAGAAAGAGGGCCCATCTGGCCTGTCTAGGGGACAATCTTTTAGCTTCTGAAAGGTACAACAAATTCTTGTGGTCAGTTAGGATGAGAATCGGTACCCTGGTGCCTTCCAACAAATGACGCCATTCATGTAAGGCCAGGATATTTGCCAATAATTCAGTCACCAGTCTCATACACTGATTGCACCTTAGTTAATTTTTTAGAAAAGAAACCACATGGCTTAATTGGTTGACCCGGACCAGACCTTTGCGAAAGAACTGCCCCTACACCAGTATCTGACGCATCCACTTAAAGTATAAATGGTAGGTCCACCTTGGGGTGCAACAGGACTGGTGCAGAGGCAAATGCTGCTTTGAGTGCCTCGAATGCCTCCTCAGCCTCCTTAGACCACTCAGATGCCTTAGCACCCTTATGTGTCAAGTCTCAGAGGGGTTTAACAATTCTGGAAAAGTCACAGATAAATTTACGGTAATAGTTTGCAAAGCCAATAAACCTTTGAATAGCCTTGAGGCCCTTAGGACGCGGCCAATGAAGTACCGCAGACAATTTCTCCTTATCCATGGAAATGCCCTGACTCGAAATAACATATCCAAGGAATGGGACCATGGATCTGTGAAACTCACATTTGTCAAGTTTACAAAATAATTTATTCTCCCTTAATCGCTGAAGTACGGTAGCTACGTGCAAGAGATGAGACTAAATCGGGAGAATAAACTAAAATATCATCAAGATAGATGACTACACAGGACTGCAACAAGTCACGGAGAACATCATTAATTAGTTCCTGAAATACTGCTGGGGCATTACACAACCTGAATGGCATTACTAAGTACTCGTAGTGCCTATTGCGAGTATTAAAAGCGGTTTTCCACTCATCACCTTCCTTGATGCGGATGAGGTTATAGGCAGCTCTTAGATCTAGTTTAGTGAATATCGTCGCCCCCTTGAGATGATCAAACAGTTCGGTGATGAGTGGAATAGGGTAGGCACTTTTAACCATCAATTTATTAAGGACCCTATAGTCAATACATGGCCTTAATTCTCCAGACTTCTTTTTTATGAAGAAAAATCCAGCACCTGCGGGCGAGGATGACCTGCGAATGATGCCCCTCTCTAGGGCATCAGAGATATACTCCTCCATGGCCACATTCTCTTCACATGAGAGGGGATACTTTCTGCCCCTAGGAGGGACAGCAGCAGGCGCAATATCAATGGCACAGTCATACGCCCTGTGCGGTGGCAAGGTGCTAGCCTCTCCCTTACTGAAAACATCTCTGAAGGATTGGTATTCAGGCGGTAAGGAGGGAGAGGTACAGAATATTCTCTTAGGTTGGCGCAGACAGTGATTTGTACAATGCTCAGACCAGGCCATAATCTCACAGGAGTCCCAATTCTGGGATTATGTGTTCTTAACCATGGGAACCCCAGAATGACCGCATAATGGGGTGACTGGATAATTTGAAAGGACAGGGTTTCAAAATGTAATGCCCCGGTCTGCACGGAGAGGGGACAAGTCGCATGGGTGACCTGGGGAGGCACCAAAGGTCGCCCATCAATGGCCTCAATTTGCATAGGATTGTCTAGTAATACCAACGGGATGTTATGTAATGCAGCAAACTCCTGGTCCATAAAATATCCCGCTGCTCCAGAATCTATCAGTGCAGGTATTGTAATGGATAATTTGGAGGATGAAATGATCACCTCAACCACCGGTTTGGAAGGCACAACCTCTGGGGACTGCTGAATACCACCTAGGACCTGTCCCCTAAGGAAACCTAGGTGCGTGCATTTCCCGGCCGCGTTGGACAATTACACAACAAATGACCTCCCTTCCCACAGTAAAGGCACAGGCCATTCTTACGACGAAATGATTGTTCCTCCTTTGTGTCTAGTAAAGCCCACTTGCATAGGTTCGGTAGCTTCAACCTGACCAGGAGGCATGAGAGGACAGGGAGGCATGGGTGGGAGAATATTCTTGTGCCACTGCCTTGTAGGAGACCTTGGTTTACGGTCCCTATTCTGTGTTCGTTCCCTGATCCGAGTATCAATCAGATTGACAAATTCAATGTACTTGTCCAGAGATTCAGGTACTTCCCGGGCCGCAATCTCATCCTTAATACGGTCATTTAAACCTTGCGCAAATGCCGCCACCAACGCTTCATCATTCTATCCCAACTCAGCTGCCAGGGTACGAAATTCAATGGAATAGTCTGCAACTGTACGGTTGCCCTGTCGGATATTCATAATTTGCTTGGCAGCCGAGATATTGCGCCCAGGGATCTCAAAGACACTTCGAAAGTATCACGGTGCCCGTGATTGCTCTTCTGTTGTGTCTATCACCAGTAGGGGGCTCCCCATTGGCTGGCTATCTTCAGCCCACCCTGTATTGCCTATTTAAACCTAGTCTGGGCACCCTTTGGTTGCCCTTTCGTGTTGTCTCTATGCTGTTTGAGTCTACACCTTATTCCTGAGTATCCTGGGCCCCTGCTGTGTTCCTGCGACCTGTGTTCTACTTGTTTCAGTGTTTCCAGTCGTATTGTTCCTGCTTCCGTCTGATACGGTTGAGCCACCTCTTCCTGCTGCCAGTCGCCGCCGTTGTTCCTGATTCCAGTTAACCGTCTGCCTGCCTGTTCCTGCTTCCATCTGCTGGTTCCTGTCCTGATTGCCTCCAGTTAGCTGACGTTCCTGAGTCGCCCCGGCGACTTTTCTATCTTGCCGGTTTACAGTACGCGGGTACTGGTTGCTTGACAGCTACCCGGCTGTCTCAGTATGTTAGCATTCCACGTACAGGGTACTGGTTCGCTCCTCTAGCCACCCGGCTGTCTCAGTATTGTAAGCGTTCCACGTACAGGGTACTGGTTCATTCCTCTAGCCACCCGGCTGTCTCAGTATTGCCAGCGTTCCACGTACAGGGTACTGGTTCGCTCCTCTAGCCACCCGGCTGTCTCAGTATTGTAAGCGTTCCACGTACAGGGTACTGGTTCGCTCCTCTAGCCATCCGGACGTCTCAGCATTATAGCGTTCCACGTACAGGGTACTGGTTCGCTCCTCTAGCCATCCGGCCGTCTCAGCATTATAGCGTTCCACGTACAGGGTACTGGTTCACTTCTCTAGCCACCCGGCTGTCTCAGTATTGTAAGCATTCCACATACAGGGTACTGGTTCGCCTCTCTAGCCACCCGGCTGTCTCAGTATTGTATAGCGTTCCACGTACAGAGTACTGGTTCGCTCCTCTAGCCACCCAGCTGTCTCAGTATTGTAAGCGTTCCAGGTACTGGGTACTGGTTCGCTCCTTTAGCCACTCGGCTGCATTGCAGGATTGATAGCGTTCCACGTACTGGGTACTGGTTTGCTCCATAAGCCTTCCGGCTATGTTGTGATTCTGCGTTCCACGTACTGGGTACTGGTTCGCTCCTTTGCTGCTTAGCGTCTTGGCAGTCCATCTGTGAGGGCATTGGTTTTCTCCTCATCCATCCGCAATCCCTGCTGCCGACTGCTTACTTAATGACTTAGCCTCTTGTCTATGTAGTGACTGTTGCTCCACCTTCCAGTCACTGAGGCTTGTGGTTACCATTATCTCCTGTCAATTGGCTGCCTTGCCCGGTATATGGTAAGGCCGGTAGAACCTGTCCTGTCTCATGGGTTGCCTTACCCGGTATTGGCGAGGCCGGTAGAGCCGGTGTTTATCTCCTGTCAATTGGCTGCCTTGCCCGGTATATGGTAAGGCCGGTAGAACCTGTCCTGTTTACTTGGGTTGCCTTACCCGGTATTGGCAAGGCTGGTAGAGCCAGTCATTGTCTCCTGTCCAGCGGCTGCCTTGCCCGGTATATTGGCAAGGCCGGTAGAGCCTCAACTCACGAGTTCCAATTCCTTGGCTGCCCTGCCCGGTATATCGGCAGGGCCAGTAGAGCCAACACTGCTATTGTTTGCATTATATTCCTGTCTAATAAAGATATATGTGTGTACGTGTATGAGACCATAGCAGATAGCCCTTTATACTGCGTGCAGACATTCGAGTTAACCACTGTCGGTGCCTGGACTGGGGTGGCCACTGATGATAGAGCGGATCTGTCCAAGTGTGCGGTCCGCTCCAGCATAGTTTGCACCGCCACTGACAGTTGATCCAGACGTTGCTCATACATATCCATTCTCCAATCTATATTGACCGAACTACCTTCACCGGACTTGTCTGAGGTCATTGGCCCTTTCGTACTGTCATGGTTTTTTGATGAACACTCAGACAGGATGGTAAGGTTAAAATGACTTTATTGAATGAGAGCATACAAGGAATAAGGCCCTGAGGCCCACAAGGCAAATCAAACAGCGATATATAAATACACAATAGGAAGCAGCCTACAGTACTGGAACAACAGATTACAAACTGGTAGTAAAGACTCTGGCAGGATCAGTGAGGTCGAAGGCAACCCGTTCGAGAGCTGACCATAGGTGAGCGTACACCGGAGGTGCACATGTAATAGGACTGGCACTGCCCAGACACCTGGGCACTGAACCCGGAGGAGCAGGACAACACTGGCCCAAACTGTATGATATGGTAATGAGGCAACTCTGATGCAGACTGTATGATATGGTAACGAGACAACTATGACCCAGGCTCAGGCCGCATATACCGGGCAACCGTGGAGTGGCAACACTACCCTCTGGAAGGGTAATGGAGGCCAAAGCAGCTGCTAGAGACAGACCCTAGAACGCTAGGGGTGGATCGAGGCGACAATAGGAAACTGTAACTCAGCCAGTGACCATACAACCTACAGTATGGAATGTACAACGCTGGCTTTAACTCGAGGTTACTGCAGTGAACAGTGTAAGCCCTTAACTGGACTATCCAGGTATCCACAGGGTTAATGGTCAACGCCCAGAGACTTACTAAAACTC
The DNA here is from genome assembly GCA_037306005.1 of Rhinophrynus dorsalis. Taxonomy (NCBI): domain Eukaryota; kingdom Metazoa; phylum Chordata; class Amphibia; order Anura; family Rhinophrynidae; genus Rhinophrynus; species Rhinophrynus dorsalis. Next base: position 185,258,794 of record CM074720.1, on the reverse strand, counting down.
ACAGAGGGAGTGAGCACAGCGTTAAAGGTAGGAAGGCCACAGAGAGAGAGATCAGAGTAACACAGTCAGTGTAAGAACACTTGTACTGGTACTTCGAATGTGCACACTTCCAGCAGCGGTTATAGGAGCAGCTTAAGCCCAAGCTTAGCCTTTGGTCGACAAGGAATAGCAGCACGCGGCGGACCACCACAAACAATGCAAGGCCCAGTATCACGATGACCACAAAGGGTCGCCCAGGGCACAACCGGACACGGTTGGTACCGGAGCCGGTAAACCAAACCAGAGACAGCAACGGAGCGGAACAGCGCCACCAGCGGTCAGCAATGGAGCGGGTCCTATAGCCAGATACAGTCAGCAATGGAGCGGGTTCTCAGTCTGATGCGGTCAGCAACGGAGTGGTACTACAGCCAGATGCAGTCAGCAACGGAGCGGGTTCTCCAGCCAGCAGCAGTCAGCAACGGAGCGGGTTCTCAGCAGGATATGGTCAGCAACGGAGTGGGTTCTATAGCCAGATACAGTCAGCAACGGAGCGGGTTCTTCAGCCAGATACAGTCAGCAATGGACGAGTTCTTCAGCCAGATACGGTCAGCAACGGAGCGGGTTCTCAGCCAGATATGGTCAGCAAAGGAGCGGGTTCTCAGCCAGGATACAGTCAGCAACGGAGCGTAGCAACAGGAAATCAGGAACAAACTCGTAGTCAGGCAGGCCAGGTCATACACAAATCAGCATAAGCGCAGAATAGACTCAGGAACTCGTACACCACGAAAGGGCGCCTAAGGGAGGACATTCCAGGGTATATAAAGGCAAGCCCTAGTGGTAGCAATTAAGATCAGCCAATCAGAAGGCAGCAGAGAATAATAATGTCGCCGCTCAGCACCGGAAGCACGGGCACCATGATATACACGGATCAGGAAGTAGCCACAGCCAAGGTCACAACCAGAGCGAGTAGTCAGACAAACCAAGGATCGAACACCAGGAGATAATGTAAGCTAAGCAAGGGTCAGAGGAACAAACTAGATGCACACAGGAACACCATGAAAAGGGCAACAAGTCCTAGCCTCAATGAGGTTTATAAAGCAGCAGAAGGAGGCGGGACCCCAATAGGCCCATAAACAGGCGTGACTATAGCAATGGGGAAGTGGCCGGAGGCCATGCCGCCTGGCGGCCATACAGAGGTAAGAGCACAGGATCGCTTAGGCCTCAAAGGGAGACTGTGATAATAATCCCATTGGTATACAACCACACATATTATTATAAAAAGCTATACTTATATATATAAAATATTAAAAAATTCATACTTAGCCATATATGCTTTCTTTTATATGTATATTATCCAAAACATGAGGAGAATCTCAGAGGAATTTTTCAAGACCTATGGCAGATGCCAAAGGTCTAACACTTCATTTAAACCTCCCAGTGCCAGTGTAGTAAGAGAGAAGATACAGAAAAATTCTTTCTTGCACAAATTAGAGGATCAGAACATGGGACAAAGTCAATTCCTATGACCAAGAAATTCCCTGTACCACCTTTGGAGCAACTACTAAAGTGTCTAGGGACACTATGTTCCTGAGATTGTTTGAGGATACCTCTCCTATGTTCCCCTAACCTTTCTCTTAATGTTCTTGTGGTACGTCCTACATAATGCACCCCATTAGATTAGAACCTGAAAAAAAACCTTTTTCTTGTCATCCATAAATTGACAGTTGAGACAGGATCGAATGTTGCACTTAAATTTGCCTTTTGTATTGTTTAATGTTATCCAATTAGAGCTCACCTGTTCTTGGATGATTTTCTTAGGCTTACTTGGTACAATATGAGATAATGTCTCTGGCCTTTCTAAAGATCACTGTACTTTGTCTGGGATTTCTTTATTTAATAAAGAATCTTCTTTTAAGATATCCCAATTCAAAAACTTGTTTGATCTGTTTGGCCGATGTACTATATTGGGTGACAAAAGCAAGTTTGTAGTCTGTACTTTCCCTTTTCTTAGGTTTAGGTAGCAATAGTCTCTCCTGTTCAGATTCCTTGCTCTTAAAATAGCCTGGTCCAAAGGGTCGTTATATACCCCCTCTCCAAGAACTTTTTCCATAGTCTGGCTCTGATTTTCAAATTCTACTATTGTGCTACAATTTCTTCTTAGCTGGCTAAATTGACCAAAAGGAATATTTTGCTTCCATTTACCCAAATGGCAGCTATCAGCATGCAAATAGTTATTATTGGAGATCGGTTTAACATACCATACTTTGGATCTGACCATTTTCAACATATAATTGTAGATCTAAAAACTTCATATTCTGGTCCACATATTCTGAGGTGAATAGTATACCTCTTGAGTTGCTATTAAAAAATTCCACCATTTTATTTGGTTCTACCTCATTACCATTCTAAATCATGATGACATTGTCAATATATTGACCATAAAAGACCAGGTTTGCTCCCCATGGTTTACTAGATCAGACTTGTTGGTGTTCTCAAAAACCCATAAACAAATTTGCGTAACTGGGGGCGAACCTGGTCACCATGGCCGTTCCCTTGGTTTGTAGGTAGAATTTTTCCTGATAGGTGAAGTAATTATGTTGCAGAATGAATTGAACCCCCATAAGGATAAATTCCTGTGTGTGTGTGTGTGTGTCAGCCATGTTTTTTTTTTTTTTTTTTGTTCAGGCAGATTTTGAGGGCGGGCATACTCCTTGCAGGCCTTTGGCCCCTGCCTACTCCTGTGAAAACCATGCTGCTGTGTATGTCCAGGACATACACAGGACATATTTCCTCCTTTCTGCCGCTGCTGGGCATGGAGATGTAGGTTTTTCACTTGCCTTTTAGCTTCACCTCCTGGGAGGTGGATTTGAGAGGAGACTGAGAGCCAGATGGAGGTTAAAGAGCAAGACAAGCAGACCACTCTAAGGGTTAACAATAGTCAGGTATTTCTATGTACTATTTCAGCTGTGTATCTCTCTTGTACCCACTGCAAACTGTTTGTATAACCCTTTGAATACCAGAGAGGAATGCATCACAATGCTTTGCAATTCATTACATACCCCTCTGGCACTCAAAGTGTTAAAATATGATATATTGTGTCCCTAACCATCCATTCATATAGATGGAAGACCAATGTTTACTGTGAGGGAGCATGACCTAACGGCAAACTTAACATATATTGCAACATACATGAAACTACAGATATAGAATTTAAACATATAATAGATATGTGGCATCTACACGTGTAAATCAGCCCAGTCTGAGATAATTTTTTCTTTGTGAAAAGGGAGCTACTATAGTGGACGTGCATACAGTTAAGGAACAGATGTTGGTGACACTTAAGCCTGCGACATTAGAATGTTGCACTTTTGTTGCACTTTTGATCCAGGCAACATTCTGATATCTCCCTTTTCATTAAAAGTGCCATGTTGTGGGTCACCAAATAATGGGCGACATTTCAATAGTGAACCCATTTCTGTACATCTGTCTGTCCCACTATTCCTTTACCAGAGGGGATTTTCATTCATTTTAATTCATTTTTAATTTTTTCTTTCATTTTACTTCAGTTAAACTCAGGTTCATTCACTTTTCTATTTTATTCATTTTTTTTTAAAGGGATAGTAATGGATGATTTTAATAAAATTGAATATTGTAGATATTAAAAAAAAAAGTAATTGATGCCAGTCCGATCTCTCAAAGCTGAAATAGCACAATCTAAATCCAAAAACTTTAATAGTTTAGAGTCTCTGTTCCACTCCGGGGGGGTTTCGGTGCCTTATTAGGCTTCTCTATCTTCCGATATCAGTGTTGCTGTTGTGTGCTGGCTGGAGTGTGATGGGACCGCAAAAGCCGGTTGCTAGTCACTCGCCAGGAGGAAGGAAGAAACTACCAATGGCAGCAGGACTGCACTAGCTGTACAAGACTACACACTCCTGGTCATAAGACAGCAATGGCAGGTGGCCGAGGTCTGCTGAGGTTGTGGGACTACACCACTGAATACGTAACCCAGGAGAAACTGCCCAAGGTCTACTGGGGAGAGATCCCAGATAGAGCTGATAACAAATGCTCCAAACATAATACTGACCAGCCTAGGAAACCTGGAGTGACGAAAACAGAGTAGACCAGGCATGCTGACATGAGTAGCAAGCTGAGATAACTGGGAGCAACAGAATACAATGTAGGGAGCAAAGACCCGTAGTCAGAAGTAAGCCAGTGATCAAACAACTGGTAGAGGAGAATGAAAGTCGAGGTCAGGAACACAAAAGCAGGAACCACAGTAGCTGAGATAACCTCAATAATGGAGCAAGGTAACACTGGTGGGTAGAACCTATAAACCTGAGGGACCCAATAAGGTATGAGGGGAAGAGAGAAGACAAGGTAAAGAAAGTGTAAAAAAAAAAAAAAAGACACCAAGTGAGATTTGACAGACCTCTCCCCACAAAAATGAGGATGCTCTATTTCTCTGCAGGAGTACACATAACAAGTGGTTATTCCTTCTCAGACTTGACTCTCTGTGTATCCTTAATAAGCAGATGTGTTAGTGCAGTGGGCTACCCCCTCGTCCCAGCAGTAGGCCCTACAGTCTTTTTGTCTTTTTGGACCTAGTGATCACTAATAACACAGAAATGGTATCCAATATTAAGGTAAGAGAACATTTGGGAAACAGTGATTACAACATGTTTACATTTGAGATCAGTCTGGCAAAGCAAAAATGTATAGGTTCAACCAAAACTCTTAATTTTAAAAAAGCGAACTTCAAATAGTTAAGGGCCTCAATGCGACACATAGACTGGGATATTTTATTTAAAGGCAAAAATACTGAGGGAAAAATGGTCAGAATTTAGGTTGCAGAAATGTACCCAACAGTATATACCAATGGGGAACAAGTGCAAAAGAAGTAAGTCACAGCCAATGTGGTTAACTGCACATGTAAAGAAGGAAATGGCAAGGAAAAAAAAAGCATTCAAATTATTTAAGTCAGAAGGAACTGAACAATCTTTCTTAAAATACAGGGAGTGCAACAAAGATTGCAAAAAGGCAATTAGGGTAGCAAAAATAGATAATGAAACTCGAATTGCAAGGGAAAGCAAGACTAATCCAAAAAAGTTTTTCAAATATATAAATAGCAAAAAACTTAAGAGGGAGTGCATTGGACCATTCAAAAATGAGATGGGTGAGTTAGTTAGTGAGGATAAGGAAAAGGCCGATGTTTTAAACACTTTCTTTGCATCAGTATATACAAGGGAGCAAGGAATGGTAGAAGAGCCTCCGCAAGTAACAAATAAAACAATACAATTAATAGATATTGGGTTAACTCAAGGAGATGTCATGGGAAGACTGAACAAAATTAAGACCGACAAAGCACCGGGTCCTGATGGTATACATCCAAGAGTTCTTCAGGAACTCAGTGCAGTGTTAGCAAAACCCCTATATTTACTCTTTAAAGATTCTATTACCACAGGCTCAGTGCCACAGGATTGGCGAAGAGCTAACATAGTGCCTCTGTTTAAGAAGGGAACTAAAACAGAACCTGGGAATTATAGACCAGTGAGTTTGACCTCTGTAGTGGGAAAACTATTAGAAGGGATAATAAGGGACTATATTCAGGATTACAACACAAAAAATAAGATCATTAGCACGAATCAACATGGTTTTATGAAGAATATATCATGCCAAACTAATCTTTTCAGCTTCTATGAGGAGGTAAGCAGCAACCTTGACAATGGCAAGGTAGTAGATGTAGTATATCTAGACTTTGCAAAGGCATTTGATACAGTACCACACAGAAGGCTGGTATATAAAATAAGGAAATTGGGGCTAGGAGATAACCTTTGCAATTGGATACAAAACTGGCTGAAGGATTGGGAACAGTGTGTGGTTGTAAATGGAAAATTCTCCAGTACAGTTAAAGTGGAGAGTGGAGTACCTCAGGGTTCAGTATTGGGTCCGCTGCTTTTTAACATGTTTATAAATGACCTGGAAATAGATATAGAAAGCAAAATATCAATATTTGCAGATGATACTAAATTATGCAAGGTCATTAATTCAGAACAGGATATTTTCTCTCTACAGAGGGACTTACATACAATGTCAGATTGGGCAAACATGTGGAATATGAAGTTTAATGTGGGGAAGTGTAAAGTCATGCATTTGGGAGGAAACAATCCCAAGGCTACTTATAAACTTAATGGAATAATTTTAGGTGACTCGTTGCTACAAAAAGACCTGGGTATCCTTGTCAACTACAAACTTGGAAACAGTGACCAGTGTCAAACAGCAGTAGCAAAGGCAAACAAAGTCCTGTCTTGCATAAAAAGAGGTATTAAAGCAAGAGTGGATAACATTATTTTGCCATTATACAAATCATTGGTAAGACCTCACCTTGAGTATGCAGTGCAATTTTGGGCACCGGTTCTGAAAAAGGATATACTAGAACTAGAGAGGGTACAGCGGAGAGCAACAAAATTAATTAAGGGAATGGAGGACTTGACATATGAGGAACGACTAAACAAACTTGGTTTATTTACTCTAGAGAAAAGACGACTAAGAGGAGACCTTATCACATTGTACAAGTATATGAGAGGTCAATACAAGGATCTCTGCGGTGAACTATTTATTCCAAGGCCTGATCAGGTGACCAGGGGACACTCCTTGAGATTAGAGGAAAGGAGGTTTAAACTTCAGCAGAGGAAGGGTTTTTTTACGGTAAGGTCTGTCAAATTGTGGAATTCATTGCCCAGGGAGGTAGTTATGGCAGATACAATGGATACATTTAAGAGAAGATTAGATACATTTCTTTCAAAAGGGAACATACAGAGTTATACTGTTTATCAGTAGGCTGATCAGGAAGGTCTGATAAAGACTAATTTAACTGGTAGCAGGAAAGCTATAAAATTCTCAGTTACTGAGGTATGAGGCGAAGGTTGAACTTGATGGACTTGTGTCTTTTTTCAACCTAATTTACTATATTACTATGTTTCCTAAAATTCAGTCTTGCTGCTTGTATACTAAAGGATCAGGTGGATAAGCTTGGATTCTTGATTGCAGGCAAATTTTGCAGCTTCTGTTCCGCCTTGAATGCAGCTGTTTGGGGTTACAGCTTTTGGAGGCTGTCAGTGTGGATGTGGTTAAGGAAGATATTGTTCTGGCAATCTCATCCTTGAGACAAAGGCATATCTGACAAAAGCAACAGCTGCCAGATTTACTAGGAAGGACTCTGCTTTTGTTGCCAAGCATTATACTTTATGGCTAAAGATCTGATCTGCTGTCCAGTCTTACTAAAGGTCCTTGGTGACCCTTCCATAGTTGGGCAAGCTGGAGTAAGCTTTTAGTCATGCCACTAGAGGTAACAGTCAGGTGACTCCTAAACATTCCTTCGTTCCACTGAATACCCTTGATTTTCCATACCCCTGCTCATTTGGATTTGTAGCCCAGGCATGTCCTGCCACAACACCCAAGTTTGCTTAGAAGCCCACAGTTGACAAGTCTACCTCTGCATGACTCACGGTGTTCTGGTCCACTTCAGGCAATAGGAGGTCGCATGCTCCTTTTTCACAGCGCTTGGACACTTTCCATGTATCACAGTCTCCCTTAGGAGGCCTAAGCGATCTTGTGCTTCCTTCCTCTGTTGTGATGTCGTCCTGCACGATTGTCGGCTACTTCCGCATTTCTGACGTCACTAGAATGGACGCTGGTATGTGTGCTTGTTTATGGGCCAGTTCTGATTTGCCTAATTGGTTCCCGTCTTGATCAGCTCCTTTATAACCTCCTTGGGCGTAGGAGTCATTGCCTTTACGTGGTGTTTCCATTAGTAGTCTTCTGTTATCATTGTGACCCGTGTCTGACCTCAAAATCCGCTCTTTGTATGACCCTGGCTTGTCTGACTACCCACATCAGTTTTGACCAGTGCCTTTGGCTGACTAACTCATTCCATGCATTACCCAGCGGTCTGACCGTTCTCATCTGAGTTCCGCTATTCTGTCTTGCTCAGTCCCTGTTACCTCCGGTTGCGATACCTGTTGGAGACTCTACTTGTATAGCTGGTTCTCCAGTGCTGGCCTTTGCACATTTCAACTTCCCTCAGTAGAAACGCAGTAGTCCAGTGCTCAGCACAGTGTGCAGCTCTGGGTAGTAGACTGGAGATCAAAGTCCTGTGTCTGGAGTTGTGTGGGCATTATTATTAATTACTGTGTATTTTCAATAAAGGTGGTTTTACGTTATATATACCTGTGTCTGACCTTCATTTCATACTGGGTACCGTGACACTGTGGCAGATCAGTTAGTTTTGCCAGTAATTTTCATAAGATTACCAGTAATTTTATTCTTGTCCAGCGTTCCTCAAGATCCCATGCACAGATCCTTGATAGATGAGCAGGTTTTGGTACCTGTTCCTTCCCAGGGAAGATTTATGGGAAACTATCCCAACCTCTTCATAGTTCCCCAAAAAAATGGAAGATGCTGTCCCATTCTAAACCTGTGGCTCCGCAATTTTTTTTTCCTTGCATCCCAATTCAGAATGGAGTGTGTGGGCTCCGTCATCACTGCCATGTGTTCAGGGGAGTTTTTGGCCTCTCTGGACATAAGGACGCTTATCTGCATTTTCCCATCCCCATGACGTTCATTGCCCTTACCTGTTGGTCTCCACACTGCAGATCTTTAAAAGGTCATGACAGCACTGTCAGGTTCATATATGATCAGATCTCCTTGACTATGTGGATGACTTTTTGCTAAAGGCTCCTTTAGAACAGCACTGTTTGTTTCTTATTTTTTTTTTATTCTTTATTTAATATTATACAAAAAGACACATACATAAAAAAACCCAATACATTAACATATTCTCCACAAATCCATTTCACATTTAATCCCATTCTTATCCTACATACATTCTTCTTACTTCAATCCCTTAAAATATTGTGGATTTTGGGTATAGACCTTCTCAGTCTAAGTGGGGGGAAAAAATCACTAAATAATCCTCCACGAGGACTGTTACCACACCAATTGTTGCCATCTTGCCCACATTTTATCATACATCTCCGAATTATTACGATCTAATTTATTATAAAATATACTTTTCTGAGAGCAATTGAAATTTGATTTGCTGTTTTATTTCCTCCTGAGGGAGAACCATCTGTTTTCTCCAGTACCTCGCTAAACACATCTTAATTCCAGCCAAAATATGTACTATCAAACATCTCTTAGCTTTTTCCAAAACCAGCATGCCCATATGGAACAGAAAAGTCTGAGGTAACAATACATAATCAGAACCTATCAATTGTTTAAATACCTGCCCCATTTTGATTTTTATATAATGTAACTCAGAACAATCCCACCAAACATGTGTCTGGGCACCCACCCCCCTCTGGCAACACCAACACTGATCTGAAAGCCCAGGGTGGTATTTAGCTAATCTAACCGGTACCAAGTACCATCTAAGAACCAATTTATAATATTGTTCAAACAGAGTGATACAATGGACCACCCGTCTAGTAAAAACAGCTGCTCTATACCACTCCTGAACTGGGAAGGAGGAACCCAAGTCCTCCTCCCAGCGTAACATTGCCAAGGCTTTACCTGGTATATCCATAGCTCCCAGAGTTCTATTGAGCACTGAGACTATGTTTTTACTCCATTGTTGTCGATAAAGACCAATTTCCAGATCAGTTTCAACCCCCTTATGTATACTAAGAAAAGACTTTACTCTTAAATATGTAAAGAACTCAGCCAAAGGCAGATCATAATCACACTGTAATTCTGAAAAAGTAAAAAAATTACCATTAGAGTAGAGATCCAATACCAACTTTATTCCATGCAATTCCCTTAATAAGACTCATGTTTTCCATATAAATGGACAAAACCGGTATTGGAGTTAAGCCAGTAACCAAATTTGTTGGCCTAACCATCCCCTTCTTCTTACTGAATTTATAGTACCAACTCACCAATTTAAACATTATTTGATTTTTAGTCTTCAGCTGTCTAAAGCGATTTTGGTCCAACCATATAAAATAATATGGATCATACCCCCCACTCTGTGCTGTCTTACGACTAACCCAACCTAAATTCTTAACTCTTTTAGAGTTCCAACTCAATATATGTGAGAGCATGCATACCTCATGTATCTTAATCAGATCCGGATATCCCAAACCATGATTATTAATACTTCTCCTCAACACTTTCCCCGGTACCCTGGGTTTCTTTGCGCCCCAAACATACGAGGCCAAAATATTCTCCAATTCCCTAATAATAGCAGAAGAGACTGGTAACGGGATTGTTCTAAACAAAAACAAAATTTTTGGCACTATATATGATTTCACTACATTAATACGACCCAACCATGAAATCTCCAAACCCTTCCAACGTGTTATATACTTTTTAATATCTTCTACTAAATCTGAATAATTTACTACCATAGTATCATGCAAATTCAAACCTATTTTAATTCCCAGATAGGTCACCATTCTATTTGACCAAACCACATCGACACTTCTCCTCATATCATGAACAGTCTCATCTGTCAAATAAAAAAGGAAGTAATTGTGTCTTATTTATGTTTAATTTAAAATTTGAGAATTCACTGTATCTATTAATTTAAGTACCTCCATAACTGATTTAATCGGGTTAGACAATGTTAACAAAACATCGTCAGCATATAATGACACCCAATGATCCACCTGAGCTATCCTAATCCCATTTGTGGCTCCTGATTGTCTTAAAGGGATAGTAATACTTCGTTTCATCTTTATTTTATTTTGTAGGCATTAAAAAAACATGAAGAACGATATAAGTCTTATCTCTCAAACCTTTATGGTTTAAGAGATATTCACAAGCAAAGTATCCCCCCCCCCGTTCAACCAGATCAGAAGGGAGGTGCCAAGGTAGACTGCAGAGAGGGACAATCTTCAATTAAGAAAAGGGAAAAAGCTGAAAAACTTGTCAAGGGGGGAAGGGCTTTCTTTGTTTTCATACAAAGAAGATTGTCCTCTTCTGTTATCTGTCTGGTCATACAACCAGATTCACATCTGAGAAGAGATTGCTTACACTAGGTAAAAGGGGCGGGGAGGGGAAACTTTGCTTGTGAATATCTCATAAACCATAACGTTTTGAGAGATAAGACTTATATCATTCTTCATGTTTTTTTAATGCCTACAAAAAAAAATAAAGTTAAAACGAAGTATTACTATCCCTTTAACAGAGCCGCCAAAGGCTCCATTGTAAGAACACATAACAATGGAGCTAAAGGACAGCCTTTGCGAGTCCCATTTCGAATATCAAAAATATCAAACCCTATATTAAGGCCCACAATTCTAGCTCTAGGGATCATATACAATGACATAGCAAAATCCGCAAATTTACCCACTATCCCAAATGCCCGCAGAGTTCTGGATAAAACTCTCCAGCTTACTCTATCAAACTCTTTTTCAGCGTCTAAAGACATTACTACCGAAGGGATTTGTCTCTGATGTATCTCATCCAAAATATCCAGAACTCTGCGGGCATTATCATCTCCAGCTCTCCCTAAAACAAACCCAACCTGGTCCGAATGAACCAAATCTGATAGTACAGTGTTAAGCCTCTGGGCCGGAATCATAGAATAGATTTTTACATCCAAATTAATAAGCGATATTGGCCTATAATTCATTACCATCATCAGATCTTTCCCCACTTTCAATATAGGAATAACGTCTACCTCCAGCATTTCTGCTGGTATAGATTCTACCCCTACCAGTTTATTATATATTCTTTCTAACAGAGGAACAATTATTGGATGCAACAACTCATAAAAACATGATGTAAATCCATCCGGTCCAGGGGCTTTACCCTTTTTCAGAGCTTTAATAGCATCAACAATCTCTATCTGAGTGATGGATTTATTCAGTTCTCCCAACCTTTCCACTGATAATCTAGGAAGATTCAAGTCTTTCAGAAACTCATCAATTTCCACATCAGTTTTCCCCAAATCCGGCAAATTATATAAAGACTCATAATAGGATCTGAAGAAAGTATCTACTATCCAATATATTCAAATACCAAAAAAAAACAAACTTATATCCTAATCTTTATATTATAATCATAATCCCTCAATTCCCTTCAATCTATTACATATCCCTATAATGATCCCTTGCCCCTTTAACACCTCCCAAAACAGATCCAGCCCCCCCATGCACACTCCCTCAGTAATAAACCCATTCCAAACCTGGCCCCATAATTTCCCTGAACAAACAAAGAAGAATACTTCTATCCAATGCTTAAGCCTTTGTAATTCACCCTTAATCTTTCAACAAACCCCAGGACAACAATTTCAGTCTTGCCTGGGCCGGACATGAATCTCTATAAGCAATAATCAGCTTCATGGGAAAGCCCCATCTATAGCTGATCTTATTTTCCCGAAGACAAGCAGTAATTTCATTATATGATCTTCTGACAGCTCTTGTCCCAGCAGAAATGTCTGAATAGATCAACAGCGATTTATGCTTAACGTTGTTTTGAGAGTTCAGTCTGAATTCTTTCATAAAAAGATCCTTTACTTTATAGTTATGAAAACGAACTATGATGTCACTAGAACCAGAAGTAATATTTTGTGGTTTAGACAATCTATGGGCCTTTCAATTGGCGCCACTCCCAGAATTGCAGGGTCCAGCTAAGACCTCAAAAGATCTAGCAAGTAATCCTCCAGGTTATCCACTTGGTCTGGAACCCCCTACTTTTAATATTTTGTCTCCTCGCCCTATCTTCCATATCATTTACTTTGAGCTCCAAATTACTTAATTTACTTTCCAAAGCAACATTTTTAGCCACTAGATCTGCATTTTTCCTTGTAAGTTGCTGAACCTCCTCCGCCATGATCTTACGAATTTGAGTTATTTCCTCCTTGAACACACTTAGGTTATTCTCCAAGTCAAGCTTGATCTTCATATAAAGATTATCCAAGGCCAGATGTAATTGGGCAGACGATATTACACTAGGGGGTTCACATCCACTTGATTCCAATGACTGACCCAGTGACTGCCTATTAGGTTTGTTTGCTGTTCCATGATCACTGACCTGTGAGTTAGGGGAGTAATAAGCGCTTATAGGATGAGAAACAGACCTATCAGCCCTTTCTTTTTCCTGCTTTTTGTTTTTATCTGTCTTGGGCTGCATAATGTAAAGAGAGGTTTCAATTTAACTAGTACTGGAGTGTTAGTACTGATAGATTACTATATATCATAACCAGTAATCCACACCCCCCACGGCACAACACCAAAAGAACAGAAAAATGAACAAAGTTGCTACTATCCAGTACAATTTTATCCTCTCTTCTTTTTTCCTTTAATTTCTTTTTTGATTCGGGGACCTCAAGGGAATATAATTAGCCAGGATAGTTCATCTCATTTTCCTGTTCGCTATTTCTTTCCCTCCTTCTCCAACCATTCCACCCCTCCTCCTCACTGCTTCTCCTTTCTCCACTTCCAGTCCCCACTTTTATCACAAAAATTGTAAAAGCTTCTATTTAACTGCTGAAGTGGAAGAAGAGTTTCTTGTAAACTCAGACCATGCTTTATTTGTAGTTCAACCACATTCATGCAGAGTAGAGGACTTTTTCATCAACTTTATTCCAAGAATAAAGTGCTTCATATATATATATATATATATATATATATATATATATATATATATATATATATCAATATACTCACAGTTCTCCTCTTTTATGTCTGGGCCAGTATGCACAGTAATCCTCTTCTCTACCCAAGTCAGACTTCCATTCAGGGTTAATGAATCGTCAGCTATACATCAGCCTTAAGCCAAAGCTGTTTGAACAGTTATGCTGGAAGTAGCCCCTGTTTTTATATTCTTGTAGTTCTTGAAAGGCCCCTTCCTTATTTTCAGAGGCCCCTTGCATACAAGCCTCACCACGCCATAGCAAAACTCCAGCCGGTGATATAATGCAGCAAAGGGAACGCCTCAGATATTACCCTTGCCACCCTGCCGTCCAAATGATCATTCGCCAACTTCCTTGTACCAGATAGCCGTCGGAGCAGGACAGGCAGTAACAAGGTAACGGAGCTCACTCCTCCAGGCTCGAGCACTCAGCCCGCTACCTCCAGCCCCCACAGCCGGCCGATGTTCCGCCCTCCAACTCCAAGCCCTGGGACGCGGCAGCCACGGCACATCGGCCCATTTGAAACGGCGTGCCGCACATAGCACTTGGCATCCTACGCTCCAGTGGGGATCCGCCCTCCAACCTCACTTCCTTCCTCACATCACGTCCTCGTTTATTTCTTATTTTTAAAGAAATAAGAATCACGGTGCCTGTGATCCTTGAGCGACATTCTTACTTCCTGGTTTACACTGGCTGCATTCTTATGGGCTCTGGGCTGTTGCTCCTCCCAGGGTTTGCCTTCAAAAACACCCTCCTGTCACTATACCGGTGCCCTTTCGTGGTGTACCCCGTATCTAGCGTTTTGAAGCTTTTGTTCCTGTTTTCTGTGTATGACCCTGCTCGCCTGACTACGTTTTTGTTCCTGACGTTACTGATCCCGATTCCGTTGCTGACCTAGGTTTGGCTGACTAACTCCTTGTGTACCGAACCGGCTTGGCTGAGTATGTGATTCCATTACCAACTAGAACTGGCTGACTAACTCCTTGTGTACTGAACTGGCGTGGCTGAGTATCTGATTCCGTTGCCTATTGGGACTGGCTGACTACTCTGTGTATTCTGACCTGGCTGGGCTAGTTCTGGCCATCCATTTAGACTGGCTGTATCCTCCGTGTGTGCCAACCTGGTTGAGTTGCTGTGCTTGTCACTATCGGGACAAGCCGTTAGTCTCCTTGGTCCATTAGGGCGATACCGATTACTGACCGACTACGTTACGTGCTCGCTTAGCATAGCGCCGTTCAGCCCCATTGCTCCTTTAGCCATCTGGAGCTTGCTTGGGCCATTCACTCACCAGTGTCTGTGTTGCCTCCGGTGACCCTGTGCAGTAGGGTCCAGTCTAAGCCAGACTTCTGCCCGAGTTGCCTATACTTACCCTATTGGTCTAGGGTCCATTACAGCCAGTGTCTGGTTTCTGCTTCCTCCGTTAACCCTAGCGTACTAGGGCCAAGTTGCTGCCAGATCTCTATCTCTGTTGCCTCCGTTAACCCTAGTGTTCTAGGGTCAAGCCACTGCCAGAGTTGCCCTGTGCGTGCTAGGGCCCAGTCGCTGCCTAGTCTTGTCGGTGTTACCTCATTAACCCTAGTGTTCTAGGGTTTTACCGCTGCCTACGTCTTGTCGGTGTTGCCTCATTAACCCTAGCGTTCTAGGGTCCTCTTGTTGCAGAGTCCTGTCCGTGTTGCCTCCATTCACCCTATCTAGGGTCAGTTCTCTGCCAGAGTCTTTGTTGCCTCCACTCCCCTAGCCCTTTAGGGGTTTGCCCTGCAGCTACCCTTCGCTTATGCCACCTAATGCGGAGTGGGGCTGTTGAGGAGTTCCTGTTCCTGAAGCTTGCTGTTATATCCTGCCTGCTAGTCCTAGCTATTTTCAGTTTTATCAGATTATTACTCTGTGTGTTTTCTCACCCTGACCCGTGTCAGATGTGGAAGGTACTTGATACGGACCTCATCTGGACCTGACTGGGGTATTTGCTTATTATTTCTCAATAAAGCTTTTTAATCTTACCTGACTGTCTGAGTGTTCTTTACAAAAACCGTGACAGTACGAAAGGGCCAATGACCTCAGACAATTCAGGTGAAGGTAGCTCCCAGAACATCCATTGGAGAATAGATGCGCATGAGCAACGTCTAGATCAGTTGTCACTGGCAGTACAAACCATCCTGGAGCATACCGCTCACCTAGACAAACCTGTGCAGGCATCGGTGGCCACCCCAGTTTTGGCACCAATGTCACAAACGTTGAAACCCAGTATGCCTAATAGAGGGTTGTCAGCTACGGCTCCTCTACCATTGAGATATGACGGGGATCCCACCTTATGCCGGGAATTCCTAAATCAGCTAGAGATTTTTTTGGAACTGGTACCCCAGGCTTTTCCAAGCGAGAGAAGTAAGGTCGGGTTCATGATCTCGTTGTTGACTGGTCGAGCGCTAGCCTGGGCAAACCCAATATGGGAAATGGGCAAACCTATCACAGCAAACTTGAACGAATTTATAAGGGCTTTTCGTAGTGTATTTGATGTTCCTGGGCGCGCCACCTCTGCAGCAAAACGATTAATGAGAATCCAGCAAGGCCCACAAACAGTTGCAGATTATGCGATAGAATTTCGCACACTCGCTGCAGAGGTTGGTTTGAACGATGAGGCACTTGTGGCAGCGTTTGCACAAGGCCTAGATGACAAAATAAAAGATGAGATAGCTGCTCAAGATTTACCAGATGGGCTGGACAGATTCATTGAGTTCACTACACTAATCAATACCCGCATAAGAGAGAGGAGTCTCTACAAAGACCGTAAACAGAGGCCAACTACTGGTGGGTTGCCTAACCTAAATTGCCCACCCATACCTCCCTCTCCTCTTACACCTCCGGGTACCACGAGCGGCAGTAGCGACCCTATGCAGTTGGGGTTCACACGCTTATGTAAGGAGGAATGACTGTTCTGGAGCAGACAAGGCTTGTGCCTGTATTGTAGCAAGTTCGGCCACCTGTTGCGAGCATGTCCTATACGGCCGGGAAACGAACGCACCTAGGATCTTGCAGGGGAGAGATCCTAGGTGGAGTATACCAGTCCCCAGAGGGCATCCAGAATAAACCTGTGATTGAGGTCCTGGCATCCTGGGCTGGGTCGTCTTTTGTTTCTACCGCCCTGATTGATTCCGGCGCGGCCAGTTATTTTATGGACAGGGACTTTGCGAGCCATCAGAATATTCCATTGGTGGAGATGGAGTCCCCATTGAACATTGAGGCCATTGATGGGAGACCATTGGTGCCTCCACAGGTCACCCAGGAGACCTGCCCATTGGTAATCCGCATCGGAGCCCTCCATACGGAGACCCTGAAGTTCCAGATCATTCAGTCTCCGCACTATGCCATTATTCTGGGGTTCCCATGGCTGCAAATTCACAATCCCAAATTGGATTGGAGATCCTGCGAGATTCTGGCCTGGTCTGAGTCTGTGAGTCACATTGTTTGCACCAACCTACCAAGATTTTGTGTACCTCTCCCTCCTTACCGCTAGAATACCAATCATTCAACAATGTATTCAGTAAGGGAGAGGCTAGCGCTTTGCTACAGCATCGTCCTTATGACTGCGCTATTAATATTGTGCCTGGTTCTATGCCGCCCAAGGGTAGAACCTATCCATTGTCCTGCAAAGAGAATCAGGCAATGGAGGAATATATCTCTGATGCCCTAGCCCGGGGGTATAATTCGTAAGTCTTCCTCGCCCGCGGGGGCTGGATTCTTTTTTGTGAAAAAGAAAAATGGGGATCTCAGACCCTGTATCAACTATAGGGGTCTGAATAAGATAATGATCAAGAACGCCTACCCCATTCCACTCATAACAGAATTGTTTGATCGGCTCAAGGGCTCTTCCATTTTTATCAAACTCGACTTAAGGGTGGCTTACAATTTAGTCAGAATAAAAGAAGGTGACGAGTGGGGATCCGCCTTCAATACTCGGACAGGGCATTACGAGTATCTAGTGATGCCCTTTGGGTTATGTAATGCCCCGGTGGTATTTCAAGAATTCGTCAATAATGTCCTTAGGGATGTGGCCCGGAGGAACGCTCATGGATAAACCACTCTGACATCCATGCTCCACTATTGTTGCGCAGATTCCATGCTAAATTCCCAGTTAAACCCAGACCTCCCTCAAGACGGGGGGGGGGGTCGTTGAGAGGGGGGTACTATCACGGTGCCCGTGATCCTTGAGCGACATTCTTACTTCCTGGTTTACACTGGCTGCATTCTTATTGGCTCTGGGCTGTTGCTCCTCCCAGGGTTTGCCTTCAAATACACCCTCCTGTCACTATACCGGTGCCCTTTCGTGGTGTACCCGTATCTAGCATTTTGAAGCTCTTGTTCCTGTTTCCCGTGTATGACCCGGCTCGCCTGACTACGTTTTGTTCCTGACGTTAGTGATCCCAATTCCGTTGCTGACCTAGGACTAACTAACTCCTTGTGTACCAAACCGGCTTGGCTGAGTATCTGATTACGTTACCGACTAGGACTGGCTGACTACCCCCTTGTGTACCGAACCGGCTTGGCTGAGTATGTGATTCCATTACTGACTAGGACTGGCTGACTAACTCCTTGTGTACCGAACTGGTGTGGCTGAGTATCTGATTCCGTTGCCTATTGGGACTGGCTGACTACTCTGTGTATTCTGACCTGGCTGGGCTAGTTCTGGCCGTCCATTTAGACTGGCTGTATCCTCAGTGTGTGCCGACCTGGTTGAGTTGCTGTTCTTGTCACTACCGGGACAAGCCGTTAGTCTCCTTGGTCCATTAGGGCGATACCGATTACTGGCCGACTACGTTACGCGCTCGCTTACCATAGTGCCGGTCAGCCCTATTGCTCCTTTAGCCACCTGGAGCTTGCTTGGGCCAATCATTCACCAGTGTCTGTGTTGCCTCCGGTGACCCTGTGCAGTAGGGTCCAGTCTAAGCCAGACTTCTGCCCGAGTTGCCTATACTTACCCTAGTGGTCTAGGGTCCATTATGGCCAGTGTCTGGTTTCCGTTGCCTCCGTTAACCCTAGTGTGCTAGGGCCAAGTCACTGTCAGATCTCTATCTCTGTTGCCTCCGCTAACCCTAGCATTCTAGGGTCAAGCCACTGCCAGAGTTGCCTCCGTGTTGCCTCAGTATCCCCTAGCGTGCTAGGGCCCAGTCGCTGCCTAGTCTTGTCGGTGTTGCCTCATTAACCCTAGAGTTCTAGGGTTTTACCGCTGCCTAAGTCTTGTTGGTGTTGACTCATTAACCCAAGCATTCTAGGGTTTTACCATTGCCTAAGTCTTGTCAGTGTTGCCTCATTAACCCTAACGTTCTAGGGTCCTCTTGTTGCAGAGTCCTGTCCGTGTTGCCTCCGTTCACCCTATCTAGGGTCAGTTCTCTGCCAGAGTCTTTGTTGTCTCCCTGCAGCTACCCTTCGCTTATGCCACCTATTGCGGAGTGGGGCTGTTGAGGAGTTCCTGTTCCTGAAGCTTGCTGTTGTATCCTGCCTGCTAGTCCTAGCTATTTTCAGTTTTATCAGGTTATTACTCTGTGTGTTTTCTCACCCTGACCTGTGTCAGATGTGGAAGGTACTTGGTACGGACCTCCTCTGGACTTGACTGGGGTATTTGCTTATTATTTCTCAATAAAGCTTTTTAACCTTACCTGACTGTCTGAGTGACAAAAACCGTGACACTTAGGTACTTTTGCTGTATAAGATTCAACACTTCTGGTGAGAGACTTCCTGCCTGAAGACCAGATTCTCTTGTTGCTAAACCAGGTGTAATTACAGGTTGGGTGATGGTTACAGATGGCATCCTAACAGTCTAGGGTGCCAAAGATATCTCAGGGTCTCTTGGAAATAGATATAGAAAGCAAAATATCAATATTTGCAGATGATACTAAATTATGCAAAGTCATTAATTCAGAACAGGATATTTTCTCTCTACAGAGGGACTTACATACAATGTCAGATTGGGCAAACATGTGGAATATGAAGTTTAATGTGGGGAAGTGTAAAGTCATGCATTTGGGAGGAAACAATCCCAAGGCTACTTATAAACTTAATGGAATAATTTTAGGTGACTCGTTGCTAGAAAAAGACCTGGGTATCCTTGTCAACTACAAACTTGGAAACAGTGACCAGTGTCAAACAGCAGTAGCAAAGGCAAACAAAGTCCTGTCTTGCATAAAAAGAGGTATTGAAGCAAGAGTGGATAACATTATTTTGCCATTATACAAATCATTGGTAAGACCTCACCTTGAGTATGCAGTGCAATTTTGGGCACCGGTTCTGAAAAAGGATATACTAGAACTAGAGAGGGTACAGCGGAGAGCAACAAAATTAATTAAGGGAATGGAGGACTTGACATATGAGGAACGACTAAACAAACTTGGTTTATTTACTCTAGAGAAAAGACGACTAAGAGGAGACCTTATCACATTGTACAAGTATATGAGAGGTCAATACAAGGATCTCTGTGGTGAGCTATTTATTCCAAGGCCTGCTCAGGTGACCAGGGGACACCTCTTGAGATTAGAGGAAAGGAGGTTTAAACTTCAGCAGAGGAAGGGTTTTTTTACGGTAAGGTCTGTCAAATTGTGGAATTCATTGCCCAGGGAGGTAGTTATGGCAGATACAATGGACACATTTAAGAGAAGATTAGATACATTTCTTTCAAAAGGGAACATACAGAGTTATACTGTTTATCAGTAGGCAGATCAGGAAGGTCTGATAAAGACTAATTTAATTGGTAGCAGGAAAGCTATAAAATTCTTAGTTACTGAGGTATGAAGCGA
The DNA here is from genome assembly GCA_037306005.1 of Rhinophrynus dorsalis. Lineage (NCBI taxonomy): Eukaryota > Metazoa > Chordata > Amphibia > Anura > Rhinophrynidae > Rhinophrynus > Rhinophrynus dorsalis. The sequence continues at coordinate 185,238,394 of CM074720.1, read as the reverse complement.
AGGTTGAACTTGATGGACTTGTGTCTTTTTTCAACCTAATTTACTATGTTACTATGTTACTATGTTACTATGACTGGAGTGGAGAGTCTTTTGTCCATCAGTGTTCTGGAGCGTTTGGTGATTCACCTAGTTTTGCAGTATTTTTCTCTTTCCCTCCAGGGATCCATCCCAACAATGCTACTGTTGTAGACTACATCTATAGCCAGGGAGGGCCATTGAGTATTCAAAAGAATTACCAAAATGGGAGGGGCTCAGAGAATGATCAAAAGGGCAATGGTTTGTTCTACAACTAGGGGTCTCCCTAATAGTAAAGTGTAATCCAGTTGTGGACCCCTTACTCTCAGTACTTAGGTAAACCGTAGATAAAACATCCTCTGATGAGGCCCAACAAGGCCAAAACGTGTGTATGGAGTTAGTTTGTGTTCCCGTGCAGAGGGCACTTGCCTGTAATTTTGGAACCAGTCTACTCCTTTGGTTGGGCTATTTCTCTACCATAATGGCACTACATGGATAGAATGAGATACGTCTCTCAATGTGTTACATTCTTCTGCTCCTCATGCCAAATTTAGTCTTCCTAAGAACTTTTCTGGCACTTTATGTCCCTCTGGTTCTGTGGCCCGTATACAGCATCCAGGCCCCTCTTCTACTGAACAGGAACCTGCATGGGTTAAAGCCTTGATCTCGTCTATGGGTAATATACTTTCCTTTATTCTGAGGATCCTTAAGCCATGGACACAGGATTGTCCTATTCCCCCTAAATGATGTTTTAGTGATATTGATGGGGGTCTTGTACCCTGGTAGGGGATTCAACAGTTAAGGAAGGGGATTTTGATGTATGATTTGGATTCGCCTTTCACCCATAAGGATTCTTTTGAGTATGACCCTGGCTCTCTGTATGGATCTTATCCAGGCTGTTCCTGAAGGTCCTGTAAGACGTCAGGCTTCTGTCCTTCATTCCCTTATATATTTAAGAGGTGAAAATGGGAAGCCGCTATGTTTTCCTCATCACCATTCCTTTTTCCTTATCACCATCACCTTTTTAAGTTTACAGCTTTGCCACTTGCAGATGCGGCGACACTTAAAAACCAGACAGATAAACACCTGAATTCTACCCTAAACACATTATTTCTTCAAAGGTGATGCCAAGGGTGATAGCAGGGGACCCTCAGTCACAATTGTCATCCCCAGCCAGTCCCAAAGAGCAGCAAGAGACTGGTGGTGATGATGAGACTGAGGGCGATGGTGGAGCAGTTGGTGTGGAAGAGAACATGACTATTTTTGTTGGAAAGCAAAAAGTCATGAGAGAAAGAGATGGAAACGTGGTTCAGCATCACCACCACCATCAGCAGTGACATTCAGGAGTTTGCTGCTATTGTAATTCCTTCTGTTGAGTCATTAGAGACAGACGGTCATCTGACATAGCAGCAGGATGATGATGAGAAGGCTAGTGTGTCACACATCGCTGTGGCCAACATGATACATGATAATATGGAGCTAGGACTGGCTACACCTACCACCAATACTCCTAGTTCTAGCTCTAGTGCTGATTCTGATAGAGTAACAGCATCAACTTATCCAGCCAATTAAGTTAATTTTGAGGAAGAAGGCAGCCATTCTTCTCCACCCCTACCTCACTGAAATCATCGGTATGGGAATATTTTTCCCTTGGAGAAGACATAGTGCAGTCAAGAGCAACAGCATTGGGCACTATGTGTGATAGAGGTAGTGGAAAGGGAAAAGGAGGAGACACAACTTGGCACACCTGCCCTCATAAGCACATGCAACATAAACAACACTATGTTTATGTGAAGCATGTGAAAGCCTAACCCCCAAAAAAGAAATTGAGAGTGTCTCCCTGTCCCTCTCCAAGGGCACAAAGAATGGGGGTCTAAATCCCACGGGAAGATGAGAGAAACACAGCCTGGATTTTCGATGATGAACAGAACATCTGCATCATCAAATTGCGCTAGGGTGCAGGAAGATGTACCCACTGTCCCTGCCCCAGCACCCTCGGCATCCCCCCTACTCTGATGTACTATGGTCATTTACAATATAACAGCTGCACCAAAAACCAACTCAGACTGAATACTGGCTGGTGGGCAACTATGGCTTTCCACTGCAGTACGTATCAGTACTGGCCACAAACATTGTTTTGCTTGCCAGTAGACAATGGGGTCATTTTTTCTGCCATACTCTGGGAGCAAGTTTCATATGTACCTCCTCCACCATCACAAATGTTTGATTGCCACTCCAGAGATACATGAATTGCTTTCTGTGATGATGATAACATGTTAAGAAATGTGTTGACAGTGGGTTGTTGTTATTGATGTTACTGCTGCCCATATATTTATATTCTTTGATAGAATCTGATTCCTCAGAGAGATGCTGCTGATAATCATCACTCTGTCACAAATTGGTCACACCATGACAGAATTCCAAATTGTTATGTTTAAAACAGGGGTCCAGCAAAACAGCAAGAATGTGTTCCTCATTGCTTATAATGAACACTATTTGAGTTATTTGAGGATCCTGCTCAAAGCATGTTACCTTGTCCTTCATTAGGTGGTGCATATCTGTGTTATCTTTATTGTAAGATTCATCAGCCATGTTCCTATGTTTTTTCTGCAGTAAATATATCAGTGGGAGAATCTAGCTAATTCCGGCCCCTAAATGTCTAACCAAATATGTTAGTTGCATGATATACTTACTAATGTACTACTTGTACAAAAGTCCTAGCATATACAATGTGGAATTCCTGGTAGGTACCTCCATTTTCAACTGGTGATGGGCTAATTATTACTTTCTTTTATGAAATATAAAGAATTGCAAGCACTGTATGAGTGGCTAAAATGGGCACAGATTTTGCTGGCAATATTCAGCATTTCTCTGGGGGGTTTTATCACCTATTCTCAAGGTGGCTATTATGTTGGAGCTATTATCGGCAGACACAAAACCAGCTTTCAAGGAGAGGGGTACAATCCATTCTTCTATCACCTGCTCCAGTTTATTTAACACGTTAATGGCTTTGTGGAATTGTCTCTTAAAACTCCGCATGCACAAAGTGGAGTGCCAGTGGTATGGGGTGCCCTGCTGCTGTACTTTTAAAATAATGTCCATACCAGAGGCAAGATTACTGGCCATGAACTGATGCTGCAAGCTATTGTTGCCCACTTGTTAGAGGGAAAGACAGTAAGCAGTAACAGTTATTTAGTATGTGCCCTGCCCACTTATCCACATTTCTTTTGTCAAGTGAATTTTCTTTCCATATAAGGTTTCCAGACCCTTGGCCACCACACTAACTACCTGCTCATACAATTCTAGCACAGCTGTCCTTGAAAAATACCTGTGGCTTGGGATATGCCAATGGGGTGCAATCTATTCTAAAAAAAATAAGGCAGCATGTCAACTGCCAACATCTTGTCAACTTTCTCATTCCACAGGTGTAATTTGGGATTATATTTGTGTAGTGTTAGACTCATTCCTGAGAATTAGTAAGTATGAATTTTGGATTACATGACAGAAGAACTGTGTAACTTTATTGTTTTTAAAACATGAGTTGTGTAGTTAGAGAGGGTTTTGGTGGTTGAATGTGTGTGCTCTCTACGACACTTGTCATCTCCTACAACAAACATACTCCTCTGCAGCAGGAGCCATAGGTGTTGTTTCAAATGAACAAATTCTTGACGCAGTCTCTGACACATCAGCGTCACTACTTCTATTATGTACCCCAGAGCCACAGGAACTTTTGAAGTTCCTAGATGTGGCACCTTTGACATGTTTATAGTGTGTCTCCCAATCAGACATGTGGTTGTGTTTCAGGTGGAATCTCAATAAGAAGGTTCCTAGGTGTGAGCCTGCTTTCCCCCTGCTCACATGCTTTTTACACAGACAGCAGAGGGCAACATGTTTAGCATTTGTATTGTGAGTATCTGTCACAGTACCTTGTTTCCAGTGCCACCGCTTCAGCGACACTCGGCGTCTTTCCACTCGTCATCTGCAGGCAAGAGGCTTCAAGCATGCTCTGTTTTATGTGTGTTTCTTTCCTGTAGTCTCCTCCTACCCACTTCCTCCCTCTAGCTGCTCCTCCTACCTACATCCTGTGGAGGGGTTTAAAGGGCAGACTGAGTCCTGACTCTTTTTCTAGTATTCCTGATTCCTGTGTATGATCCGGCTTGTCTGTCCATCCATTCTGGTTTTGACCTGTGGCTCTGTCTGACTATTCTCCTTGGCGTTCCAGTTTGGCTCAGATATCCTTTCTGGTGCAAACCTGTGGCTCTGGCTGACTACCCGCTTCATGTATGACGTAGGCTTGTCTGACTACCCACTCTGGTGTTGATATTGGGCTCTATCCACTGAGCATCCAGCATTCCATTGCTTCTGTGGATATCCTTTCTTTTGCAAACCTGTGGCTCTGGCTGACTACCCGCTCCATGTATGACTTTGGCTCGTCTGACTATCCTATCTGGTGCTTACAAGAAGGCTCTGTCTGTTCACTCAGTTTGTTGGTTCCGTTATTCAGACATCCTTCCTAGTACTGACCTGGGGCTCTAGCAGACTCCTAGCTACTGTCTGCAGGCTGAGTCAGTATCTCTTGGGCGTTACCTTATCACGAGACTCCAGTGGGCTGAGGCCTACTCTCGGACAGTGTGGTGCAGAGATTGGGAGTCTGCTATTCCTGATACAGTGCTTGCCGTTTCAATCACCCACTGTGTGTTTATTTATATATTTCATTACTGTCATTATTCATTATACTGTCATAATAAAGGTTCTATTAACTATACCGTCTGACTCCTGGTTTTGCTTGCCAACCGTAACAGTACGTAAGGGTCATGACAACAGACTGTGATAGTGATCCTCCTTTACAGAGAATATTTGACAGAATGCAGGATCAGTATCAACGTATTGATCAGTTGGCAGGTGCCTTGTAGACCCTGCTTGGCAGAACCGCTCACTGGGAACGCTATAACCTGCAGCAGGTGGCCACCCCAGTTTCTCCTTCGGCACCTACAGCTGCTACCATCTCTGATGCAGGACTGGTCAGAGGGTTAACTGGATCCGCTCCACTCCCACAACGCTATAGTGGGGAGTTATGTCGCTGATTCCTTAATCAGTTGGGCATATACCTCGAGATGCTTCCTCATGCCTTCCCTACTGAGTGCAGTAGGGTTGGACTTATAATTTCTCTCCTGGCTGGCAAGGCATTGGCTTGGGTGAATCCATTATGGGAGACGGAGAAACCCATATTATATGATTTTACTCAATTTGTGGATTTGATGTGCCAGGTCGCAGGACCTTGGCTTCCAAACATCTGATGACTATCCATCAGGGTAACTGCACGGTTTCAAACCCTTGTTTGGTTACTGGAACTGCTTTGGTTTGTGCAAGTGCAAATAGCCCCCACGGGCGTAACGGGAACCGGCCGGCAATGCAAGAGCTAACAGCCTCCTCAAGCTTAGTCGAATGCTGGAATATGAATGCAAGAGCCACTAGCCCCCTCGGGCGTAGTACCGGATAAGCCAACTCTGAAGCCTTACTGCCACCACTCTGTATTACGGATACAGCCTTAGGCGCCCAAACGACCCAAACAATGTGACTACTCTGCAATGGAGGACTAGAGTTGCCGACAGTGAGCGGCCAACTCAGCAGCAGTATCACGGATATCAAGGCTCGTACTGGAGATAGAGAGAGTGAAATCGAGGCAGCACTGCAAGAGTTAAAAAGCACGTTTCATCGAGGCTTCAGCGCTACTGGAAGGCTCTGCACTGAGAGGAAGGCACACAGATTCACACACAGCTCTGCACAGGTAGCGAAGCACAGCACTAGTCGTGGGTAACACCAGGCAAGGCAGTCACACTGAAGCGGGCAACAGAGACTGATAATGTTGCGGCGGCAACAACTGGAACGCAGGTCACTGGAACAAGCTGGAAGTCGATCTTCGGAGCAGGAAGTCAGCCGGGCCGGGTCGGAGCACGTAGGAGGCAGTCATACAAGCCGGATCATACACAAGCAGGAACGTCAGTCTAGCCGGGTCAGGATCCAAGGGTGGTACGCAGACGAGTCGGGTCATACACAGGCAGCAACACTGGAGAATAGTCAGGACAAGCCGAATCGGTACACAGGAACTCAGAATACAGGAACACAGCAACAGCACTACTGGCTCAGGAACACCACGAAAGGGCATCTGACAGATGTGATAGCCAGGTATAAAAAGGTCATCCGGAGGCAGGTCAAACCCAGTCAGCGAATCAGTGACAGCCACAACTGAGAGTGACAGGAATCACAGGCACTGTGATACCTAGCAGCTGAAGTAGGGTGGAACAATGAGGCCCTGATAGCTGCATTCTCCCACGGGCTTTGCAATTACATGAAGGACGAGACTGCTGCTTGTGACCTACCTAATAGTCTGGATGAGATGATATCCTTTGTCATACTCATAGATGCACGGGTCCGGGAGAGACCGTCATTTAAGGAGCACCTGTGGAGGCATCCTACCAGCATGTCCTACAGTTTTTCTTGCCCACCCTGTCATCCCTCACCTCCCATGCCTCCTGGTTCCGACACTATGGGTGGTGAACTTATGCAGGTGGGGGGCTACCCGACTCTCTGTGGCGGACAGGGCCCATAGTCGGAGGGAGGGACTATGTCTGTACTGCGGTAAGAATGGTCACGTCCTGAAATCATGCCCAGTACGTCCGGGAGACGCTCGTACCAAAAGATTCTGTCGGGGACAGATCTTAGGTGGCATCTCACAGTCCCCTGAAGCCTCTCAGGATAAACCCTTGCTGGACATAGTCCTGTCTTGGGCCATAGAGTCTCTCCCTGTGCCTGCTCTTATAGACTCTGGCGCGGCAGGTTATTTTGTGGACGCTGCATTCGCTGAGCATTTTGGGATTCCTTTACTGCCTCGTGACATTCCTTTGGCGGTTGAAGATATTGATGGCAGATGGCCCCACTTACCCTAAGCATGGGAGCCCTGCATAAGGAAACCACGAAGTTTCAGGTGATAAACTCCCTGCACTATGCTATTGTATTAGGGTTCCCATGGTTACAAAAACATAACCCTAAAATTGACTGGAGCACGTGTGAGATATTGTTCTGGGGGACTCACTGTGAGGAGTCGTGTCTTTCACGTCCCATCAGACTCTCCTGTGCAGAGTCTCAAGGCCTACCGGAGGTCTATTCTCAGTTTTCCGAGGTATTTAACAAAGTCCAGGCCGGAGCATTACCTCTTCATAGACCGTACGATTGTATGATGGAGCTTCTGCCTGGTACTACCCCTCCGCGGGGTCGTGCGTACCCTCAATCTGTGAAGGAGAATAAGGTCATGGAGGAGTATGTGGCTGATGCCTTGGAGAGGGGCATCATTCGGAAATCCTCATCCCCTGCGGGTGCTGGATTTTTTTTTGTAAAAAAGGGTGGAGAATTACACCCTTGTATCGATTATTGGGGCTTAAACAAACTGATGGTAAAGAATGCGTATCCCATACCATTATTACTGAGCTGTTTGACCACCTCAAAGGTTCTACTAACTTTACTAAGCTCGATTTGAGGGCGGCTTACAATTTGGTCAGGATCAAACACGGGTATGAATGGAAGACAGCATTCAACACCCAGAGTGGGCATTATGAATACCTGGTCATGCCCTTTGGCCTGTGCAATGCTCCCGCTGTCTTTCAAGAGTTTAAAAATGACATTCTGTGAGAACTTTTGCAAAGCTGCATTGTCGTTTATCTGTATGACATCCTTATCCATTCTCCAACGGTGGAGACCCACTATGCAGATGTATCCAGGGTCCTTTCGCTCCTGAGAGACAAGTTGTTCTGCAAGTTGGAAAAGTGTGAATTTCACAAAACCCAAGTTACCTTTCTTAGGTACAGGATTTCCGCATCTGGGTTCGCGATGGACCACAAAAAACTTTCTGCTGTGGTCCAGTGGCCTTGTCTGGAGGGACTGAAGGCAATTCAAAGATTTTTGGGCTTTGCAAACTATTACCGAAAATTTATAAGAAATTTCTTGACCATTGTAAAACCTATCATTGACATGACACGGAAAGGAGCCAAAGTGCGGAGGTGAACGCGAGTCCCAATATGGTGAATGGAGACACATGCGTGTCAGAAATGGAACGCAGGAGACGAGTTCCGGCATGACAACATGACCGGAAGAAACGTCATTGTAAACAAAAAGGAAGAAGTAATGTTCTTTTGGCGCGTCCAAGAGGAAGATAAAAGGGCATATTCATAAGGTTAGTAGATGATCATTTAAAGATGAAGTGATATCAAAATAATCACGAAACGCGTTGAGCGAATTTATCTTCTCAATAGTGAGAATTTTTATAAACTTGTGTTGGTATTATTTACCACTTTTATCATATATATTAACACTGGGAGTCATTAGTGGAGCCTAATACCAAGTGTTCTGACGGCGTCCACTGGAAGCTTCCCAGGTGAGGTTGCTGTAAATTTAATTATGCAAAAAGCTTGACATATTTATATGTAATCAAAATTTATCCTTAAGTCTCTATATAGCGAATATATGCTTATGGTGGCTATTTAAAGATATACATATTAATTATTAAATTTTTTAAGTATATATATTTTTATCAATCTTTTGAAACCAATAAAATGCTCCCAGCATAATCTGCACATTGCATTCCTGATGTGTAGTAAGGGCTGGGATCAACATTTTTAATATAAAGCACCAACAAAGCGGGGGAAACCACCACCCTGGAGTGAAGTCTCACAAATTTAGTGCAGGCTTTCAAACTAAGAGGCAAGATAGCCTCTAACGAACATACCACCAAGAGGGAAAAGGTATTCCTAAGAGACATTCTCTGAATTACTATACTTAGAAATATTTTTTTGTGTTGCTTTGCTTTTGTTTTTTCCAAAGTGTTAGAATAGTCTTCTGATGCACTATCTGCCTTCGACAACCTCAAGGCAGCATTCACTGCGGCTCCAATCTTGGTACATCCCAATCCTGCCCTGTCCTTTACCCTGGAGGTTGATGCGTCAGAGTTTGGAGTAGGCACCTTCCTTTCTCGACAGTCAGCTCCTGGAGAGGCTTTACGCCCTTGTGGCTACTTCTCTAAAAAGCTATCTAAGGCGGAGATGGTTTATCAGATTGGTGATAGGGAGTTGCTGGCCATAATCTTGGCATTAAAGGAGTGGCGTCATCTGTTGGAGGGTACAAGTTCCCCCATTTTGATTCTTACAAACCACAAGAATCTGACGTACTTGTCTGAGGTCAAGAAGTTGTCCTCCCGTCAGGCCAGATGGGCACTATTACTATCCAGGTTAAATATTGTGGTTTTCTATCTTCCGGGCTCGAAAAATGTGAAGGCTGACGCCCTGTCATGCCAATTTTGTAGTAGGTCCAAGGAGGAGGTTCCTTCCTCTCCGATCATTCCTGCTGATCGCATTCCGATACGTACCTGCATTACTTCTCCCCTGGGAGAGGAAATACTGGCTGCTCAGGCATCTGCCGCTGCTGAGACTCCTAGTGGGAGATGTTTTGTATCGGCTCAGATCCGTATTAAAATTCTGGAGACATACCATGCTGCCAAAATCGCTGGTCATATTGGGGGTGACCAGTTAATCTGGTCTTTTTCTAGATTGTTTTGTTGGCTGAGCCTCCGCTCTGATTGTGCTGCCTTTACCGCAGCCTGCACCACGTATGCTCAAAATAAGTCTCCTCAACATCTGCCGGTAGGCTTGCTTTAGTTTGTGGCCAATGGGGAACGCCCCTGGTCACACTTGTCCATTGATTTTATGGTCGACCTTCCTAGGTCCATGGGCTTTACTGCAATACTAATGATTGTGGACAAATTCTCAAAAATGGCTCACTTTGTGCTACTTAAGGGCTTACCATCAGTGCAGGAATTGGCAGTGGTATTCCCAAGGGAGGTATTCCGTCTCCATGGTATCCCGAAGGTGATCGTGTCTGATAGAGGAAGCCAGATTGTGTCCCGCTTCTGGAGGTGTTTCTGTGCTCAAATGGGAATTCAATTGGAATTCTCCTCCGCATACCACCCGCAATCCAATGGTGCGGCAGAAAGGTTGAACCAAGCCTTGGAGCAATTTCTCCGCTGCTATGTCTCTGACCACCACGATAATTGGGCTACCCTGTTGCCCTGGGCGGAGTTTGCCAGAAATTGTGCTGTGAACTCTTCCACTCAGAGTTCCCCGTTCTTGATCCACTATGGGTTCCAACCATCACTTCTTGTTACAGTTAACAGCTTACCTTGTTTGCAGCAGCATCTACAGGAGCAAGGCTTTTAGCATACAGCAGGCCTCTGTTTTATCTGTTTGTTTCCTGTAGTCTCCTCCTACCTACTTCCTACTTCCTCCCTCTGAGCTGCTCCTCCTACTTCCTGTGGAGGTGTTTAAAAGGCAGACTGAGTCCTGACTCAGATGCCCTTGCGTTGTTGTTCTTAGGTGAAGTACTTGGGCTCTGTGTGGGACCTGGCTATCTACGAAAACCCACTCTGTGTATGACCTGGCTATTTATGAGAACCCGCATTGTGTATGACCCGGCTAAGTAAGAGAACCCTTTCTGTGTATGACCCAGATAAGTATGAGAACCCTCTTTGTGTATGACCCAGCTAAGTACGAGAACCCTCTCTGTGTATGACCCAGTGATCACGAGTATCCCTTACTGTGATCAATTTGTGCTATTGGCTTAAGACAGACCACTGTTGTGGACAGTAGGTCTGATTGGTGACTGCAGGCAGAGTCACAGGGTCTCGATATAGTGACTGCAGGCAGAGTCACAGGGTCTGGTGTAGTGACTGCAGGCGTGAGTCACAGGGTCTCGTGTGGTGACTGCAGGCGTGAGCCATCGGGTCTTTATATGTGACTGCAGAAGTGAGTCACAGGGGTCCGATATAGTGACTGCAGGCGTGGGTCACAGGGTCTCTTAGTGGTGACTACAGGTGTGGGTCACCGGGTTGCTGCAAAGGTGTGGTGTTGCTGGTTTGACTGATTGCAGGTGTGGGTCAGTTCTCCAGTCCAGCAGTCCTTGTGTTCCTGTTCATCGGATCAAGATTGCTGAGCCAGTGTTCACAGTGGTTGCCTGTTCCAGTCGACGGATCAAGAGTTGACATTCCTGTATCCTGCTGAGACTAACAGGGGCTTCGGCCCAGTCTCTCGCATTGTGGTCTAGCGAGAGGCCTACTATTTCTGGTAGTAGTGTCGCCAGCTAGTAACCCTTTGCTTGTTGTACCACTTATTTATTGCTGTGATTTATTCTAATAAATATTTTGCATTATATTACCGTACTGAATTCTGAGCATTCCTGGGTGCACGTGACACTTCTTCCGGAAACCTTCCGAGCACAAGCTATCCCAGCTTTTGATAAGCATTTGCAGGCACTCCATTCCTTGTGGGTTCGGGTACAGCATACCCTACATGGTTCAGTGCAGAGACAAAAAAGATAGACTGACCCCAGACATTTGCCGGCACCGACCTTCCAGGTTGGAGACAGAGTGTGATTGTCATCCCGTAATTTGCACCTCCAGGTCCCATGCAATAAACTGGCTTCTTGATTTGTTGGTCCCTTCAAGGTGTTGTGCAAGATCAGCAGGTGGCTTACGCGTTGGAACTGCCTGCCAATGTGCGGATACATAATGTCTTTTATGTCTACCTGTTAAAGCTCTTGGTCTGCAACCGGTATACCTCCACTCCTGTCCGTCTTGCTCCCGTGATAGTTGCAGATCACGAGGAATATGAGGTTCATAGTATTCTGGTCTTCCTATGGTTAGAGGACGCTTCCAGTATTTTATCCATTGGAAGGGATATGGTTCGGAGGAGCGCTCCTGGATCCCTGCTGCTGATGTTCACGCTTCTCTCCTGGTGCACAGATTCCATGCACGTTTCCCTGACAAACCTGGTCCAGTCCCTCGGAGGAGGGGTCTTTGAAGAGAGGGTACTGTCACGGTACCTTGTTTCCAGCACTGCCGCTTCAGCAACGCTCTGCGTCTTTCCACGCGTCATCTGCAGGCAAGAGGCTTCAATCATGCTGCAGGCCTCTGTTTTATGTGTGTTTATTTCCTGTAGTCTCCTCCTACCCACTTCCTCCCTCTAGCTGCTCCTCCTACCTACTTCCTGTGGAGGGGTTTAAAGGGCAGACTGAGTCCTGACTCTGTCACCTTTAAGTTGTTGTTCTGAGCAGTTCATTTTCTAGTATTCCTGATTCCTGTGTACGATCCGGCTTGTCTGTCGATCCATTCTGGTGCTGACCTGTGGCTCTGTCTGACTATTCTCCTTGTGCGTTCTGATTTGGCTCAGATATCCTTTCTGGTGCAAACCTGTGGCTCTGGCTGACTACCCGTTCCGTGTATGACTTTGGCTCGTCTGACTATCCTATCTGGTGCTTACTAGAAGGCTCTGTCTGTTCGCTCAGTTTGTTGGTTCCGTTATTCAGACATCCTTCCTAGTATTGACCTGGGGCTCTAGCAGACTCCTAGCTACTGAATGCAGGCTGAGTCAGTATCTCTTGAGACTCCAGTGGGCTGATGCCTAGTCTTGGACAGTGTGGTGCAGAGATTGGGAGACTGCTATTCCTGATACAGTGCTCACCGTTTCAATTACCCACTGTGTGTTTATTTATATATTGCATTACTGTCATTATTCTCATAATAAAGGTTCTATTATCTATACCGTCTGACTCCTGGTTTTGTTTGCCAACAGTAACAGTATCTCCATACTGTAGACTTTGTAGACTGAGGGGTTCCTGATGGGCTACTACTGCTTGTGGGGTTAGATGTTGCTGCAATTGGACTACTAGGAATCAAAGGTGCTGCACTTACAATAGCAGAAGAAGCACGTATAGCTAGGGCTGTGGTTGTTATTGATGACCTGTGTTGCTGATTACCCAACACTAGTGTGTGTTGCTGAGTAGGAGTTAGACTTGGAAGAGGTGACAATGCTGATGATGACTGACAGGATGAATGTGTATTTTTGATATCAGGCATTATGATTGATTTTTCAAACAGCTTATTGACATACACAGTGTTCTCCTTTTCAGTGGTAGAAGACTGAGCCTTTCCTTTCAGCTAATTTTCTGGCCATGTCATCATCTCTATCACTCTCAACTTCAACTATATCTGAAGAAAAGGAGGATCAAAATCACCATCAGTAATTAGGGCATCATCAGCATAACCCACTACTTCTTCCCCACTACTGTTTTAGTCCTTTAGGCTTTTAGAAGACTCAAATATTTTTTTTACTTTTCACCTTACAGGGATCTGTTCAATGGTCCAACATTTCTCCTTTATATTCTCAAGACACTGTTTTGGATTGATATGCAAAATCAAACTACCCAAGTCATTTAGGCTACACATCCTTTTCTCTATTTCCTGCCATGTTTCTGCCACTTCTCCCACTTTTTGCATTTTACTTACATGATAGATCATACTTGCAGCATGGTATCTCTGGATCAAGGTAAACCAGTCCCTCCTTTTCTAAGTTTTTCTGCTAAAATATATGAACTGATTCTTGGTATTTTACTTCTCCAAACAAAATTTTTCAATCCTGCCTGGATAAATTCAAGCCAGCTATTTGGAAATTCTAAATAGATAAATCCATTTAGGTAGGACATAGTTTTTTATAATATTTATTCTGGCCCACCAAGATAGTTATTTTTGCCCTCATTCTTTGAGCTTTTTATTTGTTTTTTTTATATACTCAAGCAATTTATTTCTACGATTCTTTTGTAATCCCTTGGAATAATTATTCCCAGATATATGTATTTTTTTTTTGTAAACTAATCTGTTTATCCATATTGTGAAACTGAACCACAGTTTTGTTAATGTTCAATTTATAATAAGATACACTACTGTATGCTTTAATCTCAATCATTAACCCCTTAAGGACCAGTGCACGCACGCGCGGCCGGCACGTGGTGACCACGGGGCCTTTTTTTTCCCTTTCACTTCCGTTTTAGGGCTCCTGGAGCGGCATGCAGCCGCGCCGGGAGCCCTGAACTCCATGACGTGCCAGGACCGTCACTGGTCCTTAAGTGCCGGACCACAGTGATGGTCCTGGCATGTCAGTGGTCGCGAAGGGGTTAAATTCCTTAGAGATTCAAAAACATCTGTTATAGTGATGTGTACATCATCTGCATTCAAACGTATCTTAGTTTCTACATTATCTAAACAATAACCCCATAATTCTGGTATTTTGTCTTATACGCTCTGCTAGGGGCTCTATTGATATTATATATGGTATTGGTGATAGTGGACATCCATGCCTTGTTCCATTACATGGATCAAACCACTCCAGACAGATACTGGAACTTTCACGGGCACCCAGGAATGCTCAGAACTCAGTACGGTATAATAATCCAAAATATTTATTAGAATAAATCACAGCGATAAATAAGTGGTACAACAAGCAAAGGGTTACTAGCTGGCAACACTACTACCAGAAATAGTAGGCCTCTTGCTAGACCACAATGCGAGAAACTGGGCCGAAGCCCCTGTTAGTCTCAGCAGGATACAGGAACGCCAACTCTTGATCCGTCGACTGGAACAGGCGACCACTGTGAACACTGGCTCGGCATTCTTGATCCGATGAACAGGAACACAAGGCTGCTGGACTGGAGAACTGACCCACGTCTGCAATCAGTCAAACCAGCAGCACCACACCTTTGAAGCAACCCGGTGACCCACACCTGCAGTCACCACTAAGAGACCCTGTGACTCTGCCTGCAGTAACTATATCGGACTCCTGTGACTCACTCCTGCAGTCACATATAAAGACCCTGTGGCTCACGCCTGCAGCCACCACACTAGACCCTGTGACTCACGCCTGCAGTCACTATACCAGACCCTGTGACTCTGCCTGCAGTCACTATATCGAGACCCTGTGACTCACGCCTGCAGTCACCAATCAGACCCTGTCCACAACAGTGGTCTCTCTTAAGCCAATAGCACAAATTGATCACAGTAAGGGATACTCGTGATCACTGGGTCATACACAGAGAGGGTTCTCGTACTTATCTGGGTCATACACAGAAAGGGTTCTCTTACTTAGCCGGGTCATACACAGTGCGGGTTCTCATAAATAGCCAGGTCATACACAGAGTGGGTTTTCGTAGATAGCCAGGTCACACACAGAGCTCAAATACTTCACCTAATAACAACAACGCAAGGGTGACTGAGTCAGGACTCAGTCTGCCTTTTAAACCCCTCCACAGGAAGTAGGAGGAGCAGCTCAGAGGGAGGAAGTGGGAAGTAGGTAGGAGGAGACTACAGAAAACAAACAGATAAAACAGAGGCCTGCTGCATGCTAGAAGCCTCGCGCCTGTAGATGCTGCTGCAAACAAGGTAAGCTGTAAACTGTAACAGGAACCCACCACTCTAGCTTGTGGATTACTAAACAAAACCTTAATTGCTTCAATAATCCACCCTTCAAATCCAAATGAGCATAATGCTGTGAACATTTGTCCCCATCCGACCCTGTCAAACACCTTTAATATAATACTCATACAGTCGGTCAATATTGCTGCGTATAGCTTTGCGTCAACATTTATTAATGATATAGGCTGATAACTAGCTCCATCCGCTGGGTTGTTATCTTTTTTCAAAATTGGTAATATGTTAGCTTGTAGTATCTCTGATAAGGCCTCTCCTTTCTCAGCTAGCTCTCCAAATACTTCTGCCAAATGATCCTTTATCAAGTCCTTGTATTGCTTATAAAACAAATTACTAAACCCATCAGGGCCCTGTGTTTTACATTGCAGCAGCTTTTCGATTGCCCTTACAACCTCCGCTGACTCGATAGGCGCGTTCAACATTTCCAGTTGCCCAGGAGATATTTTTTGTAATACAACTTGTGATAAATATTTTTCTACTTCTTGCAGTATTCCACTTGGCAAGTTATATAATCGTTTATAAAATCTCCTAAAAATCGCACCTATATCTCTGGGGGATCGGTGTATCTCACCACCTTCTTCTATCTTTGATATTCTTTCCTTCACTTTTTTTTTTTTTTTTTAACTTCCTTGTTAGAATGCTATTTACTCTATTTCCTTTGTGATAGAAAGTTATCTGCATTCTCTCCATGTTCTTAAGTGTTCTATCCATCTCTTTGATTCTGATTTCTGCTGTGATTTTGTCAATTTCATCTTGTCTCCTCTTCATAGGAGCCACTATATTTTCATCCTTTAACATGAACACAATCATGTACAGTTCTGCCAAAGATTTTCCTCATGCCTTAATCATATTGTATTTAAGCTTAATTAATATACCTCTCAATACTGCCTTGAATGTACACCAGATTAAACCCTCGATAGACCTTCCTGCTCATTCTTTTGGAAGAAGAATCTTATCCTTTCTGCTATATATTTCTGTTTTTGTACATTCATCAGCAAGGAGTCATCTAGTCTCGTTGTTGTTAATAGCTCCCTTATAAATTCATCCCTAAGATCCAGAAAAACCATGTTGTGATCAGACCATATGTTATTCTTTATATTTATTTTAATAGTATTTTTGACCATTGCGTCATCAACCAGATCTATTCATGAAAACGACATGCGTACCTTAGAATAATGTGTAAAATCTTTCTCATTCATATGATGTAACTTCCATATATCAAACAAATCAGCTTTTTACAATTTTTTCGAAGCTCTTTGTTTAAGCATATTCTTATTAATCTTGTTCTCACCGCATAATTTTTTATCTAAAACACTATCCATTATGCAATTAAAATCACCTCTTAACAAAAGCTGCCCTTTTTTCACTCTCTTTAGCTTTTCCATAATTATACACAAAGTTCTCATTGGCGCATAATTTGGTAGATACACATTTACTATAGTATATAATTGCGCTCCTATCTTACATACCACTATATTATACCGATCTTCCTCATCTAGATATTGATATTCTATATTTACATCCACATTATTTGAAAATATTATTGGAACACCCCTTTTTTTTGTTGTTGTTCCATTGAAGCATGCAAAATCAAACGCACTCTGTTAGTCCACCATTTCAAGTTCTCATTTTTCCTCCAATGAGTTCCCTGTATATACAATATATGAACATTATCTTTGTATCAACGTGTTCAACCCCTGCACGTTTACCAGCCTAACCATATCGGGCTAAACAACACCCCTTCTCTCCTCCCCCCCAAGCGGCAGCCCACCAAGCACAATATACCTTCATCAAATAGACAAATACATTGACATATATACAACCACTAAGTAACACAAAATATATAACATATAACATTATATTATATATTATATTATAACATATAATGATCTGTCCCTAGTAATCTCATCAGGACATGACCATACCAATCACATTATTTGCGACAGGAACCTCAGTTCTATTGAACTCAAAGCAGTGCTATCCTCTAAATCATCCTGTCTATTTTTTGCTCATAACTACTTCACAATGTCATCTCTTTACTTACAGCTCTGTCTGTAATTTCCTCACAAAGTATATAGTGTCTAGATATATTTCTTAAATGATATTAAAATTAATTACTTACTCATATCACTATCGTAACTACACTGTGCACCCATCTTTAGTATTATATTCAGTGTTGTGATACAATCTGTTATATTGCTTATTCAAGAATAAGTTTTACACTCCCACTACCTAAAAAAAAACCTTTAGTGCATCATCTCTATATATACATCTTCACCCTTTGTGAACTGTTTATTAGCTAATCTGTTCCTCCCCCCCCATTGTATTACTAAGATGCCCTTTAAATTACACACAAAAATAGTTAACAGAGGGAGAGAGAGAGAGAGAGATGGGAAGAAAAAGAAACATCTCGTGCCCACATCACTAAACACCTAGTGTTAAATACATATTATATATCAATAAATTGTTTTACAACTAATTAAATTCACACTCCCATCAGTCACGCTCCCTCGATTCCATTACTACATATTTTTCAACTAGATATTCCGCTAAGCAGCAATCTTTATCTACTTAATTGACTTATATATAAGTCCCTTTAGTGGTCATCCCCTCCTCCCTCTGCCCCTGTCACCATTCCACATTCTCTCCCTTGTAAGCTTATCTCTACTATTTCCTCTATACCACACCCTTTATCATTAACCTCCCCTTCTGAACCCTACCTTTTCCTTCCCCTACACCTCATCCCCTCTTTTACTCTCCTCATCTCTTCCCTTGTCCATACCGAAAAATAAAAGTCCGACTGGATTTCCCATCGGTTTAAACCCCTCCTTTGACATTTTAGGACACGGGGAAATGGGGAGAAGGAGACAAGGGTTGACCACTTATCGTCTATAACTTTTATACTCTCCAAGGATGATAATCTACCAAAGATTGCATATATTTCAATCGAAAAACCACCATCTTTACAACCCATTATATAATTTCTCTACTTTTGATCCATGTTTGAAGCTCCAACTGAATTTTAAATGAAATCCGCTTACTGTCCCAGATTACATTTACACAAACAGGAAACCCCATCTGTATCTGATGTTGTTCTTCTGTAATATTTGCAGGGAGGGGACAAAAGTGCTTCTCTTCGTTCCTGTTTGGTAGGATAAATCTTGAAATATGGCAATGTTTGCATATGGACTGTCTCTTAAATTTTTTTATATTTTTGGCACTTAAAATAGCTTCTTTGTATCTAAATGACAGAAAGTTTACTATCACGTCTCTTGGTACATCCGCTCTCAGATGTTTAGGTTTATTCACCCGATGAATTTGCTCCATTGTGCCGTTCAATTCTGTGTTATCTATCCCCAACTCTTTATAATATTGTTGAAGGTAGTCCTTTAATTTGTCATAACCTTAGATTACATCTTCTGAACCTGTCCTTCAGATCGTTCAGTTTTAGCTCTAATACCTCTATCCTTTTTTATATTTATATCTGTCTTTCAGTTTCACTTGTTCTTCTAAAGCAGTCCATTGCCCCTCAATATTTGTAATGCAGTTAGATATAACCTCTATTTCTTCCTTAATTTCTATCGAACTTTTAGTTATCTCCTGTTTCAGCTTAACCAGTTGGTCATCTAAACGTTCTTTTATAAACCCTTGTGATACTGAGTTATCCACACTTCCATCACTGATCGTAGAAACCTCTGCTTGAAACCCATTCTTTTTTACCAGACTGGTTAGGCTTTGCTCAGATAGTTGTTTTGGGGAGAAAAAAGTTACTGCAGAGAGTCTATCTTTTTTTACCCTTTTTTTCTTCTCTCCTTCCCTTATCCTTTTTTGCACTGTTATTTTTTTTAGGAGGCATTTTGTCTTTCCTCACCCCTTTTTCCTTTTCTCCCTCCTTTCCCTCCCCTTCCTCACTATCTTTCTTTCCTCCTTTACCTCCTTTATTCCCCTTCTCCTATCCTACTTTTCCCCCCTTTTATTTCCGTTTCTATTTCCCCTCCCTTTTTTCTTTTCCCTAAAGGCTTTAATTGTTTTCCTTTAGTCTCTCGTTAATCCGCTCCTTTTGTGCAATACACCTTAGATGAGAGCTTTTCACCCCCCTTATTTTACTTTCATTAGAACTCCAAAAATATTACCACACCAGTATATATTTTGTGCTTTTAAATGTTACCCAGTGCAGTTCTACATCTCCGTTGGGCCATTACACTTGTTTTCAATCAAAAGAACAGCAACTTGGATGCTCGTAGACCTTTGTGATGCCGGCATATCCAAAAACAGTAATCCATAAGTACTCTGTAACAATTACACATCAGACTTTCCAAATTCCATGTCAGATCTGCAACGTTAGAAATATGTTTACACTTCACTCTTTCTTGAACCAATGTCCTTTTTGGATTGACTAACACATTTTTCTTACTTAAAGCTGCTTTGGGTAATTTCTATAAGTTAAAAAGCTAGACTCACAGCACGCTACTAGAACGGGCCTTTTCCATCTTAACACTTCTTGATAAAAAAAAAGTGCCAATCATATCAGCACTGCATTAACAACTAAGCTCACTGCCTCTGCATACACTGGAAGTATTCATAATATCTGGATCACTTTACAGTATTGGACCCTTTTCATTGCCCTTTATATTGGCCTTTTTACATAAACCATTACTACTGCCTTTCTTTTTCATTAATTAATCATTTACTTGAACAGAACTAAGCAAATAGTAGCAAAGGAAAACCAAGACACTACTTATCTGTGTTTTTCATGATCACCGATGCTCTAGTCAAGCTCCTTTCATGCACACCAGGGGATTTTCTGCATTAACACTCCTGCAGTACGGTCCAAGCCCCGAGTACATATTCACAGCTAAGCATCTCTTCTTTCAGCTATCGGTGCTGCCTGCCCGGCTTTATTGCACTCTCTGTACGCAATACCCCTGTGGCGCCTTCCTCATCTCGGCGACTCAGCGTCTTTCACGTTCAGTGACGCGTCTTGGTTTGTTGCCAACTTCCTCTTCTGCCGTTTTGCAGCTTAGTGCTCAATCTCATTCACGTAACAGTGCTATACAATACAGATGCGTCTTTAACTTCAGTCCTCAATTGTCCATTCTGTAGCTGCTGGAGTCATAGCACCCATAGCGTCCTCTTTTCTTCCCTCTCCTCGGACCTTCCGACTGACATTCAGCACCGCCTCTCACAACGTAGTCCTACATCATCCCTTCCCGTCTAATGTGTATATAACTATTAAACAGAATTTATTAATTTTGTTATTTTAAGTGACCATTACAAAAACTAGTGTTAATGAAGTATGCAGCTAGGAATGAAGGGGGTCTCCAGTCCCCCAAAAAACAGGCAGAAGCCCAAAGTGCTAAGACAAAACAAACTATAAACCTGCACTCCTCCAGTATAAATGTGAAAAGTATGCCCTGTATTAGGAATGTGTAATAACTGTTGATAAATTTGAGGCTGTAGTGCCCACATTTTTGGCCACAAAAGAGGGGCAAGCTTGCCAGCCTCGCCAAGGTACCTTGTGTGGCAAGTACCTATTCTACACACCTGAAACCCTATCTAAAAATAAAATAAAAATTAAAAATTGCTCCTGAAGATCTTATAGCAGAGTGCTAGCTTCTGATGATATTGTCAGCAGAGTGTTAAACGGGGGACAGGGCCTGCCCTGCTTCCCCAGTGTTATGGGGATGACCCTAACCAATGCACAGGTTTTCTAAACCAGGTTGGCATGTATCTGGAGATGATACCACAGTCCTTCCCATCTGATAGGAGTAATGTGGGCCTTGTGATTTCCTTACTCTCTGACAGGGCCTTGGCTTGGGGTACTCCCCCATTTTATACAATTACCTATTTTATACAATTACCCTAAGTGTGTGGCATCCTTAAAAAGGGTATTTGATATTCTGGCCTGCTCCACCTCGGCTGCCAAGCACCTAATGTCCATCCAGCAGGGTACTAGGATGGTTTCCGATTATGCCATAGAGTTTTGTACTCTGGCAGCCGAAGTTGTTTGGAATAATGAGACTGTTGTGGCTGCTTTCTCTAATGGGCTTTTGTATACGGTTAAAGATGAGATTGCAGCCTGGAACCTTCCCAGTGATTTAGAGGAACTGGTCTCATATTGTATTCTGATTGACTCCCAAATCCATGAGAGACCTTCCTTTAGGGAGCGCCTGCGGAGGCATCACATCCGTTTAACTCCGAGCCTTTCATCCCCACCCATACCTCCCTCTCCTCCCGCACCTCCTAGTTTCGACACCTTAGGAGATGTGGAGCCCATGCAGATTGGGTTCACTCGTCTGTCAGTTGCGGAAAGGGCCTTGAGGAG
The DNA here is from genome assembly GCA_037306005.1 of Rhinophrynus dorsalis. Classification (NCBI taxonomy): domain Eukaryota; kingdom Metazoa; phylum Chordata; class Amphibia; order Anura; family Rhinophrynidae; genus Rhinophrynus; species Rhinophrynus dorsalis. The sequence continues at coordinate 185,216,696 of CM074720.1, read as the reverse complement.
TCCCACATGTCCGGGAAATGACTGCACTTAAGGTCTTATAGGGAACAAACCTTAGGTGGCGTCTCAGCCGTCCCTGGATATTCATATTGATAAACCATTAGTCTTCGTTGGACCCTCTTGGGCAAAAGTTCCATTACTTCAGAGACACTTATTGACTCCAGGGCAGCGGGCCTCTTTGTTGACAGTGACTTCTCCCAGAAGCACTCCATTCCATTGCAGCTCCGTACCACTCCACTTGCCCTTGAGGCAATTGATGGTAGACTCCTACAGCCACCACAGGTGACCCACAAAACCGCTCCTTTGTCTATGGCTGTAGGGGCTGTCCATCACGAAACCCTACAATTCCAGGTAATCCACTCTCCTCACTATCCTGTGATCCTGGGTTATCCATGGTTGCGCAAACACAATCCCACGGTCAACTGGGTAAGGGATGATGTCATGGCATGGTCACCCAACTGTTCCAAGACATGCCTAGTAAAAGTGGGGAGGGTGCTAACCACATCCTTGGTCTTCCGCCTCACTGCCCATGCGATTGTACCATTGATCTACAACCGGGTGCCATTCCACCTCAAGGTTGAGTCTACTCACTTTCTGTCATGGAGAATAAGGCCATGGAGGAGTATGTTGTGGATGCTCTGTCCCGGGGGTTCATCTGCAAGTCCTCCTCTCCTGCCAGGGCCGGATTCTTCTTTGTGAAGAAAAAGAGTGGTGAACTGAAACCCTGTATTGTCTACAAGGGGGCTCAATCCTATCACGGTTAAAAATGCCTACCCTATTCCACTGGTTTCTGAGCTATTCGATCGATTGAAAGGGTCTAAGGTATTTACTAAGCTCAACCTGCGAGGGGTGTACAATTTGGTATGGCTAAAGGAGGGCCATGAATGAAAAACCGCATTTAACACCAGGAGCGGGCATTACGAATACCTCGTAATGCCCTTCAGTCTCTGTAATGCTCCCGTGGTTTTCCAGGAATTCTTGAATGATGTCCTCTGGGACATGCTCCTACAGTGCGTGGTGGTATATTTAGATGACATTCTGATCAATTCCTCCTCCATGGAAAGCCACCACGCAGATGTAAACAGAGTTCTGCAACGATTAAGAGAAAGCAACCTATTTTGCAAATTGGAGAAGTGTGAGTTCCACCACAAACAGGTCACCTTCTTGTCGTACATAATTTCAGAGGTCGGTTTTGCTATGGACCCTGAGAAACTCTCAGCTGTTCTCGAGTGGCTGCAACCCGTAGGTCTCCACTGCCTTCAACGTTTCCTCGGGTTTGCGAACTAGTACAGGAAATTTATTTGCAATTTTTCCTGTTGTAAAACCCCTTACCGACATGACCAAAAAAGACGGTAACTCTACTCACTGGTCCCCGGAATCAATCAGGGCATTTGAGTCACTAAAAGCTGCTTTTGCCTCAGCACTGATTTTGGCACACCCCAAATCCGAGCTTCCATTCATACTTGAAGTTGATGCATATGAAATTGTTGACCATGAGCTTCTGGCAATAATACTAGCTATCAAAGAATTGAGGCATTTGCTCGAGGGAACTTCCATGCCAGTCCTAATCCTCATGGATCATAAGAACCTTACCTACTTGTCTGAAGATAAACGCTTGTCTGCAAGGTGGATGTGGTCTCTTACCTGCCAGGTACCAAAAAAGTCTGGGCTGATGCCCTATCCAGACAATTCTCGGGCGCTAAGGAGGAGAGTCCTCCTAGTCCCGTTATTCCTCCGGACAAAGTACTGGCCACCATACGTACCAGCATAACATCTCCCCTTGGGGAGAAAATACAGGCCGCCCAAGTAGATGCATCTGCTGAGACTCGCTCTGGACGCTGTTTTGTACCTATTAACCTCTGTACTAAGGTACTTTCTACCTACCATAATACTAAGCAGGGCATCTCAGAAAGAACCAGCTTCTTTGGTCGGTTTCCCATCTCTTCTGGTGGCCAGAACTTAGCAAAGATATTGCTGCCTTTGTCGCTGCCTGTTCAGTCTGTGGGCAGACTAAATCACCCCATCAACTTCCAGTGGGCCTTCTCCAACCTATACCCAATGGGGAGAAGCCATGGTCACACCTTGCCATGGACTTCATTGTTGACCTTCCTTTGTCTAATGGTAACTCAGTTATCCTTATGGTTGTTGACTGATTCTCTAAGATGATTCATTGCATACCATTCAAGAAAACTCCTATCCGCTAAAGAGTTGGCTACGGTCTTTATCAAAGAGGTCTATCAGCTACACGGGCTTCCTAAAGTCATAGTTTCCGATAGGGGTAGCCAGATTGTCTCCAGATTCTGGAGGGCCTTCTGTGCGCATATAGGTATCCAACTTTCCTTCTCCTCGGCCTCACCCGCAATCTAATGGGGTAGTGGAAAGGGCTAATCAGGCCTTGGAGCAATTCCTGCAATGTTACATCTCAGACCATCAGAACAATTGGTCAGACCTGCTACCTTGGGAGGAGTTTACTCATAGCAGTGCTGTCTCTGCTTCTACCCAGTTCTCCCCTTTCATGGTGAATTATGGGTATCAACCCTCCATGATTCCAGATTTGTTCCCTCCCCAGGGGATCCCAGAATTGGAGGATCATCTCCAGCAAATCCGTTCCACATGGGTGCAGGTCCAAGAGTTGTTGCGACACTCACAACCATCCCAGGAGCTCCAGGCCAATCGTAAACACCTACCCGCACCCTCCTACCAGGTCAGGGAGAGGGTCTGGTTGTCCTCCAGAAATCTCCACCTCTGAGTGCCCTCTCAGAAATTGGCTCCTCCTTTTGTGGGTCCTTTCCATATCCTCCGACATGTGAACCCTGTGGCCTATGCCCTAGACCTTCCTCTCATTACGCGGATACACAGTGTGTTCCATGTCTATCTGTTGAAACCTCTGGTATGTAATCGTTTCACTATGGTCACTCCTCGACCTCATTCGGTGCCCATTGATGGCCATGAGGAGTACAAGGTCCGATCCATAGTTGACTCTCGCAGGTTCCAAGGGAGCCTTCAATATTTGGTCCATTGGAAGGTTTACGGTCCAGAAGAACGCTCATGGGCTTCAGCTGCAGACGTGCATGCCCCTGCCCTCCTCCGTGCTTTCCATGCACTCTTTGCCCATAAACCTGGTTCTGCCCCACGGGGGGGGTCATTGGGGGGTACTGTCAAGGTTTTGCTGAGCAGCTCTAATCTGCCTATTGATTTTGCTGTCTGAGCTAATCTGGTGCTCTGCTATTCACTGCCACTGTCTTCTGAGTTTTTGGCACGGGCTGAATCAGCTGACCTCTGTGATTAGTCAACTGACTGTTATCAGCCAACCCTCCCAGTGTATTTATACCAGCTTGGCTCACTTCCCCATTGTCCTTGTGTTTGTTACTGACCTGTTGCTGCTGGATGCTGTGGATTTTCCTGCGCTCCTGCTTGCTCCTGACCCTTGGCTCGTTCCTGACTTCGCAGATTTCTGGTTTCCAGACTGCGGCTCGGCTGATTACCTGACTCTGGCGTGTCTTTTGGTTTATGCTCTTGGATCATGCTTCTGTTTTTGTTGCACTAATAAAAGTGTATTGCATTTTACCTTTTTATGTCCTGTCTGGTTCCTGGTCCCTAACAACAGGGCATGCAACTCCGCAACACTGTGAACAGACACAATCGCCAGGAGAAAGGCCATTTTGCAAGTCAGCATATCACGGTGCCCTTGTTCCTGCTCTGACGGCGACATTGTTACTGTGCCTAATTTCCATGCTGCCTTCTCATTGGCCTGTCATCTTTGCTCCACCCAGGGCTTGCCTTTTTATATCCTGTCATATCTATTCTAAGGCACCCTTTTGTGGTGTATCTGAGCCTGACATTTTGCTACTGTGTTGCTGTTCGTGTATGACCCGGCTTGTCTGACGGTTCCTGTGTTTCCATGTATTGCTCCGTTTCCGACTGATCCGGCTGAGAACTCGCTCCGTTACTGAACTGATCTGGCTGAGAACCCACTCCGTTGCTGAACTGATCTGGCTGAGAACCTGCTCTGTTACTGACTGATCTGGCTGAGAACTCGCTCTGTTGCTGAACTGATCTGGCTGAGAACCTGCTCCGTTACCGACTGATCTGGCCGAGAACCTGCTCTGTTACCGACTGATCTGGCTGAGAATCCGCTCCGTTGCTGAACTGATCTGGCTGAGAATCTGCTCCATTACTGACTGATCTGGCTGAGAACCCGTTCCGTTGCAGAACTGATCCGGATGAGAACCTGCTCCATTACCAACTGATCTGTAACATAGTAACATAGTAGATAAGGCTGAAAAAAGAAATGCGTCCATCAAGTCCAGCCCATGCCAATAACACCCCTGTTGATCCAGAGGAAGGCAACAAAAAAGCCCTCTGGAGCAATTTCCAATATAGTCCCAAGTGTGTGTATGGGGGAACTCTACTGACTCCAACTGGTAGTCAACCACTCCGTTGCTGTACTGATCTGGCTTAGAACCCGCTCCGTTACCGACTGATCTGGCTGAGCACCCGCTCCGTTGCTGTACTGATCTGGCTGTGAACCCCCGTTGCCATAGTCTGCCTGGCTATTGAGCCTTGCCTGTGCACCTGACCAGTCTGTGCTTCCCGTTGGTTTGTAACCTGTTCCGCTGAGTCATTGTTCCGTTGCCATCCGTGTATGGTTGTGCCTCCTCCGTTGTCTAACTGGCCAGCATTACATTCAACGGTTTCCAGTTGCCTAGTTGGGGTTCGCCGCGTGTCGCTAATCTTATTCTGTCAACCATAGGCATAGCATTCATGCTATCACCACTTACTCCTACTGTCTGCGGCAGTGTGTACATGCGAAGTACCGGTACAGTGCTAGCAAGTGTTGACTGAGTTACTCTGATCTCTCTGTCTCCCTCTGCACTAATTGCTGGGCTCACTCCCTGTGGGAGTTTCTATGTATCTCTGGGCGTCTCCTGTTAACTGTTCAGTGCCTAACACTGGGCATAAATAAACTCCAACAGGAACAATACTCACTCAGATGGTCAGAAGGGCTAAGAGGAGGTCCTTCCACGAGTCTGAAGAGTAGTCAGCAGAGCCGGGTCATACACAGGGGCAACAGGAACACCACTGGAGCGGCAGGCAGAGAGCGTTGACGGGATACCAAACCGGGTCATACACGGAGACCTACAGGACACAGGAGAGGAAACGGGATCAGGACAGGGCTGAGAAGAACACTGTGGAAGAGCCAGACTACAGACCAAGGAAGCACTGCTAGGCTGGGAACGCTATAACTACGCTTCCAGGCAAAGAACTCACTCCCTGAAATAGCAGTAGGGACAGGAAGAGGCAGGGCTGGAGGTCCACATCAGGCACAGCGGATGCGCATGCGCCCAGTAGGGAAAGAGATGAGAGAATGGCGCATGCGCTACGCTTGCCAGAACCGGCTACTGCGCATGCGCCCAACCGGGAGAGAAATGCGGCCAAGAGAGAGGAAGAGAAGACCGGACGGGGGAACGCGCAAGATGCGGGCGCAAACCCCGAGGCAGGTATAACAGAAAGAGAAAATGTACTGAAATCTGTGAAAACCATGGAAATTACAATTGTATTCATTTCTTAGAAGAAAAGTGACACACCATTGCTATGAGTACAAAACTACACCTACTACAAACCTAATATCTTCTCAAACCTGACTTGCCTGTACGAAAACCTACAGAAGTGAAGAAAAGGTAGATAAACCATACCACTTTGGAAAGAAGATAACCTAATGCATCTAATGAGGGGTCACTCGCCTTCTTAACCCAATCCTGGTGTGCATAAATGTTTCCAGAAGTAGGTGATATAGGAAAAAAATTTAATTATTGTTTTACATTTCTGTACTTTCATATGTACTGAAATCTGTGAAAACTATGGGATTTCCAACTGTATTTGTTGGCCAGTGCTCTTAAGAGAAGAATGACACCCCATTGGCATGAGTTGACATATCATAGGGGGTGCTAGAAATAAAAAACTACACCTACTACAACCTCTGATTTCTCTAACTTTTCCTCAAACATTCCTTGCGTGTATGAAAGTGGTTATAACAGCTACAGAAGTGAAGAAAAGGTTGAGAAACCGTGCCATATTGGAAAGAAGATAACCTGCTGTATCTAATGCGGGGTCACTTGGCTTTCTACCCCTAAGTTATTGTGCTTAACTATTTCCAGAATGTGGTGCTACAGAATAAAAAAATGTGTTTTTTGTTTTTTTTTTACTAATCATTTCAAAGATACAAAAATAGTTCAACACCATGGGATTTCCTAGGAGGACCTCCTGCCAGCCTACAAAAAATGGTACCCCACTGCTGTGGGATGACATATCATATTGGGTATCAGGAGCGTGGCTACCAGTAGAACAAGGATGGGGAAGCAAACAGTGTATGTGTGGTTCTATGGCTATCAGTGGTAAGTCAGTGTATGTGAGGAGCTGTGACTGCCAGTGAAACCAGGTGGGGAGAAGGATGAGGGGTCAGGCAGTGTATGTAGGTGTATATACCAGTGAGCAGTGAGTAATTATGGTTTTGGTGGTGGGGGAGGTAAGATAAGTGCATATGGGGGACCTGTGACTACCAATGTGCACTGTAAGGCTCCCACATACACTGTTTGATTTCCTGTCTGAAACCAGTGCGTACGGACACTTAGGTCAACCAGCAGGCAGTGGAACCAGGCTGGGGGTTCATACTGGGGGAATGAGACTGCCAGTGGGCTGTAGAATTAGGCTGGTGGGCAGGGTACGTGGGGGATGATTGGAAGCATGCCACAGCGGTGTCCAATTTTGAACACAAAGAGTTAATTCTTTTTAGCTATTATTTTTTATTCATACTTCATTGGGGGGCATCAGTACCACTTCTGATGCCCCCCAACAATGTCTGAATAAAAAATAATGGAAACAAAATTTGTGTCTGTGCCACAGGGGGTCCAGAGCATTGCAAAGCATGTGTGTTGGACCCACCTGTGACACATGCAGGTTTTTTGGTGTCCCCCCCCCCAATATTTTTGTGTAGACCTCGTTGGGGGGCATCAGAACTCCTCCTGATGCCCCACAATGAGGTCTGACTAAAAAATAATGGGGGTGGGAATAATCCTTTGTTTGCCACAGGGGTGTCCAATGCATTGTAAAGCAATGCATTGGACCACCTGTGGCACACAGAGGGTTAATTTTTTTATTATTATTATTATTATTATTATCCTGATGACCCCCCCCAACAAGGGCAGAATAAAAAATAAATAAATGTGTGTGTCACAGGGAGGTTCCAACACATTGCAAAGCACTGCGTTGGACCCCCCTGTTGTGCACGCATGGTTTTCCTTTTTTTTTTTTTTTTACCCCCCCAATGAGGTCTAAATTAAATAAAAATTAAAAAAGAAAATCCTTTGTCTGCCACAGGGGTGGCATCAGGGCCCCCAACAAGCTTTTAATACCTCTGTGGACTTGATAGGGCCTCTTAGATTGGACTTCCCATACCTCTGATTCCGCTCTACATTACTGATCTGCACTGTCCTGCTACACTATACTTTGCATTGGCACTGCTGCTGTGATGGAGCTGGCCCCCTTATCACCCATCTAACAAAGTTCTTGAGGTGTAGCCCTTCCTTAGGCCTGAGACTCCATTTGATACCTGTACTGACTGGCCTTCCAATGTAGATTGTTATCCTTTTAAGCCTACCTTTTGATTTATGTGAACATGCTATGAGCAGATTAATCCTTATCCTGTTCTAAATATGGCAGGTGCCTCATAACTTCACAAAGATACACTGGCGCACACTATACTGTTCTTGTTTTACACTACTACCCCCAACCATGAGTAACATAGTAACATAGTAAATTAGGTTGAAAAAAGACACAAGTCCATCAAGTTCAACCTTCGCCTCATACCTCAGTAACTGAGAATTTTATAGCTTTCTTGCTACCAATTAAATTAGTCTTTATCAAACCTTCCTGATCAGCCTACTGATAAACAGTATAACTCTGTATGTCACTGTAGGTAGTATTGCGCCCCCTATCTATACCAGATATTTCTTTATTATGGGGTATTCTATAAATATTAATCATATACCCTTGAGTATATTCCTGAGGATATCCTTTATAGAAAAAAAGACCTGTTTATAGAAGCTTATCCCTATAACTATAGTCTTTTGGCCCCGTGATATAAGTTCTTTGAGCAGCTTGTCCCTGTTAGTAAAGTTGCAATTCAATCCTGAATGGGTTGTCTTGTAACAAAGAACAGAAAAGGGTGGGGTGGGACAGCGCATAAAGTGGGTCTAAGTGTAGTATTTTATTAGTAAAAGAAAATGCATATAAAATCAATAAAAACACAACAAATATGCATAGACAAAAAGACAAAAAGATTCCCCAAAATTATTTAAATAGAGGTCAAAATACCAAGGGAATAAATTTGTGGTGTATAAATATATTCATCCTGTAATATATAAAAAAGAATATGATATAAAAGTGGATATGGAGCAGTTCGTATATATATATACTCTCAATGCAGGTATCATAAATGGAGACTAATGAAGTGTCCGCATCTTATATGTATACTTAGGGGGAACTGCAATGTATCGAGTTTGATCAGGAAGGAATGTAAGCCGTCAGTGTATTAATTTGAATCGGCCGGTGTGTGTGGCCGCTTACTTCAAACTCCTGATGTGTCTTAACCCGTCAAATATATGCAGAAGTCGATACCAGTCTTACTGCTCCTTCAGCGTTTCTCTCCACATTCGGCGTTCCGTATCGTCGGACGTCAGGTTGCTTACTTCAACGCGTTTCGGCGCTGTTTTGCGCCTTCTTCTGGAAGTATTTTCTGATTGGGCCCTAACCGCTGTCCCTGTTTTATTGTGTGTTCAGCCAATCATAACATTTAAAAGAGGTTAAAAGGTAAAAGAAAGGAGTATTATAACTCCGAAAATAAAAGGACAATGATTTTGCATAAAAATGGTGAATAAGTTAAAAAGTCTATTTGGAATAGTATGTATAACCTGTAACTAAATCTTTATTACTATTATTGGATGAATTAAAGATACATTTTAAATGTAGTTCTACGGCACTGATAATTGGACTATAGAATTGTGTTACATAATAGCAGTCTCCAAGTAAAAAACTAACAAGAAGCTTTGTGCTTAATCCAATGGGTGTGATGCCTTATATTCCATATGGATTAATCAATATGCATATTTAAAATACGCATTTAAAGTGCACATTTAAAGAACGCTGTTCTTGTTAGTCTAAAATATGAGGTTTGATCTTCTTTGTTAGTTTTACATGATCAAATTATAACTGAAAGTTACTATTCACTGATAAATTGATGGTTATATATGTATAGTATGACCTCCGATCCTGTTATTTTTTATTTATTTTAAATACTTAAATGCTTGCTATAAGACTTATTGGAAATATCTCCTATAAAACCTGAAATATTATCAAGGGACATAGTTTCTCCCTTATTGGATAATATTAAATCACTGTATCGGCTATTATGCCCTTAGATGGTATATTATAATGATCTTGTTGGAGTACTAAAAAGTAGGATATAATCATGGGGAATTCCAAGATCCTAATCATAATTCCTCTTTTTAGTATTTTTCGGATCCTCTTCTCTTTTTATTTCTTTTCCATAGCTGTATCATCGAGTGTTCTATGTAGAGGATAAATTATCCATTACCTTTAGAGGCTTTCTTATTATTTGTATATATATCAGTTATCTGATACAACAAAGATCCATTTCTTCATTTAATCCTAATGGACTCATGGTTTGTAACTTGAAGATCCAATATATCTCTTGTTTTGCTAATTTCGAGAAACGGTCACCCCCTCTTGCTTGTAGAGGTATCTGGTCTATAATATATAGTTTTAAATTTTGTGGATCACTATGATGATATTCTGCAAAATGTCTTGCTACACTTTGTTTCTGATTGCCCTTTATAATGCCTCTTCTGTGTTCCAGGAAGCGATCTTTCATGCTCCTTATGGTTCTACCTACATATTGGAGTCCACAAGGGCACTCCAACATGTATATAACATAGGTAGAAGTGCATTGTAAAAATGCCTCAATTTCAAATTTCTCATTCGTTGATTTACTAGTAAACTGGATCTTCTTATGTTGTATGTAATTACAAGTGATGCAGGCTTTGTGTCCACATTTATAATTTCCTTTTATTATGGTGCCGTCAATTAATTTTTTTGTAATTGGTTTCTTCTGTTTTATCTTATTCACATCACTAGGAGCCAATTTACTTTTAAGATTCTTTGATTTACGATAAATAATCTGAGGTTTTTTTGGTAGAATTGATCTTAGAATTTTGTCACCTTGAAGTACTGGCCAGTGTTTCTGAATGATTTTTTCTATTTTGTATCCAGCTGTATTATACCTTGTTATAAATGGAATATGTGGTGCATTTTGTTTTTTCTTTTTCCTTGTCTTTGTTTGTAAAAGGTTGTCTCTTGGGATGCTTAGTACTTTATTATATGCTTGATTCAATTTAGTATCAGAATATCCCTTTTCAAGAAATTTGCTCTTTAAATTCTGTGCTTCTTCTTTAAATGTTTTTTCATCTGAACAATTTCTTTTTAGACGATGAAATTGGCTCAGTGGTACCCCTTGTAGCCAACGTGGATGATGGGCACTGGATGCATGGATATAGCTATTAGCATCCACATTCTTATAATGTGTTCGGGTACCGATTATGCCCCCCTCGTCGATACTAAGTGTCAAATCTAGAAATTCGATTTTTTCTTTACTGTGTTGTACTGTAAACTTCAATCCCAAGTTATTACAATTTAGTTGGTTTTCAAAATGTATTAGTTCTTCTTCACTTCCTCTCCAAATGATCAAGAGATCATCAATATATCTTGCATAGAGAACGAGACTGCCCCTAAATTGGGTATACATGTGTTCTTCTTCCCATAATCCCATCAGTAAATTGGCATAACTAGGGGCAAATCTCGTTCCCATTGCCGTCCCACATGTTTGCAGGTGGTACTGTCCCTGGAACATAAAATAATTATGTTCTAGTATAAATTTGATTGCTTGGATGATAAAATCCTGCTGTATTGTCGGCATAGATCTATCCTTTCTTAAAAAATGTTGTACCGCTTTTAGTCCTAAATCATGTTTAATTGATGTATACAATGCACATACATCACAGGTGACCCAATAGTATCCTTCTTTCCAATTGATTTGCTGTAATTTTTGTAGTATATGTGTTGTATCCCTTGTATAGGAAGGTAGATCTTGAACAAATTTCTGTAAGTGATGATCTAATAACTCTAATAGGTTGCTAGTTAGTGATCCTATACCTGAGATAATTGGGCGTCCTGGTGGATTTTGTACATTTTTATGGATTTTTGGTAAGTGGTAATAAATTGCGGTAATTGGGAATGGTATTTTTAGAAACTGGAATTCCTGTTGTGTCAAAACCTGAGATTTGAATGCCCAATCTATTAGGGCCATATATTCTCTTTGGTATGACTCTGTAGGATCCTTGTCCAATTTTTGATAGTAATTGGTATCATTTAAAATCCGCATTGCTTCCATTAAATAGTCTTCCTTATTTTGTAGTACTATACCACCTCCTTTGTCTGCTTCCCTTATAATTAAATCTGAGTTATTCATTAAGGATTGTAAGTGCCAGGGGAGAAGTACCAGCACAGGATTACACATCAGTGGGGAAACGTTTCCAAGGACGAGACTTCTGCATATATTTGACGGGTTAAGACACATCAGGAGTTTGAAGTAAGCGGCCACACACACCGGGAAACCGGGATTTGTATCACAAGTGTACTGATTCAAATGAATACACTGACGGCTTACATTCCTTCCTGATCAAACTCGATACATTGCAGTTCCCCCTAAGTATACATATAAGATGCGGACACTTCATTAGTCTCCATTTATGATACCTGCATTGAGACTATATATATACGAACTGCTCCATATCCACTTTTATATCATATTCTTTTTTATATATTACAGGATGTATATATTTATACACCACAAATTTATTCCCTTGGTATTTTGACCTCTATTTAAATAATTTTGGGGAATCTTTTTGTCTTTTTGTCTATGCATATTTGTTGTGTTTTTATTGATTTTATATGCATTTTCTTTTACTAATAAAATACTACACTTAGACCCACTTTATGCGCTGTCCCACCCCACCCTTTTCTAACTCTGTATGTCCCCTTTTGAAAGAAATGTATCTAATCTTCTCTTAAATGTATCCATTGTATCTGCCATAACTACCTCACTGGGCAATGAATTCCACAATTTGACAGACCTTACCGTAAAAAAACCCTTCCTCTGCTGAAGTTTAAACCTCCTTTCCTCTAATCTCAAGGGGTGTCCCCTGGTCACCTGATCAGGCCTTGGAATAAATAGCTCACCGCAGAGATCCTTGTATTGACCTCTCATATACTTGTACAATGTGATAAGATCTCCTCTTAGTTGTCTTTTCTCTAGAGTAAATAAACCAAGTTTGTTTAGTCGTTCCTCATATGTCAAGTCCTCCAATCCCTTAATTAATTTTGTTGCTCTCCGCTGTACCCTCTCTAGTTCTAGTATATCCTTTTTCAGAACCGGTGGCCAAAATTGCACTGCATACTCAAGGTGAGGTCTTACCAATGATTTGTATAATGGCAAAATAATGTTATCCACTCTTGCTTCGATACCTCTTTTTATGCAAGACAGGACTTTGTTTGCCTTTGCTACTGCTGTTTGACACTGGTCACTGTTTCCAAGTTTGTAGTTGACAAGGATACCCAGGTCTTTTTCTAGCAACGAGTCACCTAAAATTATTCCATTAAGTTTATAAGCAGCCTTGGGATTGTTTCCTCCCAAATGCATGACTTTACACTTCCTCACATTAAACTTCATATTCCACATGTTTGCCCAATCCGACATTGTATGTAAGTCCCTCTGTAGAGAGAAAATATCCTGTTCTGAATTAATGACTTTGTATAATTTAGTATCATCTGCAAATATTGATATTTTGCTTTCTATATCTATTTCCAGGTCATTTATAAACATGTTAAAAAGCAGAGGACCCAATACTGAACCCTGAGGTACTCCACTCTCCACTTTAACTGTACTGGAGAATTTTCCATTTACAACCACACACTGTTCCCTATCCTTCAGCCAGTTTTGTATCCAATTGCAAAGGTTATCTCCTAGCCCCAATTTCCTTACTTTATACACCAGCCTTCTGTGTGGCACTGTATCAAATGTCTTTGCAAAGTCTAGATATACTACATCTTCTGCCTTGCCATTGTCAAGGTTGCTGCTTACCTCCTCATAGAAGCTGAAAAGATTAGTTTGGCATGATCTATTCTTCATAAAACCATGTTGATTCGTGCTAATGATCTTATTTTTTGTGTTGTAATCCTGAATATAGTACCTTATTATCCCTTCTAACAGTTTTCCCACTACAGAGGTCAAACTCACTGGTCTATAATTCCCAGGTTCTGTTTTAGTTCCCTTCTTAAATAGAGGCACTAAGTTAGCTCTTCGCCAATCCTGTGGCACTGAGCCTGTGGTAATAGAATCTTTAAAGAGTAAATATAGGGGTTTTGCTAAAACTGCAAGTTCCTGAAGAACCATTGGATGTATACCATCAGGACCCGGTGCTTTGTCGGTCTTAATTTTGTTCAGTCTTCCCATGACATCTCCTTGAGTTAACCCAATATCTATTAATTGTATTGTTTTATTTGTTACTTGCGGAGGCTCTTCTACCATTCCTTGCTCCCTTGTATATACTGAGCAGACAATGGAGCCAAAGAAAACCTGGTAATGATATGGAGGATTTCTTCCCAAGGAGTGAACCCAGTAATCCTCTGACTAATGTGTAGGACTCTAGCTTGAAAACCACATTTCCGGCATCTGCGGAACCTAGCACTTCCTCCATACTGGCCCCCTACGGTAGCCTTACTGTATCACTAGTGGCATCAAATGCTGATCTTCCATGTACTAAAGCAGATATTATGGAGTTCAAAGCTTTTATGACATCAATCAAGCAAGATATCCAGGCAGAGTTCCGTAAGGTCCTGGGCAGCCTGCAATCAGACCTATACATGATGGGAGAGAGAGTCGACTCCATAGATCATAAACAACCTGAGCGTGCAGAGGCTTACAATCAGATGACACTGGTTTGAGACATATTCACAAGCAAAGTTTGCCCTCACTGACCAAAACGGTCAAGTCTGCCATCTAGCTGTCAGATTTGGAATCCAGTCTGCAGATTAACCGGTGGCTCTTCAGCAGAGCTGAGATCGCAAGATATAAAAATAACTATTTCATTGGAAGGGACTAAAAAGTGTGCTTCCAATCCAGGCACACTTTGTAGACTATTCAAATGAAGTAGTTCTTATATCTCGCGATCTCGGCTCTGCTCTAGAGCCACGGCTGGTCCGCGGACCAGATTCCAAATCTGACAGCTAGATGGCAGACTTGACTTTTTTGGTAAGTGAGGGGAAACTTTGCTTGTGAATCTCTCTCAAACCATAAAGGTTTGAGAGATAAGACTTATATCGTTCTTCATATTTTCTTAATGCCTACAAAATAATACAAAGATAAAACGATGTATTACTATCGTTTTAAATCACTAATATAACACAAATATTTTATTGCACTTTTCTCTTATATTTAAAGGCCTTCATAGACATGGCTATTGGCCTGTCTATGGCTTGCATACACCTTGTCTGTAATTCATTCTTCTTCATAACAAGGAAGTAGCAGCTAGAATGAGCAAAGGGCATGTGCAAAAGCAAGAAAAAAAAGAATAGCTCACAGCGCTAACTTACCGTAATACATATATATAATTAATAAAATATAAATAAGAATAGTGTTGTGAATGTATAGACACCAGCAGAAAATTAAAGTCCCCCCTCCGACTCATTTATTACAACATCGCCTCAAGGACTGTTTTTAATTTAGATAGGGTTTTACAGGTGTATTAGAGTAGGTACTTGCCATTATACTGAGATACATTGACTGGTTGCAAGCTTAACCCCTTAAGGACCAGATGACCGGTGACTGTCATAGCACGTCACATACTATTTACTTACAGTGCTCTACCGGGACTGCTGTAAGTAAAAACGGGGCCTAAAATTGACCAATCCAAGTCTGGAGCGGTCTCTCTTCAGCTCCAAAGCGTGCGTAACAGGTCATAACGGTTTGATTGAGATAAAAGTGGAATATTCCCAGCTGTGCTGCTGAAAAAACAGCCAGTTCTTGTCAGCGGACAGGAGAGATAAGACTTATCGTTCGTCATGTTTTTTTAATACCTACAAAATAAAAAAAAGATAAAATGAAGTATTACTATCCCTTTAATTCTAGCTCAGTCCTCCAAGGTTGGGCATCTCCACTACTGCACCTTGATGTGTCACTCTGCTCCGCACATTGTTGTAGGTACAGCCATATCATGACTGAATTGTGAAGTTTGTCACTTTCTTCACTATTTGTATTTTCTCATATTTCATTATGTGATCTGCTATTACTGTTCACTTGGGAGTTTCCAAGGTTTAAAGTATATACTCCTCCTTTCTTTTGTTTTGAAATGATTGTTCTATTAAGTGTATTCTGCCAAAATCCCTAACTTATCACCCTCTTTTTCTACTTCCCTTTCCCTTCTCATTTGTAATCTCCCCCTCTGTTCCCTTTTACTTTCCACCCCGCCCCCCATTTGCCCCCCCATTTTTTTTTTTTTTATTGTTAGGTTGGTTCGTGTTTGTTTGTTTATAGATGTGAGAGCTTGTGGTTGGAGATATTCTCTAAGGATTGTTCTTGTCAGCTTGCCTTGATCTAGATAGAGACTACCTCGCCCAGGTCAGACCGGATCTCTTCCTAGAAGCCCAACTCCCAGCCATGGAACCTCAAGCACCACCCCCGGCCCTGTCCTTACACATAACTGCCTTACACATAACTGTAATGGCCTGAATTCCCCTTCTAAGAGAATAGCGGCTTTCACTTAGTACTCCCGTGTACAAATGCGGATATTCTCTTCCTACAAAAAACTCACTTTTCCCATGTTTCCCACCCCTCCTTCTTTTCCAAACATTACCCTACATTCTAGCTAGCCACCTCCCCTAACAAGACCAAAGGCACGGCCATACTGCTGCACCATCGCCTTTCATTCACTTTTTTAGACTCCTACGCAGATCCTGCTGGCAGATTCAACATTCTCCGTGGCTTGCTTGGTATGCAACAGATCACACTGGCTTATGTATATGCTCCTAACACTGACAAAATGTGCTTCTACAAAGCATTCTTTTCTAAACTACAGTCCTTTCAGTCGCCTATGACGCTAGTGGGGGAGACTTCAACACTATCTTACATAACTATCACGGTGCTGTGATTACTTGCCTGTTGTGTCAGTCCAGTGACCTGAGTGTGCTACATGTTGCTTGCCTGATCCATCTGCGGACATGCATCTCTGATGTCATGCTCGCTATTTTGTAGCTTCCTGTTAGGTGGCCGATCAAGCTTCGCCTTCGGGCAACGGCCTTATTTGCTGGGCACGAACTGGGCTTAGTTGCCCTTTTGTGGTGTTCCTGTGTGCATTCAGTTTGTTCTTCTGACCCTTGCTTGGCTTACGTTGTCTCCTGTTGTTCGATCCTTGGCTTGTCTGACTACTCGCTCTGGTTGTGACCTTGGCTGTGGATGACTTCCTGATCCGTGTATGAATCTGGCTTGCCTGGCTACCCGCTCCATGCTGACCCTAGCTGTGGCTGACAACCCGATTCAGCTTCTGACCGTGGCCTGTCTGACTGATGCTCCGTATTGTCCCTTGCTCCTGTCTGACTACCACTGGGCCAATCTAAGGGCGCGCTGCATTACCCTGCTGCTCAGCTACCAAGCTGGTAGCTTTGCAGGTTGCCTTCACTCAGTGCGTTCCATTTGCCTTTGGGGCTGTAAGTGCAGCTTAGTCTATTTCGGTTGCTCTCGCTTTGTGCACTATATACCTGCGGAAGCTAGAAGGGACCGCGTCGCCTTCTGCCGTCGTTCCAAGGTATCTCCCTCTCGACGCCAGAGTGGCGTCGTCGGATGCACCGGTCGAGCAAATAGCCGGACTGATCGATCACCGTGGTGTCACAAACTCCGTGTCGAAGTCGACAAAGTGGTAGTGGTGTCAACTTTGTGTCGGAGTCGGAGGACAGCCAGGCGAACAGGGAAAGAGTTGAAGGCACTATTACAATAGAGGTCTGGAATTTCAGAAAAGATAAGCAATACACACAAAGGCAGTGGAGGAAAAAACTATAACTACAGTTTATTGAACATGCAATGATTAAACAGGTGATGAGATAAAATAAATCAGAGCTCCTGCCAGAGTTAACATCAGTATGATAGACATACCACTCCGGGATATAAAAAGAAAAACTTAAAGGTACTTAGCTACTGGAGCTGTACATCAGTGTGGGAGAGCCCTCCACACGAAACTCCGTAGTATCGTTACACAGGTGAACAGACAGACCTGATGTCCCAAATGGCTCTAAGCAAAGCTGTGTTGAGTAAAGGGTAAAATACAGACTACGCCCTTATAGGTATGTCTAACACTATGCATGCGTATGTGCTTGGTTATATAACACTGAATTAGAGATGACACTACCTGTCTCTCATAAATACTAGGTAAGCTGGCATTGCCTGCCCCTCTGCTGTTGCTAGCCACAACTGCAGAGCATTAACCCCCAACTAACCATGAGGAGATCACCAAAAAAAAAAATAGCATCCGTTACAGGCACACAGCCAGAGCTGGGTGTTACAGTTTCAGCTTACCTTGTTTCCAGCAGCATCTACAGGCGAGAGGCTTCTAGCATGCAGCAGACCTCTGTTTTATCTGTTTGTTTCCTGTAGTCTCCTCCTACCTACTTCCCACTTCCTCCCTCTGAGCTGCTCCTCCTACTTCCTGTGGAGAGGTTTAAAAGGCAGGCTGAGTCCTGACTCAGTTGCCCTTGTGTTGTTGTTAGTAGCTGAAGTACTTGGGCTCTGTGTGTGACCTGGCTATCTACGAAAACCCACTCTGTGTATGACCTGGCTATTTATGAGAACCCGCACTGTGTATGACCCAGCTAAGTAAGAGAATCCTTTCTGTGTATGACCCAGATAAGTACGAGAACCCTTGCAGTGTATGACCCAGCTAAGTATGAGAACCCTCTCTGTGTATGACCCAGTGATCATGAGTATCCCTTACCGTGATCAATTTGTGCTATTGGCTTAAGACAGACCACTGTTGTGGACAGGGTCTGATTGGTGACTGCAGGCGTGAGTCACAGGGTCTTGATATAGTGACTGCAGGCAGAGTCACAGGGTCTTGTGTGGTGGCTGCAGGTGTGAGCCACAGTGTCTTTATATGTGACTGCAGGAGTGAGTCACAGGGGTCTGATATAGTGACTGCAGGCAGAGTCACAGGGTCTCTTAGCAGTAACTGCAGGCGTGGGTCACCGGGTTGCTGCAAAGATGTGGTGTTGCTGGTTTGACTGATTGCAGGCGTGGGTCAGTTATACAGTCCAGCAGTCCTTGTGTTCCTGTTCGTCGGATCAATATTGCTGATCCAGTGTTCACAGTGGTCGCCTGTTCCAGTGTTCCAGTCGACGGATCAAGACTTGGCGTTCCTGTATCCTGCTGAGACTAACAGGTGCTTCGGCCCAGTCTCTCGCATTGTGGTCTAGTGAGAGGCCTACTATTTCTGGTAGTAGTGTCGCCAGCTAGTAACCCTTTGCTTGTTGTACCACTTATTTATCGCTGTGATTTATTCTAATAAATATTTTGCATTATATTACCGTACTGAGTTCTGAGCATTCCCGGGTGCCCGTGACACTGGGTCGCAAACTGGTACCACGGGCCGTAGAGAGTGAGGCCTCTACTCCCGGTCTACAAATAACAGGAAAAGTGTTGCAGGAACCCAAGGAAGGTCGAAGACAGATAATGTCGGGAACTCAGTAGAAGAAAGCAGGCAGAGTCCTTGTTGTCGCCTGACAGCATCCGAAGTTGGGTTGCAGGATGCTGGCAGCAGACGGTCGAACGATGCAGGAACTTTGGCTCAGATGGGCGTCAGAGTGGCTGCTTTAGAACACAAGACCCCAAAATAAGACTCTCTTTATTGTACAAAACCACACATATTTATACAGATCAACTACATTGAAACACATGGGCCAACCAGATACAATAGGGTGAGGGGCATGGATAATACAATCCAAACATAAGACAAGGAACCAGCAGCAAATGGTAAGGGCTGACACAATGGGAGCATTCACAGAGGTAATCAGATCACAACATATAATACAAAGGACTGACAACAGAGTTTCAGGTTATACAATAGTTGACTCACAGACTGAGGGGCATAAATGAACTCACACACGGCAGGGGGTCTCAATACATCTTACAATACACAATACAATGGCTTGAGGGACTGCAATACACATTGAAAGAATTAACCCCTCACTGCCCCTTCCCTTGGAAGCAAGCCAGCAGTGTAACACAGGGCAGTTTTGTGTAATAAAGTGCATTCGCCCCATTCACATAAAGTCTACCCAAAGTCTTTTACTACACAACCAGGGCTTGAGAGGTTTATAACCAGTCACAACATTGTCCCTTAGGTTACAGTGCCTTTAGTCTCTTGGGCCAAGGTGTGGGCGGTCAAAGAATCAAGTCCAAGGGAGTGTTCTCACAGGGAAGAATGTCCACAGTATCTGGGGGTTTTTGTGCCAAAGTCTCAGTCCCAGACAAGGACTTCAGTAACGGACTATGATCTGTTACATTTCTCCCCCTTTTTTGTACCAAGCCAGCGGTTGCTGGAGTAAATGCTGGCTTGGGACTATGGGAGAGCCATTCTGTGTTGAGCCCCTTGG
Source organism: Rhinophrynus dorsalis (assembly GCA_037306005.1). Lineage (NCBI taxonomy): Eukaryota > Metazoa > Chordata > Amphibia > Anura > Rhinophrynidae > Rhinophrynus > Rhinophrynus dorsalis. The sequence continues at coordinate 185,196,872 of CM074720.1, read as the reverse complement.
CTGGAGCTGAAAGCCCAACTTGAACCCCTTGTCCAGGCCAGGAAAAGACTTGAGCCCCTTTTCCGGGACAGGAGAAAACATCAGCCCCTTGTCTGGGCCTGGGAACAACAGATGCGCCCCATGTCCTGGGCAAAGGAGTAAAACTGGGGTCCTTGGTCTTGGGCCATGGAAACTGGTGCCTCTTGGTCCTGGCTAGCACCGAGTTGGGAGGCCTCTCATGGGCCATGCTCCAGGCAGAGCTGGGGTCAGGCCGTCCTGGGTCTGGGGCCAGTGGCTCAGGGTCCATAGCCAGTCTATAAGGTGGATCTCCCTGTGGCAACCGGGACTCTGGGCTCTCAATGGCCTGGGGCTCCACTTGTGGAAAGCTGGGGACATCTCCCTCTTTTGGTGGGGCAAGTACCCCACAGGGGTACTGGGCTGAGGCAACATCCAAATGGCTGCTGGCAAAACTGGGGAAAATCCCAACTTCCTTAGGGAGGATGGTGGCCCCACTCCTTCTGGCTGGATCAACGGTTGGTCTGGTGGGGAATGACTCCCCCCCACCAGGCTGGGGTCAGTAGGGGCCAGGGCCAGCAAAGTGTCCTTGGTGAGGACCGGGGTCCCACTCACCAAGGTGGGGGCATCAGACAAGGGACAATATGCCCAGCAGGGAGGACCATGGTCCCACTCCCTGGGTCAGGGCCATCACTTGCCCTGGTGGGGAACGAATTCCCACCCACCAGGTTGGGGTCAAAAGATCCAGGGGCAACAAGGGCATCCCTGGTGAGGACCGTGGTCCCACTCACCAAGGCTGTGGTATCAGGAAAAGGGGCAACAGGCTTTGGAATGCTGATGAGGACTGTTGTCCCACTCTCACAGCTGGGGTTTCACAGGGCCTGGTGGGCTCGCTCCCATCCACCAGGCCAGGGATCACTTAGGGGCTGGTGGGCTCGCTCCCACCCACCAGCTCACAGTCCATAGGGACAGCATAAGGGGCAGCAGCACTGCATTGTGGCAGTCTGCTGGGTTACTTTTCTTCCTGGCCCCCGACGTCAGGGCCATTTCTTCTCTTGAGGAGGAATGCACTCCCAATCCTCCTGGCAATCTTGTCCATGCACATGGAGAGCACATTTTCCTTCTTCTCCAGGGCAGTAATAATAGGGGACGTACTGGGGCTGCTGGTGGGGACCTGCGTCTCATCCACCACAGCAGAGGATTCCCAGACCCCGGTGAATTCTCTCCCATTCACCAGGCCAGGGGCTACAGAGGGGCTGGTGGGCTTGCTCCCACCCACCAGTTCATAGTTCACAGGTACAACAAGAGGATCAGCAGCACTGTTCTCCTTCAGTTCGCTGGGGTCCTCTTCTTCCAGGCCACAAGCTTCAGGGCCATTCTCTGCCTTGAGGAAGACCACAGTCCCATTCCTGAGGGCAGTAACATCCATGTCCCTGGAGAGCACACATTTCTCTTTCTCCAGGGCAGTGTCCAGTAACAAAGGGGCCATCTTCTTGGGGCTGCTGGTGAGCTCTCTCTAACTCACCACAGTAGGGAAAACAGGGAAAGGGGCCACATGCCCACCAGGGGGACGGTTGTCCCACACCCTGGTACAGGGGCATTTTTGGGGCTGAGGAGGAACAAATTCCCACTCCTCAGGTCAGGGTCAACACACTCCAGGGCAACAGGTTCATCAGAGCGTACAGTGGTCCCACTCCCTGATATAGGGGCAAAACAAGGGTCACTGGTGAGGAGCGGATTCCCACTCACCAGTGCGGAGTGAACAGGGGTAACACAATCCCAGACCTCCCAGTCACTGAAGGCCTCCTCAGCTGAGTAGTCCTCCTCAGATGCGTTACCCCCCCAGTCTTCTTCTTCCCTTTGGATCTCCAGGGCTTCTTGTAACCAGCCCATGTACATCCGCTCCAAGTTCCATTCTTCCTCCACTAGAATGTCTAGGTTTCCCTCCAGATCCGGAGGAAAATATCTCGTAAACATGGCCTCTCGTTTCTCACGGATCTCCCAGTTGCAACTGTAATCCATATGGCTGAAATTGGCATCCTCATGAAAGGCCGCCCACACAAGTCCTTGAAGGTCCAGTCGCAAGTTGAATGGAAAAAAGTCGACCATAACCTCCGCATACTCCTGGTGTAGACATTTGGTCAAGTCCCAGTACTCGTTTTTACTCGAATTTCCTCTTGGATACACCAGGCCAGTTCTCTGTCGAACTCCTCCACAATTTCGCCCAACTGTGTCTGCCATCAGTACAGTATATAATCATACCGCATTTTGTATACGCCTATGGCCTCTGGTAGTTGTGCTTTGCATGCCATGTTTCAATTGCTGCACCTGATGAAAGAAGGAGAAATCCCACCGCTCGCCACCAGTGTAACGGAAGCTAGAAGGGACCGCGTTGCCTTCTGATTATGTTCCTTGGTTTCTTCCTCTCAACGCCGGACTGGCGTCGTCAGATGCACTGGTCAAGCAAATGGCCGGACCGATCGAAGACCGTGGTGTTGCAAACTCCATGTCAAAGTCAACAAAGCGGTAGCGGTGTCGATTTTGTGTCGGTGGACAGCCAGGTGAACAGGGAAAGAGTCGAAGTCGCACATCCAGAGTTGGGTCGCAAACTGGTACCATGGGCCGTAGAGAGTGAGGCCTCTATTCCCAGTCTACGAATAACAGGAAAAGTGTCGCAGGAACCCAAGGAAGGTTGAAGACAGGTAATCTCTGGAACTCAGTAGAAGAAAGCAGGCAGAGTGCACGTTGCCACCTGACAACATCCGAAGTTGGGTCTCAGGATGCTAGCAGCAGATGGTCGAACGATGCAGGAACCTTGGCTCAGATGGGCATCAGAGTGGCCACTTTAGTACCATAAGTACACAAGACACCAGGGGCTAGATTTAAAGGCAGCCGTTAGTAAAAAAAAAAATCACTAACGGGTGCGTTAAGTGTCATGTAGCAATTCAAAGATCCGTCTAAAGAATAGCTAACGGCAGTTTCACAATCCTTACGGCCGATACACTTACATGCATTCAGACACATGGAACAACATACCCCAGAGCTATTCAAAGGCTTGCGGTACTGGTAACGGCTGACAAAAAAGACACACCTAACGGCAAAAAGTTAAGACCCACTTTTCTCAGACGTTAGACACTTAACGGGCAAAACAAAACACCCATTACATAGGAAAATACACAAAATGCTTACCACACAAGCATGTAAATGGAAAAATTAACCCGTGCAATGCCAAAGCAACACAAAAACATGGACACACAACACAAATCACTGTCACACACAACAACAAGCAACACCACAGGAACAAGGACCCCCAAAAAAACAACAACACAACATGACACGGAATATCACACAAAGTGGACACCTGCAAATATAAGCTCACCTGTGCAACATCAACACGCGACCTGCACCCCACAACTACACCCCGTAAATGGCAGACACATACCAAGCACAACACACCATATCTTATAACACACACCAGCAAACACTTACCTGGACAAAAACAACTGTACATTGGTCAGCACTCACCTCATCACCACACCTACACAACGCCGTATCAAGTACTTAAAGGGACAACTCATCACACTCACTTGTGGCTTGTTTTCCACTCAGGGAGGGAGAGAGAGAGAGAGATAGAGAGAGATAGAGAACGCAAACAGTATGTTGGGTTACATATTGTTGCGAAGACTGTGGAGAAGGCGTGAAAGGGAGAGAGCTAGGGAACATCAGCAACCTCCAGGCACGCCTGATCAACAGCCTTCACCTGTTGCAAGTGAGGAGGCTCTGGCTCAGCAGCCACACAGGAGTCCATCCCCACTTGGAGGACAGCACCTGCCTGCAGATGCACAGCTGCAGCAACAGGATGCTCCACAGCAGCAGAGGATGTATAGACGACCACCAAGGCCCAGCGTATACCGCCCAAGGGTCACCCTCTTTGGAATGACTGATGATGAGGTCATTGATCGCTACAGGTTGAGGTCTGACAGCATTATTGCCTAGTATGAGGTCATCAAAGATCAGGTGAATCCCATCTACATCCACAACCATGCCCTAACTGGCCTGCAAAAACTACTGTGTGCCATACACTTCATGGCAAGTGGGGCCTTCCAGTCCACTGAGGGTTACGCATCTGGCATGTCACAGGCCACATTCTCCAGGGTGCTGGCCCAGGTCCTGCCAGCCCTCAAAAGCAAGGCCAGTACCTATATACATTTTCCCACCACCGACATGGACTGGATACACGTCAAGCAGGCCTTTTATGCAAGAGGAGGCATGCCCAGGGTCATGGGTGCTATAGATTGCACCTATGTCCGTATTAAAGCCTCAGCACGTAACGCATAGCTATTCATCAACAGGAAAAACTTCCACTCCATCAACGTGCAGATGGTGTGTGACAGCAACATGAGGATTATGAACGTCTGTGCAAAGTATCCTGGCAGCTCACATGATTCATACATTCTCCATAACTCCTCAGTCCACAGAGATTTCGAGAATGGAACTTTTACAGGGGTATGGCTTTTGGGTGAGTTCACAATACAAAATCACACTACATACACAGGCGTACACACAACGCTGCTCAGCATGCACCTGACGCACAGCCAGTACGTCCACCAACAAAACATCATTCACACAACATGTGCTCCCTGTCTCACCATGTCAACTCACATTACACAGGTGATGCTGGCTATGTCTGCAAGTCCTGGCTACTGACCCCTGTGGCCAATCCCCAAACACATGCCCAGGAAAGGTACAACCAGGCTCATGGCAGAATGAGGAATGCCATTGAGTGGACCTTTGGACTTCTCAAGTCAAGATTTAGATGTCTGGACCACTCTGGAGGAGCACTGCAGTATGCACCTGCTAAGGTGTGCAACATAATTGTGGCGTGCGCAATACTGCACAACATCGCAGTGGACACCAGGCTGCTGTATCACATCCAGGACCCCCCCATACATGAAGTGCCCATGGACATCGGCCATGTGGAGGAGACCTTGAGAGGGGCACAGATCAGAGACACGCTCATCACGGAACACTTCACCTGTGAGTATAACACAGGCATGCAAACAATCCATGCAAGTCCCCCATCAGTCCTGTGACACTAACCACACTGCACATTATGTTCTGTCTCACCCCACAGGAACAGTGACACAGCACTGCACAGGCAGCAGCATGGCCCCAAACATCAACCATACCATGGACGTGGCAAATTTTGTGTGTGGATTCAAAAGCCATCCTCCATTCCACTCTCCACGTTGACATACAGACCCCAAGGATATCACGCACACCCCCAGGAGAAACAAGTTACAACATATAACCCATGTTCATCACCTTACAGGGCTTGATTGACAGCAACTAACTGGATATGCCATGATCATAGCCTGAGCAACCATGCTAGCCCGGTAGCGAAAGAGTCTTATCCAATGCTATGCATTGGATAATACTCCAGCACATCAGGGGTTAAAGGGCCATTGGACTCAATATGGGACCTGTACTGTGCTAGAGCTGAGAAGAGCAGCAGAGGGGTGGATGTACAGTGGTATTGTCACACAATGTAGAGGTCATGAAACGTAGATCAGATTACCAGGGCCTCCACGCTGACCTGTGAGTGTGCAGAAATATGTGCCCCCGACATGAATACACACATCAACAAATATGTCCTAATAGTTCCAGGGAACAAATGACATTGGGCTGCCACTGTCACTTTCACAGTGGCAGCACAATGTCATTACTTCCATGGAGCTCTCAGAACACTTGTTAATGTGTGTATACATGCCAGGGGCACATATCCATAGGGCTGGTGCACATGTCCTTAGTTCTCCACATAATTGGTTACAGATGAGTACATTGTCAAGCAATGGTTTGTGTACTCACCGGTAATTAAGAAAATTGAGGGGATTAAAAAGTCGAAATTGTTGTTGCTTGATGATCAATTCAGGTCTACTGCTCCAAATCCTGTCCTCTTGTGCCACAGGCATCCATAACATGATCCATCCTTGAACTGAAGATCTTCCATGTGACTGGATTGATGTCTTGACAACACATTCATGAAGATCACCCCTTGCTGTTTCTGGCGATGTTGTTGGTGATGCAATGTTTGAGCTGAGGTTCACACAAACCTCTACTGAAACATTCTCATATAGACACAGAAAATGCAAATTCTCGAGTGTTATAACCTGTACAGTTAGGATGCTCATCTACAGAGCTGTCAAACCTTGTGGACAACACATGAGCAGGGCAGCAGTGTTACTAAAGTAGTACGATTTCGTTTCAAAGTACATTTAGTGTTCTCATACAAGTGTTCAATGCATATAGGCAATGCACACAGAAAACTCATGTACATTCTAACGTACTTTAAGACACAATAACGATGAACCATCACCATTCTATCTGTGTCTGTATGAGGATATATTTGATAACACATTTGTCAATGCGTAACCACACCCAGGATAGAGTATCCCCCATACATGGAAAGGCATCACTCACATCACAGGAGTCCAACACTTGTTTGCCAGTGAGTGGACTCTGTGATGTATCCATGCAAACAGATGATGGTGGCAGTGATACACTAATGTGTTGTGGGAGTGATAAAGAGTTGATACAGGGGACATACTTCCACAGTGAATTCCTGTCCACAGTATCTGTGTTACTTAGTATAACCAATGTTCTGAGATTGTGCTCCACTTTGACATATCTCACTACATGGGCTACATCAACGAACAACCAGACTAAGTGGACATGTGGTATCATCACTGGTGAAGTCTGTTACACCCTTAGGAAAACAGCAACTCAATTTACTGGAGACCCCAATGCTCACCCCAGGATATCAATGTGTGTGCTACACATTGAAATCCTAGGTTAAAAACATTGGCTTCCCCAGTCAGTTGCGCAATGAGTGTTTGAATCCAAGACAATATTGATGCATGTCCCATTTATCTGTCTTGCTTGTTATGTCCCCGCTAAGTCACATAGCTGTTTGTTTGGTTATCCCATTAACCCTCTGAGTGCAAGAGTGGTCCCCAGCGCATTTCTTTGCAATGCTTTGCCTACCACTCTGGCACTCAAAGGGTTAAACACAACATATGATGTAGAGGAATGTTCAATGTTGTACCTTTTGTTGTGCTAAGGGGTATGTTTTGTTGTTCAAATTCAACAGACAACATCGCCATATAACACAGTGGTGTAATATGGCTCCAGGGATGTATTTACAGTTGAATTTGTACAACGGTGTGTGTGTGTGTGAACCCATGTTGTAGCATCCCACAAACATTTCACCCAGGCAGAGGTTGTGTTCTCTGCATTGTATGGCAATGCATTGGAGACAACCCTGCCACCCAATCCATAACTGAAGACACAACAGATCAGACAGGAATCCAAAAAAAAGGTGTCTTTATTGAGGGGAAATTTAACAGGTTGGGCCTTTCATTTTTTCCTTTTTGGGTGGGGGGCCTTAGCCTGGGTGCCAGAGGTGGATGCCCTTGTTGATCTCCTGGTAACCCTCTGCCCCCTAGGTGTGGCTTCAGGGGTAACACTGGAGGGGGTGGTGGTTGCAGTAGACCCCTCGGTGGAACTCAAGTTCTCCCTCTCCATCCTCAGGTTCTCCCTGCGGTTGATCTCCCTGAACTCCACAAGTACCTGTGTCAACATGTCCATTAGACCAGTCCTGAGCTGGTGGAGTAGTGTGTTCCCCCTGGCCACCTCTGACTCCAGGACTTGGATTCTGGTCTCCAATTGGGCTATGTTCCTCCTGGATTGCCTCCTGCTCCTGGTGATGTTGCTGTCTGTACTCCTGCTCGACCGGAGTAGTCTCCTCTGAAGGGCCATACACTCCGCCTCCATCCCTGTGAGGCGTGCAGTGCTGGAGGTGGATGTGCCCGGTGTCCCTGGTGCTGCTGTTTCTTCTGCTGCTGAGGGTGCTGATTCTTCTGCTGCCGAGGGTGCCGTTTCCTCTGCTGCTGAGGCTGCTGTTTCCTCTGCTGCTGGAGGTGCTGTTTCCTCTGCTGCTGCTGGAGATGCTGTGGCTGCTGTGACAGCTGTTGGAGTGGCTGGTGCAGATGATGGGCATATGCCCACCACATCAAGTGACTCCGAGCTGCCCAATGATGTGTGTGCTGGTGGAGGTGTGAAAATGTCCCTGGGTAGGGGGCACTGGGGCTCACCAATCAGGCCCAGGTGTGGGTAGTCCAGTGGCCAAGGGTCATATGGTGGCCACTGATAGGTGCTCGGACCCCACCTAGGATCATATCTTGGGGCATGCTGTGGAGCCATCCAGGAGGGTGGGTTTATCTGGGAGGCATATGGCCCATATTGGGTGGTGGCCACTGTCCCTGGCAGCCATTGCCTACCTGGCGGTGCTGGTGCTGCTGCTGGAGGGTAGTAGCTGGTGGAGGTGGCTGGATACGTCCACCTCTCCTCCTGTTGCATCCAGCCACTGTACTGGGGAGGTGCAGATTGAAGGGGTGCAGCATGTGGTGGTCCGGCTTGAAGGGGTGCAGCCTGTGGTGGTCCAGCTTGAAGGGGTGCAGCCTGTGGTGGTCCAGCTTGTAGGGGTGCAGCCTGTGGTGGTCCAGCTTGACGGGGTGCAGAAGGTGGTGGTCCAGCTTGTAGGGGTGCAGCCTGTGGTGGTCCAGCTTGTAGGGGTGCAGCCTGTGGTGGTCCAGCTTGAATGGGTGCATAAGGTGGTGGTGCAGCCTGTGTTGGAGGGGATGGTGATGGTGGGTACGGTGACCACCGGCTGGTCCCCTCCTCTATGTACTCCTCACTGGGGGGTGACATTGCCTCCTCCACTGGCTCCCGCTGGGCTTGAGGGCCGTAAGCTGTGTGGAGAAATAAGATGTTGTGATTAGTGACCTTAGCCATATGTTTGTGGAGACAGTTATACTTTGGTATGTGGTGAAGAAAAATATATGTGTTTGGGTTAATCCCCCTGGGTAAACAAGGGTACTCCCACTGCTGAAGGGTGTTGTTTGAGTTATTATGGGTGAAGGTTTCATTTTGAGGTGCAATATCACAGTGGCCCGAAATAGTAGAGTGGGGCTGTTGCAACACACTCCCATGTAGATATCTGGCCCCTGTACCAGAGCTGTCCATATGATTGTGTAGTCACAGCACCACTGTACAATTTCAGGCCACTGGGATATTGCCCCTGACATATCCATGTCTGAGCTGTGATACCTTTTGAATCAACACACCTTTCAGCAGTAGGAATATCATTGTTTAACTCGGGGGTGGGGGAATCCAACAACATATATTTGTCTTCACAACTTGTAGGGATGGCTATCCCTCCAGGGGGATGGCAAATGTTAAGTTCACCTTGATGTCAGATTGTAGACATTATGAATACATATGTTGTTCTCTGTTAGTCCTATCCCTCCTACCCTCGTGGTTGTTCAGATATTGCTCTATGTGACAGATGTAGATTTCAGTCATTTGTCCACACGAGGGCTCTTCAGCAGAGCCAAAATCGTCCCATTTAGAGAACAATACTTAATTTGAATGGTGTAAAGAGTGTGCATGGTTTGTAAGCACACTCTGTGGACCATTCCAAAGAGGTATTTATCTCGAAATGTTGCGACTTTGGCTCTGCTGAAGAGCCTCCGTGTGGTCAAATGACAGATATCTCCACCTGTCACATAAAGCAATATCTGTATAACCATGAGTGTTGGAGGGATAGGACTTAGATCGAGACACATCTTTTTACGATGCCAAGGATATTACATCATGGTGACATTACCCATTGCTATCCCATTACAGTCACACACAAGTGGAAATGGTCATATATGTATGTGGATATGTACCCTTCATATGGATACAGTAATATCCTTCCAAGATGTGAACCCAGATTGCAGTTCAGTAGGTGTGATTGCCTCACTGGCTATATATGTGCACCCATCCAACAATACATTGGATTGATATGATGGATATGAACATACCTTGTATATCCCATCTACGTAGAGTGTGATATACTATGTATGTGTATTTGGATGGTAGCAATGTAGGTTGATTTGTGATGGGTGCACATATCTGGCCAGTAAGGCAATCACATCCAGTGAACTGATCTCTGTGTTCACATCGTGTTGGGACATATTTAGAAACATTTGAATCCTAAGGGCAACAATCAAGCCAGTAGTGAGAGATATCTTTGATTGAGGCCTGTTTTGCTCTGTGTATGAGCCCATCCATCCTTCTGTGTGAGGCAACCATACTCAATCCTAGATATCCATCATTCATGGCCTGTTGGTGACCAAGGTACAATGGTTGCTATTTGTTTCCCATGTGTATCCTGCAAACAGCGGCTGGTGTACCATCCATCCATGGCATCCGCACCCCTGTGGATCCATGTTGGAATCAGATGTGGGATACGTCATTTCAAGTTAGAGTAAATAATTGCAGCCACAACACCAAGGCCTACTTTTTCCACCTTTAATTCTGTGGAATAGTTTTCGGCCTGTGTGTTGCACATACAAGCATTTATTCTCTGGGACACTGTGATGTGTGACCTGATCCACTCTTTTTGTGATTCAGTAAGCGGTGATGTTGAACTGATGAAGTGAACATGATGGTGACTTCTCCAGTGATCTCCTTTCTCCATTTCCAGTGTTTTCCATGGAGTCTGTACAATGGGACCGTATGAACTTGATTCTTGTTTTTGCATATTCTCCATAGACTAACACTGGTATTGGTGAAGTGAGGGTGTGTGAGGGTTACTTTGTGTCCACCATCTCTTTGTCACCGCTTAGTGAATGTCCCCTGTGTAGCATGTGATCGTTGGCCTATTGACTTGTTTGTTGTCTGGTTAACCCTTTCAGTCCAGAGGGGTTGCCAAAGCATTGTTGATTGATGCATTGATGATCCCTCTAGCACTCAAGGGGTTAGGTGCTGACTTCCCTGTGGGGACATGGGTGACATTGTGTCTGAACAGTGATGATATTTAACAGACGACATTTTGAACATAACGGTTTGTGTATTGTGTGTTATGAGCACAGCGACAGGAGGGTTGAAGTAGGACTTTGACAGGTTTGTCCCAAGTTGGACCTTGACATTTGTCCTGGTGTTGTGTCCTGTTTTTAACCCTCAGGGTGCTGTGTTGGTGCAGTTGTATGGCTGAGTGATGGGCATGTGTTGAGGTGTGACTGTGTGTGAAGCTGGTGTTGGTTGACTATCACGGTGCCCGTGATTGCTGCAGTTCCTTGTCTGTCACCAGTAGGGGGCTGCTATTGGCTGTCTGCAGATAGCCCGCCTTTCATTGCCTGTTTAAACCTGGATTGGGCACCCTTTGGTTGCCCTTTCGTGTTGTTTCTGACCTTCTTGCTATCACTATGCCAGTGATAGCTGGGCCTCTGTTCCAGTGTTCCTGAGTTCCTGATCTCATGTGTTCCTGAGTTCCTGATCTCTACTGTTCCAGTGTTTCCTGCATGCTGAAGTACTTCCAGTCCTGGTTCCGGCCTAGTCTCTGGTGTTGCAGTTCCTGCTGAACTTCTTCTCTGCTGTTTCCTGACCTGACTGATCGTTGCTGGTTCCTGTCATCGCATCGCGTGTCTCCTGTATCCTGGCGACCTCCTGCCTGGTCGCGTCGGCGACATTGCTTGTTACTCCAGTGTGCGGTCACTGGTTTGCTCCACAGCCTATCGGCTATACAATTCTGTGTTGGTCCCAGCGTGCGGACGCTGGTTTGCTCCTAAGCCTTGCGGCTAGGCAAACTCGCTTGTTACACCAGTGTGCGGTCACTGGTTTGCTCCAAAGCCTATCGGCTATACAATCCTGTGTTGGTACCAGCGTGCGGACGCTGGTTTGCTCCAAAGCCTTGCGGCTAGACAAACTCGCCTGTTACACCAGTGTGCGGTCACTGGTTTGCTCCAAAGCCTATCGGCTATACAATCCTGTGTTAGTCTCAGCGTGCGGACGTTGGTTTGCTCCAAAGCCTTGCGGCTAGACAAACTCGCTTATTACACCAGTGTGCGGTCACTGGTTTGCTCCAAAGCCTTTCGGCTGTACTATCCTGTGTTGGTCCCAGCGTGCGGACGCTGGTTTGCTCCAAAGCCTTGCGGCTATACAAACTCGCTTGTTACACCAGTGTGCGGTCACTGGTTTGCTCCAAAGCCTATCAGCTATACAATTCTGTGTTGGTCCCAGCGTGCGGACGCTGGTTTGCTCCAAAGCCTTGCAGCTATACAAACTCGCTTGTTACACCAGTGTGCGGTCACTGGTTTGCTCCAAAGCCTATCAGCTATACAATTCTGTGTTGGTCCCAGCGTGCGGACGCTGGTTTGCTCCAAAGCCTTGCGGCTATACAAACTCGCTTGTTACACCAGTGTGCGGTCACTGGTTTGCACCAAAGCCTATCAGCTATACAATTCTGTGTTGGTCCCAGCGTGCGGACGCTGGTTTGCTCCTAAGCCTTACAGCTATACTAACTCGCTTGTTACACCAGTGTGCAGTCACTGGTTTGCTCCAAAGCCTATCAGCTATACAATTCTGTGTTGGTCCCAGCGTGCGGACACTGGATTGCTCCAAAGCCTTGCGGCTTTACGATTCCCCTGTTAGTCTCAGTGTGTGTACACTGGGTTGCTTACGATCCTGTCAATTTGCCATTACCATCTGACTGCTGCTACTATCTCTGGGCTGCCCTGCCCGGTATTGGTAAGGCCGGTAGAACCTTTTGCCACATTCCATCTGAGGTTGCCTTACCCGGTATTGGCAGGGCCGGTAGAGCCTACATTATGAATCTATTGAGGCTGCCTTGCCCGGTAATTTGGTAAGGCCGGTAGAACCGTTATGCGATTCCATCTGCAGGTTGCCTTACCCGGTATTAGCAAGGCCGGTAGAGCCTAACATTCTATTACTTCAGACTGTCCTGTCTGGTATATTGACAGGACCGGTAGAGTCTGCCTTCTGTCTTGTTATATTCTGAATATATCTGTATGTATATGATTGCCATCCTACGTTATCAATTTATTATTTCAATAAAATTGATTTTTACCTAAAACTTGTGTCTGAGAGTCATAATAAACCGTGACAGTACGAAAGGGCCATGACCTCAGACAGCAAAGGTGAAGGTAATGCACAGAATATCCATTGGAGGATGGATGTGCACGAGCAACGTTTGGATCAGTTGGCAGTTGCAATTCAAACAATCCTTGAACGCACGGTACTTGCTGACAAATCTAGCTCTAGCCCGGTGGTCTCGCCAAGTCAGACACCGAAGAGTGATACCAGACCCCTAGGGGGCACTGTTAAAGGGTTAACGGCTTCTGCACCCTTGCCGCTAAGATACGATGGTGACCCTAGTCTCTGCAGAGGGTTCATCAACCAACTCGAGATTTTTATGGAATTGACGGCACACGCATTTCCCAATGATCGTAGTAAGGTGGGGTTTACAATATCTTTGCTCACTGGCAGAGCTTTGGCTTGGGCTAACCCCTTGTGGGAGAATGCTAAACCTTGTACTAAAAACTTTAGAGAATTTGTGCAATCCTTTCGAAGAGTGTTTGAGCCTCCTGGTAGAACCACCTCTGCTGCCAAACACCTTATGGAGATACATCAGGGCAGGCGTACAGTAGGCGACTACGCCATCAAATTCCTCACATTGGCAGCAGAGGTAGGTTGGAATAACGAGGCATTATTGGCAGCTTTTTCTCAAGGCCTGAATGACCACATTAAGGACGAAATCGCTGCTAAAGATCTACCTATTGATCTAGATGACTACATTGAATATGTTATGATAATTGACTCCAGAATACGTGAGAGATCAATTGCCAGAGATCGTAAGTTACGGTCAAAGAATAATGAGCCTAGTGGCATGTTTTGCCCACCCATCCCTCCCCTGGCATTGAAGTCTAGTGAACCTGTACGGGAGACAAGTGAACCTATGCAAATAGGCTTCACTAGACTAACCAAGGCTGAGAGACTTTATCGCAGAAGACAAAGGTTGTGTTTATACTGCGGTAAAAAAGGGCATTTGCTAAATTCCTGTCCGGTACGTCCGGGAAACGCACACACCTAGGGTACCTTGGGGGACAGGCCCTAGGTGGTGTACAATTGTCCCCAGTGTCGGGCACAATGAAACCCACCATACAGGTGGTATTATCTTGGGCACAACGCTCTGTGGAGGTTTTGGCCTTGGTTGACTCTGGTGCAGCAGGGTATTTTATGGATAATACCTTTGCTGAATTGCACGGAGTTCCACGCATTGAAAGAGAAAATCCCTTGACTATTGAAGCGATTGATGGCAGACCCTTAGAACCGCCTCAGGTTATGTTTGAAACTATGCCACTGTCTATGACTATTGGGGCACTTCACAGAGAAGAGCAGCAGTTTCAACTGATTAATTCTCCGCACCATGCGGTAATATTGGGCTTTCCGTGGTTACAGTTACATAACCCACAATTTGATTGGAAAAAGTGTGAAATTGCTGCTTGGTCCCAGTTTTGTATGGACAAGTGCGTCATCCAGCCTGTTAAGGTCCTGTGCACCTCCTCGGCTATACCGGATGTGTACCAACAGTTTGGCGATGTTTTTAGCAAAGGAGAGGCCAGTTTGCTACCTCAGCATAGACCTTATGATTGTTGCATCGAATTGCAGCCTGGGGCAGTACCTCCGAAAGGACGCACTTATCCATTATCTTGTGAGGAAAATAAGGCTATGGAGGATTACATTTCTGATGCCCTTGCTAGAGGGATCATACGAAAATCTACCTCTCCAGCTGGGGCTGGGTTCTTTTTTGTAAAAAAGAAAAATGGCGAATTAAGACCATGCATTGACTACCGGGGCTTGAATAAACTAATGGCAAAAAACGCATACCCAATACCACTCATCACCGAGCTTTTTGACAGGCTTAAGGGCGCTTCAATTTTTACCAAATTGGACCTACGGGCCGCTTACAATCTGGTGCGCATTCGAGCAGGTGATGAGTGGAAAACTGCCTTTAATACTCGAGCTGGGCACTACGAGTATCTTGTAATGCCATTTGGGCTATGTAATGCCCCTGCAGTTTTCCAGGAACTGATAAACGATGTTCTGAGAGATATGTTGCAAACATGTGTTGTGGTTTATCTGGACGATATATTGATTTACTTTCAAGACATGGCACAGCACATCAAAGATGTATCCGCAGTATTGCTACGACTCCGTGAGAACAAATTATTTTGTAAACTGGAAAAATGTGACTTTCATAGAACCAGTGTGCCATTCTTGGGGTTCATAATTGGCAATGATGGCATTGCCATGGACAAGGATAAGTTGTCAGCTGTCTTACAATGGCCAAAACCCAAGGGGCTTAAAGCCATACAGCGTTTCCTGGGTTTCGCTAATTATTATAGGCGGTTTATTAAGAACTTTTCTTCCATTGTTAAACCTTTGTCCGATCTTACGCACAAGGGCGCTAATCCTTCTTGTTGGCCGGTATCTGCTGAGAATGCCTTTGAGAATTTGAAGCTGGCATTTGCTGCGGCTCCTGTGTTATCCCACCCCAATCCTCTACTTCCATTTACGTTAGAGGTGGATGCCTCAGATATTGGGGTTGGGGCAGTACTTTCGCAACGACACGAGAAAGGTGGTACTCTCAGACCTTGTGGGTTTTTCTCTAAGAAGTTGACTGTCACTCAAGGCCACTATGAGATAGGTGACAAAGAATTATTGGCCATTATCCTCGCTCTTAAGGAGTGGCGTCATTTGCTTGAAGGTACCAAGACTCCCGTATTAATCCTAACAGATCATAAAAATCTGACTTATCTCTCGGAGGCCAAGAGATTGTCCTCCCGTCAGGCCAGGTGGGCACTGTTCCTTTCTCGATTTAATTTCATTTTATCATACTTACCGGGGTCAAAGAATATCAGGGCGGATGCACTATCAAGACAATTTGAGGCCGACAGTGACAGAGTGGAAGCACCAGCACCCATCATCCAACCTGATAGAATACTGGCTACTATACGCACGAGTATCACTTCTCCTTTAGGAGAGGAGATCCTGGCCTCTCAGGGGTCCGCTCCCCATGAAACTCCAGTGGGCAAATGTTTTGTCGATGAACCATTTCGTACTAGGCTGCTTGAAACCTACCTTTCCTCTAAGGCTGCGGGACATATTGGTAGAGACCAATTGTTATGGTCCCTTTCTCAGTTATTTTGGTGGCCCTCCATGAGAAACGATTGTGCCAAATTTACGAATGCCTGTGCCACCTGTGCCCGCGCGAAGACCCAGAGACATCTCCCTGTGGGCTTGCTTCAACCGGTGCCTAATGGCGAACGCCCCTGGTCTCATGTTTCCATTGATTTTATGGGAGAGTTGCCTATGTCCAAGGGGTACTCCTTTATATTCATGGTGGTGGACAGGTTTTCTAAAATGGCTCATTTTGTGCCCCTCCGTGGTCTTCCTTCAGCGAAGGAATTGGCAATGGTGTTCGCCAGAGAAGTATTCTGGTTACATGGAGTGCCTAGGGTACTGGTGTCTGACAGGGGGAGCCAGTTTGTGTCTAGATTTTGGAGGGCATTTTGCCAACAGATGGGCATACAGCTTTCCTTCTCCTCTGCCTACCATCCCCAGACCAATGGAGCCGCTGAACGAGCTAATCAGGGCTTGGAACAATTTCTCCGTTGTTTCGTTACTGACCATCATGATAATTGGTCCGACTTGTTGCCTTGGGCAGAGTTCGCCAGGAACTGTGCGGTCAATTCTTCATCTGGGAGCTCTCCATTTCTGATTAATTATGGGTTCCAGCCCTGTTTGCTTCCAGACTCATTTCAGACGCAACAGATTCCAGCTCTGGATGAGCATATCGAGCAACTCCGTTCCACATGGGCACAAGTTCAGAGGGCACTTGGTCAGTCATTTCAGCGTCATCAGCGCCATGCTAATCGCAGAAGGCTTCCAGCGGTTTCCTTTCAGGTTGGGGATAGAGTATGGCTTTCCTCCAGAAATCTCAAGCTGCAGGTTCCGTCTAATAAGTTGGCTCCCCGGTTTATTGGTCCATACAGAGCTATTCGCAAAATTAACCCGGTCTCCTATGCACTAGACCTACCTGCATCCATGCGTATCCATAATGTGTTCCATGTGTCCCTTCTTAAGCCTCTGGTTTGCAATCGCTATACTACCACACCTGTGGTGCCAGGACCTGTTGAGGTCGAGGGACAGGAGGAGTACGAGGTTCAGAGCATTATTGATTCCCGTAGGCTTAGAGGAAGGGTACAGTACCTGGTACATTGGAAAGGGTATGGTCCTGAAGATCGATCATGGGTGGATAGTACGGACCTTCATGCACCTAGGCTAACTAGGGCCTTTCATGCCAATTACCCACAGAAACCTAGACCCTATTCTAGGAGAGGGGGTCTTTGAAGGGGGGGTACTATCACGGTGCCCGTGATTGCTGCAGTTCCTTGTCTGTCACCAGTAGGGGGCTGCTATTGGCTGTCTGCAGATAGCCCGCCTTTCATTGCCTATTTAAACCTGGATTGGGCACCCTTTGGTTGCCCTTTCGTGTTGTTTCTGACCTTCTTGCTATCACTATGCCAGTGATAGCTGGGCCTCTGTTCCAGTGTTCCTGAGTTCCTGATCTCATGTGTTCCTGAGTTCCTGATCTCTACTTTTCCAGTGTTTCCTGCATGCTGAAGTACTTCCAGTCCTGGTTCCGGCCTAGTCTCTGGTGTTGCAGTTCCTGCTGAACTTCTTCTCTGCTGTTTCCTGACCTGACTGATCGTTGCTGGTTCCTGTCATCGCATCGCCTGTCTCCTGTATCCTGGCGACCTCCTGCCTGGTCGCGTCGGCGACATTGCTTGTTACTCCAGTGTGCGGTCACTGGTTTGCTCCACAGCCTATTGGCTATACAATTCTGTGTTGGTCCCAGCGTGCGGACGCTGGTTTGCTCCTAAGCCTTGCGGCTAGGCAAACTCGCTTGTTACACAGTGTGCGGTCACTGGTTTGCTCCAAAGCCTATCGGCTATACAATCCTGTGTTGGTCCCAGCGTGCGGACGCTGGTTTGCTTCAAAGCCTTGCGGCTAGACAAACTCGCCTGTTACACCAGTGTGCGGTCACTGGTTTGCTCCAAAGCCTATCGGCTATACAATCCTGTGTTAGTCCCAGCGTGCGGACGTTGGTTTGCTCCAAAGCCTTGCGGCTAGACAAACTCGCTTATTACACCAGTGTGCGGTCACTGGTTTGCTCCAAAGCCTATCGGCTGTACTATCCTGTGTTCGTCCCAGCGTGCGGACGCTGGTTTGCTCCAAAGCCTTGCGGCTATACAAACTCGCTTGTTACACCAGTGTGCGGTCACTGGTTTGCTCCAAAGCCTATCAGCTATACAATTCTGTGTTGGTCCCAGCGTGCGGACACTGGTTTGCTCCAAAGCCTTGCGGCTATACAAACTCGCTTGTTACACCAGTGTGCAGTCACTGGTTTGCTCCAAAGCCTATCAGCTATACAATTCTGTGTTGGTCCCAGCGTGCGGACGCTGGTTTGCTCCAAAGCCTTGCGGCTATACAAACTCGCTTGTTACACCAGTGTGCGGTCACTGGTTTGCTCCAAAGTCTATTAGCTATACAATTCTGTGTTGGTCCCAGCATGCGGACGCTAGTTTGCTCCAAAGCCTTGCGGCTATACAAACTCGCTTGTTACACCAGTGTGCGGTCACTGGTTTGCTCCAAAGCCTATCAGCTGTACAATTCTGTGTTGGTCCCAGCGTGCGGACGCTGGTTTGCTCCAAAGCCTTGCGGCTTTACGATTCCCCTTTTAGTCTCAGTGTGTGTACACTGGGTTGCTTACGATCCTGTCAATTTGCTATTACCATCTGACTGCTGCTACTATCTCTGGGCTGCCCTGCCCGGTATTGGTAAGGCCGGTAGAACCTTTTGCCACATTCCATCTCAGGTTGCCTTACCCGGTATTGGCAGGGCCGGTAGAGCCTACATTATGAATCTATTGAGGCTGCCTTGCCCGGTAATTTGGTAAGGCCGGTAGAATCGTTATGCGATTCCATCTGCGGGTTGCCTTACCCGGTATTAGCAAGGCCGGTGGAGCCTAACATTCTATTACTTCAGACTGTCCTGTCCTGTATATTGACAGGACCGGTAGAGTCTGCCTTCTGTCTTGTTATATTCTGAATATATCTGTATGTATGTGATTGCCATCCTACGTTATCAATTTATTATTTCAATAAAATTGATTTTTACCTAAAACTTGTGTCTGAGAGTCATAATAAACCGTGACATTGATGTAGTGTGTGGTTATGTAGTGTTGCACTTACCGGTAGTGTGGAGGCTCCTCTCATCCCCAGTGTCAGTTCCTCCAACGACCCCCTCAATTATGGTCGGGGACATGGTCTGCCGCACCATCTCCTCCCAGCCGCAGAAGGTGATGGGGACAGATGGGCCACCTCCAGTGCCTCGGGCTTGCTTGGCCATGTCAGACATCTTGTTCTTGACCACCCTCCGGCAGACGCCCCATCTCTTCTTCACAGACTCCATGTCCTGCCTGCATGGAGCCACCGCGTTCACCAGGCTGCCTTCCTCCTCTCTGACAGGCCAGGGACCTTCGCCGTCGGGTGGAGAACACTCTGCCTCTCCAGGACAGCTTCCACGAGAGCCGTGTTCTCCTCCTCTGTGTATTTGGGGTCCCTGATCCTGCCCTCGTCACCTCCGGCATGAGAGGATTCAGAGCCGGTGTGTCCTGCCTGCTCTGACCCTGACTGTGTGAGTTGCCCCCCAGCAACTACCCCTCGTCCCACTGCAGGTTCTGTCCCTGTCCTGCGTGTGCCTGCTCTTGTTGGCCGGGTCCCCCTCTGCCCTGCGGATCTCCCTCTCCCACCCCTGCTCTGCTGAGGGATACCCTCCTGACCTTCCTCCTCCTCCACTACTCTCCCCATCCCTCTCCTGGCCATCACTCACCCACTCACACCCAGGCACTCCCACAGGCCCTCACAGACACACTCGATCCACTCACTCTCTGTCACACACTTTCACTCACAGATTCACACTGTCAAAATAAAAAGTAAAATGTGTAAGGTGTTATAAAATAAAAGGACTATGTGTATGTATGTGTATGTGTTTGTGTTTGTATGTGTGTATGTAATATGTGCAAAGGTGTGCTATGTGTCGTATTATGTGCAATGCTCTCCTCTCTCCAAACTCCAAAACTCCTCTACCTCCAATGAATGCTCCTGTCTCCCTCTGTCTGATCACTATTCTCCGCTCCTGGGTCCTGATATCTAGCTGTGAAGAACTCCATAACAGACAGTGTGTGACGGTTATTTTTGGGTATATATAGGTGTATTTGAAGTTTTTTGATACATTGGGGCTTTGTGATTGTCTCTGTGTTTGAATTTGTTTTTGCATCAATCAGGGTTGGTAGACAATGGCAGCCGTTATGTTACATGTTGTTTTGAGCGATGTTATTGTGTGATTTGGCCGCCCGTTGTGCATTAACATGAGTGACAACGGCTTTTGTGTTACGTGTTTTGTGTGTGCCTACTCTCGATAGCTATTCTCATAGAGTACCTATTGAATCTGCCGTAACTCATGTATTATTTGCGAGCGATGTGCCTTTTTCACTTAGCGGCTGGTTTAACGTGAGCCTTTAAATCTAGTCCCAGGACTCTTGTTCACTCCAAAATAAGACTCTCTTTATTGTACAAAACCACACATATTTATACATATCAACTACACTGAAATACATGGGCCAACCAGATACAATAGGGTGAGGGACAGGGATAATACAATGCAAACATAAGGCAAGGAATCAGCAGCAAATGGTAAGGGCTGACACAATGGGAGCATTCACAGAGGTAATCAAATCACAATATATAATACAAAGGACTGACAACGGAGTTTCAGGTTATACAATAGTTGACTCACAGACTGAGGGGCATAAATGAATTAACACACGGCAGGAGGTATCATCTTACAATACACAATACAATGGCTTAAGGGACTGCAGTACACATTGGAAGAATTAACCCCTCACCGCCCCTTCCCTTGGAAGCAAGCCACCAGTCACATAAAGTCTATCCAAAGTATTTTAGTGCACAACCAGGGCTTGAGAGGTTTATAACCAGTCACACAATATTGTCCCATAGGTTACAGTGCCTTTAGTCTCTTGGGACAAGGTGTTGGCGGTCGTAGAATCAGGTCCAAAGGAGTGTTCTCATAGGGAAAAATGTCCACAGTATCTAGGGGGTTTTGTGCCAAAGTCTCAGTCCCAAACAAGGGCTTTGGTAATGGACTATGATCCTTTACAAGTACTGAAGATACAAGTGAACCAGTTCAGAGTATTCTTGCCAGAATGGACTGTCAGGATCAGCGGATCGATCAGTTATCCTTCACTATGCTAACACTAATAAACCGAACCGCACATCTTGGGCATACTCATCGCCAACACGTGGCCTCCCCAGATTTGTCAACAGCGATACCTTTGAACCCTGAAGGTAGTACCAGTTGAGGGGTGTCTGGTACAGCTCCTTTGCCTCAACAATACGAGGGGGAGCCTACTCTCTGTAGAGGGTTCTTGAACCAAGTGGGCATTTTCCTGGAAATGGTACCGCAGGTCAGTTTTGCGATCTCTGGGAGAGCTCTTGCTTGGGCTAATCTGTTATGGGAGACAAAGAAATGTCTCGGAGTTTGTGGGAGAATTCCGCAGGGTCTTTGATGTTCCAGCTAGGGCAGCATCTGCAGCAAAACATCTAGCAAAACGGTTAATGACCATATGACAGGGCACACGCACAGTGGCCAATTTTGCTATTGAATTCCGCACCTTAGCTGCAGAGGTGGGCTGGAATAATGAGGTGTTAGTAGCAGCATTTTCATTTGTGTGACAATATCAATGACGAAATAGCATCCCGTGAGCTGCAAGCAGAATTGAATGAATTAATCTCCTTTATGATTCTGATTGATATCAGGCTAGAGAAAGACCTGCTTTCAGAGGTCAAGGTCATAAGAGTATGAGTCGACTTGAACCTAGCTTTTCGTCCCCACCCTGTCCTCCCTCACCTCCCATGCCTCTTGGTTCCGAGTCTGGCAGGATGGAACCCATGCAACTAGGCTTTATGCGCCTCTCATGGGAGGAGAGGGCGTTTCGAAGGGGAGAGGGCCTGTGCCTGTGGATAGGCAGGACATTTGTTGCACTCCTGTCCTACCCGTCCGGGAAACGCTCGCACCTAGGGTTGTGTAAGGGGCAAACCCTAGGTGGAGTATCGCAGTCCCCAGATTCCCAGTTTGAGAAACTGATTCTTAAAGTAGTAGTGTCCTGGTCCACTTCATCTATCATGGC
Source organism: Rhinophrynus dorsalis (assembly GCA_037306005.1). Taxonomy (NCBI): domain Eukaryota; kingdom Metazoa; phylum Chordata; class Amphibia; order Anura; family Rhinophrynidae; genus Rhinophrynus; species Rhinophrynus dorsalis. Next base: position 185,174,638 of record CM074720.1, on the reverse strand, counting down.
TCTGGCTCTGGTGCACTCGGGAGCTGCTGGCTTCTTCATGGATGCTGACTTCGCTGCCCAAAATGAAATCCCATTGTTGACTCGTTCCTCTCCATTGGCTATTAAAGCCATTAACGGTAGGCCGTTGCAGTCGTCACATGTCACTCATGAAACTGTTCTACTGTTCTTAAGGGTTGGGGCGCTTCAATTAGAGACCCTACAATTGCAGATCATAAAGTCTCTACACTATGCAGTTATTCTGGGGTTTCCCTGGCTCCAGACTCACAATCCCAGGATAGACTGGCAGACTTGTGATATTCTATCTTGGTCCCATGATTGTGCTAGTAAGTGTTTTCAGCAGCAGTTTGCAGAGTTATTCAACAAGATAGAGGCTAGTACATTGCCAGCCCACAGACCTAACGACTGTACTATTAATTTGATTCCCGGAGCCATACCTCCAAGGGGACAAGTGTATCCTCTATCTGTGGAGGAGAACCGTTATGGAGGAGTATGTGTCTGATGCACTGGCCAGAGGGATCATTCACAAGTCCTCCTCACCCGCTGGCGCAGTAGGTGAAATAAAATGCAGTTTTATTAAGAACAAAATAAAGGACAAAGATCGCCCCCTATAGGCAGCACTGCGTAGCAGCAGGAAGGCAATAGTGTGACCAATAAACAAGTATAGCATAAAATAGCACAGGCAATTGACAGATACTGAGTACAGAGATACAATGGTTAACAGAATAATCAGTCCATCTCAGTTGTGATGATTGGCACGCCCAAGGTGATAAAGGCAGTAAATGGTGGAGAGGACTCAACACCAAAAGTTTGTAATACTGAGAAAACTGTCCAGCAAAGAGGAACCTGCCACCCAGAACCTGCTGCACTTGAACGATAGCCCCCACGAGCGTATTAACGAAGTAAGTAGACTGCCAGAGCTTGAGCCAATAGCCCCCACGGGCGTAACGGAAGTACCTGGATTGCAAGAGCTACAGCCAATAGCCCCCACGGGCGTAATGGAAGCAACTGAATTGCAAGAGCTTGAGCCAATAGCCCCCACGGGCGTAATGGAAGCAACTGAATTGCAAGAGCTTGAGCCAATAGCCCCCATGGGCGTAATGGAAGGAACTGGATTGCAAGAGCTTGAGCCAATAGCCCCCACGGGTGTAATGGAAGCAACTGAATTGCAAGAGCTTGAGCCAATAGCCCCCATGGGCGTAACCACAGAGACGTGCACGGTAGCAGCCAGAGCCGTGCGCCTACCGGGCGCGGTGACAAACTTCACTGTACTGCAAGGAGAGGAACGGCTCAGCACCAAAACAGCACTCTGTACTAGACTGAAGGCTCAGAACCGGGACACAGCTCTGCACGGGTTAATGGCTCGATAGTTGGAACACAGCTCTGCACGGGTTAACAGCTCAATAGTTGGAACTCAGCTCTGCACGGGTTAACAGCCGATAGTTGTAACACAGCTCTGCACAGGTTAACGGCTCGATAGTTGTAACACAGCTCTGCAGGAAGCGGCTTAGAAGCAGGATCTAGCACAGCACAGGTTAACCACTGCAGCCGCTCATGACAGTAACTGTAGACAGTCAAAATGTCACAGTGGCGACAGAGGAGGTTGGAACGTAGGCTGGACAGGAGTAACTGGTGCAGGTCATGGAGCAGAAACGTCATCAAGCCGGGTCGAATCACGGAGCAGGTTCTCAGACAAGCCGGGTCGGATCACTGAGCAGCTTCTCAGACAAGCCGGGTCAGGATACGAGCAGGAACGTCAGCCAGGCCGGGTCAAATCACGGAGCAGGTTCTCAGACAAGCCGGATCAGGAAACGAGCAGGAACGTCAGCCAGGCCGGGTCAAATCACGGAGCAGGAACACAGGAACGTAGTCAGAGTAAGCCAAGTCGGTACACCGGAAATCAGGAACGCAGGAACACAGCACAGCAAAACTGGCTCAGGAACATCACGAAAGGGCACCTGACAGTATAAAAAGGTCACCAGGGGCGGGCCAAACCGGCTCAACCAATCGGAGAGCAGCACAAGCGAGAGTGACATGAAGGGAGAAACTGCACCGTGATAGTACCCCCCCTCAAAGGCCCCCTCTCCCCGCAGGAGGTCTCGGCTTCTGGGGGTATTTAGAGTGGAAGTTGTGCAATAATCTAGGTGCATGGAGGTCCTTATGATCAACCCAGGAACGTTCCTCAGGGCCATAGCCCTTCCAATGGACCAAATATTGCAACTTCCCCCTAAATCTTCTAGAATCAATGATACTTTGTATCTCGTATTCCTCTTGGCCCTGAACGTCCACCGGCCCAGGAACTACTGGAGAGGTAGTGTAACGATTGCAAACCAAGGGTTTCAGCAGAGATACATGGAACACATTATGTATACGCATAGAGGCAGGGAGTTCCAAAGTGTAAGAAACAGGGTTCACCCTGCGAATAACTTTAAACGGACCAATGAATCAGGGAGCCAGCTTATTGGAAGGCACCTGTAAATTGATATTTGTGGACGAGAGCTATACCCTGTCCCCAACCTGGAAGGAGACCGCTGGCAGCCGTCTACGATCGGCATGCCGCTGTTGTCGCTGGAAAGACTGACCGAGGGTCCTCTGAACCTGTGCCCAAGTGGAGCGAAGCTGCTCGATATGCTCATCCAGAGTGAAAGGATTGTATAACATATAGAAGGGTTAAATATTCTTAGGGTTAAATGGCGCATGTGTCGTTTGTCTGGGGTAGATACGTGCCCTGTTCCGGAGGGATATAGTAAGTGAGCACAGAAAGAGGGAGAGCGTGCCCACATCACCAGAGAGAGAGACTTGAGGGACTAAGTTTAAGTAGTTACACGGTGGGATACAGACAAGTAGGGAATGGGGGTCACCCAAGGGAAGCCCCTTAAGGGCGTAGTGGCCCGGGATCTGGTGATGTTGAGAGAGGAGAAGGAACATTGTAAGAAAATGGGAAAGTTATTCAGAGTGTGTGGATTATTGCTATCAAAATCAGGTACTAACACATTATGCATTCATTTAGTGACAGCTAGGCAGGGGTTAAGCCGCCATGCTTGTAAAATGTTGATGCTATGAGAAAGTTAGCGCAGCTCTGATTCCCCCTCCCTTCTCTTCCATTCTACCTCTCCCCCTTGTTCTCTCTGTTCTTAGATAAGACACAAGTAACGGAATTTCAAGGTCACCAACGCTGCTGTTTTCTTAAAGGTCCTATTGTTAAGATGTTGTCTAGTAGCTGGGAACTAACAGCTGACAGGGGCAGGTTTTTGTACATTTATGTGGAAATGTATTGCCAGGATCAGGTACTGGTAGGCCACCAGTAATTAGCCTGGACAGGCACACGGTATTGGTTCTGAGATAAAATGTTGCAACATTTAGGTAAATTCAGTAAATTCAATCCTAATTTTGTGTAATCAATTGTATGGATCCAAGCAAGTAAAAAAAAATATGGATTTGTTAAAGAAATTGTCAATGTGTTATAGATAATAGAACTGAAATTATGTTCTTGAGTGAGAAGAGGCAGGAATGTGGGGGCTGTCTTGCTGGAAGTGTCTGAGGGGGTTTTGGCATTGGTCTTACCGGTTCAATGGTCCTCAGTGATCTAAGACCGAATAGTCCAGCCAGTCCACCCGGCACGGTCACGGGCACCCCTTCCTCTCCTGTTTTTGACTTCTTGGGAAACATATATTTCAACTGAAGTGGTGCACCCAATGTGTATGTGTATATATGTGTATATATGTATATGTTCAACTGAAGATTTGTTGAATTGTGATTTAGCCTCCATAAGAACAAATTGTAGTTATGTATATGTGCCCTTTGCAATCTGTTGTCTGTTAATTAGAGAAACAGCAATCCTGCTTTCCCTGAAAATGACAGGAAGGGGTTAAATGCCTGTGTGCTGATTCTCTGCCACTATGAGACGATCGCGCAGCATCAGACCCCTCCCTCTCCTGTGTAATTCCTTCCCAGTTGTAATAATGTTATGGGGGAATGAAAGAGAAAAGATTGTTGATACATATAGGAAATTAACTTCTAATGAAATTAGAGACAGATAAGTAGGGACTGCAGATGCATTCCCTCTTAATGACGTGACTGATAATGTATTATTGTTTTACTGTTTTCTGATCCTGGGGTCCGTGCGGACATGTGGGGAACCTCCTTTGAATCTTCCTGGGGTGCAGTAGGTTGTGCAGCAGAGGGATAAGTCCCTTGCCGCATCATTGCATGGATTTAGGGAAACACTGAGAGTGTGTTGAGCGAGCCAGTAAGTGAAGTAATGGAGAAAGAAAGGACAGAAGTTATGTACAGATATACAGAGGGAGACACAAAGACTAGGCAGATATTGAAGGACCATGTAAAGTTTAATGCTTTAGCAATTGCAAGGAACGTTGGCATTGTTGAAGCAGGTAGAAGGAATAATGTAAGTGGTACAGCGAGATCTAAGCAGGTAGGAAACAATACATGTTTTTACTGTAAGCAGGAAGGACATTGGAAGTGAAATTGCCCCAAGCTGAGGAATAAGTATAGATATACAGACAGAAATCCCCAGGAAGAAGGTGTATCTGTTAGTGGTGATGCAGACAGAAATGACTCACCTAATAAGACAGAATAGGAAGGGATCAGGATCAGTCTTTTTAGCATTATCCTATAGTGCAGGAGGGTGGAATTCATAGTGAAGAAAACTATCAGTATAGTAGGGGTGGATTGAATTCCCTCCTCTATGCCATATATACAACCTATGGAAGTTACCATAGAAGGGACTATGGTCCAAGATGGTTTTCTCCTATCAGAGTCATGCCCCATTGCACTGTTGGGAAGGGATTTGTTGACCAGATTGAGGACAGAGATAACTTTTGACGCTGACAAGATAGAGGTATATGTACCCGACTATTATGACTTGACTTTCCAGATGGCACTGAGACACACTTCCCAGGATAGTCATGATTCAGACATCCCGGAGGAGGTTCTGCGCTCAGTGCCCTCTGCTGTTTGAGCAGCTGGAAAGCCAGGGGTTGGTAGAGATGCCCGACCCGTTATTGACTTGCAGCCTAATGCAGGACCGGTCTAGGTCAGATAGTACCCCATCAGCAAAGAGGCTAGGCAAGGGTTAAGCTAATAGTGGCCAATATTTTGACTGAAGGATTGTATGACAAACTGACTATGATTCTCCTGATACGATAGTATGGGATGAACTGAAGCGGGTGCTGATGTTCGCCCCTGCTTTAGCTCTGCCAAAACCAATTACCCTATTGCCCGAGGACATAAATGATCCTCCAGAGCATGACTGTGTAGACGCCCTGGAGGAAGTGACATTACCCAGACCAGATTTGTACAAAGTAAGTTAGAAACTTGTTGGGATTTGTGTGTTATATACTTGTAAATAAATCCTAAAATGTGACATATTCTAATCACTGGGGCCAGGCAATGGGCTTGGGTGTCATTTGAACTGCTCCAGATAGATTATATTGGGTTGTTTTGCAACCTGTACTGGGATTTTAGTATGCTGTTGTAATAATTGATTAATTGTTTAAATGGCTAGAGACATTTCTTTTGAAAGGAGCTACTGCGGGATCAGTAGCTAAGGTGTTAATAAGAAAAGTATTTCCAAGGTTTGGTTTGCCTCGAGTCATTGGGTCAGACCATGGAAAACATGTTACAGCTGAAATTGTTAAAAGTAATTGTGTCACTCTAGGGGTGGACTAGAGATATCATACCCCCTGGAGGCCTCAATCCTCTGGACAAGTTGAGAGGATGAACCAGACTCTTAAGCGCTCTCTGACCAAACTATGTACTGAACTCAAATGGCCAGAGGCGCTTCCCCGTGCCTTGACTCACTTCAGGGTGACCCCTTCCAAATCCTTAAAAGCTTATTCCTTATGAGATCCTCTTCGGTAGGCCCTGGAATAGGATTGTGATGTATCAAGGATCTACCTTAGAGATTGGTAATCAGCAGATTATGGATTATGTAACTGCTTTGCAGCATACCCTTTCTTTTCTTCCCAGATTTTCTGTTCCACAGCCTTTGCTTTCGGCTGGCCCAGTGCGAGTTTCCAGATTGGAGAGTGGGTATATGTACAGACATGGAGAACAGAGTGTTTGGAGCCCCAGTGGAAGGGTGCATTGCAGCTTCTGTTGACAAGTTACAGCGCAGTCACGCTGCATAAAGGAAAGACCTGGATATACCACACCTGAGTGAAAGCTGCACCAGAGCCTGAGCAGGTTAAAGGCCCTGTGCCATCCCAGTGCCCAGCAGATGCCCAGAGGGAGGCAGAACAGGGTGAAGGTCTGAGGCTTTTGTTCAGGAAATACCAGCAAGTAGGCTTATTGCATCACCTACCTCCGTGGGACCAGTAAGCAGGCTTATTGCATCGCCTGACCACCTGCCTCCGTGGGACATGACCGTCATGAAGATCCATCCCTTTGGAAAGCTAGCACCCTCTGGCAGTGAACGTGGCCTGCTAGGGGAGGTGCCCCATAAGATAGAAAATGATGGTCTAATGTGTATTAACATCATAAGTGTGGGGGGTGGAAGGCTGGCTTATGTATGCAACTTATGTCTCACCCTCACTCACGTAAGGATTTCTAAAAGGCCACCTCTGCACTGGGGTCAGATGGACTGCAGAGACACCCCGGAGACCCGTGAGAACTCCAATGTCTGGATCTACTTAGCACCAGCATGTTATGAACATTACGAACTTTTGCTTGTGCAACATGGTCAGCCCTACTGACGTTATGACCATTTACCTCATCAGCGTGTCTGCTTCGCTAGCTGTAATCCAAAAGTATTATTGTTCTTTATGTCCTATTTAAGCTTTTGCTTTGCCTCATTGCCAAAAGGTGTAGTTCCCCTGGGTCAGGTCCTTACACCCAGTATTTAAGGCACCTCCACAGTCCTGCACCACTATATGATAATGCCTTATCCAGGTTGTAAGATTTGTGTGAGTCCGGGTACACCCGGACTCAAAGAAGGGATTGAAAGGATTGTATAACATATAGAAGGGTTAAATATTCTTAGGTTTAAATTATTTGTGTAACAAGTCATTCCATATTTGTCAAACAGGCCATGTTAACATTATAAAGGGAGTCTGGTTATCAAACTGCTGCTCTGTTGCTGTGCATACTACGCCCGTAACTCCCCTGCCAATCCGTATGCCCCTTACTTGAAAATGTTATCCCGCCGCCCTACCTCTCCCACCCCTTGCTATGATGATATCCATGGCCCAGTGTAAACCCCAGAGCTTAGTCTGGTGAATCAGTTTGAAACTGATTCAAAGAAGGGATTGAAGGGTACGGTTAATATACCTAAACCTGTATAGTATGCAAAGGGTTAAAATCACTGTTTAAATGTTGTAATATGAGCAAGAAGCTTCAGTCACTGTTTGTTCTAGCTGTAGAAACCAAACTACAGAAAATGTGTGGGCTTACAAAGGAATGCAGGAGTTGCCAGAATTTTGCATGCTCAAGGTTAAGTTGTGTAACTTTGGAAGAATAAGAACGTGAGCAGCACCCTCTCTGTTAGGGAGGGGGTGCAGTTTTAGTGATTGTAGCAGTTTCAAGTGAACTTTCTTTGTTAGACAATAGAACGGTTTCAAGGGATGTCTGAAGATATATATATCTTGGAATGATAACAATAAAGAGAGAGCTTGTATTGTATACGCTGTTGTGTGTGTTTCTTTGCGAACTTTACAGCCTCCCAGTATACTGGTAATTGACATAGATTTCATAGACAGGCTGATCATAAGAGGGTGAAAGGTATCTCTTCAGGCAGCGATCCAGGTAAAGATTCCCTAACAGTTTTTGGTGGAAGAATGCGGGCGGTGTGCATCCATGGGTAAGTGACTATATGTTGTCGCCGTCCCAGGGATCACACTGCCGTGTTAAGGGTTGAGTGAAATAGGGAGATAGGGAGTGAGTCTCTGTTAGTCTAATATATAAGCGCGCTATAAAAATAAGTTCGAGGCACAAGTATAGGTATCTCTTCAGGCAGCGATCCAGGTAAAGATTCCCTAACACAGAGCTGGAATGTGTTGCGCTTGAAATGAGTCCGGGAGCAAGCACGGCTGGAACCCGTAGTTGATAAGAAACGGGGAGCTCCCGGTTGATGAATTAACTGCACAGTTCCTGGCGAACTCTTCCCACGGCAACAGGTTGGACCAATTGTCATGATGATCGTTTACAAAGCAACACAGGAACTGCTCCAGTCCCTGATTGGCACGCTCAGCGGCTCCGTTGGTCTGGGGGTGGTAGGTGGACGAAAAGGACAATTGGATGCCCATCTGACCACAAAATGCCCTCCAAAATCTGGACATGAATTGGCTCCCACGATCTGACACCACCACTCTGGGTACCCAGTGGAAGAAACACCTCCTTGGCGAAAACCATAGCCAATTCCTGGGCCGACAGAAGGCCAAAGAGGGGCACGAAATGAGCCATTTTCGAGAATCTGTCTACCACCATCAGAATGAATGAGTGCCCCTTAGAGACTGGCAGTTCCCCCAAAAAGTCCATAGAAATATGGGACCAGGGACGTTCACCATTAGGTACAGGCTGCAGTAGGCCCACTGGGAGATGCCTGGGTGTCTTGGCACGGGCACAGGTGGCACAGGCAGCAGTAAAAGCAGAGCAATTGGCTCTGAGGGAGGGCCACCAAAACAATTGTGTTAACGACCATATAAGCTGATCCCTTCCGATATGCCCAGCGGCCTTAGATGAATGGTATGTTTCTAATAGACGGGCACGGAATGACTCATCCACAAAACACTTGCCCATAGGAGTTTCAGGGGGAGCCCTTGCTTGAGATGCCAATATCTCCTCCCCCAGTGGTGAGGTGATGCTAGTACGTACAGTAGCAAAGATACGATCCGGCCTAATAACAGGTACTGGTTCTTCCTCCCTCTCAATGTCCGAAGCAAATTGTCTGGACAGCGCATCTGCCCTGACATTCTTAGAACCAGGTAGATATGACACTATAAAGTTAAACCGAGACAGAAAAAGTGCCCACCTAGCCTGTCGTGAGGACAACCTTTTAGATTAGGAGAGATATGTCAAGTTCTTATGGTCAGTTAAGATTAATACTGGGTTCTTAGTGCCCTCCAATAGGTGATGCCATTCCTTAAGTGCCAGGATAATGGCTAAGAGTTCCCTGTCACCAATCTCATAGTGGCTTTGGGCAACAGAGAGTTTCTTTGAAAAGAACCCACAAGGTTTCAGTGGACCACCCTCCACCGGTCGTTGGGAGAGCACTGCCCCGACCCCAACTTCAGAGGCATCGACCTCCAATGTGAATGGTAGGGCAGGGTTGGGGTGGGACAGTACTGGAGCTGAGGCAAAAGTGGACTTAAGAGTCTCAAAAGCGTTCTCTGCTGCCGCGGACCATTGAGAGGGAGTAGCACCTTTATGTGTTAAGTCAGACAATGGTTTCACAATCGTAGAGAAGTTCTGAATAAATTTCCTATAATAATTGGCGAAGCCTAAAAAGCGTTGGATCGCTTTTAACCCCTTAGGGCGCGGCCACTGTAGTACTGCTGCCAACTTCTCCTGGTCCATAGCAATGCCATTTACTGAAATCACGAACCCCAGGAAGGGTACTTGGGACCTATGAAATTCGCATTTCTCAAGTTTACAGAATAGTTTGTTTTTACGTAATCGTAACAAAACCTCAGAAACATCCTTAACATGCTGGGTGAGATTGGCAGAGTGAATTAAAATATCATCGAGATAGACTACCACGCAGGATTGCAGCATGTCACGAAGGATGTCATTAATGAATTCCTGGAATACTGCCGGTGCGTTACATAGCCCAAACGGCATAACCAGATATTCATAATGCCCTGATCTGGTATTGAATGCCGTCTTCCACTCATCTCCCGCCTTGATTCTGATCAGGTTGTAAGCAGCCCTGAGATCAAGCTTAGTGAAAATGGAAGATCCCTTCAACCTGTCAAATAATTCGGTTATGAGTGGAATGGGGTAGGCATTCTTAGGCATAAGCTTGTTCAACCCCCGGTAATCGATACACGGCCTTAGCTTGCCATTTTTCTTTTTCACAAAGAAAAAAACGGCACCAGCTGGAGAGGAAGACTTGCGAATAATCCCCCTCTTGAGGTCATCCTCTATGTATTCATCCATAGCCCTGGTCTCGTCACATGACAGTGGATACGTGCGACCCCTGGGAGGCACCACACCCGGGGCCATATCAATAGCGCAATCATAGGGTCTATGTGAAGGCAATGCGCTAGCCTCCCCCTTGCTGAATACGTCATTAAATTCTCGATATTCCGCTGGCACGGAGGGGGAGGTACAGCAAATCTTGATAGGGTGGGACAGACAGTTCTTAGCACAGTATTCAGACCAAGACTTAACTTCACATCTCTGCCAGTCAAACTGCGGGTTGTGTAATAGTAGCCAGGGGAACCCCAGTATGACTGCATGATGAGGAGAACGAATTATTTGGAAGCGTAATTCTTCCTTGTGAAGGGCCCCAACAGTCATAGAAATAGGAATTGTTTCCATAGTGATGAAAGTAGGTTCCAAAGGTCGGCCATCAATGGCTTCAATGGCCAGTGGGGATTCCCTTTTGAGTAACGGAATCTTATGCAACTCAGCAAAGGACTAATCCATAAAGTATCCTGCTGCACCGGAATCCACCAGTGCCATGACCAATACAGATAGGTCTGCCCAAGAAAGGCCACCTGGATGGTGGGTTTCTGTGTGCAAGAATCAAGGGACTGTTGTACACCACCTAGGGCCTGTCCCTCAAGGTACTCTAGGTGCGCCGTTTCCCGGTCTCACCGGACATGTGCGTATTAGGTGCCCAGCCTTGCCACAATACAAGCATAATCCCAGCTTTTTGCGGTTTGCCCGTTCCTCCTTCGTAGGTCTGGTGAACCCTAGCTGCATTGGTTCACTTGCTTCTGGGAACCGCTCAGGAGGAATGGGAGGAGGGGGTGGTTTAAAAGGATTACCATGCCCGATATTTCTGGATTTCGCCCTTCTTGCCAACCGTCTCTCGCGAATGCCAGAATCAATGAGCATAACATACTCAATGTAATCATCCAGGCCACTTGGTACCTCCCTGGCAGCAATTTCGTCTTTAATGGAATCGGACATGCCCTGAGCAAATGCTGCCACCAGTGCCTCGTTGTTACAACCAACCTCTGCTGCCAAGGTCCGAAATTCAATGGCGTAATTGCCCAAGGTACGCTCGCCCTGCTGTATTTCCATTTACCTTTTGGCAGCAGAGGCAGTTCTACCAGGAACCTCAAACACTCTGCGGAACTGTCTTACAAATTCATCAAAGTTCTGAGTGCAGGGTTTGGCATTTTCCCAAAGAGGGTTGGCCCATGCCAGTGCTCTGCCCATCAACAGGAAAATCATGAATCCGACCTTACTACGGTCGTTAGAAAATGCCTGGGGCGTTAATTCCAAAAAGATCTCCAATTGATTAATAAAGCCCCTGCATAGGTTAGGTTCGCCATCATATCTTAATGGTAACGGCTCCGCCGCCGTTAGACCTCTGGGAGGAGCAAGAGGAGCCACAGCCTGATTGTCCGTTGTCGTAACTGGGGAGACCACCGGATTTTGGCTTGGTTTGTCAAGGTGTACCGTTCGCTCAAGTAACATTTGTAAGGCCAATGCCAATTGGTCTAGGCACTGTTCGTAAACATCCATTCTCCAGTGGATGTTTTGTGCATTATTCTCACCCTTACTGTCTGAGGTCATGGCCCTTTCGTACTGTCACGGTTTTCAAGACCAGTAGGTGAAATAAAATGCAGTTTTATTAAGAACAAAATAAAGGACAAAGATCACCCCCTATAGTCAGCACTGCGTAGCAGCAGGAAGGCAATAGTGTGACCAATATACAAGTATAGCATAAAATAGCACAGGCAATTGACAGATACTGAGTACAGAGATACAAGGGTTAACAGAATAATCAGTCCGTCTCAGTTGTGATGTTTGGCACGGCCAGGGTGATAAAGGTAGTCAATGGTGGAGAGGACTCAACACCAAAAGTTTGTAATACTGAGAAAACTGTCCAGCAAAGAGGAACCTGCCACCCAGAACCTGCTGCACTTGAACGATAGCCCCCACAGGCGTATTAACAGAGCAAGTAGACTGCCAGAGTTTGAGCCAATAGCCCCCACGGGCGTAAAGGAAGTACCTGGATTGCAAGAGCTAGAGCCGATAGCCCCCACGGGCGTAATAGAAGCAACTGAATTGCAAGAGCTTGAGCCAATAGCCCCCATGGGTGTAATGGAAGCAACTGAATTGCAAGAGCTTGAGCCAATAGCCCCCACGGGCGTAATGGAAGGAACTGGATTGCAAGAGCATGAGCCAATAGCCCCCATGGTCGTAATGGAAGCAACTGAATTGCAAGAGCTTGAGCCAATAGCCCCCACGGGCGTAACCACAGAGACGTGCACGGTAGCAGCCAGAGCCGTGCGCCTACCGGGCGCGGTAACGAACTTCAATGTACTGCAGGTTAACGGCTTGATAGTTGGAACACAGCTCTGCACGGGTTAACAGCTCGATAGTTGGAACTCAGCTCTGCACGGGTTAACAGCCCGATAGTTGGAACACAGCTCTGCACGGGTTAACGGCTCGATAGTTGTAACGCAGCTCTGCAGGAAGCGGCTCAGAAGCAGGATCTAGCACAGCACAGGTTAACCACTGCAGCAGCTCATGACAGTAATTGGAGACAGTCAAAATGTCACCGTGGCGACAGAGGAGGCTGGAACGTAGGCTGGGCAGGAGTAACTGGTGCAGGTCACAGAGCAGGAATGTCAACAAGCCGGGTCGAATCAAGGATCAGGTTCTCAGACAAGCCGGGTCCAATCACGGAGCAGCTTCTCAGACAAGCCAGGTCAGGATACGAGCAGGAACGTCAGCCAGGCCGGGTCAAATCACGGAGCAGGTTCTCAGACAAGCCGGATCAGGAAACGAGCAGGAACGTCAGCCAGGCCGGGTCAAATCACGGAGCAGGAACACAGGAACGTAGTCAGAGTAAGCCAAGTCGGTACACCGGAAATCAGGAACGCAGGGACACAGCACAGCAAAACTGGCTCAGGAACACCACGAAAGGGCACCTGACAGGTGCCACTGGCCCAGTATAAAAAGGTCACCAGGGGCGGGCCAAACAGGCTTAACCAATCGGAGCGCAGCACAAGAGAGAGTGACATGAAGGGAGAAACTGCACCGTGATAGTTGGAGAGTTAAGACCCTGTATTGACTACAGAGGTTTAAAGAAGTTGATGGTAAAAAATGCATAGCCCATGTCTTTGATCACCGAGCTGTTTGATCTAATTTTAGGGCTTGAAAGTCTTCCCCAAACTCGATTTGAGGGCACCCTATAATCTGGTGAGAATAAAGGAAGGGCATGAGTGGAAATCCACCTTTAACACTCGTAGCGGACATTATGAATATTTGGTAATGCCCTTTGGGTTATGCAATGCTCCAGCAGTGTTCCAAGAATTTATTAATGATGTATTGAAAGATCTACTGCAGTAATGCGTAGTAGTATATCTGGATGACATTCTTATCCATTCACCAACTACAGAGGCACATCATGCAGATGTGATACAGGTCTTGCAACTCCTAAGTGACAACAAGTTATTTTGCAAGCTAGAAAAGTGCAAGTTTCACAAATCTCAAGTCACGTTTTTGGGGTACGTGATCTCCTCTGTAGGTCTGGCCATGGATCCACTTAAATTGTCTGCTGTCCTGGAATGGCCTCATCCGGTGGGACTAAAGGCCATTCAGAGATTTCTGGGTTTCACAAACTATTATAGAAGGTTCATTAAGAACTTCTCATCAGTAGTAAAGCTATTGACTGACATGACACATAAGGGGGCAGAAACGTCCTACTGGTCCCCCGAGCCCATCCGAGCATTCGATGATCTGAAGGCTGCCTTTACTAAGGCTCCCATCCTGTCTCATCCTAGTCCTGCCCTGCTCTTTACCTTGGAGGTCGATGGGTCTGAGTCAGGAGTAGGCGCCCTCCTGTCTCGGCGCTCTGCTCCAGGTGAGGCCCTACTGCCATGTGGCTACTTTTCCAAGAAATTGTCCAGGGCTCAGAGTCAATATGATATTGGGGATCGAGAGTTACTGGCTATTATCCTCACACTCAAGGAGTGGCACTACCTGTGGGAGGGGATGAGTTCTCCTATTGTAATCCTCACGGACTACAAGAACCTGACCTATCTTTCTGAGGCCAAGAGATTGTCATCCAGACAGGCCAGATGGACATTGTTCCTCTCCAGGTTCAATTATGTGATATTGTACCTTCCGGGTACTAAGAATGTCAGGGCGGACGCTCTCTTAAGACAATTCAGATCAGATCCCAAGGCTGATAGTGCTCCGGTGCCTATCATTTCTACCAATCATATTCTGGCTACCATTCAAACCAGTATTACCACTCTATTGGGGGAGGAGATCTTGGCTTCACAAGCCACTGCTCACACAGATAAACCTAGTGGGAGATGCATTGTCCCTGAGCACCTCCAAACTCTTTTATTGATGACCTGTCACTCCTGTAAGGCCGAAGGTCATATCGGCCACGACCAACTGATTTGGTCTATCTCGGCTCTTCTGGTGCCCTAGCCTAAGAATTGACTGCTCTGCCTTTGTAGCGGCTTGTACCACCTGTGCTCGCAACAAAGTTCCCAGGCATCTTCCTGTGGGCCTGCTTCAGCCAGTACCTAATAGTAACATAGTAACATAGTAAATTAGGTGAGAATTTTATAGCTTTCCTGCAACCAATTAAATTAGTCTTTATCAGACCTTCCTGATCAGCCTACTGATAAACTATAACTCTGTATGTTCCCTTTTGAAAGAAATGTATCTAATCTTCTCTTAAATGTATCCATTGTATCTGCCATAACTACCTCCCTGGGCAATGAATTCCACAATTTGACAGACCTTACCGTAAAAAAAACCCTTCCCCTGCTGAAGTTTAAACCTCCTTTCCTCTAATCCCAAGGGGTGTCCCCTAGTCACCTGATCAGGCCTTGGAATAAATAGCTGACCGCAGAGATCCTTGTATTGACCTCTCATATACTTGTACAATGTGATAAGGTCTCCTCTTAGTCATCTTTTCTCTAGAGTAAATAAACCAAGTTTGTTTAGTCATTCCTCATATGTCAAGTCCTCCATTCCCTTAATTAATTTTGTTGCCCTCCGCTGTACCCTCTTTAGTTCTAGTATATCCTTTTTCAGAACCGGTGCCCAAAATTGCACTGCATACTCAAGATGAGGTCTTACCAATGATTTGTATAATGGCAAAATAATGTTATCCACTCTTGCTTCGATACCTCTTTTTATGCAAGACAGGACTTTGTTTGCCTTTGCTACTGCTGTTTGACACTGGTCACTGTTTCCAAGTTTGTAGTTGACAAGGATACCCAGGTCTTTTTCTAGCAACGAGTCACCTAAAATTATTCCATTAAGTTTATAAGTAGCCTTGGGATTGTTTCCTCCCAAATGCATGACTTTACACTTCCCCACATTAAACTTCATATTCCACGTTTGCCCAGTCTGACATTGTATGTAAGTCCCTCTGTAGAGAGAAAATATCCTGTTCTGAATTAATTACTTTGCATAATTTAGTATCATCTGCAAATATTGATATTTTGCTTTCTATATCTATTTCTATAAACATGTTAAAAAGCAGCGGACCCAATACTGAACCCTGAGGTACTCCACTCTCCACTTTAACTGTACTGGAGAATTTTCCATTTACAACCACACACTGTTCCCTATCCTTCAGCCAGTTTTGTATCCAATTACAAAGGTTATCTCCTAGCCCCAATTTCCTTATTTTATACACCAGCCTTCTGTGTGGCACTGTATCAAATGCCTTTGCAAAGTCTAGATATACTACATCTACTGCCTTGCCATTGTCTAGGTTGCTGCTTACCTCCTCATAGAAGCTGAAAAGATTAGTTTGGCATGATCTATTCTTCATAAAACCATGTTGATTTGTACTAATGATTTTATTTTGTGTGTTGTAATCCTGAATATAGTCCCTTATTATCCCTTCTAACAGTTTTCCCACTACAGAGGTCAAACTCACTGGTCTATAATTCCCAGGTTCTGTTTTAGTTCCCTTCTTAAATAGAGGCACTATGTTAGCTCTTCGCCAATCCTGTGACACTGAGCCTGTGGTAATAGAATCTTTAAAGAGTAAATATAGGGGTTTTGCTAACACTGCACTAAGTTCCTGAAGAACCCTTGGATGTATACCATCAGGACCCGGTGCTTTGTCGGTCTTAATTTTGTTCAGTCTTCCCATGACATCTCCTTGAGTTAACCCAATATCTATTAATTGTATTGTTTTATTTGTTACTTGCGGAGGCTCTTCTACCATTCCTTGCTCCCTTGTATATACTGATGCTAAGAAAGTGTTTAAAACATCGGCCTTTTCCTTATCCTCACTAACCAACTCACCCATCTCATTTTTGAATGGTCCAATGCACTCCCTCTTAAGTTTTTTGCTATTTATATATTTGAAAACCTTTTTTGGATTAGTCTTGCTTTCCCTTGCAATTCGAGTTTCATTATCTGAACATGCTGAACATCCTTGGTCTCATATATCTATAGATTTCATGGTTGAGGTGCCGCTATCCAAGGGGCATATGGTCATTCTTATGATTGTTGACAGGTTCTCCAAGATGGCCCACTTCGTACCCCTGAGAGGCCTTCCTGCTTCCAAAGAGCTGGCCGAAATATTTTCCAGGGAGGTATTAAAGCTCCACGGGGTACCCAAGGTACTGGTCTCGGACCAGGGAAGCCAATTCGTGTCCCGTTTCAAATGGTGCTGCTGCGAGAGCCAACCAGGACTTGGAACAGTTCTTATGTATTTTATATTAGACCTTCACATTGACTGGGCAAACTTGTTACCATGGGCGGAGTTTGCCAGGAATTGTGCCATTAACTCTTGTTCACAGAATTCCCCATTCCCATTCAATTATGGTTTCCACCCTGCTCTGCTACCTGACTCATTTGAGGCACAAGAAATTCTGGCTCTGGACGAGCAGCTTAGGCAGCTCTGCTCCACTTGGGTTCAAGTTCAAAGATCCCTTCAAATGTCTACTCAGCTCTACAATAGACATGCGGACAGTCGGCACGGGCCGACTCAGGTGTTCCAGGTGGGGAATAGGGTATGGCTGTCCTCTCAATCAATTTAGAGGGCTACATGTTATTTAGAAAAGATAGGTCAAGCAAGAGGTGGTGGGGTCTGTCTGTATATCAAACCAGCATTATTGCCTCAATTGCGGGAAGATATATGTGATGACAGTAGTGAACATGTGGAATCCCTGTGGGTTGAAATAGTCACTAGTGGGTATTTGTTATAAACCACCAAACATTGGTGACCTTGAAGAAACACAGCTAATAATGCAAATAGAAAAGGCTTCCCAAATAGGGAGAACTATAATTATGGGGGATTTTAATTATCCAGAAATAGACTGGAAAAATGGAACAGCTAACTCTGCTAAAAGCAGCAAGTTTCTGAACTTGTTGAATGACAATTTTTTGTCACAACTAGTGCAGACCTCAACCAGAGGGAATGCATGTCTGGATTTGGTAATAACTGACCATGAAGAACTTATCTCTAACATCCAAGTAAGGGAGCACTTGGGGAATAGTGACCATAACATGGTATCGTTTGAGATTAATTCCAAAAAACAAGTTGATACGAGTTCCACCAAAACACTGAATTTTAAAAAGGCCAACTTTAGCAGGTTTAATTCATCCCTTGGTCTCGTTGACTGGGATAAAATATTTTCACGAAAAAACACAGAAGGTAAGTGGAATGCCTTCAAAATAACATTGCAAAAATACACATATAAATTCATCCCTGTTGGAAACAAATATAAAAGAAGCAAATTAAAACCAATGTGGCTAACCAGTAAAGTAATTCATGAAATAAATAACAAGAAAGCGGCATTTAAACATTACAAAGCTGAGGGATCAGCAGAGGCATTTGCAGAATACAAAAATGTCAACAAAACCTGTAAAAAGGCTATTAAATTAGCTAGACTGGAGAATGAAAAAATATTGCTAAGGAGAGCAAAAGCAACCCAAAAAAATTATTTAAATACATTAATGGCAAAAAATTAAAGTCTGATAATGTTGGGTCCTTGTTATCTGAAACGGGTGAGATGGTCAAAGGTGACAGAGAGAAGGCAGATATTTTAAATAATTTCTTTTCTTCTGTTTTTACCAAGGAACACCCATTGGACAAGAATCTGCAAACTACTTTTACAGAACAGTCACAGCAAGCATGGGACTGGCTAACACAAGAAAAAGTGTTAAAACAATTGAATGGTGTCAAGGTAGACAAAGCTCCGGGGCCAGATGGTATACACCCACGGGTACTTAAAGAGCTAAGCCAGACCCTGGCCAGACCGATATATCTGATTTTCAGGGATTCTTTTATTTCTGGTATGGTGCCCAACGATTGGCGTAAAGCAGATGTGGTGCCCATATTTAAAAAGGGATCAAAGTCCCAGCCATAAAATTACAGACCCGTAAGCTTGACATCTGTGGTAGGGAAGCTGTTTGAAAGGTTGCTAAGGGAATATATTCAAGAATTCTGCTGGAACAGGAATATCATTAGCAATAGCCAACATGGCTTTGTGAAAGATAGGTCTTGTCAAACGAACTTGATCGCATTTTATGAAAAAGTAAGTAATAATATAGATGAGGGAGCGGCGGTTGACGTGATCTATTTAGACTTTGCCAAGGCATTTGATACAGTTCCGCACAAGAGGTTACTGTACAAATTGAATGAAATAGGACTAGGGGAAAATGTTTGTGTGTGGATTGGAAATTGGCTGAAAGATAGAATGCAAAGAGTTGTAGTAAATGGCAAGTTCTCCAGTTGGATAAATGTGATAAGTGGAGTGCCTCAGGGATCTGTCCTGGGTCCTCTTCTTTTTAATTTGTTTATTAATGACCTCCCAGAGGGCATAGGAAGCCATGTATCAGTGTTTGCCGATGACACAAAATTAAGTAAGGTAATAAAGTCTGAACTGGATGTGTCTTCATTACAAGAGGATTTGGACAAATTGAGTAACTGGGCAGGCAAATGGCAAATGAGATTCAATATAGACAAGTGTAAAGTTGTGCATTTTGGGTATAATAATAAAAATGCAACATATAGTTTAAATGGTGTTTCTCTGGGGAAATCTACTAATGAAAAGGATTTAGGAGTAATGGTAGACAATAGACTTAGCAGTAGCATGCAGTGCCAGCTGGCAGCTGCAAAGGCCAATAAGATATTGGCATGTATTAAAAGGGGTATTGACTCAAGGGAGGAAGATATAATTATGCCTCTTTACAGGTCCATGGTAAGACCCCACCTAGAATATGCTGTTCAATTCTGGGCGCCCTTTCTGAAGAAGGACATTATGGAACTAGAGAGAGTGCAGAGGAGGGCTACAAAACTAGTAAGGGGAATGGAAAGTTTTAGTTATGAAGAGAGGCTAGAAAAGTTAAACTTGTACACACTAGAGAAACGGCGTCTTAGAGGGGATATGATAACACTATATAAATATGTTCAAGGCCCATATAAAGGGCTTTCAAAAGACCTGTTCATTAAAAGAACAGTACACAGGACAAGGGGCCACCCGCTTAGACTTGAGGAAAGGAGATTTAATCTACATCAGCGGTAGGGTTTCTTTACAGTAAGGACAATAAAGGTATGGAATGCACTTCCGGAGGAGGTGGTGCTATCAAATACATTAGATGCCTTTAAAGGGATAGTATTACTTCAAAATTACTGTCCCTCATATTGTAGCCCTTAATAAACTGAGTTAAATGACACCAGCAGTATCTCTCAAACCTTTATGGTTTAAGAGATAGCCGCTTTCAAAGTTTCCTCTACCCTGCTGTCAGTGTTCTGCTGCCAGCAGGGGAATCCGGTCCCGGGACAGGCGGAGGCTCTTAAACAGAGCCGATATCTCGTTATGGAAGGAAAAATTATTAATTGAAACAGACTTCTGTGTGTGCTTAGTTACCAAGCACACGTAGAAGACTGTTTCAATTAATCATTTTTCCTTCCATAACGAGATATCGGCTCTGCTGTAGAGCCTCCTTTTGATTCAGAGACCGGATTCTCCTGCTGGCAGCAGAACACTGACAGCAGGGGAGTGGAAACTTTGAAAGCGGCTATCTCTTAAACCATAAAGGTTTGAGAGATGCCGCTGGTGTCATTTAACTCAGTTTATTAAGGGCTACAATATGAGGGATAGTAATTTTGAAGTAATACTATCCCTTTAAAAGGGGCCTGGATACTTATTTAAAAGAGCATAATATAGAGGGCTATGCACGTTAGTATTGGGATTAATATTTAGTTAGGGCTTGTTGATCCAGGGAGAAATCTGATTGCCATTTGGAGTCAGATGCCTTCTTTTGGGTCAGCGATGGTAAACAGGAATAGGAAAAGGGTTGAACTGGATGGACGCAAGTCTTTTTTCAACCTAAATTACTATGTAACTATGTAACTATAACCTCAACCTCCAGATGGCATGTAAGAAGCTGGCCCCTCGGTTTATAGGTCCTTACTGGATGCTGCATAGGATCAACCCTGTCTCTTACGCCCTGGAGCTTCCGGCTGGTATGCGTATCCATAATGTCTTCCATGTGTCCCTGCTTAAACCTTTGGTTTGCAACCACTACACCTCTGTGCCTGTCCTACCTGGACCTGTTCAAGTCAATGGCCAGGAGGTGTACGAGGTGCAGTCTATTCTAGACTCTCGCAGAGCTAGAGGTCACCTTCAGTACCTGGAACACTGGAAGGGGTACGGTCCCAAGGAACGTTCCTGGGTACCTAGTGGCAACATTCACGCTCCTGCTTTGCTCCGTAGATTCCATGCTCGTTTTTCCCCTCAAGCCTGGTGGTCTTCTTCCACGGGGAGGAGGTCGTTAAAGGGTGGGTACTATCACGGTGCCGTGATTACTTGCCTGTTGTGTCAGTCCAGTGACCTGAGTGTGCTACATGCTGCTTGCCTGATCCGTCTGCGGGCAAGCGTCTCTGACATCATGCTTGCTATCTTGTAGCTTCCTGTTAGTTGGCCGATCAAGCTCCGCCTTCGGGCGACGGCCTTATATGCTGGGCGCAAACTGGGCTTAGTTGCCCTTTCGTGGTGTTCCTGTGTGCATTCAGTTTGTTCTTCTAACCCTTGCTTGCTTGGCTGTTGTTCGATCCTTGGCTTGTCTGACTACTCACTCTGGTTGTGACCTTGGCTGTGGCTGACTTCCTGATCCGTGTATGACTCTGGCTTGTCTGACTACCCGCTCCATGCTGACCCTAGCTGTGGCTGACAACCCGATCCAGCTTCTGACCTTGGCCTGTCTGACTGATGCTCCTGTCTGACTACTGGGCCAATCTAAGGGTGCACTGTATTACCCTACTGCTCAGCTACCAAGCTGGTAGCTTTGCAGGTTGCCTTCGCTCAGTGCGTTCCATTTGCCTTTGGGGCTGTAAGTGCAGCTTAGTCTCTTTCGGTTGCTCTCGCTCCGTGCACTACATACCTGCTGTCTTGCTTAAGCACATGCAGTACTACCTACGCTCTGTGCTTCCCAGTTGCCTTCAGGTTGGTAGATTGCAGCTTAGTCTCACTCCTTTGTCTTAGCTCTGTGCGCTCTTATTTGGCTGCTTCTATCCAAGTACTTACTCTGCTGCCTCGAGTAGTGCTATCAGTATCCTGACCTGATATCTGCTGGTTATCCTACTCTCCGTGCCTCCACTGGGTATTACTCATTTTTGGTCTACCCAAGTCATAGTAACCTAGTAACATAGGTTGAAAAAAAGAACAACCCTTTTCCTATTCCTGTTTACCATCGTTGATCCAAAAGAAGGCAAAAAAAAAACCCTCAATAGAGCAATTTCAAATTCTGCATTGAATGGGGGGAAAAAATTCCTTCTTGATTCCAAATGGCAATCAGATTTCTCCTTGGATCAACAAGCACTAACTAAATATTAATTCCAATACAAACGTAAGTCCTCTATCTGACATTCCCTTCCGTAGGACTATCCAGGTATGCACATGGGCTAGTCTTGCAGTCTGAGTCCTATCTGTGGTTAGAGCAAGTTTGCTCTGAGACACAGTAATATACATACCTCTGGTGGTTCAGTGTCAGCTCCTGGGTAGTGGACTAGACACTGTCCTCACGTCTGTCTCCCCTTTGACTGAGGAAGTATTCACTATTATTATTATTATTATTATTATTATTTTCTCAATAAACTGGTTTAAATTCACTTGTACTGTTTGGTGAGATTATTTGATCTAGAGATCCGTGACAATAAAAACCTATACCGCTCTCGAGACCTCCTAGGTTGCCCTCACCCTGCCCCACCAAGGCACTCAAAATACTCCTCCAGTTTCATTCGCTGGCCGATACTTGGAGGGAATGCCACCCCACTGAAAGTGATTTTACCTTTTGCTTCTCCTCTTATGATAGCTACTTTAGAATAGATTTGTTCTTACCGCTTCCAATATTCAGACGGTCCCTTGGTCAGATCATTCATTGGTACTCTCAGTCTTTGAAGAGTTGGTCTCTGTGCGGGGTTCGGGGTTGTGGAGACTCAATGACACTCTCTTGAATGACCCCTCTACTCAATCCACCGTCTTGAATGCCTTATTCGACTTTTTTTCTCTTAACGATGGTTCCATAGTGTCATGGTTTTTAAGAACTCTCAGTAAGGTAAAGTAAGGTAAAAACAGCTTTATTAAGAATAATAAAGAACACAGGATCTCCTTCAGAGGCCCAGATCTGGACAGTACCAAGGCACTTCCCAAATCTGACACAGGTCAGGTGTCGCGGGCACCCAGGAATGCTCAGAAATCAGTACGGTAATATAATGCAAAATATTTATTTAGAATAAATCACAGCGATAAATAAGTGGTACAACAAGCAAAGGGTTACTAGTTGGCGACACTACTACCAGAAATAGTAGGCCTCTCGCTAGACCACAATGCGAGAGACAGGGCCGAAGCCCCCGTTAGTCTCAGCAGGATACAGGAACATCAACTCTTGATCCGTCGACTGGAACACTGGAACAGGTGACCACTGTGAACACTGGCTCAGCAATCTTGATCTGACGAACAGGAACACAAGGACGGCTGGACTGGAGAACTGACCCACGCCTGCAATCAGTCAAACCAGCAACACCACACCTTTGCAGCAACCCAGTGACCCACGCCTGCAGTCACCGCTAAGAGACCCTGTGACTCTGCCTGCAGTCACTATATCGGACACCTGTGACTCACTCCTGCAGTCACATATAAAGACCCTGAGGCTCACGCCTACAGCCACCACACGAGACCCTGTGACTCCCGCCTGCAGTCACACACCAGACCCTGTGACTCTGCCTGCAGTCACACACCAGACCCTGTCCACAACAGTGGTCTGTCTTAAGCCAATAGCACAAATTGATCACAGTAAGGGATACTCCTGATCACTGGGTCATACACAGAGTGGGTTCTCGTACTTATCTGGGTCATACACAGAAAGGGTTCTCTTACTTAGCCGGGTCATACACAGTGCGGGTTCTCATAGATAGCCAGGTCATACACAGATAAAACAGAGGCCTGCAGCCTGCTGGAAGCCTCGCGCCTGATATCATGCTTGAGTCAAGGTAAGCTGTGACATCAGGGTACAGAAATAAGCAAAACAGGCAATAATATAATAGCAGGAACAGATGACTGGAACCAGGAAGAGAACCTCAACAGTACCACCTAGGAAGTGGCCCACGAGCTGAGGGTAGGTACTGCAGGGCAGAATCTCCAGGAGCTGGGGAAGAGAGAACAGGAAAATGAAACACTGAAGAGTTACATGGTCCTGGTAACTGGAGAGCACACTGACTAACACTGGTCTGCCCTAGGTTAGCAGGCAGGATGACCGGAGCTAGGACTGACCAGATGGACATGGAGAATCCCTGAGGACTGGACAATGGAGGGAACTCAGGCAGGCAAAGGCACAGGACCAGTCCAGAGGACTGAGGTAATCACAGGCAATACAGACAGGAACAGGCTCAATCTCAGGAGATATAGGTAACTGAAGGCAACACTGACAGGTACTAGCTCAGTCTCAGGAGATATAGGTAACCGAAGGCAACACTGACAGGCACTGGCTTAGTCCCAGGAGATATAGGTAACCGAAGGCAACACTGACAGGCACAGGCTCAATCTCGGGAGGTATAGGTAACCGAAGGCAACAGTGACAGGCACAGGCTCAATCTCGGGCGGTATAGGTAACCGAAGGCAACACTGACAGGCACTGGCTTAGACGACTGGGGTAACCGCAGACTGAATGGACAGGCACAGGCTCAGGCTCGGAAGACTGAGGAGAGGAGGCTGTACTGACACTCACTGGCTGGGCATTAGCCTCGAAGGCTAAGATAACGGGAGGTCACCACTAGAGCACAACCACAGCCAGGATCGGAATAGCTAGCATAGTCAGTCAGACCTGGGAATGCACAAAGAGCGCTATTGAGCCACTGCCTAGATCGGTACCAGTGAGCGCTAGTAAGCCACAGCCTGGATCGGTACACAGAGAGAGATAGTTAGCCACAGCCTGGATCGGTACACAGAGTGGTAGTCAGCCAAAGCCTGGATCGGTACACAGAGAGCGATAGTCAGCCACAGCCTGGATTGGTACACAGAGATCGGTAGTCAGCCAAAGCCTGGATTGGTACACAGAGAGCGATACTCAGCCACAGCCTGGATCGGTACAAAGAGAGCGGTAGTCAGGCAGTCCGGGTTGGCAACGGTAACACGGCAACAGAGACAAGAGCAAGGTCAGGCAAAACCAGATCAAACACGGAGCAGGAATCACAGTAACAAATGCCAGGTCAGGAACACCACGAAAGGGCGCCAAAGGTTTGACAGGACTGAGTTTAAAAAAGGCAAACACTGGGCAGAGCAGAACCCAGCGGCCAATAAGAACCCAGCAGGAAATAGGCAGGAAGTAGACAGAACGTGAGATCACGGGCACCGTGATACATAGATTGCCCCTACTCCCTTTGGGAAGTGCATAAGACTACTTTACGGGTAACGCTGATTCAACTGGCCTCCCACCACAAGAAAGCCCATCAATTACATTACATTACATTAATAGCCTGTCTGCCAAACTCTCCATGGTCACGCTTTCTCATAAGGTCTCTCTCTTGCCCGACCTGATGGCACGTATTATATCATTGTGTTGCCAACTCAACAGTCTTCTGATAGCAGACGCAGAGAAGGCAATGAGATGGACCAATTCTCTAACAAAGCCTATACAATTTTAGCCATGAAACTCAGGACTGCACAGCGGAACGACAACATGCCTGCTATTTGGCCTCCAGACGACACTAACACTCAGAACACCCATTGCATTTTGGCAGCTTTCTTTTCAGACTCATGGTAAGGTAACGCCCAAGAGATACTGACTCAGCCTGCAATCAGTAGCTAGGAGTCTTCTAGAGCCCCAGGTCAGTACTAGGAAGGATGTCTAAATAACGGAACCAACAAACTGAGCAAACAGACAAAGCCTTCTAGTAAGCACCAGATAGGATAGTCAGACAAGCCAAAGTCATACACGGAGCGGGTAGTCAGCCAGAGCCACAGGTTTGCACCAGAAAGGATATCCACTGAAGCGATGGAATGCTGGATGCACAGTGGATAGAGCCCCAGGTCAACACCAGAGTGGGTAGTCAGACAAGCCTAGGTCATACATGGAGCAGGTAGTCAGCCAGAGCCACAGGTTTGCACCAGAAAGGATATCTAAGCCAAATCGGAACGCCTAGGAGAATAGTCAGACAGAGCCACAGGTCAACACCAGAATGGATGAACAGACAAGCCGGATCATACATAGGAATCAGGAATACTAGAAAATGAACTGCTCAGAACAACAACGTAAGGGTGACTGAGTCAGGACTCAAACACACATAAAACAGAGGCCTACAGCATGCTTGAAGCCTCTTGCCTGTAGATGACGCCTGGAAAGATGCCGAGCATCGCTGAAGCAGCAGCACTGGAAACAAGGTACCGTGACAGTACCCTCCCTTCAAAGACCCCTCCTCCGAGGGACCGGACCAGGTTTGTCAGGGAAATGTGCATGGAATCTGTGCACCAGGAGAGGAGCGTGAACATGAGCAGCAGGGATCCAGGAGCGCTCCTCCAGACCATATCCCTTCCAATGGATAAAATACTGTAAACATCCTCTAACCATACGGTGGTCCAGAATACTTTGAACCTCATATTCCTCATGATCTGCAACTATCACGGGAGCAGGGCGGACAGGAGCGGAAGTATACCGGTTGAAGACCAAGGGCTTTAACAGGGATACATGAAAGACATTATGTATCCGCATATTGGCAGGCAGTTCCAAATCATAAGCCACGGGGTTGATCTTGCGCAACACCTTGAAGGGACCAACAAATTGAAGAGCCAGTTTATTGCATGGGACCTGGAGGTGCAAATTATGGGATGACAACCACACTCTATCTCCAAACTGGAAGGTTGGTGCTGGCAGACATCTATGGTCAGCCTGCCTTTTTTTGTTGCTGCACTGAACCACGTAGGATATGCTGTACCCGAACCCATGAGGAACGGAGTGCCTGCAAATGCTCATCCAGAGCGGAAATAGCTTGTGCACGGAAGGTTTCAGGAAGAACAGAGGGTTGGAACCCATAGTTAATCATGAAAGAGGAACGCTGAATGGAAGAATTCACCGTGCAATTTCTGGCAAACTCCGCCCAGGGCAACAGGGTAGCCCAATTGTCGTGGTGGTCAGAGACATAGCAGCGGAGAAATTGCTCCAAGGCTTGGTTCAACCTTTCTGCTGCACCAATTGAATTCCCATTTGCGCACAGAAACACCTCCAGAAGCGGGACACAAACTGGCTTCCTCTGTCAGACACAATCACCTTCGGGATCCCATGGAGTTGGAACACCTCCTTTGCGAAAACCACCACCAATTCCTGCGCGGATGGCAAGCCCTTGAGTGTCACAAAGTGAGCTATCTTTGAGAATTTGTCCACAATCATTAGTATTGCAGTAAAGCCCATGGACCTAGGAATGTCGACCATAAAATCAATGGACAAGTGTGACCAGGGGTGTTCCCTGTTGGCCACGGGCTGGAGTAAGCCCACCAGCAGATGTCTGGGAGACTTATTTTGAGCACACACGGTGCAGGCAGCGGTAAAGGAGGCACAATCAGAGCAGAGGCTCGGTCACCCAAATAGTCTAGACAAGAACCAGATTAACTGATCGCGCCCAATATGGCCAGCGATTTTGGAAGCATGGTATGTCTCCAGGATTTTAATGTGGAATTGAGCCGGTATAAAACATCTCCCACTAGGAGTCTCTGCTGGGGTAGATGCTTGGGTGGCCAGTATCTCCTCCCCAGAGGAGAGGTAATACAGGTATGAATCGTGGCCAGAATGCGATCAGCAGGAATGATTGGAGCGGGAGGAACCTCCTCCTTGGACCTATTACAAAATTGGCATGACAGGGCGTCAGCCTTAACATTTTTCGAGCCTGGAAGGTAGGAAACTATGAAATTAAACCTGGATAGGAATAGTGCCCATCTGGCCTGCTGGGAGCACAGCAGCTTGGCTTCAGACAAGTATGTCAAATTCTTATGGTCCATAAGAATCAAAATGGGGGAACTGGTACCCTCCAATAGATGACGCCACTCTTTCAATGCCAAAGTTATAGCCAGCAACTCCCTGTCACCAATCTGATAAACCGTTTCCACCTTAGATAGTTTTTTCGAGAAGTAGCCACAAAGGCACAAAGCCTCTCCCTGAGCTGACCATTGAGAAAGGAGGGAGCCTTCTCCAATCTCTGACGCATCAACTTCCAGGGTAAAGGGCAGGGCGGGATTGGGATGTACCAGGATCGGAGCTGCAGAAAATGCTGCTTTGAGATTATCAAAGGGAGAAAGTGCATCAGAAGACCATTTTAACACTTTAGCTCCTTTCCGCATCATGTCAGTGATGGGTTTTACAATGGTCGAGAAATTTTTTTATCAATTTACGGTAATAGATTGAAAACCCAGAAATCTTTGAATTGCCTTCAGTCCATCCGGACGAGGCCACTGAACCACAGCCGACAGTTTTTTGGGGTCCATCGCGAACCCAGATGCGGTGATAATATACCCAAGGAAGGTAACTTGGGTCTTGTGAAACTCACACTTTTCAAACTTGCAGAACAAGTTGTTTTCTCTCAGGAGCGAAAGGACCTTGGATACATCCACATAGTGGGCCTCCACCGTTGGAGAATGGATAAGGATGTCATCCAGATATACAACAACACAGCTTTGTAAAAGTTCTCTCAGGATGTCATTTATGAATTTTTGGAAGACAGCGGGAGTGTTGCACAGGCCAAAAGGTATGACCAGATATTCATAATGTCCGCTCCGGGTGTTGAACACTGTCTTCCATTCTGTAACAGTTTGATTGACACTCAGACACAGTAGTTTTAGATAAAACACAGTTT
The DNA here is from genome assembly GCA_037306005.1 of Rhinophrynus dorsalis. Taxonomy (NCBI): domain Eukaryota; kingdom Metazoa; phylum Chordata; class Amphibia; order Anura; family Rhinophrynidae; genus Rhinophrynus; species Rhinophrynus dorsalis. The sequence goes on along the minus strand of CM074720.1, from coordinate 185,146,170 downwards.
TATTGAACAGTTGCAGAAAACAATAACCCTCACGGGTCCAGTAATATATGACACAATATAGTACTGACACAGGACAGGTTACAGTAAGATATACCCACACGTGTCCAGTATATACAAAGTACAGCAACACAATATACTGACACAGGTCAGGTAACATTCGTGTGATACTCAAGCTAGGCAGCACTGAATGGGTTACTATTAGGCCAGGAGGACTGACAGGCCCTAATAGCGCGAGGCCCTTTAAGACTCTCACTCTGCAGAGACTGCACAATATCGAGTAACTCCCCAATAGACAACGGAGACCAGAACAACTTGTGAACTGCCGTAGCAGTAGCAGAGGAATGGCAGCAAGCCCGGAGAGGCACTCAACCGGAGACTGCACGGATAGATAGCTGGTGGACTGGCACCTACCCCAAAGGGGTTAACAACGCTCAGATCAATGTCGACTGCTCAATTAGGTGAACTGCCTGAGGCACCCAGAGTAAGCCCAACCTCAGCATGTATGGCAGGAAGAAAGGTCAAGCGTATCGTGGTGCACGGATGGAAGGAACAGACCAGCAATGTCGCCTGGGCCACACCGACAGATAACGGAGACTAGACTGCAAGCGTATAGTGGTTACAGGGTCACTGACAGAGAGGATCGTGGATAACAACCCCAACCGATGACCGGATGGGGAGTCAGAAGGAGAGATACACGGCCAAAGGAGCCCAACCGGGCCAAGTCGGTACACACAGAGCAGGAACGTCAACCGGGCCGGGTCGGTACACAGAGCAGGAATGTCAGCCAATCCGGGTTGGTACACAGAGCAGGAACGTCAGCCAATCCGAGTCAGTACACACAGCAGGAACGAGTTGCAGAGTAATCAGGCAGTCTGGGTCGGTACACAGGAAGGAACGAGATGCAGAGTAGTCAGGCAATCCGGGTCGGTGCACAGAGATCACACGAGAACAGGAACAAGCTCTGGTAACGGAAACACCACGAAAGGGAACCAGAGAAGTGACAAGGCTCAGTATTTAAGGACAAATACTGGGCGGGACAAAGTCACTTCAGCCAATAGGCGTAAGCAGGAGTGGAAACTGACAGAATGTCACCAGCACAGCACGGGCACCTTGATACATTCATGCCCTTGTTTAATCCTGACCAAATTGTAAGCCGTCCTCAAATTGAGCTTAGTAAAGATAGTAGAACCTTTGAGGTGGTCAAACAGCTCAGTAATCAATGGTATGGGATATGCATTCTTTACTATTAGTTTGTTTAAGCCCCGATAATCGATACAAGGGCGTATTTCTCCATCCTTCTTTTTTACAAAAATAAATCCAGCACCCGCAGGGGATGAGGATTTCCAAATGATGTCCCTCTCCAAGGCATCAACCATATACCCCTTCATGACCTTATTCTCTTCCGCAGATAGAGGGTACGTACAACCCCGCAGAGGGGTAGTCCCAGGCAAAAGTTTGATCATGCAATCGTATGGTCTATGGGGAGGTAAAGCTCCTGCCTGGACTTTGTTAAATAACTCAGAAAACTGCGAATAAGCCTCAGGTAGTCCTTGAAACTCAGCACAGGCAAGTCTGATGGGACGTGAAAGACACAACTCATCACAGTGAGTCCCCCAGGACAATATCTCACACATGCTCCAGTCAATTTTAGGGTTATTTTTTTGTAACCATGGAAACCCTAATACAATAGCATAGTGTGTGGAGTTTATCACCTAAAACTTCAGGGTTTCCTTATGCAGGGCTCCCACGCTTAGGGTAAGTGGGGCCTTCTTGTGGGTAATATGTGCTGGCAGCAGGTGTCTTCCATCAATAGCTTCAACTGCCAAAGGAGTGTCATGAGGCAGTAAAGAAATCCCAAAACGCTCAGCGAATGCGGTGTCCACAAAATAACCTGCCGCGCCAGAGTCTATAAGAGTAGGCACAGGGATAGACTCTTTGGCACAAGATAGGACTATGTCCAGCAAGGGTTTAGCCTGAGAGGCTTCAGGGGACTGTGAGATGCCACCCATGATCTGTCCCCAACAGGATCTTTTGGTGCGAGTGTCTCCCGGACGTACCGGGCATGATTTCAGGAAGTGAACATTCTTACAGCAGTACAGACATAGTCCCTCCCTCTGCCTATGGGCCTTCTCCTCCGCAGAGAGTTGGGTAGCCCCCACCTGCATAGGTTCACCACCCATAGTGTTGGAACCAGGAGGCATGGGAGGTGAGGGAGGACAGGGTGGACAAGAAAAGCTGTAGAACATACTTGTAGGATGCCTCCGCAGGTGCTCCTTAAACAATGGTCTCTCCCGGACCCGTGTATCTATGAGGATGACAAAGGATATAATCTCATCCAGACTATTAGGTAGGTCACGAGCAACAATCTCGTCCATCATGTAATTGCAAAGTCCTTGGGAGAATGCAGCTATCAGGGCCTCATTGTTCCACCCTACTTCGGCTGCTAGGGTTCGAAACTTGATTGCGTATTCCGCCACTGCACGGTTACCCTGGCGGATGGTCATCAGATGTTTGGAAGCTAAGGTCCCGCGACCTGGCACGTCAAATACACTTCTAAATGAGGCCATAAATTGAGTAAAATCATATATTATGGGTTTCTCCATCTCCCATAATGGATTCGCCCAAGCCAGTGCCTTGCCAGACAGGAGAGAAATAATAAGTCCAACCCTGCTGCGATCAGTAGGGAAGGCATGAGGAAGCATCTTGAGGTATATACCAAACTGATTAAGGAATTCCGCGACATAACTCAGGTTCCCCACTGCATCAGAGACGGTAGCAGCTGTAGGTGCCGAAGGAGAAACTGGGGTGGCCACCTGCTGCGGGTTATAGCGTTCCAAGTTAGCGGTTCTGCCAAGCAGGGTCTGCAAGGCACCTTCCAACGTTGATCCAGATCCTGCATTCTGTCAAATACTCTCTGTAAAGAAGGATCACTGTCACCGTCTGTTGTCATGACCCTTACGTACTGTTATGGTTGGCAAGCAAAACCAGGAGTCACGGTATAGTTAATAGAACCTTTATTATGAGAATAATGACAGTAATGCAGTATATAAATATACACACAGTGGGTTAAACGGCTAGCACTGTATCAGAAATAGCAGTCTCCCAATCTCTGCACCACACTGTCCGAAACTAGGCCTCAGCCCACTGGAGTCTCGTGGTAAGGTAACGCCCAAGAGATACTGACTGCAATCAGTAGCTAGGAGTCTTCTAGAGCCCCAGGTCAGTACTAGGAAGGATGTGTAAATAATGGAACCAACAAACTGAGCGAACAGACAAAGCCTTCTAGTAAGCACCAGATAGGATAGTCAGACAAGCCAAAGTCATACACGGAGCGGGTAGTCAGCCAGAGCCACAGGTTTGCACCAGAAAGGATATCCACTGAAGCGATGGAATGCTGGATGCGCAGTGGATAAAGCCCCAGGTCAACACCAGAGTGGGTAGTCAGACAAGCCTAGGTCATACATGGAGCAGGTAGTCAGCCAGAGCCACAGGCTTGCACTAGAAAGGATATCTGAACCAAATCAGAATGCCAAGGAGAATAGTCAGACAGAGCCACAGGTCAACACCAGAATGGATGGACAGACAAGCCGGATCATACACAGGAATCAGGAATACTAGAAAATGAATTGCTCAGAACAACAACGTAAGGGTGACTGAGTTAGGACTCAGTCTGCCCTTTAAACTCCTCCACAGGAAGTAGGTAGGAGGAGCAGCTAGAGGGAGGAAGTAGGTAGAAGGAGACTACAGGAAACAAACACACATAAAACAGAGGCCTGCAGCATGCTTGAAGCCTCTTGCCTGCAGATGACGTGTGGAAAGATGCCGAGCATGGCTGAAGCGGTGGCACTGGAAACAAGGTACTGTGACAACATGATATTAATGTCCTCTGTTTCCTCTTTCCACCCTTCACCCCCTGTTACTGATTCCCCTCTTCCCCTTTCCTACCAATGAGATTCTGATTGTCCTGGTGATCTGTTGTTTAAACTCCTGGCTGTATGTTCCCACCCTCTCTCAACTGCCTCATATCAGATGAATATACTATAGCTATTTCTACAGGGGGACATGGTTTGGCCCCCAGACATCCGCAACACACTCCCCTCCAGTTTGCACTACATGGCCTGGGTGAGGGTGATGGGATATGGCACAGCCTCTGTTTTGGTTCAGCATCTCTTCTCTCTGCCAAGTTTGCCCCTCTATGCTCTCAGTCCCTATAGACTGCCCTTTTGCTGCATCCTCGGCCCCCCAGGGTCCTGACTAATGATGGAGTAAGCCACAGCTATGATACTTTAGCCTACACTCGGGCTGGTACACGCCACCGAGGCCTCATCCAGACACTCGATGGATGGAAATATAAATATGTACAGACCAGCAATATGGATTTGACGGACTACAAGCTGCTCCCCTGTACAGCATCTCTGTTCACAGGATTAGACACAGGCTGCTCTCTCCAGTGAAACCCCACTCTCGAGGCCAGGAATATATGGAAAATAAAAAACACACAAGAGGTGCCAATAGTGCCTGATCACTGAGAATATTAGCAAATAATATATAAACTGATTGCACTCACATTTATCATATGCTGTGTCATAAGCGTATGTTACACACAGTTAAAAGTGCACGCAGAGATAATATTACGTCTCTGCTCAACACTCTCCAATCGCTCTCCTAATTCTCCACTCCAGACACTGAAGACAAGATAGTCCAACCGGTTGGATTGTTTTGTCTTCAGCGTATGGAGTGGAGAACGAGGAGAGGGATTGAAGAGTGCCAAGCAGAGACAGTAATATTATCTCTGCATGCTCTTTTAGCTGTTTGTGACATATGCTTATGAAACAGCATATGATAAATGTGAGTGCAATATTTTTATATATCACTTGCTAACTAGTGTAAAAGCCAGTGTACATGGGCCAAAGTGCGTGATAAAAGGCCAGATGTATGTTTGTCCGATGCAGTCATGAGCAGTAGAGAGTGCCCAAATGCACAGCAGAGACTGCCGTTTGGGCAGTCTGCCTTTAGTGGTGTCTCTCCTTTCTCCAGCTGTCTCTCACACTCTCCCTTTACTGGTGCCTTTTCTCCATCTCTCTCTCTCTCTCTCTCTCTCTCTCTCTCTCTTTCTCTTTCTCTCTTACACTCTCCCCTTGCTGGCAGGGGAGGGCTGGCCTGGGGGGCAATTGCCCCCTGGGCTGGTCATATGTCTGGGCTGGTAGGGCCACTGCACCTCACTAAATCTCCCGATTGCTGCTGTTAAAGGAGCTACATAAATGATACCACAGAGGTACAATCCTATTGGAGCTAAACTAGTAGCATAAACCATTTCCCTTGTAAGCTCTATAGTATCACTAGGTAAGCTTTACTTAAATTGTAAGCTTTTTAGTAGTGCACTAGTGTAGCCCCATTTCAACTGTAAGCTATGTGGTATCACTTGACATGTCACAACATTAATGCCAATTTTAAAATTAAGAAAAAAGGGGTGGGCTGGAACAATAATAGAAATGGCCACTTGAATGTATTTGCCCCCTGGGCCACAAGTTTCCAACCCTCCCCTGCTTGCTGGTGTTTCACCTCTCTTTTACACTCTCCCCTTGCTGGTGTTTCTCTTCTCTCACACTCTTTCCTTGCTGGTGTTTCTCTTCTCTCACACTCTACCCTTGCTGGTGTCTATTCTCTCTCCAGTTTCCTCTCACATTTTGCCCTTGCTGATGTCTCTCCAGTTCTCTCTCCCTTTACTGCTGTCTCTCCTCTCTTTAGTTGTCTCTTACACTCTTCCTGTGGTGGTGTCTCTCCAGTTGTCTCTCACACTGTCCCCGTGGTGATACCTTTCCAGCTGTCTCTCACACTCTCCCCATACCAGTCTTTCTGCCCTTCTTGCTATCTTTTCACCTCACACTTCCTCGTCAAGTGCATCCCTAGTGGTGTCTCTCCAGTTGTCTCTCACACTGTCCCTGTGGTGATGCCTCTCCAGCTGTCTCTCACACTCTCTCCATACCAGTCTTTCTGCACTTCTTGCTGTCTCTTCCCCTCATACTTCCTCCTCACTCACGTCCCTAGTGGTGTCTCTCCAGTTGTCTATCACACTGTATCCATGGTGTTGCCTCTCCAGCTGTCTCTCAAACTCTACCCATACCAGTCTTTCTGCACTTCTTAGTGTCTCTTTATGCGCTTTTGCTACTACTGTTTGCCACAGATACTATTTCCAAAGTTTACAGTTTACATGGACTCCCAGATCTGTTTCTATCAATGAGTTTCATAGAATTCTCCGTTTAAGTTTTTTTAGTATGCATATTACTGGTGTTCACTATTGTAGTCATGTGTCCCTTCACACTATATATGAGGTGATGTTTAGGCAGCAGCTTTATCTCTGTGCTTATCTTGTTTTTATTCTTATTAAATTAAGTTATTGTACTTCTATTGCCTTTGTAGTAATTTTTTTATTTGAGATACTGTGTCCCTTTTTTATTTGAGACACTCTGCCCATTTACACTTTATATGAGATGATGTTTTATACAGCACCTTTCTCTCTGTGTTTATCTTTTATTAAATGAAGTAATTGTACCTCTTTTGCTCCTTTATTTATTATTTGAGATACTAGGTATATATATTTAGAGATTCTGTTTAATGGAAGGGAGGTTAGAGCCAAGCTCCATCTACAAGTGGATTTTTTGGGGATTTTCATTGATATTGGAGGTCTGCTTGTACTCATTTGGAGTTTTGGGCAGTCCTGCTACCTAAAGTAGGATTCCACTCTGTGTACCGCTTGGACTCACAGATCTGTTTCTATTAACAAGTCTGATATAATGCTCCCATTAAGTTCATAAGGAGCATGATTATTTGTTCTTCCCACATTAGGGGCTAGATTTAAAGGCAGCCGTTAAAAAAGACACATCGGCCGCAAAGAACACATGGTTTACGGCAGATTTAAAGGTAAGAGTACAAGAATAGCTATCGGGCGTAGGCACAACAAAAACACGTAACACAAAAACCAGCGTTGCACCTGATTTTGCATCACAGTGCATCCCAAACACCCGCTAAAACACAACTTAAGTCAAAATGTAACATTACGGCTGCTGTTGTCTAGCAACCCTGATAGATGCATAAACAAAATTCAAACCTACAGCCAATCCCAAGGCCCCAAAGTATCAAAAATGTTCAAATACACCTATATATACCTCAAAATAACGGTCACACCCTGTCTGTGTTTCGAGTTTCAGCAAGCTAGATCACAGGACCCAGGAGTGGAGGATAGTGTTTAGAGAGAGGGAGAGAAGCATACAGAGGAGTAAGGTAGAAGGATTTTGGAGAGGAGAGAATTACATTTAAATAGACACATATCACACTTTTGCAATCATACATCCATACAAACACATACACATACATACACATAGTCTTTTTTTTTTTACCATCACACGTTACACATTTTAAACTTTATTTTTACAGTGTGAATCCGTGAGTGAAAGTGTGTGACAGAGAGTGAGTGGGATCGAGTGTGTCTGTGAGGGCGTGTGAGAGTGCCTGGGTGTGAGTGGGTGAATGATGGCCAGGAGAGGAGGACAGGAGAGAGGAATGGGGAGAGTAGTGGATGAGGGGGAAGGTCAGGAGGATATCCCTCAGCAGAGCAGGGGTGGGAGAGGGAGATCCGCAGGGCGGAGGGGGACCAGGCCCACAAGAGCAGGCACACGCAGGACAGGGGCAGAACCTGCAGTGGGACGAGGGGTAGTTCCTAGGGACCACCACACACAGGCACGGGCAGAGCAGGCAGGACACTCCGGTTCTGACTCCTCGCATGCCGGAGCTGATGGGGACAGGGTCAGGGATCCCCGATATACCGAGGAAGAAAACACGGCCCTCATGGAGGCTGTGCTGGAAAGGGAGAGTGTCCTTTTTCCGGGGGAGAGGCTCCCTGGCCTGGCTGCGAGGAGGAGAGCTGCCTGGAGCCAAATCTGCAGCCGAGTTAATGTGGTGGCCACCTGCAGACGGGATGTGGACTCAATAAAGAAGAGATGGGGCGACTGCAAAAGGCAGGTGAAGAAGAAGATGGGGGATGCCGCCCTGCACGCCTGAGCCACCGGAGGTGGGCCACCTGTCCCCATCACCTTCAGTGCATGGGAGGAGAGGCTGTGTCAGACCCTGTCCTCTACCCTCATTGAGGGGGTCCCTGGAGGATCAGACACTGGGGATGAGAGGAGCCTCCACACCACTGGTAAGTGCATCACCCCAAAACCACACACCACCTCAAATCACACACCCATCACAAACAAACACACTCACATCCCAACATCTGCCCTTCATTTATCCACACAACTGCACCAACACAGCACCCTGAGGGTTTAAACAGGATGCAAGACAAGGACAAATGTCAAGGTTCAACAAGGCCAAAACCTATCCAACTCCCTGGTTAACCCTCATGTTGCTGTGCTGATCACACACAATACACACAAACCATGCTCAGAAAAGTGTTGTATGTCAAACATCACAATTGTTGTCACACAATGTTACCCATGTTCCCACAGGGAATCAAGCACATAACCCCATGAGTGCTAGAGGGATTATCAATGCATCAATCAACAATGCTTTGGCAACCCCTCCGTACCAAAGGGTTAACCAGACAACAAACACATGTCGATAGGTTAACAATTACATGACACATAGGGGACATTCACTAACCGGTGAAAAAGAGCTGATGTAGAGAATTTTCCTCTTACATACCCTCACTTTACCAATTACAGTGTTAGTCTATGGAGAATATCCAATAACAAGAATCAAGCTGCACAGGCCCCATTGTATGGACTCCATAGAAAACATTGCAGATGGGGAAATAAGATCACCGGAGAAGTCAGCATCATAATCAGTTCATCAGGTCTACTTAACCGCTTACTGAATCATTAACAGGGTGGATCAGGTCACAAATCACAGTGCCACTGAGAATAAATGCTTGTATGTGCAACACACAGGCCAAAAACAATTACACATAACTAAAGGTGAAAAAGTTGGCCTTGGTGTTGTGTATGCAATCATTTACTCTAACTTTAATTTACATATCTCACATTTGATTCACATATGGATCCTCAGGAGTGCTGATACCATGGATGGATGGTACACCAGACACTATTTGCAGGATACATATGGGAACCAAGTATGAACCATTGAGGTTTGGTCAATAACAGGCCATGAATTATGGATATCTATGATCGGGCCTGGCTGCCTCACACAGAAGGATGGATGGGCTGATCCAGGAAAAAAAAAGGCCTCAATCAATGATATCCTTCAATACTGGCTTGATTGTTGCCCCTCAGGATTCAACTTGAACAGACCTCATGGACAGAATCCTGTAATGTACATCAATCCCTGAGTGCCACGGTGGTATGCCATGCATCACAATGCAATGCATAGGATACCATCATGACAACCAGAGAGTTACATGTAAAATCGGACAAAATCCAGCACTGTACGGGATAAACTGATAACATAGGGATGAAACCACTTTAATCACACTGCAGATCAATTACAAAAAGATATGTACAGAAAGAAAAACGACCTGATATGTATGTGGATATGTCCCTTTCAAATGGGTACAAATATGTCCCAACAAGATGTGAACCCAGAGTTCGGTTCAGTACGTGTGATTGTCCTACTGCCCATATATGTGCACCCTTAACAAACTAACTCATATTGATATCATCATCAGAGTACACATACCTAGTATATTATACCTTACTTGGATGGGTATCAGTGGTATCAATGAAAGTTAGTTTGTGATGGCTGCACATATATAGGCAGTAAGACAATCACATGTACCGAACAGATCTCTGGGTTCATATCTATCAAGGATATGTTTGTACCCATATGAAAGGTACATATACACACATATCAGACCATATTCCTCTCTGTGTACCTTGGCATGGCAATGGTTACTTTCACCTTGATGTAACATTGTAGGCATCATAAAGAGATGTTTAGAAAGATGTTGCTGTATGTGACAGCTGGAGATGTCAGTCATTTGACCACACGGAGGCTCTTCAGCGGACCCAAAATTGAACCAATTGGAGATGGATCCATCATTGAAATGGTCCACAGAGTGTGCTTACAAACCAGGAACACTTTGTAGACAATGCCAAAGATGTAGTTATCTCCAAATGGGTCAATGTTGAGTCTGCTGAAGAGCCTCCGTGTGGTCAAATGACTGACATCTCCAGCTGTCACATACAGCCACATCTTTCTAAACATCTCTTTATAATGTCTACAATGTTACATCAAGGTGAAATTAACCATTGCTATCCCGTTAAAGAGATAGTAATACCTAAAATGTGAAAGGAAAAATATATGTCATAGGATTGATCCACCGGTTAAAGCAAGGGTATTCCCACTGCTGAAAGGTGTAGAATAAAACACCCTTCACCAGTAGGAGTACCGTTGTTTCACACAGGGGGATAAACCCTACAACATATATGTCCCTTTCCACATTTCAAGTATTAATATCAATTTGACACCATCATGGCTAAGTTTACTGATCACACAGTCTCAATTCTCCACACAGCTTATGTGCCTCCAGCACTCCAGGAGCCCATGGAGGAGGCCACCTCACCACCCAGTGAGGAGTATACGGAGGAGGGGACCAGCCAGTGGGCACCGTACCCAACTATATCCACACCTCTTGCCCAACTGGATGCCCTACCTCTGCCTGCACCACCTCTGCCTGCACCACCTCTGCCTGCACACCTCTGGCTGCACCACCTCTGGCTACACCACCATATTACAGTGACTGGATGCACCCCACCACCTCCTGGAGCTACTATCCTCCAGCAGCAGCAGCAGCACCACCACCACCACCAGGGAGGCAATGGCTGCCCGGTGATGTGGCCACCACCCAATACGGGCCATACTCGTCCTCTATCGACCTACCCTCCTGGATAGCTCCCCAGCATGGCCCCAGGTATGATCCCAGGTGGGGGCCAAGCACATACCAGTGGCCAAAGTTTGACCCTTGGCCACTCGACTACCAACACCTGGGCCTGCTTGGGGAGCCCCAACACCCTATGCGAAGGGACGTGTTTACCCCACCACCTCCACCAGCACAGACATCGGTGGGCAGCAGTGAGTCCATTGATGTGGTGAGCACATACCCATCTGCAGCACATACAGCAGCAGCTGAGGAGGACACAACAGCAGCTGAGGTGGACACAGCAGCAGCTGAAGAGGACACAGCACCAGCTGAGGAGGACACAACAGCAGCTGAGGGGGACACAGCAGCAGCAGATTCACCAGGCACAACCATCACCAGCAGTGAATGCCCCACGGGGATGGAAGCAGAGTGTATGGCTCTGCAAAGGAGACTACTCCGGTCAAGCCACTGCTCCAATGACAACATCACCAGGAGCCGTAGGGAATCCCGGAGAAACACTAATAGGATAGAGGCAAGAATCCATGCCCTGGAGTCGGAGGTCATGAGGATCAACACTCAACTCCATCAGCTTGCACAGGTACTGGTGGAGTTGAGAGAGCTGAACCTCAGGGAGAACTTTACGGTTAGAGAGGGAGAACCTGCGTTCCACAGAGGGGTCCACTGCCCCTACCACACCCTCTAATGTGACCTCCGAAGCCACACCTAGGGGGCAAAGGGTGACCAGGAGATCATCCAGGTTATCCACTTCTGCCACACAGTCTAAGGCCCCCCCACTAAGAAAAAAAAATAAAATGCCCAACATGTTACATTACCCCTGAATAAAGGAACATTGTGCTTTTGAATCCTGTCTGATCTGCTTTGTATTTGGTCATAGATTGGGTGGCAGAGTTGTCTCCAATGCATTGCCATACAATGCAGTGAACACAACTTCTGCCTAGGTAAGATGTTTGTGGGATGTTACAACATGGGTTCACACACACACACACACACACACACACACACACACACCGTTGTACAAATTCAACTGGAAATACATCCCTGGAGCCATATTACACCACTGTGTTATATGGCGATGTTGTGTGTTGAATTTGAACAACAAAACGTACCCCTTAGCACAAGAAATGGTACAACATTGAACATTCGTCTACATCAAATGTTGTGTTTAACCCTTTGATAGCCAGAGTGGTAGGCAGCGCATTGCAAAGAAATGCGTTGGGTACCACTCTGGCACTCAGAGGGTTAAGCGGATAACCAAACAGCTATGTGACTTAGCGGTGACATAACAAGCAGGACAGATAAATGGGACCTGCATCAATATTGTCTTGGATTCAAACACTCATTGTGCAACTGACTTACTGGGGAACCCAATGTTTTTAACCTAGGATTTCAGTGTGTAGCACACACATTGATATCCTGGGGTGAGCATTGGGGCCTCCAGTAAGTTGAGTTGTTGTTTTTCCTAAGGGTGTAACAGACTTCACCAGTGAAAAGACTTGTCCACTTGGTCTGGTTGTTCGTTGATGTAGCCCATGTACTGAGATATGTCAAAGTGGAGCAATATCACAGAACATTGATTATACTGAGCAACACAGAAACTGTGGACAGGAATTCACTGTGGAAGTATGTCCCCTGTATCACTTCTTTATCACGCCCACAACACATTAGTGTATCACTGCCACCATCTGTTTGCATGAATACATCACAGAGTCCACTCACTTGCAAACAAGTGGTGGACTCCTGTGATATGGGTGATGCCTTTCCATGTATGGGGGATACTCTATCCTGAGTGTGGTTACGCATTAACAAATGTGTAATCCAATATATCCTCATACAGACACAGATTGAATAGTGATGGTTCATCTTTATTGTGTCTCAAAGTACATTAGAACGTACATGTGTTTTCTGTGTGTATTGCCTATATGCATTGAACACTTGTATGAGAACACTAAATGTACTTTGAAACTAAATCGTACTGCTTTAGTAACACTGCTGTCCTGCTCATGTGTTGTCCACAAGGTTTGACAACTCTGTAGATGAGCATCCTAACTGTACAGGTTATTACACTCGTGAATTTGTGTTTTCTGTGTCTATATGATAATGTTCCAGTAGAGGTTGCTGTGAACCTCAGGTCAAACATTGCATCACCAATAAAATCACCAGAAACAGCAAGGGGTGATCTTCATGAAGGTGTTGTCAAGACATCAATCCAGTCACATGGAAGATCTTCAGTTCAAGGATGGATCATGTCATGGATGCCTGTGGGATAAGAGAACAGGATTTGGAGCAATAGACCTGAACTGATCATCAAGCAACAACAATTTCGACTTTATAATCCCCTCAATTTTCTTAATTACAGGTGAGTACACAAACCATTGCTTGGTAATGTGTTGTGTACTCATCTCTAACCAATTATGTGGAGAACTAAGGACATGTGCACCAGTCCTATGGATATGTGCCCCTGACATGAATACACACATCAACAAGTGTTCTGAGAGCTCCATGGAAGTAATGAATTTGGGCTGCCACTGTGAAAGTGACAGTGGCAGCCCAATGTCATTTGTTCCATGGAACTATTAGGACATATTTGTTGATGTGTGTATTCATATCAGGGGCACATATGTCTGCACACTCACAGGTCAGCATAGAGTCCCTGGTAATCTGATCTACGTTTCATGACCTCTACGTTGTGTAACAATACCACTGTACATCCACCCCTCTGCTGCTCTTTTCAGCTCTAGCACAGTACAGGTCCCATATTGAGTCCAATGGCCCTTTAACCCCTGATGTGACGGAGTATTATCCAATGCATAGCACTGGATAATACTCTTTCGCTACAAGGCTAGCATGGTTGCTCAGCCTATGATCATGGCAAATTCAGTTAGTTGCTGTCAATCAAGCCCTGTAAGGCGATGAACATGGGTTATGTGTTTTACCTTGTTTTTCCTGAGGGTGTGCGTGATATCCTTGGGGTCTGTATGTCAATGTGGAGAGGGGAATGGAGGATGGTTTTTGAATCCACACACACAATTTGCCACGTCCATGGTATGGTTGATGTTTGGGGCCATGCTGCTGCCAGTGCAGTGCTGTGTGAATGTTCCTGTGGGGTGAGACAGAACATCATGTGCAGTGTGGTTAGTGTGTTGGCACCAATTCACAGGACTCATGGGGGACTTGCATGGATTGTTTGCATGCCTGTGTTATACTCACATGTAAAGTGTTCCGTGATGAGCCTGTCTCTGATCTGCGCCCCTCTCAAGGTCTCCTCAACATGGCCGATGTCCATAATCACTTCATGTATGGGGGGGTCCTGGATGTGATCCAGCAGCCTGGTGTCCACTGCGATGTTGTGCAGTATTGCGCACGCCACAATTATGTCGCACACCTTTCCAGGTGCATACTGCAATGCTCCCCCCGAGTGGTCCAAACATCGAAATCTTGACTTGAGGAGGCCAAAGGTCCGCTCGATGGCATTCCTGGTTCTGCCATAAGCCTGGTTGTACCTTTCCTGGGTATGTGTTCGATTGGCCACAGGGGTCAGTAGCCAGGACTTGCATCCATAGCCAGCATCACCTGTGTAATGTGAGTGACATGGTGAGACAGGGAGAACATGTTATGTGAATGATGTTTTGTGTGGTGGACGTACTAGCTGTGGGTCAGGAGCATGCTGAGCAGCGTTGTGTGTGTACACCTGTGGATGTGGTGTGATTTTGTATTGTGAACTCACCCAAAAGCCACCCAAAACAGACTACCCCTACCACTGGGCCTCTTCCCACAGTATGTACTCAAAAAAGAAAGAAGGAAGGGAAAACAGCTAAAAAACAAATAGAAATACTTTTATATCTTGATTTTCTTTTCCTTAATTATATTTTGCGCTTATGAGTCCAGTGCTGCACGCTTCCAAGGAGATTGGGTTCCCACTCCAAACTGGGTAAATTAAAAAAGAAAAGAAAAGCGGCGCAGAGGAGTCTCTCTAAGCGTAGTATGTTGATCACAAGAGATAGGTCCTTCACCCAAACACCGTGGAACAAATCATCAGAACACTACTCACATTTTTCAGAGGCACATATCCTGCCTCTTGGTTCTTACGCTTGCACTGGCTTACACCCCAGTATAGTGATCTTCTCCACTCGGGGTCACAGATGGATACAGTCCCTTGTAGGATTCTCCAATAGAAGTGATAGATAATATATGTATGGAATTAGCCACTCAAGCAGAGGATATATATAAAAATCCAATGCTATAGTGGGCTAAACCTAATATGATCTTATAAAAAATTCCACTCCTATTATTCAATGAGGGAACTGCTATTGATATAAAGCAGGCCAGTGTTCAAAAAACAGATGTGAGTTAACGTGAGTATAGTCTAATGAGAGTTTATTTTTTCAAGAGGGATAAAAAATATACAAGATAGAATATATGACTATAATAGTCAAAAAAAACAAAATAAAATGGGTATATATTAAATCAATAACCTTAAAAATGTAAAAAAATGGATAAAATCAGTAAATGCCCATCAAACAGAACAGGACAGGTTCACAGCTAATGCGTTTCGTCACTACATGTGACTTTCTCAAAGCTAAACAGAGAAATGGCATGTATCCATAAATAGACCTTTAAATACCTTCGTATATCCTCAGGCATCCAATAAACTCCTCTAGTCCCCTAATAGACATCCTGGGTGGCGTGAGTTCCATGACATGAATCCACATTTCCTTATTGGATCTTCCCACCTCTCCCATAATGCATTGGGTGCACTCAATCATATTATGCTATGTGCACTCGATCATAATACTGTGGACGCCCGCCCAGCTTGAGGGCGCATACATCCGGTGTGTTGATAATGTCTGCGATGCGTTTCAAAACTGGAACGCATTACATAGAGTGAAAATAACTTTAGGGGGACCAAGCCTCAATCCCCCGAAACGCTCATGTGCCCGCTTACGGGTCGCATTTGCCAATTATCCCAGACGTTGCCTTAAAATAAACACACCGTGCATGCGCCCACAGTAGGCTTACCAATCCAGACACAGTGACGTAACACGCATGAAATACATGCGCACATAGTGTGCTCCATGCTGGAACACACCACAACACAGATCGCATAGGGGACTACCTTAAGAGGTATAACATTATATTTTAAATAATCTGGAAACCTCCCTCTGTGGAGCGAACCCCACAGAAGAGAGAACTGCTGACTAGAGGACACACAAAGGCAAATTCAATAACTTACAGTAATCCAAAACACATTTCACATCATAAAATATACAAAATATTGTACATGGTAAAACAGACGAACTGCTCCCCGCACAAGAATACAAATGGGAAAATTAACCTGTGCAATGCCAAAATAACACAAAAAACATGTCCACACACCACAGATCACTGGCGCACATAACACAACAACCAAGCAACACCACATGGAAATAGGCCAACAAAAAAACACCAACACAACATCCCACGGAACAATGGGGGTTAGCACACAGACACCTGCCAACACAAAACAAGCTCACCTGTGTAACATCACCAGACGATCCAGACACAACCTGCAACGCAAAGCTCCACACCTGCAACTGACAGGGACACAGCAACCACAACACAGCACACTTGTAAACACAGACACACCTGCAAACACTTACCTGGACAACAAACACCTTCCCATTCGTCAGCATTCACCTCATCACCACACCTACACAACTCCCCACCACCTACTTAAATGGACAGCTAACCACACTCACTTGTGGCTTGTTTTCCACTCAGGAGAGAGAAAGAGATAGATAGTGAGAGTATCACGGTACCCGTGATTCTCTGTGCGACATTCCTACTTCCGGGCTTGTTTTTGGCTGTCTCTTATTGGTACTAGCTGGCTAGCCCCTCCCAGGGCTATACTTTATATACGCCCTCCTGTCACTAGGCCGTTGCCCTTTCGTGGTGTTCCTGACCTTACATTATTCTGTGCTCCTGTTCCGTGTTGATCCGGTTTTCATCTGACCTTGTTCCTGTTCCGCTGTCTGTGTACAGATCCAGGCTTTGGCTGACTACCGCTCTCTGTGTACCGATCCAGGCTTTGGCTGACTACTGCTCTCTGTGTACCGATCCAGGCATTGGCTGACTAACGCTCTTTGTGTTGCCCTCGCTATTGTTGTCAGTCCTCTCATATTTGTTGCCTCCGGTTGTGCTACTCTCTGCCTGTGTATCAGTGTGGCCTCCGTTACGTACACCCAGTCTGTGCTATCCGGTCACTAGTGGTTACCATTGTCAGAGCATTACACTACGCTCAGCCTGTGATTCTCTGTGGCCTCCGTTATGTACACCCAGTCTGTGCAATCCGGTCACTAGCGCTTACCGTTGTCAGCTCATTACACTATGTTCAGCCTGTGATTCTCTGTGGCCTTCATTATGTACACCCAGTCTGTGCTCTACGGTCACTAGCGGTTACAGTTGTCAGCTCATTAATACGCTCAGCCTGTGATTCTCTGTGGTTTCCGTTACATACACCCAGTCTGTGCTCTCCGGTCACTAGCGGTTACAGTTGTCAGCTCATTTCACTACACTCAGCCTGTGATTCAGTGGGGCCTTTGTCAGTACTACCTCCTGAGCTCACCGGTCTATGCTGTTACTACCTGTCAGTACTCTTTCTGCTGCACCAGATACCAGGCTGCTTTACCCGGTATTCGGTAAGGCCGGTAGAGCCTCCTCAGTTCCGTGTTGCACCAGTCACTAGGCTGCCTTACCCGGTATTCGGTAAGGCTGGTAGGACCTCCTCTGTTCCTTGTTGCACCAGTCTCCAGGCTGCCTTACCCGGTATTCGGTAAGGCCGGTAGAGCCTCCTCAGTTCCTTGTTGCACCAGTCACTAGGCTGCCTTATCCGGTATTCGGTAAGGCCGGTAGAGCCTCCTCTGTTCCTTGTTGCACCTATCTCCAGGCTGCCTTACCCGGTATTTGGTAAGGCCGGTAGAGCCTCCTCTATTTACTGTCGCACCAGTTACCCAGCTGCCTTACCCAGTAATCAGTAAGGCCGGTAGAGCCGCATTATTTGTATTGCTATCTGTATGCCCTGACCTGTGTCAAACTATCGTACTGCCGCTTGTAGAGTTTGGACCCGTGTATGGCCTTGTTGCTCTTTATCTTGTCTAATAAAGCTTTTCAATTTTATCCTACCAAATTGTCTGAGTGTTCAATAAAACCATGACAGTACAAAAGGGCCATGACCTCAGACAAGGCTGGTGAGGGTACTTCCCAGAATCTCCTTTGGAGATTGGATGCTCAGGAACAACGGTTAGACCAGCTGTCTGTGGCTATTCAGACCATTCTTGAACACACTGCTTCTCTCGAGAGACCTGTACAATCTTTGGTGGCCACTCCAGTTCCGGCACCATTGGCACAGGCTAGTGTACCCAGCTCCTCCCCTAGAGGGCTCTCCACTACTGCTCCACTGCCTTTGAGATACAGTGGGGAGCCAACTGGAGATTTTTCTTGAACTGGTGCCACAGGCATTTCCCAGTGACAGAAGCAAGGTGGGATTTATGATCTCACTACTCATGGGCAAGGCCTAGCCTGGGCAAATCCGATTTGGGAGACTGGTAAACCAATTACTACTAATTTTGACGAATTTGTAAGGGCCTTCCGCAGTGTGTTCGAGGTCCCAGGGTGTGCCACCTCTGCTGCCAAATGCCTTATGAGAATCCAGCAAGGCTCACGTACTGTTTCTGATTTTGCCATTTAATTTTGTATACTCGCAGCAGAGGTAGGCTGGAACGATGAGGCGCTTGTTGCTGCATTTGCCCAAGGCCTTGATGATAAAATTAAAGACAAAATTGCGGCCAAAGATTTACCGGTGGGCCTAGACGAATTTATTGAGTACACTATTCTGATTGACTCCCATATAAGGTAGAGGAGTCTTTACAAGGATCGTAAGGCAAGATCCACTGGCGAATCTGGTTAATTTCCCACCCATGCCTCCCTCTCCTCCCACACCTCCGGGTCCTGCTATAGGGAGCACGGAACCTATGCAAGTGGGGTTTACATGATTGTCCAAGCAAGTGCACTCCTTCCATCGCAAACAGGGGCTATGCCTGTACTGTGGCAAGGCAGGTCATATGCTAAAGACTTGTCCCGTGCGACCGGGAAACGAGCGCACCAAGTTTCTTATGGGGGACAGATCCTAGGTGGCGTATACCAGTCCCCAGAAGGCACGTTAAGTAAACCAGTGATCGATATTGTGGTCTCTTGGGCTTCTGAATCTGTTAAGATGCCTGCTCTAATTGATTCCGGCACAGCCGGTTACTTTATGGACAAGAACTTTGCGATGTTGCATAACATTCCGCTAGTAAGCAGAGACTCTCCACTCGACACTAAGGCCATTGATGGAAGGCCGCTGGTACCACCTCAAGTCACGCAGGAGACATGCCCTTTATCAGTGGGCATTGGAGCACTTGACAAAGAGGCCCTACAATTCCAGATTATCCAGTCCCCCCATTTTGAGGTCATTTTGGGGTTTCCATGGCTACATAAGCATAATCCCAGACTGGACTGGAGAACTTGTGCAGTAACATAGTAGCATAGTAACATAGTAAATTAGGTTGAAAAAAGACACAAGTCCATCAAGTTCAACCTTCGCCTCATACCTCAGTAACTGAGAATTTTATAGCTTTCCTGCTACCAATTAAATTAGTATTTATCAGACCTTCCTGATCAGCCTACTGATAAACAGTATAACTCTGTATGTTCCCTTTTGAAAGAAATGTATCTAATCTTCTCTTAAATGTATCCATTGTATCTGCCATAACTACCTCCCTGGGCAATGAATTCCACAATTTGACAGACCTTACCGTAAAAAAACCCTTCCTCTGCTGAAGTTTAAACCTCCTTTCCTCTAATCTCAAGGAGTGTCCCCTGGTCACCTGATCAGGCCTTGGAATAAATAGCTCACCGCAGAGATCCTTGTATTGACCTCTCATATACTTGTACAATGTGATAAGGTCTCCTCTTAGTCGTCTTTTCTCTAGAGTAAATAAACCAAGTTTGTTTAGTCGTTCCTCATATGTCAAGTCCTCCATTCCCTTAATTAATTTTGTTGCTCTCCGCTGTACCCTCTCTAGTTCTAGTATATCCTTTTTCAGAACCGGTGGCCAAAATTGCACTGCATACTCAAGGTGAGGTCTTACCAATGATTTGTATAATGGCAAAATAATGTTATCCACTCTTGCTTCGATACCTCTTTTTATGCAAGACAGGACTTTGTTTGCCTTTGCTACTGCTGTTTGACACTGGTCACTGTTTCCAAGTTTGTAGTTGACAAGGATACCCAGGTCTTTTTCTAGCAACGAGTGACCTAAAATTATTCCATTAAGTTTATAAGTAGCCTTGGGATTGTTTCCTCCCAAATGCATGACTTCCCCACATTAAACTTCATATTCCACATGTTTGCCCAATCTGACATTGTATGTAAGTCCCTCTGTAGAGAGAAAATATCCTGTTCTGAATTAATGACTTTGCATAATTTAGTATCATCTGCAAATATTGATATTTTGCTTTCTATATCTATTTCCAGGTCATTTATAAACATGTTAAAAAGCAGCGGACCCAATACTGAACCCTGAGGTACTCCACTCTCCACTTTAACAACCACACACTGTTCCCTATCCTTCAGACAGTTTTGTATCCAATTGCAAAGGTTATCTCCTAGCCCCAATTTCCTTATTTTATACACCAGCCTTCTGTGTGGTACTGTATCAAATGCCTTTGCAAAGTCTAGATATACTACATCTACTGCCTTGCCATTGTCAAGGTTGCTGCTTACCTCCTCATAGAAGCTGAAAAGATTAGTTTGGGATGATCTATTTTTCATAAAACCATGTTGATTCGTGCTAATGATCTTATTTTTTGTGTTGTAATCCTGAATATCGTCCCTTATTATCCCTTCTAATAGTTTTCCCACTACAGAGGTCAAACACACTGGTCTATAATTCCCAGGTTCTGTTTTAGTTCCCTTCTTAAACAGAGGCACTATGTTAGCTCTTCGCCAATCCTGTGGCACTGAGCCTGTGGTAATAGAATCTTTAAAGAGTAAATATAGGGGTTTTGCTAACACTGCACTGAGTTCCTGAAGAACTCTTGGATGTATACCATCAGGACCCGGTGCTTTGTCGGTCTTAATTTTGTTCAGTCTTCCCATGACATCTCCTTGAGTTAACCCAATATCTATTAATTGTATTGTTTTATTTGTTACTTGCGGAGGCTCTTCTACCATTCCTTGCTCCCTTGTATATACTGATGCAAAGAAAGTGTTTAAAACATCGGCCTTTTCCTTATCCTCACTAACCAATTCACCCATCTCATTTTTGAATGGTCCAATGCACTCCCTCTTACGTTTTTTGCTATTTATATATTTAAAAAACTTTTTTGGATTAGTCTTGCTTTCCCTTGCAATTCGAGTTTCATTATTTTTGCTACCCTAATTGCCTTTTTGCAATCTTTGTTGCACTCCCTGTATTTTGAGAAAGATTGTTCAGTTCCTTCTGACTTAAATAATTTGAATGCATTTTTTTTCCTTGCCATTTCCTTCTTTACATGTGCAGTTAACCACATTGGCTGTGACTTACTTCTTTTCCACTTGTTCCCCATTGGTATATACTGTTGGGTACATTTCTGCAACCTAAATTTGACTTCTGACCATTTTTCCTCAGTATTTTTGCCTTTAAATAAAATATCCCAGTCTATGTGTTGCATTGAAGCCTTTAACAATTTGAAGTTAGCTTTTTTAAAATTAAGAGTTTTGGTTGAACCTATACAGTTTTGCTTTGCCAGACAGATCTCAATTGTAACCATGTTGTGATCACTGTTTCCCAAATGTTCTCTTACCTTAATATCGGATACCATTTCTGTGTTATTAGTGATCACTAGGTCCAATACATTGTTATTTCTTGTCGGCGCTTCCACCATTTGTGACATGTAGCTTTCACGAAGTGTGTTCAAAAACCTGCTACCCTTAGCACTCTGACAGGTCTCATTTTTCCAGTTGATATCTGGATAATTAAAATCTCCCATAATTATAGTATGCCCAAACTGGGCAGCTTTCCTCATTTGCAATAGCAGTTGGGCCTCATCATTGTCATCGATATTTGGTGGTTTGTAGCATATGCCAACCAACAACTTTTTTTTACCTTTCACACCACATTTAGTCTCGATTTCTACCCATATGGACTCCACAGTTTGGCCAGTTTCCTCACTAGTATCACCTCGGAAAACTGGATTTAGCTCTGTTTTCAAATATAAGCACACACCTCCACCTTTTCTATTAATTCTGTCTCTTCTAAACAGGGAATAGCCCTCTATATTTACAGTCCAGTCATGTGCATCATTCCACCATGTTTCTGTTATTCCAATTATGTCCAATTGCTCATTAACCGCCAGCAATTCTAGTTCTCCTATTTTATCTACCATACTTCTTGCATTTGCTAGCATACAATTGATTTTGAAGTATTTACATATATTAATCCCTACATGCCTTTTTTCTTCACCTTCATTTACTAGGAGTTCCTCCCTACTGACTAAATTTCTCCCCATCCTTTCTCCACCCCACTGGTCATTTACTTGGACCCAGTTCCTATCTGCTCTATCTACCACATTTTTGCTATCTATACCCACCCCCCTTTCCTAGTTTAAAAGCTCCTCCAAGCTTCCTAGCATTCTCTCCCCTAACACAGAGGCTCCTCTACCATTTAGGTGCAATCCATCTCTTCCATATAGATTGTACCCAAGAGCAAAGTCTGCCCAGTGTTCTAAAAACCCAAAACCCTCCTTCCTACACCATTGGTTGAGCCATGCATTAAGCTCCCTGAGCTCCCTCTGCCTACCTGCACTGGCGCATGGCACAGGTAGTATTTCAGAAAATACTACCTTAGAGGTCCTTGCCTTAAGCTTGCACCCTAAATCCCTGAAATCATTCTTTAGGGACCTCCATCTTCCTCCTGTTTTGTCATTGGTATTGTCATGGTCTGAACACTGTAAAACCCACTGTCTGAATCAGCCTACCAAAATCTTGTGTACCTCTCCCTCCTTACCGCTGGAATACCAATCATTCAGCGATTTGTTCAGTAAGGGTGAGGCTAGCACTTTGCCGGTACATCGTCCCTACGATTGTGCTATTGATCTTGTGCCAGGCGCTATGCCCCTGAAGGGTAGGACATACCCATTGTCTGGTGACGAAAACAGGGCCATGGAGGAGTATATCAGTGACGCCCTGGCTCGGGGTATTATACAAAAGTCTTCCTCGTCTGCGGAGGCTGGATTCTTTTTTGTTAAAAAGAAGGACGGGGAACTTAGACCCTGTATTGATTATAGGGGTCTTAACAAAATAATGATAAAGAACGCCTATCCCATTCCACTCATCACCGAATTGTTTGATCGTTTGAAGGGCGCTTCCATTTTTACCAAACTGGACATGAGGGTGGCGTATAATTTAGTTCTGATTAAGGATGGTGATGAGTGGAAAACAGCTTTCAATAATCGTACGGGGAACTACGAGTATTTAGTCATGCCATTTGGTCTGTGCAATGCCCTGGAAGTATTTCAAGAATTGATTAATGATGTCCTACGAGACTGTTTACAATCCTCTGTGGTCGTGTACCTAGATGACATTTTGATTTACTCTCCTGACCTGGAGACTCACCGTGGACATGTCTCGGCGGTTTTGCAAAAATTAAGGGAGAACAAGCTGTATTGCAAACTCTAGAAGTGCAAGTTCCACAGGTCCAGTGTGGCCTTTTTGGGGTATGTGATCTCTAAAGAGGGCTTCGCGATGGATAAGGACAAGCTTGCAGCTGTACAACAGTGGCTGTGGCCCACGGGCCTCAAACCCTTACAGCGATTTCTAGGATTCGCAAATTATTATAGGAAATTTATTTGCGACTATTCCAGTAATGTTAAGCCACTCACCGATATGACCCACAAGGGTGTCTCCGCCTCAGAATGGTCCCCAGAGGCAATTAAGGCATTTGAAACTCTAAAATTGGCATTTTCTACTGCTCCAGTTCTGTCGCATCCTATACCTGTGTTGCCATTTACTTTAGAGGTGGATGCTTCTGAGACTGGAGTCTGGGCAGTCTTGGGCCAAAAACCAGGTCCTGATAAGATTTTGAGACCATGCGGGTTCTTTTCGAGGAAGTTGACCAAAGCGCAGAGCCTTTATGACATTGGAGACCAGGAACTCCTAGCAATTATTCTGGCCTTACGTGAATGGCGACATTTGTTGGAGGGCACTAAGGTACCAATTTTGATTCTGACTGATCATAAAAACCTCATGTATCTCTCAGAAGCTAAAAGGCTTTCTCTGAGGCAAGCGAGATGGGCGCTATTTTTGTCTCGTTTCAATTTCATTGTCTCTTACTTGCCTGGTACTAAGAATGTACGTGCTGATGCCTTATCCAGACAATTTGGCTCAGATCCTGAAGCTGACTCTATACCTGTGCCTATTATTCCTCCGAACCGTATACTTGCCACCCTACGAACCAGTATCACTTCTCCCTTAGGGGAGGAGATCTTGGTATCCCAGGCCAATGCTCCTCCAGAAAAACCTGTGGGCAAGTGCTTTGTGGCCAAGCCTTTTCGGGCTAAACTAATGGATACTTACCACTCCTCCCGGCGGCTGGTCATGTTGGGAAGAATCAATTCATTTGGTCATTGTCAAGTATGTTTTGGTGGCCTGGCATGAGGGATGACTGTGCGGCATTTACAGCAGCCTGTGCCACTTGTGCCCTTTCCAAGGTCCCCAGACATTTTCCTGTGGGCCTCTTACAGACTGTTCCTAATGGGGACCGACCTTGGTCACACGTATCTATTGATTTCTTGGGAGAACTTCCGGCCTCTAGAGGGTTTACTGTAATCCTAATGATAGTTGACAGGTTCTAAAATGGCTCATTTTGTGCCACTCCCTGGCTTGCAATCTGCTAAGGAGCTGGCAATTGTATTTGCCAGGAAGGTATTCCGACTCCACGGGGTACCCAAGGTGCTTGTCTCGGATCGTGGGAGTCAATTTGTCTCGAGATTCTAGAGGGCCTTTTGTGACCAGATGGGGATTCAGTTGTCCTTTTCCTCGGCATATCACCCCCAGACTAATGGGGCCGCTGAACGTGCTAACGAGGGACTGGAGCAGTTCTTGCGTTGTTTCATTTCCAATCATCACGACAACTGGGCTGACTTGTTGCCGTGGGCAGAGTTTGCCAGGAACAGTGCGGTGTGCAGCACGTCTGGGAGCTCACCCTTCCTGATTCAACCATGCTTGCTCCCAGATAACTTTCAGGCACAGCCGATTCTGGCTCTGGATGAGCATATTAGGCAGCTCCGCTCCACATGGGCACAGGTCCAGAATACCCTATGTGATTCTTCTGCACGAGCCCAGCGGCATGCCAACAACAGACACCTGCCGGCTCCTGTATTCCAGGTGGGGGACCGGGTCTGGTTATCCTCAAAGAATCTCAGGTTGCAAGTTCCTTGTCTCAAGTTTGCTCCTCGGTTTGTGGGTCCGTTCCGGGTGCTTCATTGAGTTAACCCTGTCTCCTATGCGTTGGAATTACCGGCTTCCATGAGAATACATAATGTGTTTCATGTGTCACTTCTTAAGCCATTGGTGTGCAACCACTTTACTACCACTCCTGCTGTCCCTGGTCCTGTGCGCATACAGGATCATGATGAATATGAAGTGCAGAGTATTCTGGACTCACGTAGGTTCCATGGCCAGGTCCAATACTTGGTGCATTGGAAGGGTTATGGTCCAGAGGAACGTTCATGGGTTAACCACTCTGATATTCATGCTCCAGTTCTGTTGCGCAGATTCCATGCCAAGTTTCCTAACAAACCTAGACACCTCAAGGCAGGAGGGGGTGTCTTTGAGAGGGGCGTACTATCACGGTACCCGTGATTCTCTGTGCGACATTCCTACTTCCGGGTTTGTTTTTGGCTGTCTCTTATTGGTACTAGCTGGCTAGCCCCTCCCAGGGCTAGCATTTATATACGCCCTCCTGTCACTAGGCCGTTGGCCTTTCGTGGTGTTCCTGACCTTACATTATTCTGTGCTCCTGTTCCGTGTTGATCCGGTTTTCGTCTGACCTTGTTCCTGTTCCGCTCTCTGTGTACCGATCCAGGCTTTGGCTGATTAGCGCTCTCTGTGTACCGATCCAGGCTTTGGCTGACTACCTCTCGCTGCCTTACCCGGTATTTGGTAAGGCCGGTAGAGCCTCCTCTGTTTACTGTTGCACCAGTTACCCGGCTGCCTTACCCAGGTAATCGGTAAGGCCGGTAGAGCCGCATTATTTGTATTGCTATCTGTATGCCCTGACCTGTGTCAAACTATCGTACTGCTGCTTGTAGAGTTTGGACCCGTGTAGGGCCTTGTTGCTCTTTATCTTGTCTAATAAAGCTTTTCTATTTTATCCTACCAAATTGTCTGAGTGTTCAATAAAACCATGACAGAGAGAGAGAGCGCAATCAGTATGTTGGGTTGCATATTGTTGCGGAGACTGCGGAGAAGGCGTGCAAGGGAGAGAACTAGGTAACACCAGCAACCCCCAGGCACACCTGATCAACAGACTTCACCTGTTGCAAGTGAGGAGGCTCCGGCTCATGAGCCACACAGGAGCCCATCCCCACCTGGAGGACACCTGCCTGCAGATGCACAGCTGCAGCAACAGGATGCTCCCCAGCTGCCACAGGCACCCCTGAAGCAGCCCAGGATGCATAGACGACCATCAAGGACCAGGGTATACCACCCTAGGGTCACTCTTTTTGGAATGACCGATGACAAGGTCATTGGTCGCTACAGGTTGAGGCCGCACAGCATCATTACCCTGTACGAGGTCATCAAGGATCAGGTGGATCCCATATGCACCCACAACCATGCCCTAACTGGCCTGCAAAAACTCCTGTGTGCCATACACTTCATGGCAAGTGGTGCCTTCCAGTCGACAAAGGGTTACACATCTGGCATGTCCCAGGCCACATTCTCCAGGGTTGTGGCCCAGTTCTTGCCAGCCCTCAAAGGCAAGGCTAGTAGGTCCATACACTTCCCCACCACCGACATGGAGTGGACACATCTCATGCAGGTATTCTATGAAAGGGGAGGTATGCCCAGGGTCATGGGTGCAATAGATTGCACCCATGTCAGAATCAAAGCACCAGCACATCGGTGACATGTGTTCATCAACCGAAAAAACTTCCACTCCATGAATGTGCAGATGGTGTGTGACAGCAACTTCGCCATCATGAATCTCTGTGCAAAATATCCCGGAAGCTGTCACGACTCCCATATACTCAGAAACTCATCTGTGCACAGAGATTTCGAAAATGGGACCTATACAGACGGATGGCTTCTAGGTGAGTTAACAATACCAAATTACACCACATACAGACATGCTAGTACATTCACCTCATGAAACATATTCACACAACATGTGCTCCTTGTCTCACCATGTCACTCACTTCCCACAGGTGATGCTGGCTATGGTTGCAAACCATGGCTCCTCACCCCGCTCACCAATCCCCAAACCGATGCCCAGGAAAGATATAACCAGGCTCATGCCAGAACTCACAATGCCATTGAGTGTACCTTCGGCCTCCTCAAGTCCCGATTCCGATGTCTGGACCACTCGGGGGGAGCATTGCAGTATGCATCTGGCATATTGCGGTCGCCACCAGACTCATCGACGTTGTACAGCCCCCACACAGACCTGATGACCCACTGGTGAGGACACAGATTGATCAGGGATCACTTTAGCTGTGAGTATAATACATGTATGCACACAATCCATGCATGCACACCCACCACAACACACATCTTCTGTTTCACCCCACAAGATCAGTGACACAGCTCTGACACTGGCTGCAGTATGGACCACAACCATCAACCATTCCATGGACCAGTCAGATTGGGCCTAGAGATTTCGATTACATCTGACACTCTGTCGTCCATGTTGATACTGCCACCCCAAGGATATCATGCATGTCCCCCTGGAAACCAAGGTACAACACTTTAACCTTGTGCAACATATTCCACGGTTCCCCAAGCACCAACTAAAGTGGTTTTTCTAGGATCACACCCATAGCAACTGTGGTACCCCTGTACTGAGAGAGTCTCATCCAAGGCAATGCATCGGATAACACCCTATCACATCAGAGGTTAAGGGGACATCTGAGCGAACATGGGACCTGTAGTTTGCCAGAGCTAAAAAGAGCAGCAGAGGGATGGATCTACAGTGGTAGTGTGTTACACAACCAGGGGCGGATTGTCCTATCGGGGGATCGGGCATCCCCCGGTGGGCCGTGTGATCATGGGCCTGTGTGTGTGAAGTAGCGAGAGGTCTGTGCACTGTGCTAGCATAGATCTCCATATCAGTGTTCCGGCATGCATGCTTTCTCTGTCCCACAGAGAGCACGCTGAACCAGCCACATACAGGAGCTGCTAAATCTGACAGCTGAACTCATCCTTCACCGGTGAGTTCAGCTAGTTCATAAATAATGTTGCGGCCAGGCATGCGAGTTGCGGGGGGTGGCTGGTTGGAGGAGAGAGTGAAAGCAAGTGTGGGATGGAGGTGAGGGGTTTTGGGAAGAACTATGGGGGGAGAAGGAAACAAGATTTATTTGTAGAAGAGAGAGAGAGAGATAAGAAGACAGGAGGATTAATAGCTGGAAGGAGACAGAGAGACGTGAGTGGAGGAGGAGACTGTGAAAAAGATATGGGTGTACGGAGTAGGAGATAGAGACATAGGTGCAGAAGCTAGACTAACATGGGTGGAGGAGAGGGAGACATAAGTGGTCAGAGAGAGAGAGACATGGATGGAGGGAGAGGAGGTGAAAATGACATGATGGGGAGAGAGAAATAGTAATGTCTGTATTATTATTAATATTAGTTTTTAATTTTTGCTTTTGTCAAATTCTGTGTCCATATGCTACCCTCAAATGTACCTATCAGGTCAGAATTTAACCTTTTGTGTGACAGAGGCTTATGGCATTCATTTGGAAGCTATACACATAAAGGAAGAAAAAGAGCAATTCTGGAGCAAACTAACTGATCTATAGGGGACATATAACATTTCCCATTGATTTAAATGGGGCTTTAATCAATAGAATGCCACATTGCAAAGCAATGAGTTTGAAACATCTTTAACATTCAAGTAGTTCATTTTTTTCCTATAGTTCTGGTTGTCCCAGAATTGCTCCACTTCTTTATACATAGGGCCCACCGTGCTTTTTATCCCAGAGCAAGTTTGCCTTTTTAATGACTTCACAATAAAGTAAACTTACATGACATATAATGTCACAGGATTTTTGTAATAAACTGATATCTCAATTAACGCACATTGCTAAAATTATAATTTTTTTAAAGGCACGCTGCCCCAAGTACACTGATCTATCTCTCTGTATTATTTATATATATAAAACAATCACAAAGTGGCATACCAGATAGTGAGCCAGTTTTTAAAAAAGTCCCCCGGGCTGGTATTCCAGTACAATCCGCCCCTGTACACAACATAGAGCTCATTACATGTGGATCACGTCTCCAGGGACACCATGCTGACCTGTGTGTTTGTGCAGTGATATGTGCCCCAGACAGAAATACACACATCAACAAATATGTCCTGATAGCTCCATGATCCAAACATATTTGTACTGTCTCTGACCGTGGCAGACCAAATATATTGTCGTCAGGAAGCTATCAGGACATATCTGTTGATGTGTGTAACCATGTCAGGGGCATATATCACTAAAGATGGTTAACATCCCCTTAGTTATCCCCCATGATGGTTCATATACTAGTACACAACACATTCCACAGCAATGGTTCGTCTAGCCCCATGTAAGGAGAAAGATGAAGAGGATCATGATGTTGTAGCTGTTGCATGATGAACACTTCGAGGGTGATGTTCCAAATCCTGTCCTCTTGTCCCACAGGCATCCATAGCACAATCCATCATTGAACAGAGGAGTTTCCATGTGATTGGACTGAAGTCTGGACAACACTTCCATGAAGCTCACACCTTGGTGTTTCTAGTGATTGTGTTGGTGATGCAATGTGTGACCTGATGTTCACAGCAACCTCTACTGGAACATTCACATATAGACACGCATTCATGTGTGTACAACCACCCAGGTATCAGACCTGTACATCACAGAGTAGACAAATCATGTGGACAACACATGAGCAGTTTCCCAGTGTTACTAGAGTATCCCTATTTAGTTCAGATGTACCGTTTGTATGCTTATACAAGTGTTTCATGCATATAGGCTATATACCCAGAAAACACATGTATGTGTTACTGTAGTTTGAGACACAATAAAGGAGTACCATCACTATTCAGTATGTGTCTGTCTGTATGGATAAATGTTGGATTTGACATCTCTCAATTATGAACCATACTCAGGGCTACAGTATACCTCATACATAGGAAGGCATGACCTACATCACAGGAGTCCACTGGTTGTTTGACCATGAGTGAACATTGTGATGTATTCATGCAATTGGATGATGGCAGTGATAAACTAATGGGTGTTGTGGTGATAGCAGGTGATACAGGGGACATCATTACTTCCACAGTTATGTCACGTCCACGGTTTGTGTCTTGCTCAATATAATCAATGTCCTGAGATTGCTGTAGGTTGACATATCTCAGTACATGGGCTATATCAAAAAAACAACAAGACCAAGTGGACAAGTGTTATCACTGGTGAAGTATGTTACAACCTTAGTTAAACAACAACACAACTTAGTACATAATCCAATGCCCAGCCTAAGTTTTTAATGTGTTTGCTACACATTGACATCTTAGGAAAATCATTGGGTTATCCAGTAAGTTAGGCTGTGATTCAAACACCTATCGTGCAACTGACATACTGGAGAACACAATGCTCCTTCTAGGATCACAATGTGTAGCACACACACTGGGATCCTAGGGTGTACATTGTGTTCACCAGTAAGTCAGATGCACAATAAGAGTTTGATCCAAAGTCAATAGTTAACCATGTCCAATCTGTCCTGCTTGTTATTTTCCTGCTAAGTCACATAGCTGTTTGTTTGGTTTCCCCTTCAAACACAACAATTGATACAGACGAATGTTAAGTGTTGCACCAGTTGTTGTGATGAGGGGTATGTTCAGAACAATTCTAACACACAACATGGCCATGTAACACTGTTGTGTTACAGGGCAACAGGGATGGGTTGCCAGGTGAATTTGGACAATGGTTTGTGTGTGTGTGTGTGTGTGTGTGTGTGTGTGTGTGAACCCATGTTGTAGCATCCCACAAACATTTCACCCAGGCAGATGTTGTGTTCACTGCATTGTATGGCAATGCATTGGAGACAGCCTTGCCACCCAGTCTATAACTGAAGACACAGCAGATCAGACAGGAATCAAAAGCACAATGTTTCTTTATTGAGAGGGCAGTTAACAGGTTGGGCCTTTCATTTTTTCTTTTTTTGGGGGGAGGGCTTTAGACTGGGTGCCAGAGGTGGATGCCCTTGTTGATCGCCTGGTCACCCTCTGCCTCCTAGGTGCGGCTTCAGGGGTAACACGGGAGGGGGTGGTGGGTGCAGTAGACCCCTCCGTGTAATGCAAGTTCTCCCTCTCCATCCTCAGGGTCTCCCTGCGGTTGATCTCTCGCAACTCCACAAGTACCTGTGTGAACATGTCCATGATCCCCGTCTGGAGCTGGTGGAGTTGTGTGTTCACCCTGGCCACCTCCGACTCCAGGGCTTGGATTCTGGTCTCCAGTCTGGATGTGTTCCTCCTGGATTCCCTCTGGCTCCTGGTGATGTTCACATCTATGCTCCTGCTCGACCAGAGTAGTTTCTTCTGCAGGGCCATACACTCCGCCTCCATCCCTGTGAGGAGTGCAGTGCTGGAGGTGGATGTGCCCAGTGACCCTGGTGCTGCTGTTTCCTCTGCTGCTGAGGGTGCTGTTTCCTCTGCTGCTGCTGGAAGTGCTGTTTCCTCTGCTGCTGCTACTGCTGCTGATGCTGGAAGTGCTGTTTCCTCTGATGCTGCTGGTGGTGCTGTGGCTGCTGTGACAGCTGTTGGGGTGGCTGGTGCAGATGATGGGCATATGCCCACCACATCAAGTGACTCCGAGCTGCCCAATGATGTGTGTGCTGGTGGAGGTGTGAAAATGTCCCTGGGTAGAGGGCGCTGGGGCTCATCAATCAGACCCAGGTGTGGGTAGTCCAGTGGCCAAGGGTCATACCTTGGGGCATGCTTTGGAGCCATCCAGGAGGGTGGGTTTATCTGGGATGCATATGGCCCATACTGGGTGGTGGCCACTGTCCCTGGCAGCCATTGCCTCCCTGGCGGTGGTGCTGCTGCTACTGGAGGGTAGTAGCTGGTGGAGGTGGCTGGATACATCCACATCTCCTCCTGTTGCATCCAGCCACTGTACTGGGGAGGTGCAGCTTGGAGGGGTGCAGCCTGTGGTGGTGCAGCTTGGAGGGGTGCAGCCTGTGGTGGTTCAGCTTGGAGGGGTGCAGCCTATGGAGGTGCAGCTTGGAGGGGTGCAGCCTGTGGTGGTGCAGAAGGTGGTGGCGCAGCCTGTGTTGGAGGAGATGAGGATGGTGGGTATGGTGACCACCGGCTGGTCCCCTCCTCTGTGTACTCCTCCTCCAGAAGAAGGCGCAAAAAGCAAATAGCACCGAAACGCGTTGAAGCAGCCTGACTTCCGGCGACACGGAACGCCGAATGTGGAAAGGAACGTAGAGGGAGCAGAAGGACTGGTATTGAATCACGGAGAGGAGTAGCGGTACAGGACTTTGCAGCAGCAGGGATA
This sequence comes from Rhinophrynus dorsalis, assembly GCA_037306005.1. Classification (NCBI taxonomy): domain Eukaryota; kingdom Metazoa; phylum Chordata; class Amphibia; order Anura; family Rhinophrynidae; genus Rhinophrynus; species Rhinophrynus dorsalis. Next base: position 185,113,469 of record CM074720.1, on the reverse strand, counting down.
CAGTCTCAAGAGCAAGACTACGCTTGTACTTGAAGGGTTAAGTCACATCAGGAGATTGAAGTATGCGGCCACTCACACCGGGAAACCGGGATTCCCATAACAATTGCACTGATTTAGATTGTTATATTGACTGCTTACATTCCTTCCTGATTACACTTGTACCGCTGCAGTTATCCCCAAGCAACCAATAAGATGCCGATACCCGAATAGCCTCCACTTATGATACCTGCATCTATGCTATATGAACACATACTGCTCCGTATCCACTTCATACACTTGGATTCATTCTCTATAACCAAGCATGAATATGTTGATTCACCATTACTTTATGTGAATTTATTTATTCACTTAGTATCTTTTATCTCTGCTTGAGTATTTTGAGATTATATTGTCAACATCTTTTATGTTATTCTTGCAATTTGTCTCATATGCATACAAGTTGTGTTTTTATTAATTTTTATATATGCTCTTTTTTATTAATAAAATACTACACTTTGATCTACTTTTATGCGCTGTCCCACCCCATCCCTCTTCTGTTTTGTTACAAGACAATCTATCCAGGATTGAACTGCAACTTATTAACAGGGACAAGCTGCCAAAAGAATCTGTATTATGGGGCTTTTAAAGACTATATCTATAGGGATAAGCTTTCTTTTGTGTTCTTTTTTTTTTTTTTTTCCATATAGGTGTTACAACTATCCCTAGATACACAATAAATAGATCTTTCTACCTATAAATAGATTTATCATCATTAAAGGTTTAATGGGAATATACCATAAACTATATGATCAATAATTATTTAATTTATAACACCCCTTCATACAGAGATCTAATATCCGATTTCAATAGGGACGCAGTACTATCCCCCAGTTTTATTTCACTGGGATATTGCCCCTGACATATCCATGTTTGAGCTGTGATAACTTTTGAATTAACACACCTTTCAGCAGTGGGAATACCATTGTTTTACTCGGGGGGTGAATTCTACAACATTTATTTGTCTTTACAACTTTTAGGGATGGCTATCCCTTCAAGTGGATAGCAAAGGTTAAGTCCACCTTGATGTCATATTGTAGACATTGTGAAAACAGATGTTCGCTGTTAGTCCTATCCCTCCTACCTTCATGGTTATTCAGATATTGCTGTATGTGACAGATGGAGATTTCAGTCATTTGTCCACACGGAGGCTCTTCAGCAGAGCCAAAATCGCCCCATTTAGAGAACAATACTTAATTGGAATGGTGTACAGAGTGTGCATGGTTTGCAAGCACACTCTGTGGACCATTCCAAAGAGGTATTTATCTCGAAATGTTGCAAATTTGACTCTGCTGAAGACCCCCCGTGTGGTCAAATGACAGATATCTCCACCTGTCACATACAGCAATATCTGTATAACCATGAGGGTTTAAGGGATAGGACTTACATCGAGACACATCTTTTTACGATGCCAATGATATTACATCATGATGACATTACCCACTGCTATCCCATTACAGTTACATACAAGTAGAAATGGTCATATATGTATGTGGATATGTACCCTTCATATGGATACAAAAATATCCTTCCAAGATGTGAAGCCAGAGAGCAGTTCAGTACGTGTGATTGCCTTTCTGGCTATATATGGATTGATACATTGGATTGATATGATGGATATGAACATACCTCGTATATCCCATCTACGTAGAGTGTGATATACTATGTATTTGTATTTGGATGGTAGCAATGTAGGTTAATTTCTGATGGGTGCACATATCTGGCCAGTAAGACATTCACATCCAGTGAACTGATCTCTGTGTTCATATCGTGTTGAGACATATTTAGAAACATTTGAAAGGTACATATCTGACCATTTTTGTTAGTGTCCATATCTCTTGTGAATAGATCTGCAGTGGGATGCAAGTGTAATTCAACCCTATCTTCTTATTTGATCCTATACAATGCACTATTTTGGATTACTTGACAGGTGACTCTCGTTGTCATGATGATATCCTATGCATTACATTGTGATACATGGGATGCCACCCTGCCAGTCACAGATTGATGAATTTGACAAGATCCTGTCCGTGTTGTATGTTCCAGTTGAATCCTAAGGGCAACAATCAAGCCAGTAGTGAGGGGACATGGTCTGCCTGTTTTTCTCTGTGTATGAGCCCATCCATCCTTCTGTGCGAGGCAACCATACTCAATCCGAGATATCCATCATTCATGACCTGTTGGTGACCAAGGTACAATGGTTGATATTTGGTTCCCATGTGTATCCTGCAAACAGTGACTGGTGTACCATCCATCCATGGCATCAGCACCCCTGTGGATCCATGTGGGAATCAGATATGGGATATGTCATTTCCAGTTAGAGTAAATGATTGCAGCCACAACACCAAGGCCTACTTTTTCCACTTTTAATTCTGTGGAATAGTTTTCGGCCTGTGTGTTGCACATACAAGCATTTATTTTCTGGGACACTGTGATGTGTGACCTGATCCACCCTTTTCGTGATTCAGTATGCGGTGATGTTGAACTGATGAAGTGAACATGATGGTGACTTCTCCAGTGATCTCCTTTCCCCATTTCCAGTGTTTTCCATGGAGTCTGTACAATAGGACCCTATCAACTTGATTCTTGTTTTTCCATATTCTCCATAGACTAACACTGGTATTGGTGAAGTGAGGGTGTGTGAGGGTTACTTTCTCTCCACCATCTCTTTGTCACCGCTTAGTGAATGTCCCCTGTGTAGCATGTGATCTTTGGCCTATTGACTTGTTTGTTGTCTGGTTAACCCTTTGAGTCCCAAAGGGGTTGCTAAAGCATTGTTGATCGATGATCCCTCTAGCAGTCAAGGGGTTAGGTGATGATATTTAACAGACGACATTTTGAACAGCACGGTTTGTGTATTGTGTGTGATGAACACAGCGACAGGAGGGTTGAACTAGGACTTTGACAGGTTTGTCCCAAGTTGGACCTTGACATTTGTCCTGGTGTTGTGTCCTCTTTTTAACCCTCAGGGTGCTATGTTGGTGCAGTTGTATGGATGAATGATGGGCATGTGTTGAGGTGTGACTGTGTGTGCAGCTGGTGTTGGTTGATGTAGTGTGTGGTTATGTAGTGTTGCACTTACCGGTAGTGTGGAGGCTCCTCTCATCCCCAGTGTCAGCTCCTCCAATGACCCCCTCGATCAGGGTCGGGGACATGGTCTGCCGCCCCATCTCCTCCCACCTGCAGAAGGTGATGGGGACAGGTGGGCCACCTTCAGTGCCTCGGGCTTGCTTGGCCATGTCAGACAGCTTGTTCTTGACCACCGTCCGGCAGTCACCCCATCTCTTCTTCACAGACTCCACGTCCTGCCTGCATGTAGCCACCGCATTCACCCAGCTGCAGATCTGGTTCCAGGCTGCCTTCCTCCTCGCTGACAGGCCAGGGACCTTCTCCTTCGGGTGGAGAACACTCTGTCTCTCCAGGACAGCCTCCACGAGAGCCGTGTTCTCCTCCTCAGTATATTTTGGATCCCTGATCTGCCCTTGTCAACTCCGGCATGGGAGGATTCTGAGCCGGAGTGTCCTGTCTGCTTTGACCCTGATTGTGTGGGGTTCTCCCCAGCAACTACCCCTCGTCCCACTGCAGGTTCTGTCCCTGTCGTCCGTGTGCCTGCTCTTGTGGGCCGGGTCCCCCTCCGCCCTGCGGATCTCCCTCTCCCACCCCTGCTCTGCTTAGGGATACCCTCCTGACCTTCCTCCTCCTCCACTACTCTCCCCATCTCTCTCTCCTGTCCTCCTCTCCTGGCCATCACTCACCCACTCACACCCAGGCACTCCCACAGGCCCTCACAGACACACTCGATCCACTCACTCTCTGTCACACACATTCACTCACAGATTCACACTGTAAAAATAAAATTTAAAATGTGTAAGGTGTTATAAAAAAAAGGACTATGTGTATGTATGTGTATGTGTTTGTGTTTGTATTGGTGTATGTAATATGTGCAAAGGTGTGATATGTGTCGAATTATGTGCAATGCTCGCCAAACTCCAGAACTCCTCTACCTTCAATGAACGCTCCTGTCTCCCTCTCTCTGATCACTATCTTCCGCTCCTGGGTCCTGATATCTAGCTCTCAAGAACTCTATAACAGACAGTGTGTGACAGTTATTTTTGGGTATATATAGGTGTATTTGAACTATTTTGGATATTGTGGGGCTTTGAGATTTGCTGTGTGTTTGAACTTGTTGTTGCATCAATCAGGGTTGCTAGCCAACGGCAGCTGTTAGGTTACATGTTGTTTTGAGCTATGTTATCGGGTGATTTGGCCGCACGTTGTGCATTAACATGAGCGACAATGGGTTTTGTGTTACGTGTTTTAGCTGTGCCTACGCTCGATAGCTATACTTGTAGAGTACCTATTGAATCTGCCGTAACTCATTTATTATTTGCGAGCGATGTGCCTTTTTCACTTAGCGTCTGGTTTAATGTGAGCCTTTAAATCTAGTCCTTAGTCACATATTATTATCTGTTGTCTGTCCACCAGCCCATCACTGCCACTATGAACAATTTTCATGGCTTGAGTAGACATAGGGCTCAGAGTTTTAAGAATATTTTAACCCCTTTGCGACCACTGACGTGCCTGGACCATCACAAATGTCCTTTGCTTAAGGACCAGTGACAATCCTGGCACGTCACGTGTTAACTCTCCCATCACTGCAGCAGAGCAAGAGAAGTAATCTGGCTGTTACTAAGTGCTCCGGAATCAGAGCACTTAGTTTAGCCAATGTGGGCAATGTTGATACATGTGATTCCCTAAAATAGTGATCAATTGATTCCCCCCTTTGATCACAAATTTTAGTGATCAATTGTTGCAGACCTGCTTATGCTGATCTGTGGTATTTTTCTCCCCTTCCATTTAATTATTGAATAAAACCCGAAATTGTTTATGATTATTTTAGCCCTTTTAGGTAGTTTAAGGTAGTTTTAGTGGGGTTAGATAGGTTTTGTGTAAAAGTGGGTTAAGGTAAGGTTTAGTGTTAAATATAGGTTGACATTTCATTTTTTTATTTTTTTTTTAATAAGTTATTTTTTTAAGGATTTTTTAAAGGCTTTTTAGGTAGTTTATGGTTAGGGTAAGGTTTATTTAGGTTTAGACATAGGGTTTTATAAAAAAAAAAAGAAAAAAAATAAAGAAAAAATCAAACAATAAAACTATAATTATGTGCTCTCATTTTTCCTGTTTTTTTAATACATTAATTTATTTAATAATCAATTACTTACTTAAGTAATAGTGGATAGTTTGGGTTAAGTTAGGTAGCTTTAGAGTTGATGTGAGTTAGGGTAAGGTGTAGGGTTGAAGTTAGACACAGAAAACAATTCCAATAAACATATATATAGAAATTACATAGGAATAGTGACTGGTTGGGGTTAGGTATTTTTTTTAGCAATTTGGTTACTTATAAAGCTCAAGTGGGCAGGGCCGGCGCTAGCATTAAGGCGTCTTAGGCAGCCGCCTTAGGGCGCTGCAACGGAGGGGCGCAAAACGGGGACTTTTTTTTTGCACGTTATTTTTTATTTATTTTTTTTCTGTATATCCGCCGGGTGCCGTCCGCCGCCCGCGAGGCTGAATTATTACAAGGCGGCGCTGAGCGCTCCCGTCCCAGTCCCTCCCCCTCGTGGCGCCTCCTGGACTGTCTCAGACATCAATCATGTCATGTGAGTGAGATTGTGACAGTAGGAGACGGAGTCCACAATGTGGACTCCGTCTCCTGCTGTGACAGTCTCACTCACATCACATGATTGACGTCTGAGGAGTGACACTGGACTGGAAGAACTGTGAACTCAGTCTCCTGCTGTGACAGTCTCACTTACATCACATGATTGATGTCTGACGAGTGACACTGGACTGGAAGAACTGTGAACTCAGTCTCCTGCTGTGACAGTCTCACTTACATCACATGATTGATGTCTGAGGAGTGAAACTGGACTGGAAGAACTCCACAGTTCTTCCAGTCCAGTGTCACTCATCAGACATCAATCATGTGATGTGAGTAAGACTGTCACAGCAGGAGACTAAGTTCACAGTTCTTCCAGTCCAGTGTCACTCCTCAGACATCAATCATGTGATGTGAGTGAGACTGTCACAGCAGGAGACGAGTCCACTCTGTCAAAAAAACTTGAGTCAATCAGTGAGGGCAGTCTGGGCAGACGTGACGACGTCATGGGGTGCACGTGCACGCACCGCATATACCCAGCACCACCAGCTGCCCGCACCCAGAAGACAGAACAGGAGAGAAGAGAGAGCAACCGTCCAGGGACCAAGTTCACTGCTGAGGTGAGTGACACAGCCACATGTGAATCCTGCTGTTTAACTTGTGTAGTACCCAATTGATTGTAAGCTCTGTGCAGAACCCAATGAATTGTAAACTTTGTGGTTATTACTAGTTTAGCACCCTATGAATGGCATGCTCTGTGGTATCACTTGAATAATACCCAGTGTATTGTAAGTTCTATGGATACCACTTGGCACGTTATGAATTGCAAATTCTGTGGTATCACTTGTGTAGTATCCTATGAATTATTAGCTTTGTGGTATCAGTTGTGTACTAGTACCTAATGAATTGTAAGTTCTTTGATCGTACTTCTGTCCCTCTCTATCAATTGTAAGCTGTGTGGTATAAGTTGTGTAGCACCTTATGAATTGCAAGCTCTGCAGTATACATTGGGTATAAATTGTGTATTACCCAGTGAGTTGTAAGCTCTGTGTATAACCCAATGCGTTGAAAGCTCTCTGGTTATTACTTTTGTAGCACCCTATGAATGGTAAATTCTGTGGTACCACAAATGTAGTACTCAATTATTTTTAAGCTCTGTGGTTACCACTTGTGTAACACATATGAATATTTTGTTCTGTGGCATCATGTGTGTAGTACCCAATGAACTGTATGCTCTATGGGATCAGTTGTGCATTACCCAACGACTAGTAGGCTATTTGATAACACATGTATCCCTTTGACTCAATTTTAAGATCTGTGATATAACTTGCATATATCCATATCAACTGTAAGCTCTGTGTTTCTCCCTGTCAATTGTAAGCAATGTGGTATAATGTGTGGTATCACTTGGGATCCTCACTATCAATTATATGGTTTCTAATATATCTTGTATGGTGTGGTGTGGTTCATAACATTGTTGTAACCTGTACATATATCTAACTAGGCTTTTTAGAAACATTTCTGTGTTTGTCTGTTATTTTCTCCATGTGGTGCAAATGCTTTACTCCACAATTGCACTGCTTAAAGGGATAGTAATTCTTCACATTAAAAACAGCTCCAATTAATCTTCATAGTATTTGGGCCATAGAGAGTGTTATTTTAATGATGTCATACTTGTAGTTCATGAGTAATTGAATGATAAAGTATCCCCCTCCCGCCCCTTTTACTGATGTAACACTGCTCACCTCAGAGCAGCAAGACTGTCCGGATGGATCACAGAGAGGGACAATCTTCCATTAGCATAATGGAAAAAACTGATAAACCTGTCAAGGGGGCAGGTTTTTCCTTTTGCTCACAGTAAGAAGATTGTCCCTTGCTTTGAGCTGTCTGGTCTGTGGACCAGATTCCACATCTGAGGTGAGCAGTGTTACACTAGGTAAAAGGGGCGGGAGGGGGAAACTTTATCATTCAATTACTCTTGTACTACAACTCTGACAGTATTGAAATAACTCTCTCCATGGGCCAAATACTATGAAGATTAATTGGAGCTGTGAAACATTACTGTCCCTTTAAAACTGAGACTCAGTCCCATATTCTGTGGACTCACGTTAACCTCTTAACCCTTTCAGTGCCAGGGTGTACTGAAAGGATTAAGAACCAGGCAGATCAAGAGTGGTTTGCACTTAAGGACCTGTAGAATTTGACCCTTTTGAGCATGTCTTTGTTCATCCATACATTCCATCTAATTCCTATAGTACACTCAGAAAAACTATATACCATTTTTTCAAGCACAAGCAGGCTTTTTCTATACCACATTTATATGAGCAATTTTATTTGTAATAATAATGAAAATGATAAACAAATAAAAAAACACAACTTTTTAACAATTCTCCTGTGATAATTTGTGCTCAAATAGTTAATTTTTTATGGAGACTGAATGAAAGGTATGATCGGTCATTCATACCTGCCAAATGTCCAGTTTTAGTGGGATACTGTCCCTCTGGGGGTAAAATCCCCAGGTCCTTCTTTCCATCTTTAGACTGTGTGGTGTGTATATAAGTGCATCACACTGGTGTCCCTGGGTTTAGGAGATCAGACACTGTGGTGTGTGTATATAAGTGTATCGTCACCCTGGTGTTCCTGTGTTTAGGAGACCAGACTGTATGGTGTGTGTATAAGTGCATCACACTGGTGTGCCTGTGTTTAGGTGATCAGACTGTGGGTGTGTATATAAGTGTATCAGCCTGGTGTCCCTGTGTTTAGGATATCAGACTATGTGGTGTGTGTATATAAGTTTATGACCCTGGTGTCCCTGTGTTTAGGAGATCAGACTGGTTGGTGTGGAGGATTTGCAAAGCAAGGTATTAATTAACCTCCTGAATGCCAGAGCTTTATGGTACTTTTTACCAAAAAACTTACTTATGACCATAAACACTTTTAAAAGATTTTCAAATGGCTTTCAAAATCATATTTATGTTGTATTTGCCATTTCATTTAGAAACAATGAACATACTATATGAACATAACTCAAAAACTAGTTTTTGAATACAAATGGCTAATAGAACATATGGGGTATTTTGAAAGCTCATTTAAAATCTTCAGTTATTTTTAGGGATATTAAACTATGAGAAGATCTGATATTTTTATTATGGTAGGTTATGCCAGGCTTTTGGAGCTCTGTAGAAGAAAGAAGATCAACTGACTTCTTTCTTGTACTATGGAATACACAGTGAGTTGTAAGGTGCAGAACAGAGGTTATAGGTAGTAAGGAGATGTGGAGTGAGTGTTTTGCTCAGGTAGTCATTTAGCTTTCCAGTGAAGGCGTTATAAATTTGGCAAGAAAGGTGAAGGGTATATCTGGATTCCAGGTGTAGCTAAATATATTATTTAAATATCTCATAATGATGGGTAGTGTAATTACATTGGAAGACAAAGCAGCATAATTAATTTTACAGTGTTGAGTTTCCAAATATGGATTTGGGATGCAGAAGCATATACTACATCCCCTTAGTCTGACTGGCATTAACTTCTGCTGAATAATGTTTTCTTATGAGGGATCTTTTCCTAGACATTATTTGTTTCTAAACATAGACCCTATGTTAGGATAAAATTTGGGTGTTGATTTATCATTATGACGTCCAAAATTAAGGTTGCGGTCCAGCCACACACAAAATTATTTGTAAGATTCAGCCATGGCCAAGTTACAATTAGACTTTGTCATGATAGTAAAATTTGTATTGTAGAAATTAAGTAACTTGTTTTATGTACCAGATACCATTGTGCCCTTTTTGTCAATGATTCAGAACAGTCTGTTTCATAGCGACGGACTGCAGTTACAGAGCAGGTAACCACAGTCTATGCGGAAGTAGCTGGGGGACAGACAAGAGGGAGCATTAAGTTGGTGGAGAAGCAAAGCAGATAGTTTTTTCCCTTATATTTCACACAGAATTAGGTTTCATTATAACATTTCTTATTGTTTACATAGCTGAAAAAGTGCTTCCAAAATGCCAAAACTATTTAAAGAGAAGAAATCATCAGGAGCAGCTTTCAGAAAGAGACGAGCAGAACAAGAAAAGGCTGGGAAGCAGATGTCTGGAGATTTAAAGAAGTACTTGACCTCTCACAAAATCAGAAAGCAAGATACTCCTGCATCAGAACTAGTTTCCAATGTGGGAGATGATCCAGTACACATGGATATTGATGAGGACTCTTCAACATCAGCTGCATCATACAGACAGCCCATCATAGCCCAAGAGGATGCTAATCTGGATGATGGAAACTCAGAGAAAAGACAAGAACAAGGAGATGAGCAACCTTCAACATCAAATGATTACTCTCTTTACCTTGAAAAGACAGATGGATCAAGTCTTGAAAAGACAGAAGGATCAAGTGATGAAGAAAGAGAAGAACGGGTGCAGGAGGAACAATCTTCTACTTTGGAGACACTTGATTTGTCTGATCCAGCTGTTTGGCCAGCTGTTCTCACCACCTCACTAAGGGATGCTATTATCAGGAAAGGTCCTGCAAAGCAAAAAACTAATTTTGTGTATCCCAAAGATGCATCCAATAGGTGGTTTACTAAGGCAAATTATAAGCGACGGCTCCCAAACGGAGAAGAAACCTACAGAAACTGGCTGGTTTATTCTGTTAAGTTGGACAAAGTGTTTTGTTTTTGTTGTAAGCTATTTGCAACTAAAATAACTACAAATATGACACGCGGAGGCTATAATGATTGGAAGAACTTGTCTCAAAATCTTTGCATTCATGAAATTTCTATTTCTCATCTTGCTGCTGTAAGAGACTGGAATGGACTTTCTAGAAGACTTGGATCAGGAAAAACAATAGATGCTGCTTACCAGAGAATTTTAACAGCAGAAACACAACATTGGCAAAATGTTGTTAAGCGGCTTGTAGGCATTGTAAAGTTTCTTGGTCGCCAGTGTTTGGCTTTCAGAGGTAGCAGCGATACATTATATAGTGAAAATAATGGAAATTATCTACATCTTGTGGAAACAATGGCCACATTTGATATGGTTATGCAGGAACATCTGAAGAGAATCAAAAATAAGCACATTTTACAGCATTATTTGGGGAAGGACATTCAAAATGAACTAATCAGCCTTATAGCCCAAGAAATAACAAGACACATTTTGCAGTTATTGAAAAATGCAAAGTATTATTCAATTATACTTGATTGCACCCCAGACATTGCTCACATTGAACAAATTACTATAATTGTTAGATTTGTGTCCATCAAGGAAGGAGAGTCTTCTACTGCTGAACCAGAGGTCTGTATAGAAAAAAGATTTCTAGGTTTTATCCAAATCCAAAGCTCAACCGGGGAAGGTCTGACTGAGGCAATTTTGACAGAACTTGAAAAACTTAACATTCCCCTTGGTGATATGAGAGGACAAGGATATGATAATGGTTCAAATATGAAAGGTAAACACCAAGGGGTTCAGAAAAGGATCCTTGATTTAAACTCCCGTGCCTTTTATGTTCCCTTCTGCGCTCATACTTTAAATCTTGTGGTGAATGATGCAGCCATGTCATGCAGGGATGCAGCAACATTCTTTTCTGTTGTGCAGAAAATATTTGTTTTTTTGTCAGGATCCCCACTTCGTTGGAATGTCTTGAAGAAGCACATTGGCAGACTAACAGTAAAACCTTTGTCTGACACAAGATGGTCTTCAAGAATTGATGCTGTTCGTCCGTTTAGGTTCCAGGTTGGAGAAATTTATGATGCTTTGTCAGAAATTTCTAGAGCTGACACACATACAGCAATGGCACAATCTGAAGCAGAATCCCTTGCAAAAGAATTGAATAACTTTAAATTTTTGTGTTTCATTGTATTGTGGTATAACATACTAAATAGAATTAACTTTGTCAGCAAGCGTCTTCAAAGCAAAACAATGTATCTTCCAGAGGTGATTGATGTTTTGGAATCCACAACTACTTTCTGAAGGATTATCGTTCAGATAAAGGATTTGAAGATTTGCTGGAAGAGGCTAAAGACCTAGCGATAGAAATGGAAATTGATCCTGTGTTTCCCCCTTTAGTACGACAAAAAAAGAAAAAGAAGATGTTTTGTTATGAAGCTCCAGATGATGCAATTGCTGATTCTGCACAAAATTTTAAAGTTGGGTGCTTTTACAGCATTTTGGATGTATGCATTAATTCTATTGATGAGAGATTTGAGCAGCTTAAACATCACAGCAGGCACTTTCACTTTCTTTATGACATTCAGAAACTTAAAAATGTACCACAGGAAACAATGATGAAGTACTGTCTAGATTTGCAGAATGTTTTGACTGATAAAAACTCAGAAGATTCTGATCTGGATGGAGCACAACTGTGTGAAGAGCTCACAATATTGGCTCCTATCTTGAAACCTGCAATGACACCTACTCAAATTCTGGCATACGCAGCTAAAAATGGCTTTGCTCCCAATGTCTCCATTGCACCTCGTATACTGCTGACATTGCCGATATCTGTTGCCTCTGGTGAGCGAAGCTTTTCAAAGCTGAAATTAATAAAAAATTATCTGCGTTCTTCAATGTCGCAAGAGAGATTGGTGGGACTTGCAATGATTTCTATGGAAAACCGTATTGCACAAGACATTGATTTTCATACTCTGCTTCATGATTTTGTGAGAGCAAAAGCAAGAAAGGTTAAATTTTTATAGGGTTTACATTTTCACTTTGAATGTGTGCAATATCTTTTAAAGCACTTTAGGTAAATTTGCACTGATAGACAACTTGCAGAGAAACATAAGTTCTTATGTTCTAGTTTTGGAATATGTTTGTAATGTAAAAGGAATCAAGGGATTAATATGCTGAGTTGAAACCTCATTGATCCTACTTGCACTACTTCACTCTTTTTGAGTGATAGCTTTTTGAGTAATAGCTGTTAATGTTTTGCCTTGACACTGACTGTTTTAGTGTAGCACCGTTTGTCTTTAGTTTTTTCTTCTGTTTTAATATGAATATTTATCATTATAAGTTCTATTTTGTGTGTGAACAGCAATATTGTGACTTCTTACCTTAAAGGGATAGTAATACTTGAAAATAATTGTATTTTATATTGTAGCCCTTAAAAAAACATGGAAAATGATATGTCTTATCTCCCAAACCTTTATGGTTTGAGAGATATTCACATGTAAAATATAGTATAATTCTCTTTTCCTGGCTGTTTCAGTCAAGTCTGCCATCTAGTGGACAGATATGGAATTCTGTCCACAGAGCAACCGGCACCTCTTTAGCAGTGCTGAGATCAAGATCTTTGAAAAGAACTACTTAATTGGAACTATCTACAAAGTGTGCCTGGCTTGAAAGCACACTTTGTAGACGATTCCAATTAAGAAATTCTTTTTAAAGATGGTGATCTCAGCACTTCTGGAGAGGCACAGCCAGTCCAGGACTGGATTCCAAATCTAAAGGGCGGAGCAATGACGTCACTCCAGTGGAAACTTTACTTCTGAATATCTCCCAAACCATAAAGGTAAAAAGACATATCATTTTTCATGTTTTTTAAGGGCTACTATATAAAATAAAATTATTTTCAAGTATTACTATCCCTTTAAGAAAATAAACTCTAAGTCAGCCTGTTTGCACTGTTTCCTGCACTTTCACTCGTTGAAAACTTTTTGTTTTGTAGTTTTATAACTTATTTTGTTGAACAACTGTGAATAAAATGCACTTTACAAAACCACATATTTGTTTGTTGTTTTTTTTTTTTTTTTTTTCTGGGTGGGGGCAGGGGATTGTGGCAAGGTGGGGGGGGCAAGGGATTGTGGCCGGGTTGTAGGGGGGGAGGATTGGCGGCGGGGGGGGGGGCATCAAAATGCCTGTGTTGACAAAAATACTTGCACCGGCCCTGCAAGTGGGTATTTACTTAGGCTTTAATTTTTATTTAAAAAAAAAAAAAAATTATAAGTAAAAAATTAATTTACGTAGGTGGCTAAGTTAAGTAGGTTCGTAAGTGTGGGTGAGTAGCTATTTAGGGAAAATTAGGGTATGTAGGTTAAAGGGTTAGTAATGCCCATATTTAATTTGGTGCAGTATTGAAGATGTTAAAAAAATAAACTTTGCGGACAAAGGGCTTGATTCAAATGTTGGCGTCGCCAGAAAAAACTGGCGACGCTGCTTTTAACGTCAACTGAACAATGCAAATGTTCCAGTAGTAAGAAGCGATGCCAGTTCTGAAACACACGTCGCCAGAACAGCAAGATCTCACCCATAGAGGATAATGTACAAGCGACGCCAAAAGCTATTCAAATGTTGGAGTTAGGGCTAACGCGAGTTAAATTGCAACATTTCTCTCCAGAAATCTAACGCCTATTTTTTTTTGGAGAATAGCATTGTACAACGCATTGTGAGAAGGGACGAATTGTACAACATGAGCCAGGCAACCAGGCACAGTGCCAACGCGAGAGGAGAGGTATCGAAGGAAGCAGGCAGCAAATACAAGCCTACCACCCGCTTCCTCCTATGTCTCTCTCCCCTCCTCCTCTTTCTCCAATGCCTCTCTAGTGCACAGGCTGTTCTTATGCTGCGGGCTTCACAGCCACCCGCAGCAATGGAAGTTGTCATGAATGAAGATGAGGGAAGCACTGCAGTCACAGTGCAGCCTGCTCCCTCAGTTGTATTTTAACCCTTTGAGTGCCAGAGTGGTATGCAACGCATTGCTTTGCAATGCGTTGCGTACCACTCTGGCACTCAAAGGGTTAACTTAGATCTCATCCATTTATAATGTTCTACCTCCTTTGTCCCATTGCTATTAGTACTTTTGCTCCACTCTCTGTTTGAAGGAGAGTGGAGTAAAAGTACTAATAGCAATGGGACACAGGAGGTAGGGGGTTAAAAATGAATGAGATCTAATTTAAATTAATGTCTAATAATAGTATTTTAATAAAACAAGTTTAAAACACACACACGCGCACACACACACACACACATATATATACAGGCAAGGTATGTGGTCCATACCTTGCCTATTAACCCTTTGGGTACCAGAGGGGTAGGAAACATGCTAAGCAATTCTTTCCTACCTCTCTGGTACTCAAAGGGTAAATTGTGGAATAAAAGACAGATTTGTCCACTACATGGAAGTCCATGAGGTGGATGTAGATGGGGTTAGTATGTCACATATATGCAATATATGTGACATACTAAGGGGGGGGTGGAAGGGGGCATTGTGTAGTGCTTGGTGTACTAGTTTTATTGATTGTAACCCTTTGAATGCCACAGGGGTGAGCAGTGCACATCCCTATGGCATTCAAAGCTGTCCATGGTGCTGAAAGCCATCTCTGTGTTCCTCTAGTGGCTGGGTAGGGAAGCACAGAGAAAGCTGTTCTGAACTTGCGACGTGGGTTTTGGATTTTCTGACTGAACTTGATACTTTGCAGTGCTGTGATTGGCTGTGGTGCTAGGTAACATTTTTATCGTGTGTTTTTAGGTAAGATTTTCTATGCGACGCAGGTTTAAGGTTAACGTGTATTTTGTTGGTTATCGCTCGTTAGCCTTTCTGGGTAAGGAAGATTTGAATCTCACGTTACCTGGTGTTGCTTAACGAGCGAAGGCAGTTTTTTTTCTTCACGTTGGTTTTAACGCCAACATTTGAATCGAGCCCAAAGTCCTATCTCTCAAATCTTTATGGTTTGAGAGAGATTCACCACTACAGTACAGTAGAGTACTGTAAAGCTTACAGAAGGAGATCCGAGTCGGCCGACTTGTGGAGACTCTTCAGCAGAGCCGAAAAAGCGAAATTTAAAACGGACTACTTTATTGTAACGGTCTAGAAAGTATGCTTGCACACCAGACACACTTTGTAGAACGTTCCAATTAAGTAATTCATTTTGCTATTTCGGCTCTGCTGAAGAGCAGCCGACTGGTCCCAGGACAGGGATCTCCTGCTGTCAGTAAAGTGCTAACATCAGGAGAAGGGGAGGGGGAACTGTAGCAGCGAATATCTTTCAAACCGTAATGGTTTGAGAGATAGGACTTTCTGCACATAGTTTATTTTTTTAACATCTACAATACTGCATCAAATTAAGTATGGGCATTACTAACCCTTTAAGTAAGTTAGAAAAGGCAGTGAATGTATTCTGCAGAAGAGGCATATGCTTTTTGGCTTCTGATTCTGACTTTGATATTTCGCAGTTTACAGAAAGTAACAATTATAGCTCTAGTGATCACACTGGGCCTTCTACTAAGAAGAGGTGTACTGCCGCAAGAGTTGTCCCAAAAGCCGACCTAAGACATGCCCAAAGTTGCATTAAGACATGCCCCAAGTACTAGCCCTCATCCTGATTCTAGGGAATGGGTATCACCAGAGGAATTATGTCCAGAGATGTGGCCGGTTTTAACCAGGAGCAGTTTTTTCATTTATTTTTGAACATTTTGGGGAAGATGGAACACAAACAAATATTTTTACAGCCCAGCACATTGCAGCCAATCCCTCATACTTTGGTACCCCACAGATGTCATTGAATTCAAGCAAATCTGGGCCCTAACAGCAGAAATCCTGTATGTGTTACCCACGCAAAAGACAGAGAGACCCTATGAAATGCTTTTTCACTTCATGCATTTCATTGAATAATACCCCCAGTATAACAGGCTGTATAAAATTTGCCCCCTTACAAATTATTTGCAAAAAAACTCTTATATACATATATATATATATATATATATATATATATAATTTTAAGTCCTTTCCTACTAGCCAGACCTGAAAAGTTACTCGCCACTGCAAGCCAAAACATACCCACCAGGGCTGAATTTCTACTCGCCATGGCTAAATTTTCACTCGCCATTGGCTAGTGGCGAGTGGAAATTTTGAGCCATGTTATATATATAGAGAGAGAGAGAGAGAGAGATAGATGCACTCAGATAAAAGTAGCTACATATCTGGGTGCAGTATACATTATTAGGTAGTAGTGACACAAAATCAGCACTCTCAGGAAACTTTTCTATGTGCAATAAGGGTTTATTGATAGATCAATGTTTCGATCCCAACCGGGATGTTTATCACGATAACAAACAACACAAAACGTGTTGTTTGTTATCTTGATAAAGATCCTGGTTGGGAACGAAACGTTGATCTATCAATAAACCCTTATTGCACATAGAAAAGGTTCTTGAGAGTGCTGATTTTGTGCCACTACCATATATATAATATACGTGCCATAAATACATACATATTGATGAGTCCCTAATGAAATATAAGGGAAGGTTGGGTTTCAAGCAATATATACCCTCTAAGTGCTCCAAGTTTGGAGTACAATTTTATAAATTGTGCGAAAGTGCCATAGGATACACTCAAGCTTTTCGAGTTTATGAGGGGAAGGACATCCAACTTGAGCCTCCTGGTTGCCCTGACTATCTGGGAAGCAATGGGAAAATTGTTTGGGATTTCATTTACCCCTTATTAAAAAAAGGATACCACTTATATGTAGATAATTATTAAACAAGCCCCCTTTTATTTAAATCACTTTTTTGTTATGACACATTGGCCCGTGGCACTGTTAGACGCAGTTGTAAATAGATGCCCAAAGAACTGATAAATTGCAGGCTACAAAAGGGAACATTCTCCACTTTGTGCCAGAAGGAGCTGCTGGCAGTCAACTTTTGAGACAGAAAGGACTTTTACATGCTGACCACTATGCATGGCGAGAGGAAAACTGTGTCAGTCTCTGAGAAATCCAGTCCACATCAGAGATTACAAGCACACTCACGAAGCCTTACCTCACCATGAGAAAATGTAGAGTCTGGTATAACAAGGTTCATTTATCTGATGCAGACTGCCATATATAATTCTTATTTAATTTTTAAATTGGCATACCCCAGGCAAAAATCTGCTTTTTTTGCAATTACAACTGCACGTCATTTCTAGTTTTTGTTTCAAGGAGCAACAGAAGTTATACTGCAAAGGCCTGGTTTAGGACACTATCCATGTAAAATCTCCCCAACCCCCAAACGAGAAACCCTGCAGAGTGTGCTACAGCAATGGCAAATGAACAGACAACACCTTTTACTGTCCTGATTGGCCTTCAAAACCTGGGCTCTGCATGGGTGACTGCTTCAAGCAATAACATGTAGGCACAATGCAGTAGTGCTGTAATGTTATTTTATTATTTGGCCCCATTTTTCCCCTGAAATATCATGTTTTTTATTTATGAAACACATCCCTCCTTAGATCTAACACTATGAAAATATAATGGGAAGCAACGCACCCTGTTTTTACCATGTCTGAAAATGGAAACGTGCAAGTTCACAAACTGAACCCAGTAGATCCCCCAAACCCTGACAAACCTATGCATATGGGGCATTGCCATACTCAGAATATGTAGCTGAACTGTGGACAATGCATTTTGTGCTTGAAATTAACAGCAAAACTGAAATACTTCAGGTTTTGGGAGGGACTGGTAGTAAAATGACTGTGGAAAAAATGCCAAAATGCACCTATACTGATACCCAGGGTTGTTTACCGTTCTAAAAAAATATACTTTTGGAGGTAAAATATTAATTACAACATTACTAAACACCCCAAATGAGACAAAGGCACCACTTAAGCAAGCTGTAAAAATGTAGCATAGTAACATAGTAGCATAGTTGGTGATGCTGAAAAAACACATGCGTCCATCAAGTCCAGCCCATGTCAGAAAATTGAAACGTGAATGTTCCCAACTGGGCCCAGTAGATCCCCCAAACCCTGACAAACCTATGAATATGAGGTATTGTTGTACTTAGGGGAAGCAACTGAACACTAATCAGTGCATTTTTTTAAATCTGCAACTATTCTATGCTTGAAATCCACAGCAACTATTCTGTGCTTGAAATCCACAGCAACATTGAAATCTAAGTGTGAAAATCGCTGAGGGATTGTTGTTAAAATGGCTACTTGAAAATGTGGCAAGGCACCTGAAATGAAAGACTGGAGTGTCTACTTTTCAAAAATTGACACTTTTGGGGAAAAGTTTAAAGTGGGGCACTAGTACACAGCCCCAAATGAGATATGCCACCAGTTAAGCAAGCTGTGAAAAGTCCATGTGTGAAACTGGAAATGAGCATGTTCCAGTTTGGACCCCGTAGCTCCCCCAAACCATGAGAAAACTAAGCATATGGAGTATTGCTGTACTCAGAAGAAGTAATTGAATACTAATCCGTCCATTTTTTATATTTGCAACTATCCTGTGCTTGAAATCTACAGCAACATTGCAACGTAATACAACAATAAAATACAAAATATTATCACAATTTTGGTACAGATTTCTAGAAAAATAGCTGCATTAAAAACTCCAAAATCTACTGATGAATTACTCTATGCTGTCTACTATTCAGAGATATATACTTTTGTAAGGCAATTTTGGGTTCTGATACTGTCAACTAAGCTATAATCCTCACATGTCTAATATCGAAAGCCCTACTTGTGCTTAATTTGTGTGGGTGTACTAAAGGAATTAGAGGGAGAATATTGTTTAACAATAACATACTCAAAAATGTCAAAATGGCTCTGGTCCTTAAGTGCAAACCACCCCATGGTTCACCAGGTCCTTAATGGGTTAAAGGCTTACCATGCTGAAGGACTCAGCTGGGTAACTTTTTTCAAGGCTTGTGTTGCTGTAGGCTTCAGCCTGCTAACAATGCATTACAGTTCTTGCATGAGCATAGCTTGCCCTATCATGAGGTCCCTACCAACCTGCTAACAATTTTTTCAAGGCTTGTGTTTCTGTATTACTTAGTCCGCTATCAATTTTTTCAAGGCTTATGTTGCTGTAGTACTCACTCTTCTAACATTTTTTCAAGGCTTACCTGTCTGTATGTACTGTAAATACAAAGGAGATACAGGCAGAGGAACACAGTCAAGTTTGTGGAGCAGCTCTACATAATAGTATATATGTATCACACAACAAATTAAAAAATAAAATATAAACAACAGTCAGGTGGTAGTCTCATCAAACTATATTCAGTACCAAATATATATAACAGAAAGACTTCTGTGCTTATCCCCCGCCAGACAGTCTCACTTCAGAAAAGTTCCACTTGAAGATTAAGATTCGATTAATCCTGTAGGGCAAAAATGGCTAGCAACCAGTATACAAACTGTGTCACAGTCAGTGTTCAATTGCCCTACTGACAGAAACCACAAGGAACGTTGGGACAAAGAACCTTTTGGCCAAAAGTTCATTGTGTGCTTTTAGTTCCCAAAACCCACTATAAATAGTGCGAGCAATGTGAACATCAAAGGAAAATGGCTAATGGTCGATGCTTTACACACTGTTAAGCACCTAGTGTGAGCTCAAACACACAATCACCCTCCCAAACACTAACCCTACACTGTCCCTAACATGAAAGTTAACTACTATCCCTAACACTATCCTAACAATCATAAACCAAAGCAATAACACTTACCTGTCATCCACTGTCAGTCTTCTTCTATCATCTTCTGTCTTCTTATCTTCTGTTTTCTCATCTTCTGTGTCCCAAAGATGTCCTTGAAAAAAAGAAAAAAACATAAAAATGTAGTTTGTTCCCAAATATTATGCTACAAAGATATGCAGGCATTATCTCTTTGATTGCCGGAGGGGTATGTAACGCATTGCAGAGCAATGTGTTGCATACCTCTCTAGCACTCAAAAGGTTCAATTGTTGCTCCTAGTCCAAATATAAAAGAAATGCTTCCAGGCCAATTATAAAAGACTAGCAAAAGGGCCATGGTGTTGCCCGTGGGGATTAAGTCTTTTCAATTCTTGAGGGGTATTCAACACATTGATTGACAATGGCCTATATTTGTGGCAGTGAAACTTGTTTGGCTCTCAAAAACATAACCCTTACACTGCCACAAACTTACCCAAACCATTGTCAATCACTGTTTTGAATACCTGTCAAGCACTGAAAGGACTTTATCTCTATGGGAAACGATGTGGCCCATATACCCTGAGGAAATGTCGTGTGCACAAAATGCGTAGGGTTAACAGTATAGTGTTTTTATCATTCATACTAAATTGTCTCTGCAAGGTGTCACACAGCACTTTAAGGCCTTAAGCATGTTAGGTATACGAGCGTTATAGACGCTGGTCGTCTAGTACAAGCACTAAGCAGGCAATGAAAGTGTGCTTTGTATGAGAACCATTACTTTGTTTATGTAACCTGCATTGCTACTTATACCCAATAAAGAGAATGTTTGGATTAGATACGGCTTAAATCTATTACTTCAGTATTGGCCTGTGAACTGAGTACAACGAACTCCCAGGAGACCCGTGAGAAATGGCTAGGAGATCCCTAGCGAGTGAGAGCAGTGGAAGGAAAACGTAAAGAGTGTAGAAGCAACGAGAGAGCGGAACTTCGTTAAAGGGATAGTAATACTTAGTTTTCACTTTATTTTATTTTGTAGGCATTAAAAAACATGAAGAATGATATAAGTCTTATCTCTCAAAACGTTATGGTTTATGAGATATTCACAAGCAAAGTTTCCCCTCCCCGCCCCTTTTACCTAGTGTAAGCAATCTCTTCTCAGATGTGAATCTGGTTGTATGACCAGACAGATAACAGAAGAGGACAATCTTCTTTGTATGAAAACAAAGAAAGCCCTTCCCCCCTTGACAAGTTTTTCAGCTTTTTCCCTTTTCTTAATTGAAGATTGTCCCTCTCTGCAGTCTACCTGGGCACCTCCCTTCTGATCTGGTTGAACGGGGGGGGGGTACTTTGTGAATATCTCTTAAACCATAAAGGTTTGAGAGATAAGACTTATATCATTCTTCATGTTTTTTTAATGCCTACAAAATAAAATAAAGTTAAAACAAAGTATTACTATCCCTTTAACTTCACATGTACAGTGAGGGAAAAAATTATTTGATCCCCTGCTGATTTTGTATGTTTGCCCACTGACAAAGAAATGATCAGTCCATAATTTTAATGGTAGGTTTATTTGAACTGTGAGAGACAGAATACCAACAAAAGAATCCTGAAAAACGCATTTCAAAAAAGTTATAAATTGATTTGCATTTTACTGAGTGAAATAAGTATTTGACCCCCTATCAATCAACAAGATTTCTGGCTCCCAGGTGTCTTTTATACAGGTAACAAGCTGAGATTAGGAGCACTCTCCAAAGAGAGTGCTTCTTATCTCAGCTTGTTACCTGTATAAAAGACACCTGTCCACAGAAGCAATCAATCAATCAGATTCCAAACTCTCCACCATGGCCAAGACCAAAGAGCTGTCTAAGGATGTCAGGGCAAGATTGTAGACCTACGCAAGGCTGGAATGGGCTACAAGACCATCGCCAAGCAGCATAGTGAGAAGGTGACAGCAGTTGGTGTGATTATTTGCAAATGGAAGAAACACAAAATAACTGTCAATCTCCCTCAGTCTGGGGCTCCATGCAAGATCTCACCTCGTGGAGTTTCAATGATCATGAGAACGGTGAGGAATCTGCCCAGAACTACACGGGAGGATCTTGTCAATGATCTCAAGGCTGCTGGGACCATAGTCACCAAGAAAACAATTGGTAACACACTACGCCGTGAAGGACTGAAATCCTGCAGCACCCGCAAGGTCCCACTGCTCAAGAATGCACATGTACAGCCCGTCTGAAGTTTGCCAATGAACATCTGAATGATTTAGAGGAGAACTGGGTGAAAGTGCTGTGGTCAGATGAGACCAAAATCAAGCTCTTTGGCATCAGCTCAACTCGTCGTGTTTGGAGGAGTAGGAATGCTGTCTATGATGGCAAAGGCAACAAAGGAGTGGCTCAAGAAGAAGCACAATAAGATCCTGGAGTGGCCTAGCCAGTCTCCAGACCTTAATCCCATAGAAAATCTGTGGAGGGAGCTGAAGGTTTGAGTTGCTAAACGTCAGCCTCGAAACCTTAATGACTTGGAGACGATCTGCAAAGAGGAGTGGAACAAAATCCCTCCTGAGATGTGTGCAAACCTGGTGGCCAACTACAAGAAACGTCTGACCTGTGATTGCCAACAAGGGTTTTGCCACCAAATTCTAAGTCATGTTTTGCAAAGGGCTCAAATACTATTTCACTCAGTAAAATGCAAATCAATTTATAACTGTTTTAAAATGCATTTTTCTGGATTTTTTTGTTGTTATTCTGTCTCTCGCTGTTCAGATAAGCCTACCATTAAAATTATAGTCTGATCATTTCTTTGTCAGTGGGCAAATGTACAAAATCAGCAGGGGATCAAATAATTTTTTCCTTAACTGTAAGTTGCTACACTTTTTCTTCAAGTGTTTAAAACCATATACTGATTTATTATCCTATATATCTATATTCGTGGGGCAATGAGGAACGATCTTCTGTATTCTGTGATCCCTCATACTAACGCTGATCAGAAGGATTGAGAAAGAACGCATAACATTTGCGAGGAATAGCAATTTAAAGAAAAGGAACGTTTTAATATACTGCTCTATGAACCTTAAGTAGTACTGTTTTTTTGGATTAGGCTGGCCATATTTCCTTGAGACAAAAACGGGACGGGGTATGGGACAGATGGACAGTAGGACTCCATCACTCCAAGTCCGATCGCAGTAAGCTGCAAGCAGCGAGAAAGCATTTGCTCCGTCTCTTACTAGCGGTGTTCTCTCTCTTTGGCCAAAAAGCCTGCCCCTGAAGTAAATTGGAACTTCCTCTCATCGTCACTCACACTAGTGATTTTACTGTGTTTACAGTACGCATTGATTACACTAGAGTTTTATGACTCATCATATCACTGTCTAAGAGACTGTATGGTAATTTACCATGGACTTAAGAGTCTTAGACAGTTATGAGTCACTCGAGTCATAAGACTCTATGGTAATCAATGTGTACAGTAAAACCACTTGTGTGACAAAAGGAAGTTCGATTTACTTTACGTTATGAGAAATAAACAAACCGTGTTCAGTTTTTTACAAAAATTAAAAGCTATATATATAAGTTATATTAAAAAGGGACAAAATTGACATTTATATTAAAAAGAAGGGACAGTCTGGAAATATGAAAAAAACAGGACTGTCCCTTTTAAAATGGTACATATGTATCACGGTGCCCGTGATTCGTGCTGCTCTGTGTCTGTCACTTGCTGAGTATTCGTGATTGGCTGTCTGTCATTAGCCCTCCTCACATAGCCTTTTTAAACCCAGGTTGAGCACTTCCAGGTTGCCCTTTCATGGTGTTTCTGACTCCACTCTGCCTGACCTGCTTGTCAGATCTCTGGGCCTGTTTCCAGTGTTCCTGTATGCTCGTTCCGGTGTTCCAGTGTTCAGTGTTCCTGTAGTTAACGTTCTGGTGTTCCAGTGTTCCAGTGTTCCTGTACGTTAACGTTCCGGTGTTCCAGAGTTCCAGCGTTCCTGTGTGCCTGTATTCCGGGGTTCCTCTGCTCTAGCACCCTGCGGGTTAACCTGTACGAGTTCCTGAGACTCGCGCTCCAGCTGTCGCTTCGGCGACATTGTTCTCCTCGCTATTGCATACACATTGTTGGTTCCAGAGTGCGGACGCTGGTTTACTCCACTAAACCGGGTTGCAATATACATTGTAGGTTCCGGCGTGCGGATGCTGGTTTGCTGCACTATACCTGGTTGCGATACACATTGATGGTTCCAGCGTGCGGACGCTGGTTTACTCCACTAAACCTGGTTGCGATATACATTGTTGGTCCCAGCGTGCAGACGCTGGTTTACGCCACTAAACCTGGTTGCGGTATACGTTGTTGGTTCCAGCGTGTGGATGCTGGTTTACTCCACTAAACCTGGTTGCGATATACATTGTTGGTCCAGCGTGCGGACGCTGGTTTACTCCATTAAACTGGTTGCGAGATACTTTGTTGGCTCCAGTGTGCGGACTCTGGTTTACTCCACTAAACCTGGTTGCGATATACATTGTTGGTCCCAGCGTGCAGACGCTGGTTTACTCCACTAAACCTGGTTGCGGTATACATTGTTGGTTCCAGCGTGCGGACGCTGGTTTACTCCACTAGACTGGTTGCGAGATACTTTGTTGGCTCCAGCGTGCGGACGCTGGTTTGCTCCACTAAACCTGGTTGCGATATACATTGTTGGTTCCAGCGTGCGAACGCTGGTTTGCTCCACTAAACCTGGTTGCGATATACATTGTTGGTTCCAGCGTACGGTCGCTGGTTTGCTCCATTAAACCTGGTGGCGCTATTTACCATTAGTCCCAACGTGCGGATGTTGGTTTGCTCCGGAACATCCAGTACTGTGGTCAGTCGCTGACCATTTCCTTGCAGTTGTCTGATTATCCCTGGCAATAGACTTCTGCTGATTTAGACCCCTATACTTATGCTCTCTGACAGCTGGTCTACTTGCTCAGGCTGCCCTGCCCGGTATTGGTGAGGCCGGTAGAACCTTGACGATACCATCCTGTAGGTTGCCTCACCCGGTATTGGCAGGGGCGGTAGAGCCTCCTACAGTACCTCCTTGGGCTGCCCTGCCTGGTATTGGTAAGGCCGGTAGAACCTTGTAACTCACCATCTAAAAGGTTGCCTTACCCGGTATTGACAGGGCCGGTAGAGCCTACATTCAGCATTCCATTGGGCTGCCTTGCCCGGTATTGGTAAGGCCGGTAGAACCGGTATACGTCATCTCACGGTTGCCTTACCCGATATAGGCAAGGCCGGTAGAGCCTGTCATTAAAACTGTCACTTGGGTTGCCTTGCCCGGTATTTAGGCAAGGCTGGTAGAACCTATTGTATGTTCTATTACTGTTGTATTGTTATGTATGTTTACCCTACTGGGACTGCCTTTAACTTTTAATAAAGTTAAGTTATTTTACCAAACCTTAAGTCTGAGAGTCTTCAAAAACCGTGACAGTACGAAAGGGCCATGACCTCAGACACTAAGAGTGACGGTAACGCACAGAATATCCATTGTAGGATGGATATGCACGAGCAACGTTTGGATCAGCTAGTGGTTGCTATCCAAACTATTCTTGAACGAACGGTACTTGCGGATAAGTCCGGTGCTAACCCGGTGGTCCCGCCAATTCTGACACCAGAGAATGAGTCTAATCCCTCAGGGGCCGCAGTCAAAGGGTTAACGGCTTCTGCACCCTTGCCGCTGAGATATGACGGTGACCCTCATTATGCAGAGGGTTTATTAATCAACTTGAAATATTTATGGAATTGACGGCACACGCATTTCCTAGTGATCGCAGCAAGGTTGGGTTCATGATATCCCTGCTGACTGGCAGAGCATTGGCTTGGGCCAACCCACTTTGGGAAAACGCTAAAACTTGCACAAAGAATTTCTGTGACTTTGTGCAATCCTTTCGGAGAGTATTTGAGCCTCCTGGTACAACTACCTCTGCTGCTAAACGTCTCATGGAGATACAACATGGCAGGTGCACGGTTGGCGATTATGCCATTGAATTCTGCACCTTGGCAGCAGAGGTAGGATGGAATAACGAGGCCCTGTTGGCAGCCTTTGCTCAAGGATTGAGTGACCAGATTAAAGATGAGATTGCAGCTAAAGATTTACCTACTGACCTAGATGATTATATCGAATACGTGATTCTAATTAATTCCAGAATACGTGAAAGATTAACCGCCAGAGAGCGACGAGTACGGTTAAAGAATAATGGGTCCAGTAGCATATTTTGCCCACCCAACCCTCCCTCTGCATCCAAACCTAGTGAACCTTTTTCGGAACAAAGTGAACCTATGCAGGTGGGGTTCACTAGGTTAACTAAGGAGCAGAGAAGGTATCGCAAGACACAAGGATTATGTTTGTATTGCGGTAAAAATGGTCACCTGTTAAGATCTTGTCCGGTAGGTCCGGGAAACGCACACACCTAGGGTACCTTGGGGGACAGGCCCTAGGTGGTGTCCAATCGTCCCCATTGTTGGGCACACTTAAACCCACCATACAGGTGGTATAGTCATGGGCACAACGCTCGGTTGAGGTTTTGGCCTTGGTTGATTCTGGTGCTGCTGGGTATTTTATGGACAATACCTTTGCTGAATTGCATGGGGTACCAC
This sequence comes from Rhinophrynus dorsalis, assembly GCA_037306005.1. Taxonomy (NCBI): domain Eukaryota; kingdom Metazoa; phylum Chordata; class Amphibia; order Anura; family Rhinophrynidae; genus Rhinophrynus; species Rhinophrynus dorsalis. The sequence continues at coordinate 185,086,796 of CM074720.1, read as the reverse complement.
GGATTCAGAGAGAAACCCCTCTTGCTATTGAAGCAATTGATGGCAGACCTTTGGAACCCGCCCAAGTTACTTTTGAAACGATGCCCTCGTCCATGACTATTGGGGCTCTTCACAAGGAAGAACAGCAGTTCCAATTGATTAATTCTCCTCACCATGCCGTGATTTTGGGCTTTCCTTGGTTACAGTTGCACAACCCACAATTTGATTGGCAGAAACGTGAGATTGCTGCTTGGTCTCAGTTCTGTATGGATAAGTGCGTTACCCATCCTGTTTAGGTCTTGTGCACCTCCCCTTCACTACCTGATGCCTACCAGCAGTTTAGCGACGTTTTCAGTAAGGGAGAGGCTGGCACCCTACCTCAGCACAGACCATACGATTGTCGCATAGAACTGAGTCCTGGAGCAGTACCACCGAGGGGACGCACGTATCCATTGTCATGTGAGGAGAACCAAGCTATGGAGGAATACATAGCAGATGCCCTCAGTAGAGAGATCATTAGGAAATCTACTTCTCCGGCCGGTGCCGAGTTCTTTTTTGTTAAGAAAAAGAGTGGCGAACTGCGACCATGCATAGACTACCGTGGGCTAAATAAGCTGATGGCAAAAAATGCCTACCCAATACCACTCATCACCGAGCTGTTTGATAGACTTAAGGGGTCCTCGATTTTCACCAAATTGGACCTAAGGGCAGCCTACAATTTTATACGTATCAGAGCCAGTGATGAGTGGAAAACTGCCTTCAATACGAGATCTGGGCATTATGAATACCTAGTCATGCCATTTGGTCTATGTAATGCTCCTGCAGTTTTTCAAGAACTTATCAATGACGTTCTTAGAGATATGTTACAATCTTGTTTTGTAATCTATCGTGACGACATACTTATCCACTCCAAAGACCTGTCACAACACATCAAGGATGTGTCTGAAGTCTTGCTGCGCTTATGAAAAAATAAATTATTCTGTAAACTGGAGAAATGCGAGTTCCACAAAACAAGTGTACCGTTTCTGGGGTTTATAATTGGCAAAGACGGCATTGCCATGGATAAAGAGAAATTGACGGCAGTCTAAAAATGGCCTAAACCCAAGAGACTCAAAGCCATCCAACGAGTTCTGGGCTTCGCCAATTATTACAGGAAGTTTATTAAAAAGTTCTCCTCTTTTGTGAAACCTCTGTCTGACCTCACACATAAGGGCGCTAACCCATCCCTCTGGCCGGTGGCTGCTGAAGAGGCCTTTGAGAAGTTGAAGGTAGCCTTTGCTGAAGCGCCTGTGTTGTCCCACCCTAATCCAATACTCCCCTTTACTTTGGAAGTTGATGCCTCAGATATTGGGGTCTGGGCGGTGCTCTCTCAGCGACAGGTTAAAGGCGGTACACTCAGACCCTGTGGATTCTTCTCAAAAAAATTGACTAGTGCTCAAAGTCATTACGAGATTGGTGATCGAGAATTACTGTCCTTTATCCTCACTCTCAAAGAATGGCGTCATTTACTTGAAGGCACAAAAAACCCCGTTTTGATTCTAACTGATCATAAGAATCTGACGTATCTTTCTGAGGCCAAGAGACTTGTGACGGTACCAGCAGACACCCAGCGTTGGTGTCACCCTCAAGGATAACTTCTTCCCCAAAATCCACCAGCAAAGGCTCCCGCAGCATACAGCAATGTACCCTAAGTCACCAGGCAGAACTAGTGTCAGGGTAAGCCAGAACTGTTTATTGAAGAAACCAACAGACTTATATACAGAACAGTGTGGCCAGGGAACAATGGGGACAGACATGAGTGCATTAACTGACAATAGTGAGGGGCGGTGGGTAAACATTAGACAAAGGGCTGGGGCTGGATACAATGGGCTAGAATACACATTCACAATAGTGTCCTTTGTGCTAAAGCATCTTTTACATAATTTGATTTAGCCGCCTTCAAACCCCAGCCAATCCAGGGCTGAGTATGATGTGGCCAATCCTGGCCTCTGGTGTCACACCTGCCTTTAGCCTATCAGCTGCCATGGGCGGGTGGCTGACTGGCCAATCCCTGGGACGCCTACTTTTCCCCATGTTAAGTCTATGGGGAACCTTTAAACATGGCACCCAGGGCTTTAGCCAATCAGGAGCCGGCCTACGTTCCACAGCCAGACGACTGGTGTGATAGTCCGGCTGGCAGTCTCCAGAATGTGAATTTTAGTCCTTTGGAGGAGGATGGGGGAGGAGGGGTATATTCAAAACAATAGCCAGGGAATTTGTCCGGTTCCCATGACAAGACTGTCTTCTCGCCAGGCCAGATGGGCACTGTTTCTATCCCGATTCAATTTCTTTGTATCATACCTGCCGGGATCAAAGAATGTTAGGGCTGATGCTCTGTCTAGACAATTTGAAGCAGAGGTTGACAGAGAGGAGGTACCAGCACCTATCATTCAACCTGATCGAATATTGGCTACCATACGTACTAGTATTACTTCACCACTAGGGGAGGAGATTTTGGCATCCCAAGCCTCTGCTCCTCATGAGACTCCAGTGGGCAAATGTTTTGTCACTGAGCCATTCCGTACTCAATTACTTGAGACCTCCCACTCCTCTAAGGCTGCGGGACATATTGGTAGGGATCAATTGTTCTGGTCTCTCTCTCAGCTATTTTGGTGGCCTTCTATGAGAGCAGATTGTGCCAATTTTACAAATGCCTGTGCCACCTGTGCCCGTGCCAAAACCCCTAGACATCTCCCTGTGGGCTTGCTTCAGCCGGTGCCTAATGGTGAACGCCCTTGGTCTCACGTCTCTATCGACTTTATGGGAGATTTGCCCAGGTCTACAGGGTACTCCTTCATATTGATGGTGGTAGACAGGTTCTCTAAAATGGCACACTTCGTACCCCTCCGTGGCCTTCCTTCGGCCAAAGAACTGGCAATGGTATTCGCTCGAGAAGTATTTCGGTTACATGGAGTACCCAGGGTGCTGGTGTCTGACAGGGGGAGCCAGTTTGTGTCCAGATTCTGGAGGGCATTTTGTGAACAGATGGGCATACAGCTATCATTTTCCTCGGCATATCATCCCCAGACTAACGGGGCCGCTGAGAGGGCCATTCAAGGATTGGAACAGTTTCTGCAATGTTTTGTGACTGACCGTCATGATAATTGGGCCGACTTGTTGCCTTGGGCAGAGTTCGCCAGGAACTGCGCAGTTAATTCTTCCTCCGGGAGCTCTCCGTTTTTGATCAATTATGGGTTCCAACCCTATCTGCTCCCGGATTCCTTTCAATCACAGCAGATTCCAGCTGTGGATGAGCATATAGAGCAACTCCGTTCCACAAGTTCAGAGGGCATTGGGCCAGTCTTTTCAGCGACATCAGCGTCATGCCAATCGCAGAAGGCTTCCAGCGGTTTCCTTCCAAGTCGGGGATAGAGTATGGCTGTCCTCCAAGAATCTAAAGCTCAAGGTCCCATCTAATAAGCTGGCACCTCGTTTCATTGGTCCGTACAAGATCATTCGCAAAATTAACCCTGTTTCTTATGCCTTGGAATTGCCTGCTTCTATGCGCATTCATAATGTATTCCATGTGTCTCTCCTTAAACCTCTGGTTTTGTAACCGTTATACTACCACACCTGTGATGCCAGGTCCTGTTGAAGTCGAGGGGCAGGAGGAGTATGAAGTACAAAACATTATTGATTCCCGCAGACGTAGAGGAGGGGTACAGTATCTGGTGCATTGGAAAGGTTATGGTCCTGAGGATCGTTCCTGGGTAGACAGTAAGGACCTTCATGCACCCAAGTTACTACGAGTATTTCATGCCAAATACCCTCAGAAGCCTGGACCCTACTCTAGGAGAGGGGGTCTTTGAAAGGGGGGTACTATCACGGTGCCCGTGATTCGTGCTGCTCTGTGTCTGTCACTTGCTGAGTATTCGTGATTGGCTGTCTGTCATTAGCCCTCCTCACACAGCCTTTTTAAACCCAGGTTGAGCACTTCCAGGTTGCCCTTTCGTGGTGTCTCTGACTCCACTCTGCCTGACCTGCTTGTCAGATCTCTGGGCCTGTTTCCAGTGTTCCTGTATGCTCGTGCCGGTGTTCCAGTGTTCAGTGTTCCTGTACGTTAACGTTCCGGTGTTCCAGTGTTTCAGTGTTCCTGTACATTAATGTTCCGGTGCTCCAGCGTTCCAGTGTTCCTGTATGCTCACGTTCCAGTGTTCCAGAGTTCCAGCGTTCCTGTGTGCCTGTATTCCGGGGTTCTTGTGCTCCAGCACAGTGCGGGTTAACCTGTACGAGTTGCTTCGGCGACATTGTTCTCCTCGCTATTGCATACACATTGTTGGTTCCAGCGTGCGAACGCTGGTTTACTCCACTAAACCGGGTTGCAATATACATTGTAGGTTCCGGCGTGCGTACGCTGGTTTGCTCCACTATACCTGGTTGCAATACACATTGATGGTTCCAGCGTGCTGACGCTGGTTTACTCCACTAAACCTAGTTGCGATATACATTGTTGGTCCCAGCGTGCGGACGCTGGTTTACTCCACAAAACCTGGTTGCGGTATACATTGTTGGTTCCAGCGTGCGGACGCTGGTTTACTCCATTAAACTGGTTGCGAGATACTTTGTTGGCTCCAGCGTGCGGACGCTGGTTTGCTCCATTACACCTGGTTGCGATATACATTGTTGGTCCCAGCGTGCGGACGCTGCTTTACTCCACTAGACTGGTTGCAAGATACTTTGTTGGCTCCAGCGTGCGGACGCTGGTTTGCTCCACTAAACCTGGTTGTGATATACATTGTTGGTCCCAGCGTGCGGACGCTGGTTTACTCCACTAGACTGGTTGCGAGATACTTTGTTGGCTCCAGCGTGTGGACTCTGGTTTGCTCCACTAAACCTGGTTGCGATATACATTGTTGGTTCCAGCGTGTGGACGCTGGTTTGCTCCACTAAACCTGGTTGCGACATACATTGTTGGTTCCGTACGCTGTTTGCTCCATTAAACCTGGTGGCGCTATTTACCATTAGTCCCAACGTGCGGACGTTGGTTTGCTCCTGAACATCCAGTACTGTGGTCAGTCGCTGTCCACTTCCTTGCATTTGTCCCTTGATTATCCCTGGCAATAGACTTCTGCTGATTTAGACCTCTATACTTATGCTCTCTGCTGTCTTAGTCACCTGACAGCTGGTCTACTTGCTCAGGCTGCCCTGCCCGGTATTGGTGAGGCTGGTAGAACCTTGACGATACCATCCTGTAGGTTGCCTCACCCGGTATTGGCAGGGCCGGTAGAGCCTACTACAGTACTCCTTTGGGCTGCCCTGCCCGGTATTGGTAAGGCCGGTAGAACCTTGTAATTCACCATATTTAAGGTTGCCTTACCCGGTATTGGCAGGGCTGGTAGAGCCTACATTCAGCATTCCATTGGGCTGCCTTGCCCGGTATTGGTAAGGCCGGTAGAACCGGTATACGTCATCTCACGGTTGCCTTATAGGCAAGGCCGGTAGAGCCTGTCATTAAAACTGTCACTTGGGTTGCCTTGCCCGGTATTTATGCAAGGCCGGTAGAACCTATTGTATGTTCTATTACTGTTGTATTGTTATGTATGTTTACCCTACGGGGACTGCCTTTAACTTTTAATAAAGTTAAGTTATTTTACTAAAGCTTAAGTCTGAGAGTCTTCAAAAACCGTGACAATATGTTCAGCCTATTTTGGATGAATACCAGCTGATATCTGTAACAGGCTAGTAAGTACTATTGTGTTACCTGTATATCCCTATATATTTCCATTTGATTTAAGTGCCTTTTTATTCCTGTAATACAGTTTCTATACTGTACATATATACTGTATGTATCCAGTTGTTTGAACATATTAATGGTTGTAACATTTTATATATTCATATACTACCCACAAGATTCCTTAAAGTGGAACTACCAACCAATAACTATATTGCCCCACATATTTGCACATCTGTCGACTAGCTGCTCAGTAACGCTAGTCGCCAGAATTATTACCAGAATAAAGAGAAATCGCTATTCTTTCTGGACCAACAGAAGAACGGAGCACGGGCATCTTGCCATAGTGATGTCCGCGTGCCTGCGCTGTCAGAGCCGAACGACTCGTAGCAACGTCTCCTAGACATGGCTGAGACTGACAGTGCAGGCGAGCGGACGTCACTATGGCAAGATGTCTGCGCTCCGTCCTGCTGTCAGTCCAGGAATAATAGCGATTTCTCTTTATTCTAGTAATAATTCTGGCGACTATCGCTACTTAGCAGATAGTCACCAGATGTGCAATTATGTGGGGCAATATACTTATTGGGCGGTAGTTCCCCTTTAAGCGCCACCAGGACCCCCCTTTTTGCTGTGGCCCTTTTGCTAGTTCTTTAATAGAGATTTAAATTTACAGTAACCTTAAATGATTAGTCCCATAGGGCTTGCCCCAGCTCCATGGGTCCCTCACCTTAGCTGTGTTTCCCTTCACACTTCCCTTCACACACACACACACAGTAAATTAACAGTATTTACCTTTACTATACACATGGGGGATGTAACATGAATGATTATTTTGACCTTATACACGGGCTAAAGTGCCACCCAGCAGCCTTGGCTGCTGCCCTGGAACCGAGAGCACAGACCAGCACGGAGCTGTTAGCCAGTCTCTACTGCACAGTGTAAGGTGGTTGTAGGCACGTGATATGTAGAGTTATATGAATGTATTTTGTTTTTATACATTAGTGTAGCTTTAAGATATAAAACATAGTTCCTGGTTCCTTGCTGGGTGTTGCGGAGTGGGGGTGTGTGGGTTGAAAGTGGTTGTTGCCCTGTCTTGGACATTATCTACCTCTTACTGTAAAATAGTCTGTCACTATGCTTTTTTCAGGGGTGGATGGGGGTGGGGGGCCTTGCCCTGTGCCTCCCGGTTCTGCCCTATGGGCTGGGCTGGGTGGCGGGGGGCGATGCTTCTGGGCTGATTTTGACCTTTTACATTCCATTGAGGGACTGCCTTTCTGCTAAGTTGGTCTTTCCTCTCTGTCCACCTTTTGGCCCTTAAGCTTTCCATCATCATCTATGTGGGGGTATCAGGGGGTCATCCGGGGTTATGAATGGCCTGATGGCAGGAGTGGAGTGATGCTTTGTAGTTCCCTTGACATCAGTCTCTCCTCCTGCTCCTGATTGGACGGTCACCTTGACACTTACAGGTGTCCCATATGTTCTTGATCTCCTGCTTACTCCCTATACAGGGAATCTTTTCTTTTCCCTCTCCTCTGTTTTTACATATCCTCTGTGCTCAACCTCCTTCTCTTCTCCTTTCTTCTCCCCTCCTCCCCTTTTTTTTTCTTTTCTCTCTCTTTCCCCTCTCTGTTTAGGTCACCCCGGTCAGTCATGGCTTCGCCTTCCCGGGGCTTCGCGAAGTGGACGGTTCTTTCACATAATGTTAAGGGCCTGGACACGCCTCAGAAATGGCGCAAGGTGATGCGTAAATAGCCTCTTTGCATGCAGACATTGTCTTCCTTCAGGAGACCCATTTCTGTGCCGGAGCGGAACCAAAGTACTGGTATAGGAGGTACCTTTCCACTATCACTCTTCAGGACCGGCTAAGAGAAATGGGGTTTCTATTTTGCTTCGTAATTCTTTGAGGTTTCACCTTTTACAGTTGTTCCTCAATTCTTTAGGGTACTATTTACTTCTTCATGGCACTATTCTGGTGGTTCCTTTGACGCTCTTAAATGTCTATGCTCCCACCGATCTGGATGCAGCCTTTTACACCCATCTTTATTGCCTACTTGATCAATACATAACTTCCCCACTCTTGGTAGGGGGCGATTTTAATGTGGTCTTGGACCCCATTCTAGACAGATCGGTTTCGCTGCCAGGGGTGTCAGTCCCACCTAAGTCGAAACTCTTGGCGAACTTGATCCAGTCGCACTCTCTGTTTGATTGCTGGAGACTCCAACACCCTACGACACATGACTATACTTTTTATTCTCACCCGCATCATCTTTACTCCAGGATTGATTACATTTTCTCTACTCGTACTCTTTTAGGCAATTTGTCCAGTTCCGTGATTCATGACCTTACGTGGTCAGGAAAAGAAAAAAGAAAAAAGAAAGAGGGCGCCCAATAGTGCCTGGGATCGTTCAATACCAGTATTGGTTTAAATCCAGAAAAAAGATATACTCACAAAGATAAAGGCTGGAAATAGACATACATCTAAACCAGCTATATACGCATGGGAGGAATATCAACCTGTCCTCACTCAGGTATCTTCTTATTCTCTGAAGCTGTTATTCCAGTAGAAAATCCAGGAAAAAAGGATAGAGGCTGCTGAATGTCTTCCAAAATTTGTAAAGTTTATTAAAATTAAAATATATAAAATATATATATATATAAAAAGACCAATTGTATGGACAATAATGTGACGTTTCGCGGCCTAAACCGCTTTATCAAACCAACTGGTCAATACAAACAAAAGAAAGCACAGCAGCCATGATCCTCATTTAAATTTCCCTCCCTGTCCCCTGATAGGACCAAACCCAAAAGGTCAAAGTACAGGATTAAACCAATCATAATTTACAAAAACATAATCATAAAATTAAATAAACATATATATATATATAAATAAATGTAAGTATACCAATTCCTAAAGTTGTTCAAAGTACACAATTAAACCAATTTCCATTTTCATTTAGTAGGTATACAATCATAAAATTATATAAACTCATATAGATATGTCTATTATGAAACTTGTTTAAAAGCTGTCATCAAGTCCATCAGTCAACCCAAAAAACTTATCAAATTAGAATGTTGTCCTTCAAAGACTGTTTATCAAAAAACATATTTATCAAAAAATATATATATATATATATATCCCTCAAAGACATAAACAGACCTCCAAACACAATCATTCAAAAGCTAAAGATTGTAAAGTGTCCATAGAAGAGGAAACTTACTTTAATAATATCCAGAGAAGGGCATTTAATTCAGTGGTCTATTTTCGTATATATTTTGCAATGATATTCCTATTTGAAGAGATGACATTTATAATTTAAAATAGATGTAAGGAATAAATCTTAAGAAGTAGTTGATTAATATATGTAGCTTGGGATGCACATTCCAATAATATAGTCATAGTCACTACGGATCCCTAGAAGAACGAAACCGGAAGTCACATATGCGTTCCAAAGCCCACATATTTTATGTCAGTACAATAGACTAATACAACCCGAAACAAAATAAACATTCATAAAGATAATTAAACTTTATATTACCCAAAGAATATGATTACAAAAGATTATTCTGAAAATATAAAAACTAGAATTGAAGTGTTTGTTTGTTGATAAAGTTGGCTGAAAAGTAAAACGTGCGTTCCAAATAAAGGAAGTGACGCTTGCGTTTCAAAGTCCCGTCGGGTCCAACCTCAAATTCTAATATAATAGAAAGAAGTTGGCACACCGGCACTGGACACGGATTTACCAACATACTATCTATCACCAGAAATATTCAAACAAATAAATAAAACAAATAAATCACATATATATGTTATAACCTAAATAATCAAATAAACTTCGAACGCCTATCATATACCTAAATATTGAGTGTACTATCATCTAAATAAAAAGTTTCATATATATGATATAATAATAAATAATAAATAAAACTAACGGTGTCTATTATTAACCTATATTTTTAATAAGTATTATGAGATTCAATGTGAAGTGTTTTGTGTTTGTGAATGTGAATGTGTTTTGCGGTATCTCTATATGTGTTGGGTAAGCTGTCATGTGGTAGAAAAATTGATTAAATTAAATATAATAGTTTCTGAATAAGACGAATATTATCTATGCTAACCTATACTATAATAAAATAAGTGCTGAAAATCAATGTGAATGTGTTGTATGATATCACTTACTTGGTCATGCCATCGTGGAATGTAGTTTCCTGGATCCATTGAGCCCTATTTTTCCCTCCTCCTGGCCCTTTAATGACACTTTGCTTCTCGATCACACGCTTAAACAAGAAATTGTGGATTATTTGGATGTTTATTTCACGCTCAACCTTTTACCTGAGATCTGGAGCACAAAGCGATAATTTGCGGCAAGCTGCTCAGCCTAGCGTCTCGTTTAAAGAAATCTAGAGAAGCGGATTGCTCTCAACTCTCTTCCCTTCTACATGTGGCTATACAGACACATAAACTCAATCTCACTACCACAAATTTTCTGGAGGTGACGAGACTTTGTGGCGAGCTGAACCTCATTTTATCCCGTGATGTGCTTCGAGCAATGCAGTGGACGGATCAGAGATTCTTTGAGGTGAATAAGCCAGACGCAATGTTGACCTCTAAGCTTCCCTGGCAGATTACGCAGAGATTGATTTGTGCAATAAGATCTGGTTCGGGACCTCTTCAGTACCAGTCTAACCAGATAGCGGCCGCTTTTGCATCCTTCTATGAAAGTCTCTATGATGGCTGTAAGGTTCAGCCTTCCCCTGCAGTGGCTTCCTCTTTGGCATCTTTTTTGCCTTAACCTGAGTCCCTCTCATGTCTGAATGAGGTCACAACGGGTGACGAAATTGGTTTGGCTCTCAAATCCCTGAAGTCCTCGAAGGCACTGGGGCCGGACGGCTTTACTGCTTCCTACTATAAGGCCTTCTCTCATATACTTCTTCTGCACTTGACCTCTTTATTTAATTACTTCCTTTCTGGTTCGGCTCCTCCGCTGGAGATGTTGAACGCTAGAATAGTTGTGATTCCGAAAGAGAGTAAAGACCCCACTTCTTGCGCGAACTATAGTCCCATTTCACTTATTAATGTGGACATTAAGTTGTATGCTAAGATGTTAGCTAGAGTATAGCATTGGTGATCGGGTCTCTGGTTCACCCAGATCAGGTGGGTTTTGTTCCTGGTCGGGAAGCTCCCGATAATATTCTGCGACTGGTGAATTTGATCCATGTTTGGAGGTCTGGTGGGTCCCCCATGATGGTGCTTTCTTTAGATGCCGAGAAGGCATTTGATAGGGTGGACTGGGCATATATGTGTGAAGTTTTGAGTTCATTCGGTTTTAGTGGCCCTATTCTGTCTGGTATTCAGGCTCTTTACTCTTCACCAGCTGCAGCTGTATCAGTGTCTGATACTGTTTCCTCACCTTTCCCAGTACGCAATGGGACCAGGCAGGGTTGCCCACTCTCTCCGTTGCTATTTGCCCTTTGTATTGAGCCTCTGGCATCTGCGGTGCACCTTAACCCTGACATTAGGGGTGTGGTAGTTAACAGAGAGTCATATAAATTAAGTTTATTTGCGGATGATATTTTATTGACACTTACTTCCCCTATGACGTCCCTACCGAATCTGTATTCTTTGTTGTCCTTGTTCTCATCTATTTCAGGGTTTTCGCATTAATCACTCGAAATGCGAGGCAATTAATATCTCCCTTCCGGAACACTTGGTGAAGTTGATATCTGTGAATTTTGACTTTCAGTGGCGGCGAGATTTTATCACCTCCCTGGTGATTCATGTTACTAAATCATTATCTGGCTTGTATGCGGCAAATTATTCACCTCTCTTTAAATCATTCCAGGAAGACTAAGGGCTAGATTTAAAGACAGCCGTTAAACCAGCCGCTAAGTGAAAAAGGCATATCGCTCGCTAATAAAACATGAGTTACGGCAGATTCAATAGGTACGAGAATAGCTATCGAGCGTAGGCACACACAAAACACGTAACACAAAAGCCGTTGTCGCTCATGTTAATGCACAATGGGTGGCCAAATCACACGATAGCATCACTCAAAACAACATGTAACATAACGGTTGCCATTGTCAACCATGATTGATGCAAAAACAAATTCAAACACACAGCCAATCACAAAGCCCCAATGTATCAAAAAACTTCAAATACACCAATATATACCCAAAAATAACTGTCACACACTGTCTGTTATCGAGTTCTTCAGAGCCAGATATCAGGACCCAGGAGCGGAGGATAGTGATTAGAGAGAGAGAGACAGGAGCATACATTGGAGGTAGAGGAGTTTTGGAGTTTGGAGAGAGGAGAGCATTGCACATAATATGACACATAGCACACCTTTGCACATATTACATACACACAAGCAAACACATACACATACATACACATAGTCCTTTTATTTTATAACACCTTACACATTTTACTTTTTATTTTGACAGTGTGAATCTGTGAGTGAAAGTGTGTGACAGAGAGTGAGTGGATCGAGTGTGTTTGTGAGGGCCTGTGGGAGTGCCTGGGTGTGAGTGTGTGAGTGATGGCTAGGAGAGGAGGACAGGAGAGAGGGATGGGGAGAGTAGTGGAAGAGGAGGAAGGTCAAGAGGCTATCACTCAGCAGAGCAGGGGTGGGAGAGGGAGATCCGGAGGGCGGAGGGGGACCCCAAATACACAGAGGAGGAGAACACGGCTCTCATGGAAGCTGTCCTGGAGAGGCTGAGTGTTCTCCACCCAACGGCGAAGGTCCCTGGCCTGTCAGCGAGGAGGAAGGCAGCCTGGAACCAGATCTGCAGCCGGGTGAACGCGGTGGCTCCATGCAGGTGGGACGTGGAGTCCATCAAAAAGAGATGGGGTGACTGCCGGAGGGTGGTCAAAAACAAGATGACCGAGCTTGCCAAGCACGCCCGAGGAACTGGAGGTGGACCAGCCGTCCCTATCACCTTCTGCGGCTGGGAGGAGATGGTGCAGCAGACCATGTCCACGACCCTGTTCGAGGGGGTCGTTGGAGGAACTGACACTCGGGATGAGAGAAGCCTCCACACTACCGGTAAGTGCAACACTACAGAACAACACACTACAGCAACCAACACCAGCTGCCCACACAGTCACACCTCAACACATGTCCATCATACAACTGCACCAACACAGCACCCTGAGGGTTAAAAAAAAGGACACAACACCAGGACAAATGTCAAGGTCCAACTTGGAACAAACCTGTCAAAGTCCTACTTCAACCCTCCTGTCACTGTGCTCATCACACACAATACACAAACCGTTATGTTCAAAATGTCGTCTGTCATATATCATCACTGTTCACACACAGTGTCACCCATGTTCCCACAGGGAAGTCAGCACCTAACCCCTTGAGTGCTAGAGGGATCATCAATGCATCGATCAACAATGCGTTGGCAACCCCTCTGGGACTCAAAGGGTTAACCAGACAACAAACAAGTCAATAGGCCAACGATTACATGCTACACAGGGGACATTCACTAAGAGGTGACAAAGAGATGGTGGACACAAAGTAACCCTCACACACCCTCACTTCACCAATACCAGTGTTAGTCCATGGAGAATATGCAAAAACAAGAATCAAGTTTATAAGGTCCCATTGTACAGACTCCATGGAAAACACTGGAAATGGGGAAAGGAGATCACTGGAGAAGTCACCATCATGTTCACTTCATCAGTTCAACATCACCGCTTACTGAATCACAAAAAGGGTGCATCAGGTCACACATCACAGTGTCCCAGAGAATAAATGCTTGTATGTGCAGCACACAGGCCGAAAACTATTCCACAGAATTAAAGGTAGAAAAAGTAGGCCTTGGTGTTGTGGCTGCTATCATTTACTCTGACTTGAAATGACATATCCCATATCTGATTCCCACATGGATCCACAAGGGTGCTGATGCCATCGATGGATGGTACACCAGCCGCTCTTTGCAGGATACACATGGGAAACAAATAGCAAACACTGTACCTTGGTCACCAACAGGCCATGACTGATGGATATGTAGGATTGAGTACGGTTGCCTCACACAGAAGGATGGATGGGCTCATACACAGAGCAAAACAGGCCTCAATCAAAGATATCCCTCACTACTGACTAGATTGTTGCCCTTAGCATTCAAATGTTACTAAATATGTTCCAACACGATGTGAACACAGGGATCAGTTCACTGGATGTGATTGCCTTACTGGCCAGATATGTGCACCCATCACAAATCAACCTACATTGCTACCATCCAAATACACATACATAGTATATCACACTCTACGTAGATGGGATATACGAGGTATGTTCATATCCATCATATCAATTCGATGTATTGTTGGGTGGGTGCACATATATAGCCAGTAAGGCAATCACACCTACTGAACTGCTCTCTGGCTTCACATCTTGGAAGGATATATTACTGTATCCATATGAAGGGTACATATCCACATACATATATGACCATTTCTACTTGTGTGTGACTGTAATTGGAAAGCAATGGGTAATGTCATCATGATGTCATATCATTGCCATCGTTAAAAGATGTGTCTCGATCTAAGTCCCATCCCTCCAACACTCATGGTTATACAGATATTGCTCTATGTGACAGGTGGAGATATCTGTCATTTGACCACACGGAGGCTCTTCAGCAGAGCCAAAATCACAACATTTCGAGATAAATACCTCTTTGGAATGGTCCACAGAGTGTGCTTGCAAACCATGCACACTCTGTACACCATTCCATTTAAGTATTGTTCTCTAAATGGGGCGATTTTGGCTCTGCTGAAGAGCCCTCATGTGGACAAATGACTGAAATCTCCATCTGTCACATAGAGCAATATCTGAACAACCATGAGGGTAGGAGGGATAGGACTAACAGTGAACAACATCTGTTTTCACAATGTCTACAATCTGACATCAAGGTGGACTTAACCTTTGCCATCCCCCTGGAGGGATAGCCATCCCTACAAGTTGTGAAGACAAATATATATTGTTGGATTCCTCCCCGCCCCGAGTTAAACAATGGTATTCCTACTGCTGAAAGGTGTGTTGATTCAAAAGGTATCACAGCTCAGACATTGATATGTCAGGGGCAATATCCCAGTGGCCTGAAATTGTACAGTGGTGCTGTTACTACACTATCTTATGGACAGCTCTGGTACAGGGACCAGATATCTACATGGGAGGGTGTTGCAACAGCCCCACTGTACTATTTCGGGCCACTGTGATATTGCACCTCAAAATGAAACCTTCACCCGTAATAACTCAAACAACACCCTTCAGCAGTGGGAGTACCTTTGTTTACCCAGGGGAATTAACCCCAACACATATATATTTTGTCACCACATATCAGAGTATAACTGTCTCCACAAACATATGGCTAAGGTCACTAATCACAACATCTTATTTCTCCACACAGCTTATGGCCCTCAAGCCCAGCGGGAGACAGTGGAGGAGGAAATGTCACCCCCCAGTGAGGAGTACACAGAGGAGGGGACCAGCCGGTGGTCACCGTACCCACCATCACCATCCCCTCCAACACAGACTGCACCCCCACCTACTGCACCCCTTCAAGCTGGATCACCACCTTCTTCACCATTACAAGCTGGGCCACCACAGGCTGCACCCTTACAAGCTCGACCACCACAGGCTGCACCCCTTCAAACTGCACCTCCCCAGTACAGTGGCTGGATGCCACAGGAGGAGAGGTGGACCTATCCAGCCACCTCCACCAGCTGCTACCCTCCATCAGCAGCACCACCACCGCCAGGGAGGCAATGGCTGCCAGGGACTGTGGCCACCACCCAATATGGGCCATATGCCTCCCACATCAACCCACCCTCCTGGATGGCTCCACAGCATGCCCCAAGGTATGATCCCAGATGGGGTCCCAGCACCTATCAATGGCCACCATATGACCCTTGGCCACTGGACTACCCACACCTGGGCCTGATAGGTGAGCCACAGCGCCCCCTACCCAGGGACATATTCACACCTCCACCAGCACACACATCATTGGGCAGCTCGGGATCACTTGATATGGTGGGCATATGCCCATCATCTCCACCAGCCACTCCAACAGCTGTCACAGTAGCCACAGCAGCTCCAGCAGCAGCAGAGGACACAGCAGCTCCAGCAGCAGCAGAGGAAACAGCACCCTCTGCAGCATCAGTGGAAAGAGCACCCTCAGCAGCATCAGTGGAAGAGCACCCTCAGCAGCATCAGTGGAAAAGCACCCTCGGCAGCAGCAGAGGAAACAACACCCTCGGCAGCAGAGGAAACAGCACCCTCGGCAGCAGAAGAATCAGCACCCTCGGCAGCAGAGGAAACAGCAGCACCAGTGACACCGGGCACATCCATCCACCTCAAGCACTGCACGCCTCACAGGGATGGAGGCGGAGTGTATGGCCCTTCAGAGGAGACTACTTCGGTCGAGCAGGAGTACTGACATCAACATCACCAGGAGCAGGAGGCAATCCAGGAGGAACATTGCCCAATTGGAGACCAGGATCCAAGCCCTGGAGTCGGAGGTGGCCAGGGGGAACACACTACTCCACCAGCTCAGGACTGGTCTGATGGACATGTTAACACAGGTCCTTGTGGAGTTGAGGGAGATAAACCGCAGGGAGAACCTGAGGATGGAGAGGGAGAACTTGCGTTCCACCGAGGGGTCTACTGCAACCACCACCCCCTCCACTGTTACCCCTGAAGCCACACCTAGGGGGCAGAGGGTTACCAGGAGTTGAACAAGGGCATCCACCTCTGGCACCCAGGCTAAGGCCCCCACCCAAAAAGGAAAAAATGAAAGGCCCAACCTGTCAACTTTCCCCTCAATAAAAAAAACTTTTTTTTGGATTCCTGTCTGATCTGTTGTGTCTTCAGTTATGGATTGGGTGGCAGGGTTGTCTCCAATGCATTGCCATACAATGCAGTGAACACAACCTCTGCCTGGGTGAAATGTTTGTGGGATGCTACAACATGGGTTCACACACACACATACACACCGTTGTACAGATGCAACTGGAAATACATCCCTGGAGCCATATTACACCACTGTGTTATATGGCGATGTTGTGTGTTGAATTTGAACAACAAAACATACCCCTTAGCACAACAAATAGTACAACATTGAACATTCATCTACATCATATGTTGTGTTTAACCCTTTGAGTGCCAGAGTGGCAGGCAACGCATTGCAAATAAATGCGTTGGGGACCACTCTTGCACTCAGTGGGTTAATGGGATAACCAGACAAACAGCTATGTGACTTAGTGGGGACATAACATGCAGGACAGATAAATGGGACATGTATCAATATCGTTTGGGATTCAAACACTCATTGTGCAACTGACTTACTGAGGAAGCCAATGTTTTTAACCTAGGATTTCAATGTGTAACACACACATTGATATCCTGGGGTGAGCATTGGGGTCTCCAGTAAGTTAAGTTGCTGTTTCCCTAAGGGTGTAACAGACTTCACCAGTGATAACACATGTCCACTTAGTCTGGTTGTTCGTTCATGTAGCCCATGTACTGAGATATGTCAAAGTGGAGCAAAATTTCAGAACATTGATAATACTGAGCAACACAGATACTGTGGACAGGAATTCACTGTGGAAGTATGTCCCCTGTATCAACTCTTTATCACTCCCACAACACTTTAGTGTATCACTGCCACCATCATCTGTTTGCATGGATACATCACAGAGTCCACTCACTGGCAAACAAGTGGTGGACTCCTGTGATGTGGGTGATGCCTTTCCATGTATGGGGGATACTCTATCCTGGGTGTGGTTACGCATTGACAAATGTGTTCTCAAATATATCCTCATACAGACACAGATAGAATGGTGATGGTTCATCTTTATTGTGTCTCAAAGTACATTAGAAAGTATATGTGTTTTCTGTGTGTATTGCCTATATGCATTGAACACTTGTATGAGAACACTAACTGTACTTTGAAACTAAATTGTACTACTTCAGTAACACTGCTGCCCTGCTCATGCGTTGTCCACAAGGTTTGACAACTCTGTAGCTGAGCATCCTAACTGTACAGGTTATAACACTCAAGAATTTGTGTTTTCTGTGTCTATATGAGAACGTTCCAGTAGAGGTTTGTGTGAACCTCAGGTCAAACATTGCATCACCAACAACATCACCAGAAACAGCAAGGGGTGATGTTCATGAAGGCGTTGTCAAGACATCAATCCAGTCACATGGAAGATCTTCAGTTCAAGGATGGATCATGTTACGGATGCCTGTGGGACAAGAGGACAGGATTTGGAGCAGTAGACCTGAACTGATCATCAAGCAACAACAATTTAGTCTTTTTAATCCCCTCAATTTTCACAGTTACAGGTGAGTACACAAACCATTGCTTGACAATGTGTTGTGTACTCATCTGTAACCAATTTTGTGGAGAACTAAGGACATGTGCACCAGCCCTATGGATATGTGCCCCTGACATGTATACACACATTAACAAGTGTTCTGAGAACTCCATGGAAATAATGACATTGTGCTGCCACTGTGAAAGTGACAGTGGCAGCCCAATGTCATTTGTTCTCTGGAACTATTAGGACATATTTGTTGATGTGTGTATTCATGTCGGGGGCACATATGTCTGCACACTCACAGGTCAGCATGGAGTCCCTGGTAATCTGTTCGACGTTTCATGACCTCTACATTGTGTGACAATACCACTGTACATCCACCCCTCTGCTGCTCTTCTCAGCTCTAACACAGTACAGGTCCTATATTGAGTCCAATGGCCCTTTAACCCCTGATGTGACGGAGTATTATCCAGTGCATAGCATTGGATAATACTCTTTCGCTACTGGGCTAGCATGGTTGCTCAGGCTATGATCATGGCATATCCAGTTAGTTACTGTCAATCAAGCCCTGTAAGGTGATGAACATGGGTTATATGTTGTACCTTGTTTCTCCTGGGGGTGTGCGTGATATCCTTGGGGTCTGTATGTCAACGTGGAGAGTGGAATGGAGGATGGTTTTTGAATCCACACACACAATTTGCCACGTCCATGGAATGGTTGATGTTTGGGGCCATGCTGCTGCCAGTGCAGTGCTGTGTCAATGTTCCTGTGGGGTGAGACAGAACATAATGTGCAGTGTGGTTAGTGTCACAGGACTGACGGGGGACTTGCATGGATTGTTTGCATGCCTGTGTTATACTCACAGGTGAAGTGTTCTGTGATGAGCCTGTCTCTGATCTGTGCCCCTCTCAAGGTCTCCTCCACATGCCCGATGTCCATGGGCACTTCATGTATGGGGGGTCCTGGATGTGATACAGCAGCCTGGTGTCCACTGCGATGTTGTGCAGTATTGTGCACGCCACAATTATGTCGCACACCTTAGCAGGTGCATACTGCAGTTCTCCCCCAGAGTGATCCAGACATCTGAATCTTGACATGAGGAGCTCAAAGGTCCGCTCAATGGCATTCCTCGTTCTGCCATGAGCCTGGTTGTACCTTTCCTGGGCATGTGTTTGGGGATTGGCCACAGGGGTCAGTAGCCAGGACTTGCATCCATAGCCAGCATCACCTGTGTAATGTGAGTGACATGGTGAGACAGGAAGCACGTGTTGTGTGAATGATGTTTTGTGTGGTGAAAGTACTAGCTGTGGGTCAGATGCATGTGTGTACGCCTGTGTATGTGGGGTGATTTTGTATTGTGAACTCACCCAAAAGCCATCCTCCTGTAAAGGTTCTATTCTCGAAATCTCTGTGGACTGAGGAGTTTTGGAGAATGTATGCATCATGTGAGCTGCCAGGATACTTTGCACAGACATTCATTATCCTTATGTTGCTGTCACACACTATCTGCACGTTGATGGAGTGGAAGTTCTTCCTGTTGATGAATAGCTGTGCGTCACGTGCTGGGGCCTTAATACGGACATGGGTGCAATCTATAGCACCCATGACCCTGGGCATGCCTCCCCTTGCATAAAAGGCCTGCTTGACGTGTATCCAGTCCATGTCGGTGGTGGGAAAATGTATATAGGTACTGGCCTTGCTTTTGAGGGATGGCAGGACCTGGGCCAGCACCCTGGAGAATGTGGCCTGTGACATGCCAGATGCGTAACCCTCAGTGGACTGGAAGGCCCCACTTGCCATGAAGTGTATGGCACACAGTAGTTTCTGCAGGCCAGTTAGGGCATGGTTGTGGATGTAGATGGAATCCACCTGATCTTTGATTACCTCATACAGGCCAATGATGCTGTCAGGCCTCAACCTGTAGCAATCAATGACCTCATCATCAGTCATTCCAAAGAGGGTGACCCTTGGGCGGTATACCCTGGGCCTTGGTGGTCGTCTATACATCCTCTGCTGCTGTGGAGCATCCTGTTGCTGCAGCTGTGCATGTGCAGGCAGGTGCTGCCCTCCAGGTGGGGATGGACTCCTGTGTGGCTGCTGAGCCAGAGCCTCCTCACTTGCAACAGGTGAAGGCTGTTGATCAGGCGTGTCTGGAGGTTGCTGATGTTCCCTAGCTCTCTCCCTTGCGCGCCTTCTCCGCAGTCTTCACAACAATATGTAACCAAACATACTGTTTGCGCTCTCTATCTCTCTCTGTCTCTCTCTATCTCTCCCTCCCTGAGTGGAAAACAAGCCACAAGTGAGTGTGGTGAGTTGCCCCTTTAAGTACTTTATAGGGCGCTCTGTAGGTGTGGTGATGAAGTGAGTGCTGACCAATGGTGAGTTGTTTTTGTCCAGGTAAGTGTTTGCAGGTGTGTGTGCGTGTTATAAGATGCGGTGTGTTGTGCTTGTTATGTGTCTGCCATTTGCGGGTGTGCAGTTGTGGGGTGCAGGTCGCGTGTTGATGTTGCACAGGTGAGCTTATATTTGCAGGTGTCCGCTTTGTGTGATAACCCCCATTATTCCGTGTCATGTTGTGTTGTTGTTTTTTTGTGTGTCGTTGTCCCTGTGGTGTTGCTTGTTGTTGTGTACCACAAAAACAATGAAGCATGCACAGATAATATAATAGAAACTATTAATAAAGACTTAAATAGTCTGGGTGCTCTCAGGGTTAAACCAAACAGATATATATATAGTATGGAAAGCAAAGGGAACAAAGAGTAAAGACCCTCAGCTAACCAAAAAGAAACCCAATGAAATGAGGCACACCAAAAAGTAATCAAAGTAGAAAAAGACTTTATTAATACACCAAAGAGGTATAATGTAAAGACATAAAAACATAAAAACAAAGTCTGAAGAGTGTGGATAATAAATGTAAGTAATTCCCATACAAAAATAAACAAAAAGACAAGCAAATAAGTATCAAAAACAAATACTAAATAAGGAAAAACCAAAATATAATAAGAAATAGAGCAAATCTATAAGTGACCAATACTAAGATTGTACAACGCATTGTGAGAAGGGACGAATTGTACAACGGGAGATGCCAGGCAGCCTGGCACAATGCCAACGCGTGAGGAGAGGTATCGGAGGAAGCGGGCAGCAAATACAAGCCTACCCCCCGCTTCCTCCTATGTCTCTCTCCCCTGCTCCCACTTCCTCCAATGCCTTGCTAGTGCCCAGCCGTTTCTTATGCTGTGGGCTTCACAGCCACCCGCAGCAATGGAATTAACCCTTTGAGTGCCAGAGTGGTACGGAATGCATTGCTTAGCAATGCATTACGTACCACTCTGGCACTCAAAGGGTTAAGAATGAAGGAGGAATTTATTAATGAAGATGAGGGAAGCTGCAGTCACAGTGCAGCCTGCTCCCTTAATTGCATTTTAACCCTTTGAGTGCCAGAGTGGTACGCAATGCATTGCTTTGCAATGCGTTGCGTACCACTCTGGCACTCAAAGGGTTAACTTAGATCTCATCCATTTATAATGTTCTACTTACTGTGTCCCATTGCTATTAGTACTTTTGCTCCACTCTCCATTTGAAGGAGAGTAGAGCAAAAGTACTAATAGCAATGGGACACAGGAGGTAGGGCGTTAAAAATGAATGAGATCTAATTTAAAGTATGTGTAATAATAGTATTTTAATTAAAAAAAAGTTTAAAACACACACACACACACACACACACACACACACACACACACACACACACACACACATATATACAGGCAAGGTATGTAGTCCATACCTTGCCTATTAACACTTTGGGTACCAGAGGGGTAGGAAACATGCTAAGCAATGCTTTCCTACCTCTCTGGTACTCAAAAGGTTAATTGTGGAATAAAAGTCAGATTTGTCCACTACATGGAAGTCCATGAGGTGGATGTGGATTGGGTTAGTATGTCCCATATATGCAATATATGTGACATACTAAGGGGGGGATGTGGAAGGGGATGTGGAAGGGGGCATTGTGTAGTGCTTGGTGTACTAGTTTTATTGATTGTAACCCTTTGAATGCCACAGGGGTGAGCAGTGCACATCCCTATGGCATTCAAAGCTGTCCATGGTGCTGAAAGCCATCTCTGTGTTCCCCTAGTGGCTGAGTAGGGAAAAGCACAGAGAATGCTCTTCAGAACTGTCGACGTGCATTTTTTTCTCTGCCTACTGTGCTGTTCTCCAAAAAAAATAGGCGTTAGATTTCTGGAGAGAAATGGTGCAATTTAACTCGCGTTAGCCCTAACTCCAACATTTGAATAGCTTTTGGCGTCGCTTGTACTTTATCCTCTATGGGTGAGATCTTGCTGTTCTGGCGACGGGCGACGTGTGTTTCAGAACTGGCGTCGCTTCTTACTAGTGGAACATTTGCATTGCTCAGTTGACGTTAAAAGCAGTGTCGCCAGTTTTTTCTGGCGATGCCAACATTTGAATCGAGCCCTTAATGTGGTGAGTGGCAGGAGAGACACCTTTTTAACCCTTTGAGTGCCAGAGAGGTATGCAACACATTGCAGTGCAATGCGTTGTGTAGAACTCTGGCACTCAGAGATAACTCGGCTGCCATCTGTGTGTTTGTTCAGTTACATGGATTTGTAAATTAAGATGAAAGCAAGACATGGGTGTGTTCCACAATGTGTTGAGCAAAATACATTTAAATATTTATGTTCTCCAGGGTTGTATATTGGCAAGGTGTGTGCAGCTTGGGGGAAGTCAGGTGAGCAGCTCAGTGTACTTTTTGGCCATGTTTGTTACAGACATTTTCCTGTGGCAGTAAATGTTTACCTGCATTGTATAATATATTTAAAATGTCTCACAGTTCTTATCCCTTTGAGTTCCAGAGTGGTACACCATGCATTGCTTTGCCATGCGTTGCATACCCCCTCTGGCACTCAAGTAGGGTTGACACCTTTTCTTCAAAAAAATACTGGCCATGGCATTCCCTCCATAGACTTAACATTGGACAGAAGCCAATTTTTTACTGGCCTGCCAGTAAAATACTGGCTGGGTGGCAACTCTACACTCAAGGGGTTAAGCAGTGTTGCCATTAGCCTGTCCCAGTAAATCATGACCTGCATTGAAGGCACAAGGTATTATATTTGTAGAACTGGAAAAGGGAGAGAAAGCTCAAAGATTTCTGAGAGTGACCCGAGACTCGGGTCAACTCAGTATACAGTGTTCTGATTGCACTTACTAGATTTTCTTTATCAGTCACCCTCAGTGTTGCTACTTAGAGGATGTTGCACAGGCTCCCAGTCTATTAATGAAGCGTCTCTGCAGTTCAAATGCTGGTATTCGCAGGACAGCAAGGGTCGGCCTTCCAGCTGTTCTCAGAGAAGCCTTCTTTGAGAAGATGATGTGTCACATCTGTTAAACTGTTTGATTGCAAGAATGGGGCCCTATGCATTAGAATGCAATGCATTGCGCAACCCTCTGGCAGTCACAGTGTTAAGCAGGTGTACATGAAAAGTGTGGTAAGAATCACATTATTAGTGAAAGGCGTACATAGTGTTTCATATAATGAAGCATTGCAGGTAGGGCTGGATATTGCGGTGAAAAAAAATAAGTGTGTTTTCGTAGGAAGGTAGTATATAAGTTGTGATGTGAGAGACCCATACTGCAGCACTGAATACAGTGTTTCATGGAAGGCAAACTAAAGGTTTTAAACACATGGACTTTGTATGTTAGCCTGTGTGACTTTGAGCTGTCCTGTATCTGTGCCCTGAGCTGAGCATCTGAAGTCCCCAGGAAGGTCCCGCAACTGCCCCCTTCTGAGCAGGGATGGATTTAACTCACTGGCTGTTCTTCTCTGCGTTTGAATGTTCAGTATTTGTTTATACATTTAATGAGCAGCCCAGAGCATTCACAAGCATTGTAAAATATCCATTAGGAGTCAGCTGTACATGCCCAAAGAAGGGCAGTCCAACGCAGTGTGCAATGCAGCGTCAGGCCAGGATTTAACCCCCTGGCTGCCAAAGTACACCATAAATATCACCACCATATAAAAATAAATAAATAAAAGTTGATGAGGGATGATGTCTCAGTGTGACAGGTACTTGAGCTGCTTCATTGGAGAATGTTAACCCCCTCACTTCCATCCAGTGGTGGACCACAATCGTATAAAAACATTTAACATCAGTTAAAAAAAATCTCAAATAAATGTTGCATTGGATCCTCCGATGAAGCGACACAAGCCCCTGTGACACTGTGATGTGATCCTTCTCCAACTCTTTTTTTTTGTATATGGTGCCGATATTTATGGTGTACTTTGGCAGGCAGGGGGTTAAATTTTGGCCTGCCGCTGCCTACAGTGCTTTGGACATGTACAACTGACTCCTAATGGATATTTGGCACTGGGAAATTGGGTCCAGCCTCCTCATTCCTTTAAAACCAGCTCAGCCTCTCACTGCACCTCCTAGCCAGGGCCGGCAGCCATTTGCTCCAATGCTGCATCTGCCTCCCAGCATTGAAATGATGTAGGAGCAGCCACCCTGTACCTAAGCTCACATTGCCATCAGAGACAGCTCATGGAGCTGGTTCTCCCTCCTCCTAGCTTTACACAAGCTGTTTAGGTTGCATACACCGTGTAGTGCCACAGTGCAGACCTGTCTCCTCTTCCTCTGCACTAAGTGGAGTTCACAGCAGACTGATGAAGTCCTCTTAGTTTCTCTTTGCTGGTGGCTTTGTGTGTGAATTGTTAGGCAGTAGGTGGAGCTGTGAGAGTCAGCCATTTTTTGTAACAGGGTATTGTGAGGGTGTGGAAACTCCACGACCCATTGGCTCTCCAGGTAAGGCAGTATGGGGAGACATGAATATCTCCTCCTTACTGCTGCCCCTGGGTGTGTTTGTCAGCCCAAGAGTGCATGTGGCGAAGACAGAGAATCTGGCACCCTGACAGACTTCTCCTTTTATTAATACAGAAAGGCTTCCAGTCTAAATATAAAAGAAATGTTGGCAGTCAAAGGAATGCAGGCAAAAAATCTCCCCTATCATACCTCTAGGACCGTTGCCCGAGTTAGTCTGTGGTGGGGGGGATGATGGAACCCACTAGAAGCTGATTGGCTGGGAGGTGTGTAAGCATACATCCCAGCCAATGGAAGGCTGGGAGCCATATAGAAGCCAGTCTCTGTTCAAATTTTCCACATACTGGCTAGTGCAACAACCGGAAAGGTATGATGGGCCATACAATTTGATTCAGATAAGACAGGGAGATTAATGGAAGACAGCGTTTAACACCCGGTCAGGGCATTATGAATATAAAGTCATGCCCTTTGAGTTCTTCAACACCCCCAACGTCCTTCAGGACTTTGTGAATGAGTGTCTCAGGGACTTCTTGCAACAGTTTGTCATTCTATATCTGGACGACATTCTGATCCGCTCTCCTGACTTAACCACTCATTGCTGCTTCCATGTGAAACAAGTCTTACTTCGCTTTGAGGTGGACAGAGTGGCCTTTCTTGGGTACATCATTAGGTCCACTGGATTTGAGATGGATCCCTCCAAATTAGATTCCATTCTCAACTGGCCTCAACCCTCTGGGCTCAAACCTCTTCAACAATTCTTGGGGTTTGTGAGCTATTACCGTAGGTTCATTAGAGACTTTTCCAAGATCGCTGCCTGCTCACTGCCTTAACTAAGAGGGAGCTCTGACTGTGTTAACTGGCCTCCAGAGTCCATGAAGGCCATCAACAATTTGAAGCAGAAATTCTCCATGGCTCGAGTTTTGAGACATCCGGACTCTACACAGCTTTTTGTGATCTACGTGGATGGCTCTGAGATTGGTGCAGGAGCTGTGCTATCCCTGAGGAGTTCCTATAGCAGTCCTCTTCATCCCTGTGGATTCATGTCCAAAAGGTTCACTCAAGCTGAGAGAAACTATGATGTGGCTAATCGGGAATTACTAGCCTTCATTCTTGCCTTGAAGGAATGGAGACACCTTTTGGAGAGGGCGCTCACACCCATAATGATCCTCACTGATCACAAAAATCTAAATCAGTAATGCCAAGTGTATGAACCTCTCATTTCAACAGTCAGATGAGTAACCATAGAAACAGAGAGGTCAAGGCAGTTTGTTAATCATCAGCTGACTGGAAGGAAAGGCAGCAGTAATCAACAGCAGAGTGTTAGACCAGATCAGCCAAACCATGACAGCACAACCCCCTCGACACTCCCCTCCCCCCATGGGGCAGGACCATGTTTGAGAGGAAAGCATGCATGGAAAGCACAGAGGAGGGCGGGGGCATGCATGTCCGAGGCTGGAACCCATGAGCGCGCCTCTGGGCCGTACCCCTTCCAATGGACCAAATAATGAAGCCTCTCTCGGAACCTATGAGAATGGACTATGGAGCAGACCTCAAACTCCTCATGACCGTCAATGTAACCGAATGGGGTTGAGGAGTGACTGTAGTAAAACAATTACATACCAGGCATTTCAGCAGCGAGACATGGAAAACATTGTGTATCCGCATATTGGGGTGAGGTCTAGGGCTTAGGCCACAGGGTTCACACATCGGAGGATACGGAAAGGCCCCACAAAACGGGGAGCTAGTTTTTGAGAGGGCACTCGGAGGTGGAGATTTCTGGAGGACAACCAGACCCTCTCCCCGACCTGGAAGGATTGTGCGGGTAGGCGTTTACGATTGGCCTGGAGCTCCTGGCATTGTTGTGAGAGTTGCAGTGCCTCTTGGACCTGTACCCATGTGGAACGGACCTGCTGGAGCTGATCCTCGGGTGCCGGAATCCCCTGGGGAGTGAAATAATCTGGAATTATGGAAGGTTGAACTGCCTGCTACCCCAGAGTAAATGAGTGCCTCTGTAATAATAGAAATCTTACCCCAAGAGAGCGCAACAGAGACTAGTGGTTTATCCTTATGGATAGCCGGGGACGCTGAGATGCCACCTGCGCCTTAGGTGCGGGCGTTTCCCGGACATGTGGGGGAGGTTTGCAGTAGGTGCCCTGCCTTATCGCAGTAAAGGCACAAGCCCTCCTTCCTCCTAAAAGCCCTCTCCTTAACGAAAGGCGAGTGAACCAAAGCTGCATGGGCACCGCATCGCCTGAGGTCTTGAGACTAGGAGGTGCAGGAGGAGAGGGATGCACAGGAGGGGACAAAAAGCTCGGGTCTAAACAGATGGGAGGCCTCCACAGGTGCTCCCTGAAGGTAGGTCTCTGATGGATTCGGGAGTCAATCAGGATGCAATGAGACCAGTTCCACTAAATCTCTGGGGAGGTCCCAGGCTACAGTCGTTTTTAACCACATCCGAGAGCCCATTAGAGTAAGCAGCCACAAGAGCCTCATTAATCCAACCAACCTCAGCTGCCAGGGTACAAAACTCTATGGCATAATCCCAAACTGTCCTTGTACCCTGCCGGATGGACATTAGTTGCTTGGCAGCAGAAGTAGAGCGGGCAGTACATCAAATACCCTTTTAAAGGATGCCACAAACTCAGGGTAATTGTATACTATAGGTTTCTGCATCTCCCTATCACGGTGCCCGTGCTAAGGCCGCAGGCGGCTGCATTATTATGCCTGATTCACTGCCTCTCTCTTATTGGTCTTTTGATTCTGACTCCGCCTAGGGTCAGCCTTTATATACTCTGTCATGTCTATACTGAGGCGTTCCTGACATTTGTTCCTGTTTTGCTCTGATCGTGTATGACCTGGCCTGTCTGACGACGTTCCTGTGCATTCTGTGTTGCTGCTCCATTGCTGACTGATCTGGCTGAGAACTCGCTCCGTTGCTGACTGATCTGGCTGAGAACCCTCTCTGTTGCTGACTGATCTGGCTGAGAACCCGCTCTGTTGCTGACAGTATCTGGCTGAGAACCCGCTCCATTGCCGACTGTACCGGCTGAGATCCGCTCCGTTGCTACCTGTGCCTGGCTGAACCCGTTCAGTTGCCTCTATCTGGCTAGCATTCCACTCTGCTGCCTTCCTGTTGCACTTGTCAGTATAGCGCCGCATGGTGCTTCCATTCTCTTGCTGACCGTAGGCTGACTGAGTTACTGTGATCTCCATCTGTGTCCTCCTCCGCTTTCATAGCTGGGCTCACTCCCTGTGGGAGTAGCAGACTTCTCTCTGGGCATTTCCTATGGACTTTTTCAGTGCCTAGATCCTCTAAGCAGGGTCAGTGCTCCATTCCCTTCTGCAGTAGCCTCCGAGCTCTAGAGCCAGCTGTTGCGTTTCATCACACGTTTCTAGTGTGCGGGGACACCAGTTGCCTTCATATAGTGTGTCTTGATCCACCCCTAGCGTTCTAGGGTTTTCCTACTAAACGGTTGCCTTGGTCCTACTGTGACTCTAGTGCCTAGGGTCAGTGTTACCTCATTACCATTGGGTTCAGTACCTCCTAGGCGTCTGGGTCTCGTGCCAATTACCTCTACTGCACTCCTAATGTTCTAGGGTCCTGCCACCAGTGCTTGGGCTGCGTAGCCTCAGCTGGTCCCTAGTCCGCTATGGTTTGGTTGCCTATTGTCTTGTGTGCCTCCAGTCATTTGGGTTCAAGTCCAGAACTCTCTCCAGCCTGCTGCTGCCTCCATCTCTGTCTATATATCAAGGGACTGGATTGTTATTGCTATATATGTTCTGTTATTGTGGGCTTATGGGCCTAATCTACTGTATGCACTTTATCCTAATAAAGTCATTTTAACCTTACAAGTCAGGTCTGAGTGTTCATCAAAAAAACGTGAGACTCCCAAAGGGGATTAGCCCATGCTAAGGCCCTGTCAGAGAGTAAGGAAATCACGAGGCCCACCTTACTCCTATCAGAAGGGAAAGCCTGTGATACCATCTCCAGATAGATACCGACCTGGTTCAGGAAACCTCTTCACTATTTAGGGTCGTCCCCATAATGCTGGGGAAGTGGGGCAGACCCAGTCATGCCTCTAGCAACATTGGAATCACCAGTGGTAGCCGCAGCGGGAGCGACAGCAGCTATCGGGGCAGGAGCTGCGGCAGCTATTGGGGCAGCCTGTGCTGGGGGGTTGCTGAAGTGGTGGAGCCAGATGAGCAGAACGGAGCAACAAGGTCTTGAGGACTAACGCAAACTGGTCCATGCACTGGTCTATCTGATCCAGCCTGGTAAAAACATTTGGTGGATTGCCTGCGCCTTCTGGGTTCATGGCCATTGTGTAAGGTTAGGGACCAGGAACCAGACAGACACAAAAATGTAAAGTGCAAAAAACCTTTATTAAAATAACCAAAGCAAACAAATAAATCATGATCCAGGAGAGTAACGTAAAAGACAAGCCAGGGTCAGGAACCAAGGCAGGTACTTAGACAAGCTGGGGTCAGGAACATGGAGATCAGCGATGTCAGGAACAAGCCAGGAGTCAGAAGGGATGTCAGAGGAAGCCAGGACATGCACAGATAATCAGGAACTCAGGAGAACACACTTGCAGCCAGAAGCAAACTGTAATGGTTTTACAGGACACTCAGACCAGCAGGTTAGAATAAAACACAGTTTTATTAAAACAAAACAAGATCGCCCTCTATAGGCAATACAGAATAATAGCGAGATATTAGCTTACAAATGCCTTCTCAGGCCCAGTATACAGATGCAAGAATTATACATATACTGTCACTGGACAGGCACAGAATAGTAAGGGTACTCAATGGTTAAGTACAAGTAAATCAATCAGTCTCTGTTGTGGTGTTTGGCACGCCCACGGTGGTAATGAGGCAGCAAGTGGTGCTAGATGAAACAACACCTTAAGTCCATAAAACAGAGATAGCTGCTTAGGCTGAGCAGGAACTGAAGCCAGAATACTGCAGAGTAGCTTGAGCCAATAGCCCCCACGGGCGTAGTAAAGGAGACAGACTACACTGCAAGAGCTTGAGCCAATAGCCCCCAGGGCGTAGTAACGGAGATAACTACACTGCAAGAGCTTGAGCCAGTAGCCCCCACGGGCGTAGTAATGGAGACCAACTGTACTGCAATAGCGTGAGCCAATAGTTCTCACGGGCGTAGTAACGGAGACAAACTGCACTGCTAGAGCTTGAGCCAATAGCCCCCACTGGTGTAGTAATGGAGACAAACTGCACTGCAAGAGCTTGAGCCAATAGCCCCCACGGGCGTAGTAACTGAGACAAACTGCACTGCAAGAGCTAGAGCCAATAGCCCCACCGGGCGTGTAACGGAAAGTTAACACTGTACGAGCTAGAGCCAATAGCGCCTCCTGCGGGCACGGTAACGGAGACCGACTACACTGCAAGATGAAGAGACGAGCCGCCGCCTAAACAAGGCTCTAACGTAACCGGCTCAGCAGGTGTAGCGGATGATCAGCAACGGCTCTGCAAGTGTTAAAGGAGGCTCAGAGAATGGAGACAGCAGCTCTGCAAGTGTTAATGGAGGCTCAGGGAACAGGCACACAGCTCTGCAAGTACAACCGGAGGCTCAACTAACGTAGGCATGGCTCTGCAAGCGTTAATGGAGACTCAGCAAACGGAAGCACAGCTCTGCAAGTGTTAATGGAGACTCAGCAAATGGAGACACGGCTCTGCAAGTGTTAATGGAGGCAATCAACGATCAGCCCTGCCACAAGCACAGCGGAAGTCAGAATGTCGCCTCAGCGACACCAAGCAGCAGGAAGCTGGAACGATGGCAGGGTCAGTAGCAAGCCGGTTCGGGTCACGGAGCAGGAAGTCAGCCAGGCCGGGTCAGATCACGGAGCAGGGTTCTCAGACAAGCCAGATCAAGTCACAATCAGGAATGTCAGCCAGGCCGGGTCAGATCACGGAGCAGGATTCTCAGACAAGCCAGATCGGGTCACAAGCAGGAACGTCAGCCAAGCCGGGTCAGATCACGGAGCAGGAAACCAGGAGCGTTGTTAAACAGGCCAAATCGGTACACAGGAATCAGGAACACTGGAACACAGCAACAGCAACACTGGTTCAGGAACACCACAAAAGGGCACCTGACAGGTGCCAAAGGCCAGGTATAAAAAGACCATAATGGGCGGGCCAAACAGGCTCAGCCAATAGGAGCGCACCACAAGCGAGAGTCACAGAAAAAGATCACGGGCACCGTGATACAAACACAAAGGCAAGGAGGAAGTGAGCCTAGCTGCTTTAAATAGCCTGTAAGGGGTTGGCTGATAACAGTCAGGTGAGTAACCATGGAAACAGAGGTCAAAGCAGTTCATTAATCATCAGCTGACTCAACCTGACACAGGGAAGGAAAGGCAGCAGTAATCAACAGCAGAGTGTTAGACCAGATCAGCCAAACAATGACAATACTATAATTCCCCCTCAGTGGGTACTGTCAGTCACCCCCCACTCCAACCTCTCCTATCTGCTCATGGATTACCTTTGCGACAATCAGAATAAAGCTCCTGTCAATGTACCTGCTGGAAAGCTCTTTGTGCCTCTTGAAAAAAGAGAGGAGGTTTTGAGATAGTGTCACGATTCCAAGCTGGCAGGTCACCCAGGAGTTGCCCGCACTAAGGACTTAGGGCTCGATTCAAATGTTGGCTTTAAAACCAGCGTGAAGTAAAAAACTGCCTTCGCGAGTTAAACAAGACTGGGTAACGTGAGATTCAAATCTTCCTTACCCAGAAAGGCTAACGAGCGATGACCAGCAAAATACACGTTAACCTTAAACCTGTGTCGCTTACAAAATCTTACCTAAAAACACACGATAAAAATGTTACCTAGCACCAAAGCCAATCACAGCACTCCATAGTAGAAAGTTTAGTCAGAAAATCCAAAACCACCGCCGCCTATTTTTTTTTGAGAACAGCACACAAGTCAGAGTACAAAACCACCGTCTCCAGTTCTGAACAGCATTCTCTGTGCTTTTCCCTACCCAGCCACTAGGGGAACACAGAGATGGCTTTCAGCACCATGGACAGCTTTGAATGCCATAGGGATGTGCACTGCTCACCCCTGTGGCATTCAAAGGGTTACAATCAATAAAACTAGTACACCAAGCACTACACAATGCCCCCTTCCACATCCCCCCCCTTAGTATGTCACATATATTGCATATATGCGACATACTAACCCCATCCACATCCACCGCATGGACTTCCATGTAGTGGACAAATCTGTCTTTTATTCCACAATTAACCCTTTGAGTACCAGAGAGGTAGGAAAGCATTGCTTAGCATGATTTCTAGCCCTCTGGTACCCAAAGGGTTAATAGGCAAGGTATGGACTACATACCTTGCCTGTATATATGCATGTCTGTGTGTGTGTTTTTAATACATTTTTTATTAAAATATCATTAATAAACGTATATTGACTTAGATTCGTTTATTTATAATGCCCTACCTCCTGTGTCCCATTTATATTAGTACTTTTGCTCCACTCTCCTTCAAACGGAGAGTGGAGCAAAAGTACTAATAGCAATGGGACACAGTACACAGGACATTATGAATGAATGAATCTCATTCATAAACCATTGCTGAAGAAGCCCTCCCCAGCGCTCTCTTCAGTTACTTCATAAACATGCTGTACTGCTGGCTGGGGGCATTGAAGAGGACCAGAGGCATTGGAGGAAGTGGGTGGAGGGGAGAGAGACATCGGAGGAAGCTGGTGGCAGGCTTGTATTTGCTTCCCACTTCCTCCGATACCTCTCCTCTCCTCACGCGTTGGCATTGTGCCCACACGTCGGCATTGTCCTCTGCCTGGTGTCGCGCGTTCCACAATTCGCCAACGCGTTTGCACAATGCCAACGCGTGAGGAGAGGAGAGGTATCGGAGGAAGCGGGCAGCAAATACAAGCCTGCCACCCGCTTCCTCCGATGTCTCTCTCCCCTCCACCTGCTTCCTCCAATGCCTCTGGTCCTCTTCAATGCCCCCAGCCAGCAATACAGGATTTTTATGAAGTAACTGAAGAGAGCGCTGGGGAGGGCTTCTTCAGCAATAATTTATGAATGAGATTCATTCATTCATAATGTCCTGTGTACTGTGTCCCACTGCTATTAGTACTTTTGCTCCACTCTCCGTTTGAAGGAGAGTGGAGCAAAATACTAATAGAAATGGGACACAGGAGGTAGGG
Source organism: Rhinophrynus dorsalis (assembly GCA_037306005.1). Taxonomy (NCBI): domain Eukaryota; kingdom Metazoa; phylum Chordata; class Amphibia; order Anura; family Rhinophrynidae; genus Rhinophrynus; species Rhinophrynus dorsalis. The sequence continues at coordinate 185,053,747 of CM074720.1, read as the reverse complement.
CATTATAAATAAATGAATCTAAGTCAATATACGTTTATTAATGATATTTTAATAAAAAATGTATTAAAAACACACACACACATGCATATATACAGGCAAGGTATGTAGTCCATACCTTGCCTATTAACCCTTTGGGTACCAGAGAGCTAGGAAACATACTAAGCAATGCTTTCCTACCTCTCTGGTACTCAAAGGGTTAATTGTGGAATAAAAGACAGATTTGTCCACTACATGGAAGTCCATGCGGTGGATGTGGATGGGGTTAGTATGTCGCATATATGCAATATATGTGACATACTAAGGGGGGGATGTGGAAGGGGGCATTGTGTAGTGCTTGGTGTACTAGTTTTATTGATTGTAACCCTTTGAATGCCACAGGGGTGAGCAGTGCACATCCCTATAGCATTCAAAGCTGTCCATGGTGCTGAAAGCCATCTCTGTGTTCCCCTAGTGGCTGGGTAGGGAAAAGCACAGAGAATGCTGTTCAGAACTGGCGACGGTGGTTTTTTTACTCTGCGTCGTGTGCTGTTCTCCAAAAAATATAGGCGTTAGATTTCTGGAGAGAAATGCTGCAATTTAACACGAGTTAGCCCTAACTTCAACATTTGAATAGCTTTTGGCATCGCTTGTACATTATCCTCTATGAGTGAGATCTTGCTGTTCTGGCGACGGGCGACGTGTATTTCAGAACTGGCGTCGCTTGTTACTAGTGGAACATTTGCATTGCTCAGTTGACCTTAAAACCAGCGTAGCCAGTTTTTTCTGGCGACGCCAACATTTGGATCGAGCCCTTAATTTCCAGAGTCTTCTGGTGGCAAGATTGGAGACAGGATGTTAAGGACTTTGTATTGGCATGTCAGACCTGTGTTGCATCCAAAACTCCCAGGTCACTTCCTGTTGGGTTGCTGCATCTGCTTCTCATACCATCTCAACCTTGGTTGCATCTCTCTATGGACTTTGTAGTGGAGTTGCCACTCTACAAGGGGAATACTACTATCCTGACAGTTGTTGACCATTTCTCTATAGTGGTACATCTCATCCCCCTCAGCAAGCTGCTTTCTGCTCCTGAACTGGCTCAAATATTTATCAGAGGTTATCAGAATACACGATTACCTACCCTGATAATGTCTGACCATGGTAGTCAGTTCATTTCAAAATTTTGGAGGTCCTTCTCTGAGAGGCTTGGAATCTCCCTGGCATTTTCATCTGCTTACTATCCACAATCTAATGGAGCAGCAGAGTGAGTTAGTCAAGAGATGGAACAATACCACCGCATCTTCTTATCGCTCTACAGGATGAACCCTGTGTCTCTTCCTTCAGCCTTCTCTGATAATGCGATTCCTGCACTGGATACTCACCTGGACAACATCAGATGGTGCTGGGGTTCCATAACGGAAGGCTACTGCAAGACAAAAGAGGAGTGCAGACAAAAGGCAATCTATTGCTCCTGCCTATGCTCCTGGTGATATGGTGTAGCTCTCTACTCCCCATGTACGTTTCAAGGTACCCACCATGAAACTGTCACCTCGCTTCATTGGCACATTTCACATCATTAGGAGTATTAATCCTGTAGCCTACAAACTCTTTCTGCCTAGAGCTCTCCGTATTCCCAGGGTCTTCCACGTCTCCTACCTTAAACCTCTAGTTTGCAACAGATATACCCGGGGGGTTGTTGCTCCTGGTCCGGTGGAGACAATTCATGAGGACGAGTTTGAGGTCCAGGCCAGTGTGGATTCCCGCTTCCACAGAGGGTCCTTACAGCATCTGGCACATTGGAAAGGATATGGTCCTGAGGAGAGATCCTGGTTGTCAGCTACCAACGTTCATGCTCTCCGACTTGTCCAGCATTACCATAGGAAATACCGACTTGTCTTGGTTCCAACCTTCCTCTATCATACTGTGTTCTGACCTACTGGTACCGACTCTAGCTCTGCTCACCGATCCTCCTCTTCTGTTCTGTCATCCGACCTAATGTGTGCCGACTCCGGCTCTGGCCTACGACCTTCCACTTTTCTCCAGTATTCAACCTGTGCATCGACCTCCAGCTTGCCTTAAGACTATCCGCACCTCTCCACCCCTTCGACTAACTGTATACCTCAGTCTGTTCGACTATCTGTGCACCGATTCCTGGCTTGACATACAACTACCGCTTCTCTTCTACATACTACCAACAGATGTTCGACCCTAGGCCTGTGGTCTGACTTCCTGACTCTGCATTAGGGTTCTGACCCCTTGTTGGTGCTAGTGTGTCTCTGCCTTCTGACATCCTCTACACACTAGCTAACCCTGACCCAGGCTGAGAGACTGTGATAATGGGTTTCTTGAATCACTAACCTACCCCTGCTACTTTTCTTTTTTTAAATTACCTACCTGAACTAAAATGGTCATAACTATTATAAATGTGTTGATAAGGTAAGCAAGGGATAGCATAATATAAAATAGACATTGATCAGCATCAAATGGCTAATATGTACAAATGGTTGCAGAATGTGATGCTACAGGAAAAAAAAGCTATTTTATATTTCTGCTTCTTCAAAGATAGATAGATTTGAAAGACAAGGAACTTTCTACTGTATTCATTAGTTACTGCTCTTCAAAGAAAAATATAACTGCATTGTGTCCGATGTGTGAGATACACAAAACTATACAAACTACAATCTTTTATTTCTCATGCATTTTCAAGTATGACTTTCCTGTACTAAAATAGTTTACAGCTATATATATGAAGAAGTGGTAGAAAAAGAATACCATTTTGGAACATAAACAACCAGCTGCATGCTTCAAATGAGGGGTGACTTGTCTTACTGTCCCTAGGCTAGTATGTGGACTATTTCCAAAAACTGGTGCTATTAGGGAAAAATCACATACAATTCAGTCAACTAACAGAACTTAACATTTATCAACACCAAGGAATTTCATAATGTTTTCAGTACGTGTGGCTCTATATGGCTACCAGTGGAAGAAGGCAGAGAAAGCAGAAAGTGCTGTTGTATACGGCTGCCAGTGGACCAAAGCTGGGGAAGCAGACAATGTCTGTCTAGTTCTATGGCTACTAGTGGAACAAAGCAATGGTGTCAGACATGCATATGCTGCAAGTGAACAAGGTTGGGGTGTCACAAAGTGTATATGTGGTTCTGTGGCAACCAATGGGATGGGGAAGAAGACTGTGTATGTGTTGTTCTAAGGCTACAGTGGAACAAGTCCAAGGTGGTATCATACAGTGCATTTCTATTGGGTTATCTGACTAAATGTGGACAATATAACAAGGTTGGGGAGTCAGAAAATATATGTGTGGTTCTGTGCTGACTAGCAGGACAAGGCTGAAGAAACGGTAAATGTATGATTCTATATGGCTGACTGTGGAAGAAGACTGGCAAAGTAGACAGTATATGTGTATTTTTATATGTCTACCAGTGGAACAAGGCTGGAGTGTCACAAAGTGCATTGTTTGTATGATTCCCTGGCTAAGAAAAGCAAACAGTGTATGTTTGCTCTTATGGCTACTAATGGGACATGGCTGGGATTTCAAAATGTGTATGCGTGGTTCTGGGGCTACCAGTGGGCAATGGAAGAATGCTGGCATGTGAGTTTATGCATTGTTCTGAGGCTATAATTGAACAGTAGAACAAAGCTGGTATGTCAGAAAGTGTGTGTTCTTATGTGGCTACCAGTGAAACAAGGCTGGACTGTTAGTGTATGTATGGTTATGTGGCTACCAGTAGAACAAGGATGGGGAACCAGACAGTGTATATGTGGTTCTGTGGCTAATAGTGGACAGTGGAACAAGGCTGGAGTGTCAGAAAGTGTATGTGAATTGCTGTGGCTACCAGTGGCAGAAGGCTGGGAAAGCAGAGCTTATGTGTGGATCTATGGCCAACAATGCACAACACTGGGGAAACAGACAGTGTATGTGTAGTTCTATGACTACCAATCTGTTTTCAGACAATGCATATGTAATTTTGTGACTACCAAACAACAGTGTCACAAACCTGGATAGCAAACAGTGTATGGATGAGTGTCAGAGATATGTCTAAGGCAGTGATGTGAACCTATGGCACTCGTGCCACCCCTGGCATGCAGAGGCCAGTATGGTTACACGCGGCCATGTCCCCAAACATAGCGGTTGTGTTGCGTATTTTGTAAAACAAAAAACACACAGTTGTTCTGGTGGACACATGTGAGTGAAGTGGCTCATCCAATTAGATATGCGTAGGCATGGTTGAGACATCACATAGCTGTGTTGCTCTGTGGCATCTCACAAGGAGCAGACAGAGTGGGAGAAGCAGGCAGAGCGGGTTGCAGTGCGCACCTCCAACCAGTGTTGGTTGGTAAGTGTTGCTTATTTTCTCACAACATTGTAATACAAAGCGCCAGAATAGGGGTAAATATCCACTACTGCACACTTCTCTTAACACATGTGTAAATGCAAAATGCTGCTCCGGTGCAGATATGGCAGTGTGGATCACGCGCGAGTGTGTGTGGGGACAACATCAGCGCACATCAAAACCAAGATGTGTACACTCAATGCAGAAAACTAGTCTGAAAAATGTGCTCAATTTTTAACCCTTTCAGTGCCATAGGGGTAGCCAATGCGTTGCCTACCCTGAAAGGGTAAGAGTCTGTGTGTCCACAGTACAAAAGGGGGAAGGAGAAATGCCAAAGAAAAGACAAGCCCATGAATAAAGAACACAACCCAAATGAATATATCAAAAATAAAACATCTTATTACACTTATCAATAAAAACATTTAAAAGCACATCTAAGGGGGGGCATATATTGTACTTGGTAGTATAGATATAGCAGTAATAATAGTGCCTAATATATCCTCTCATTGATAAAAGATTGCTCTCAGTGAGATGATATGTTGGGTACTATCATCACCTATTGAGAGCAATCATTTATATTGAAAGACAGATCCTCAAAATAGAAAAAACTATATCACTATCATGGTGCCCGTGATTCCTCCATTTGCGACATTGCTACTTCCTGGTCATTTCCTTCTAGCATTTTTATTGGCGATCAGTTATTACTCCTTCCACTGGTTACTTTTATATTCTAGCTCTGTCATTATGGCGGCGTCCTTTCGTGGTGTTCCAGTATCTAGCGTTTGTTCCTGTGGTTCCTGGTATCCTTTGTATGACCCAGCTTGACTGACTATGTCCCTGAGAGATCTCCTGTTCCTGACTTCCGTTGCGACCCGGCTTGGCTGACTATCCTGCTCTGTGTGCCGACCCGGCTTGGCTGACTATCCTGCTCCGTGTTCCGACCTGGCTTGGCTGACTATCCTGCACCGTGTACTGACCCGGCTTGGCTGACTATCCTGCTCTGTGTACTGAACCGATTGGCTACATATCGTGCCCGATTTCCTACTCGGCCCGTAGCCTTCTCCGTCAGTGCCTGTCTGGCACGGAGTTTTCCTCCTCCTGAGTCACCCGCACCTAGTACGCTTGACCCGGCACAGCTTGTTGCTCCCTAGCTACGAGGTTGGCTGTCGCTCCCATTGCGCCTCGTTAGTCTCGGTCTGTGCGGCCATTCGGCCTGTCCAGAAGTCTATAGCGTCCTTTACAAGTTGAAAGAAGAACAAAGAAATCCCAGTAAACGTTGTAAAAGGGGAATGAAATATAATAACCTATTTTAAAAGTTCAGTCTTTATTGTTTAATACCCCCAAGATGCTACCCACACATCAATTACCATATTGAACAGAGAAAAAGAAAAAGAAGAAAATGTGTATGTTTGGTGCACACTTGTTAACGTTAATTACTTTATTTAATTAATATAAAATATCCAGGAAACCACCAATCACTTGGGTTATTAAAAAGGTAAAAAGTCCTGTAATAAAGGCATAACGTATTGAGGAAACACCCCAGCACTATGCACATCAGTGGACTAACCTTAAGTGTCAGGCACTGCAGTCCGTAATATATGCTACAAACACAGAATCATTTGATCATAACAAGGCGATACAGCAAAATACTCACTGACCGCAATGCTAAGAACCTCTTAAACTCTAATTAGGCAATCACAATCACATGTGCTGCTGTGGAAGATCACAACACAGCTCTCCACACAGCCAAGCATTGTATTAGCAATATCAATTAGTTATGCATTTAAGAATACGCTAGGTATTTGTATAGTGATATTAGAGAAATTACCGTTGCTCATCCACCGCACGTATAAGGCTCTATCCAACCGTGCGGTTCCTTCTATCAACTAGTAATGTCAAATAACCATGCATATTTAAAATACACTATGGGTATTCATATAATGATGTTAGAGGAATTACCCTATCTCATCCGCCGCACATGTAAAGCTCTATCCAATCGTGCGGTTCCTTGTATCAACTAGTTAATCGCTTGGCTATTACTAGGAAGCATTCAAGTCTCCCTCACATCGCACAAAAATTAGTCTGAGTTCTAATCCAATCATAAGACATCTGTTCATAACATGCAGTGAATTATAATACTTGCTCACCTGTGTCTATGTGAGGGGAAATACACAGATATCCCTCACATTGCAACGCTAGCTAACTTAATTTGCAGATTCTTAATAGACACTAGTAGAGCTAATTACATAAAGATAAATACCTCCTGCATGTAAAATAAACAGAACTTAAGAGAAAATGATCCTGTAGCATAAAACAATATTGGTCTATCGCTCAAAGTGCAGTAAGCATGAATACAACCCAAAAAAATGCATTGGTGGTCCCTGATACTAATAAAAAGACACTCCTATTCACAGACCGGTGGGGGGAAAAAAGTAATCTTTTCCCCTGACTGAAAAGGACAATGCCAGACAGGGGCACGCCTTGAAGCTTTCACAGAACTAGTCCTCAAAGATATTAATGATCTTTTTAAAACTCCCTGGAAATTTAGGTCCAACCTTAGCCAGAAAGAAAGATTAAGTCTACAACAACTGATGAATAATGAGGAGATTGTGATAAAGGAGGCTGATAAAGGTGGCAGAATTGTGATACAATCAAGAGAAGACTATACCAAAGAAGCTGAACGACTATTGGGAGATACGAATTTTTATCACAAACTTAAGTCAAATCCATCCAAAATATTTCAAGAACAGTATATGGATCTGCTCAACTGGGCCAGACAGGAATCAATATTAGATCAACAAGAGTTTGTATTTTTGAACATTAAATTCCCACAAACTGCTATATACTACCATCTTCCTAAAATCCACAAGAATATTCAAAATCCTCCTGGACGTCCCATCATTTCAGGCATTCAGTCACTGACCAGTAACTTATCACAATTTATAGACCACTACTTACAGAAATATGTACAAAAACTGAGATCATATACCCGAGATTCAGCTCATATTAGAGACAAACTTCGTAACATCCAATGGCAAAAAGATTTAATTTGGCTAACATGTGATGTGAGTTCCCTATACACCTGTATTGCACATGATCTTGGAATAAAAGCTGTAGACTACTTTTTGACACAGGATGAATCAATGCCAAAAGTTCAAAGGGATTTCATTCTCAAAGCCATCCATTTCATTCTCACACACAACCACTTTATGTTTCAAGATACCCACTACCTAGGTTTGCGGGACAGCCATGGGAACAAGATTCGCCCCTAGCTACGCAAACCTATTTATGGGTTACTGGGAAGAACACCATCTGTACCACCAATATGGGGCGAATCTCAAGCTATATGCGAGATATATAGATGACCTTTTAATTATTTGGGAAGGAACTGAAGATGAACTATTGGCCTTCAAAGAGGACATCAATAACAACACATTAGGTATACATTTTACTTTTCAACATAGCTCCAAATCAGTGGTATTCCTAGATCTGGATATACAGACCAATTCGGACAACCAAATTGTCACCAAAACTCATTATAAAGAGGTTAATAGCAATAGCTATATCCAAGCAACCAGTGCCCATCATCCAAACTGGCTCCGAAGTGTTCCCTTGAGCCAGTTTTACCGCATACGTCGCAATTGCACTGAGGATGACACATTCTGTAAACAAGCAGAGGATCTTAAAGATAAATTTCTGGCAAAAGGATATAAAGAAGATGACATCATTAAAGCCATGAATAAAGCGAAAAATACACCAAGAGAACATCTGTTGCAGCCTATAGGAGAAGATGAATTGGAGAATGAGACAACAAAAACCATAAGAAGAACAAATAAAAGAAAAGAAGAAAGAAATGCCCAAAACTCCATTCATTACAAGATACAACAGTGCAGGCAAATATATTGAGTCCATTATATACAAACATTGGAACATCTTGATGGGTGACAAATATTTGCGTCATCTATTGCCTACTAGACCTAAAATTGTATATCGTAAGTCTAAGAATTTAAAGAACTCATTAGCCCCAAGTAATATAGGAAAGAAAAAAATTCCCAAAACAGAAGGTTTCCGGAGTGTGACAGATGGATCCTTAATTCAAGGAAATTTCAAATGTGGTCAACAATATTGTACCACATGTCAATATATACAACACAAAGCCAAATCTTGTACTTGCAATATCACCAAAGAAACTATACCTATCAAAGGCTTCTTCAATTGTACCACAAACTATGTTGTTTATCTTTTAGAATGTACTTGTCATCTTCAATATATAGGACGAACAATAAGGTCAATTAAAGAACGCTTTATGGAACATCGCAATCAGATCATTAAAGGAAGCTCTAAACATAGCGTTGCACGTCATTTTGCAAAATACCATCAACAAGATCCGTCACATATCAAACTGTATATTTTGGAACAAGTCCCTCCACAAAGTCGTGGTGGAGACCGCTTTACAAAATTAGCACAATGTGAATCTTTCTGGATCTTCAAAATGCAAACACTGGCCCCCCAAGGGCTGAATGAAGAACTAGATCTTTGGTGTGTAGGCTAAAACCAACATACGCTGTTATTCCAAATTGAGCCAGTAATGCTGGGTTCTTTGTCGCCATTTATTGTGAAATATGATAGTTTACCAATTATCTACCAATTTATCTTTATAGTGGTAGAACTCACCACCTCATTATGCATCCTTAAAGGGATAGTAATACTTCGTTTTAACTTTATTTTGTAGGCATTAAAAGAACATGAAGAATGATATAAGTCTTATCTCCCAAACCTTTATGGTTTAAGAGATATTCACAAGCAAAGTGTCCCCCTCCCGTCCCTTTTACTGATGTAACACTTTTCAGCCAGGGCAGAAGGGAGCTGCCCAGGTAGACTGCAGAGAGGGACAATCTTCAATTAAGATAAGGGAAAAACCTGAAAAGCTTGTCAAGGGGGGCAGGAATTTCATTGTTTTCATAGGAATAAGAGTGTCCCCTTCTGTTATCTGTCCAGTCTATGGACTGTATTCCACATCTGAGAAGAGATTGTTTACAGTAGGTAAAAGGGGCGGGAGGGGGAAACTTTGCTTGTGAATATCTCATAAACCATAAAGGTTTGAGAGATAAGACATATCATTCTTCATGTTTTTTTAATGCCTACAAAATAAAATAAAGTTAAAACGAAGTATTACTATCCCTTTAATTGAGGAACACAAAAGAATAGTCCACTCACATTTATAGTGATACACTATCCAGTATATATAATATTTGGGCTATCACTCTAGAAGAACAGTAGTATTTTATTATACACCCAATAGGATCAAAATATAAAGATTTTTGACAAAATATGCAAGGGTGTGGGGACTGCACTTCTACCCCCTTGCATAAATTATTCTACAAGTTTAACTCCCACACTACTGCTCATTATCTTTTTTATTATTATTCTCATTTATCACACTTTTTTTGTTACTATTGTAATAGTGTTTGTATGCTAATTGTAGCTATTTGCATCCATCTACCAGCAGCTCAAACGCTATTATTACTTAGTATCATTATACCATATAGGTTACATTTAGATCTTTTTATTCAATGAAGGTCTACTATGTTTTCATCTTAGACTGGTGAATGGTTACAGTCAACTATAATTAGGGTCAGTTTAGGACACATCCCCCTCTATTCTGAAGAAGGCGTAACTTTGCGCCGAAACGCGTCAATCAACTTCCACGTGTTAGGCTAGACGCCAATGCTAAGCATCTTGAAAGTGATCGAGCCATTTTTCAAGCAATACACCCCACAAGAACTGCGGTGACTATCGTCGCTCCCTCTTCTGGCCCCAACATCGGAGCAACTGACATCAGCCACGTGAGGGGTACATTACTGATTGGAGCTTTCGCTCTTGTTCCCGGACTGGAGCACTAGTGAGGCGGAGAACTGCTCTTTGTTTTTCCAAGCGCACGATTACCGGAGGTCTTGTAAGCATACACCTTTACTTGTTATGGGTTATTTCATGCTACAACTTGACATTTGTCTGGTAATTATACTAAATCGCTAAACTATAGCTACTTGTTTGTCCTTTTGAGCACAAGTTTCAAGATATATTGCCACAAAGGACTCATATTAAATTTTAAAAATTAGGAATATATTCCTTGTTTTATTTTAATTGTTGATAAAATAAACCTTTGCTTTTATTCATTTTCTATTATAATAGGTTTTTCTGTGTCAGATGTGCAATAATACATACAGTTGCAAGCATTTGGGCCATTTTTGTCCATTTCTGATATTTATATATATAGATGGTTGCTGTTTTATTGTTGCAATTTTTCTTCATTTTTTCACATTCTTTCTCATTTTTATCTCATTTATTTATGCCATATACTACACTTAGAGAATATATGCGCTGTCCTCCCCTCCCTTCTTTTCTCTTTTGAAAAGGACAATGCCAGACAGGGGCACCCCACATACCGGTACTTACTAAGCTGATCACCTAACATTTCGGCAGATTAACTGCCTTCCTTAGAGGTGTAGCAAGGGGGTCCAAGTCCTCAGGTATTTATATCTAATAGACACACCTCCCCAATCCTAAATGAGGCTAGTGGAGATATGGTGACGCCATTTTGAGAAGGTCTGATCTTACTTACCTATTCAATATTAACTAATGAAATTCCAACTTCTTAATGAATGATCACTGGCACAAAATCAAATATATATTCAAAAGGGTGGACTTGTATATTTATATAATTATATGTTTTACACTGAAGTTATATTAAAATTAAAAATTACAGAAACATACTATAACTTATATATTCATTCATCCCATTTGGATGAACTGTATTTAGAAGAAATAGCATTTTGGAGGCACATCCTCCATCTACCATTAGGGCACTCCCTATTTGTGAATTCTTGAGAACAAGGAGGAACTGCTCTAAAGACAGTGATTTTGAAAAAAGAGCTGATGAATTAAAAATAAGACTAAAAGCAAGAGGGTACAGTGGACGCAGTACACGTAAAGCCTATCATAGGGCAAAAAATATTTCTAGACTAGATTTGTTGACACCAAAAGATAAGACAGACTTTCAGGGTTCACAAACTGTGCGGTTTATAAGTACCTATTGCAATGAATCCAAAAAGATCTTAGATATTATGAATAATCATTGGCATATTTTAATGGAAGATTTAGAACTTAAACGGCCACTTGGTCCAAAAGTACAGGTTGGATACAGACGTAATCAAAATTTAAGGGACAAATTGGTGTCAAGCCATTATCTTTGGAAGGGAAAGAAAACTGCCACAATTAAAGGCATATATTCCTGTGGCCTTGTAGACTCTGTCCACATATTGTACATCAGACGGAAATCTTAGATCGATTTAACAAAGTACATCATTTAGGTGCCTTTATCAATTGTAATACGATGAGATTGGTATACTGTTTGGAATGTCCATGTCCCAAAAGATATGTAGGTATGACATCTAGAACCTTGAAACAAAGGGTACTTGAACACATAAATAAAATTAGACTAGCCCCTTTGGATGCTCAGAAAGAACATGAAAGTGTTACAGGTACTCTTTATATGACATCTGTATCCAGACACTTTTATGAATACAATAGAGATGATGCATCTGTACTGAAATTCTGGGGTCTAGAAGCAGTTCACATGGGTATTAGAGGTGGAGATGTAGAGAGAGTATTATTACAAAAAGAATGTAGGTGGATTTTTCTTCCAAATACAGTTCATCCAAATGGGATGAATGAATATATAAGTTATAGTATGTTTCTGTAATTTTTAATTTTAATATAACTTCAGTGTAAAACATATAATTATATAAATATACAAATCCACCCTTTTGAATATATATTTGATTTTGTGCCAGTGATCATTCATTAAGAAGTTGGAATTTCATTTGTGGTAGGGGCTAGCGGTTATTGATATAGGGACCGGTGTGGCCTGTCTCGGGTCCCTGTGGACCAAGGATTGAAGACAAAGGCCGGCCTGATAAGAGGGCTGGCCTGAGAGGTAAAGTTTAAGTACTGGGTGGGAAGAAGTGGGTACTACAGCGTGACGTCCCTTGCGAGGGGAGAGGCGGCTGCTGAGGCCGCTCCGATTCTGAATGAATGACCAGAATAAGCCTCAGGGTCTTCGCCTATATCAGACAAAATGACCCGAACCATCCTGATGAAGTCGACTGAGGATAGCGGCCCGTTAGGTGTAGGGAGCAGCGGGCTATTGGCCGGATATTTCTCTAATAGGATCATGAGGTTCTCAAGGGCCTTGTATGGGCACCAGAGATCATTGGTTGGATAGAATGGAATGTGCAAGCCTTCCCCTTTTTTATCAGTTTTTGATTTGTGCAATTTGAAGACTAGGTGATCCTGTTTGACTAGAAGGTCTGAATTCTTGGGAAAGGACTGAGAGGAGGGTACCTTCAAGAATTTGCTTGGCCTTAAAAATCCAAAAAAAACCATGCTTGTGGCGGCCAAGAGGACCTGGCTAATGGCTTGGCCAAATGGGAAGATTTAAATTTTTTCATATAATTTGCAAAATATTTCTCCCGTGATTGGGAGTCTTTTCTTAGGCTGACATAAGGAATTTTTTTCTAGGCCTTTGAAAAATAGTTTGACCTGATAAGAGCTAAATATGGAGGGTCGATTTGGATGGATGAAAGCTAAATAATGAAGGACACCTGCAAGCTGTAATTTGATGGAATGGGGGGAAAGTCTTAGGGAATGGTGGCAATTGGCTGCCTAATCCAGGATAGCTGAAGTAGAATAATTGAGAGGTGTTCTATTCAGAAGCAGGAGTTTTTCAAAAGATGCCCAAGCTCTAGAGTAGTTTCTTTTTGTATTGGGAGTGAGGGCTAGATTCAAGATTGCCTTGGCTGACTTCTGCTGATTCATTCCATGGTTAGGAGATGGAGGGCGGGAGAGCGAGCGGGCTGCTGGTTCAGATGAGGAGCGATTCTGAAAGAAGCCTGAAAATCAGATAGGGACAGCTTATTAACTTCTTGAGAATAGACAGAGGGGGAAGATGAACTGGTGAAAGTGAATTTATGATAGAGGGCTAACCATGTAAGTTTCCTTAAAAAAAGACATGTTTATCAGGGAAGGAGATCTGCCTTTGATTAACACGGTGGAGGTGGAAAGGTCTGGAGTGAAGAAGGTAACTGACTGAAATGACCAGTTGTGGCCCCATTTGTGAGCTGCCGCTAATATAGGAACGAGATGCATAGCGGGGCGAGATGATAAAATTTGGTAAACGAGGTCCTGGCGAGGCCAGGTCTCCGAGAACCATTCTGACCCATGGATGGCGGCGCATCCGTGAGTGATGGATGCATAGCAGAAGACCATGGGAGAGGATGTGGTATGAGGTTTGGTAAATAGTGACTGACCATTTCAATGGCGCAGGAAGTTATCCCACATGGCCAAGACGGATCTGGCTTCCTTGCTAATGGCAATGGATGGACAAGCCTCCGTTGAGGTCAGAAGAAAAAGGAGGTATGAGATAAATGACTTACCCTGAAGGATAATTCTTGAGGCGAAGTTTAGATAACCAAGTAAGGACTGAAGATCATGCCTTGAACAGACTGTTTTGGAACAGAATTTTCTAATAACTGATTGGATCTGAACTATTTTTTCAGATGGAAGGCACGCTTCCATGGTAGAAGAATCTAAGGTGATGCCCAGGAATTCAACTTCCGTAGCTGGGCCCACTGTTTTATTTGCCACTATGGGAATGTGGAGGTCCTGAAACAGACTGGTTAAATTCATTATGGCAGTGGGCTTTGAATTAGCTTGCTCTATTATGAGGAAGTCGTCCAAATAATGTGGTATAATAGGCAATTTGCTATGGTTTAAAAGGATCCAGCAGAGAGCTTTTGCAAAGTAGTTAAAAAGTCTAGGACTGATTTTGGAACCAAAAACCAGACGAGTCGAAAAATAGTAGTTGTTTTTCCATTTAATCCCTTGCAAATGCCATAGAGATGGATGAACTGGCAGCAATTTAAATGCGTCTTTGATATCTATTTTACTGAGCCAGCATTTGGGGCCCGCTAGTTGAATCAGGGAAATGGAGTCTTCTATATTGTGGTATTCTAACGTAAATTCATCTGATGGAATCAAAGAATTGATACTGGGGAGGAGAGATGAGTGGGGGGCCTAGAAATCTATGATTAAACGTTTTTTCTGAGAAAATTTCCAGGTGGCTAAGCCGATGGGATTGGTACGCCACATTGGGAATGGTGGTGACTGGAAAGGCCCTATGATGAACTCCTTTGAGATTTCGCTAGCGAGCAAGGCATCTATTGTAGATGGGTTGGACAGGGCTGATTGCAGATTAGGGCATTCAGTTGATTGGGCTGGCATGGCCATAATGCCAATGTGAAACCCTTCTTCAAAATCTGAGGAGAGAAATGACACGAAATGCTGATCAGGGTGATTGGCAAGTAATGAGGCCAAGAGACAAATATTGATGATACTTAGTCATTTAATTTTATGTACATTGCATGGGCAGATAGGGCGAGCATGAGACTGATGGCAGAGAGAACACGTGCAGCATACGACAGTTGTGGAAAAAGCATCCCTTATCATTGAAATTATTACATATTGGGGATGACCCGATACAGTGAATGACACGCCCAAACTTATCTACTGATGGACAGGATCTGGGAGTGAGACCAGGGTCGATAGGGGGCTCCATTTGCACTGGTGCTACACAAGAAGATGAACTAGGCCATGCTGACGGGCACAGACTAAGAGTGTGGTTAGCAGATTGACAGGACGGGCAGACTGGGGTCTTTAAACCAGCGAAGTAATGACAAAACAATTTGTTATCTAGAGATCCCCAGTCTGACACGTAACCGAACTGCTCGAGAGCAGCTGCTGCTTTTGCGGAGAAGGTGTTGTGGTAATCATAGAAGCTGAAGCCGCCATAACGGTAGCCCAGATTCACGATCAGATAAAGATATTGATCCAACTCCTGTCTCCTGGAGGGGAAGGTCGAGCAAAGGATATCCCTGTAAATACTAAAAGCCAGGATGAACTCTGGAATTGTCATTTTTTTTGAGAGCAGCGGATCCTTTGCTTTGAGGGTTACGGCCACATCGCCACATTGGACCGTGCTGCTCTCGGCTAAGTCCTGGGTGGCTATCAACAGGGACACCAGATTCACGTCCCTCCCCTCCAGGATGTCCCTACGAAGATGGGCAGGGACCATGTGAGCTGGCGTAATTTGAGGACCGTGCGAGGCTGAGGGCATACCTAAATTTGAAGGTGGAGTAGAAGAGGAGGAGGCTTGGTGAGCTTCAAGTGACCTAATCCGAGCTTGCATGTCTGACATAGCAGATGACATGTTAGTCAGAAGTTGAGTAATATGATTTAGCTGATTGGCCTGATCCTGCTGAGGAGGATAATTAGGCGAGGGAGAAGAAAGGTAGGGAGCCTGGTGGACTCGAGGAGTCAATGGGGTGGGGGGGATTGATCTGGGAACAGGAGGTGATATAGTTCTGGCTTCCTCGCTGAAGGGGCGGGTCAATTCTGCTGTGATGCGAGGAATTGTCCATTCATGGTAAGCTTAACTGTTGGATCCCGCGTTTGCGGGGGGATCTGGCAGGGGAGAGCCTTCTTCGACTGATTCCTGAGCAGCTTTCCATATCTGTAGGGGAGAATGAAACTAATTAGCGTAGGGAACAGCCTAGAAACCTAGCTAAAAGGTGGCTGACCTTGATAACCAGCTGGAAGGCTCGGACCCTTGAACCCGATACTCAGCAGACTTGAATCTGGAGAGGAGGACACAAGGAGGTTGCCGGCGATCCATCGCTTATGGTGAGGTCATGAAGAACATGGAACTCCCTGAGGCTAGACATCCCGGCTGACCTGTTCACCATCAGGTAGAGGAGGAAATCTTTGCCGGGGAGAGCGAGGAGGGAGGTGAAGACTCGGGATAAAAGTTGAGAAAAATGGAGGTTTTATACCTAAAGAATTGACTAGTAAACAGGAGAGAATGATCTGGAAGTGGGGGAGTAGAATAAGAATGAGAGAGAAAATGTAGTAGAGAATTTAATTCTGATTAGCGACCTACTGGCAGGAGAAAGTACTAGAGGGCCTCAGACTGGAGGCAGGAAAACTTAACAGACTGAAGGAAGGAAAGCGAAAATAAGGAAGAACAGCAGTAAGACTTCTGATGGGAGGCATGGTACAGTGAACAGCTATGAGGCCTCTGATGGAGGCATGCTGCGAGGGCCAATAGCCGTAAGACCTCCAACGGGAGGCTTTCTACACGTATGAACTTGGTAAGGCCTCTGACGAGAGGCATACCCCAGATAAGCATGACCTAGAGACCTCTGGCGGGAGGTGTGTTTTACCCATTGAAGAGCTATGAGATCTCTGCCTGGAGGCTCGCTATAGAAGAAGTGCAATGAGGCCTCTGACAGGAGGCGGACTACGGCTAAAAGGCTCCTGACGGGAGGCGTGCAATAAAAGTGACCAGCTATGAGACCTCTAACGGGAGGCTGCACTTACCTTGAGGATCCATAAGAACGGTGGGCTGAAGACTGATAGTTGACGCTGCGAAAAAGGCCTGCAATCCAGAGGAGGATGCGTTCCTGCAGGTTGATAACAGAAATTGGGTTAAAATAATACGAGAAGTGGAGAAATCTAAGGGAGATTCAGAGAGCAGAAGCTTCTCAAGCAACCACAGAATTCCAATGAAGGCGTGATTAGAGGTGAATCTTACCTTGATGCTGAAACTTGAAATGAGAGCAGCGATTCACAGGACAATTGCCCTTCTAGATTGACGATAACTGAAAAAGAGGTGGGAAGAGGAACGTAGGAAAGCTAAAGCAAAAAGGAGTAGAAGCCCAGCCTGTAAATAAGATTCCGAGATAAAAGGGGCTAAATAGGAAGCTTCAGTATTTCTCCTACTGACTTGTAATAAAATAGAGATGAAAGAGAACCAAAATGCCAACATTCACATGTACTGCAGCTTAGTAGAGAAAAATTATTACTTAAAGTAAATGAAACTGACGGCAGCGGCAAGGCGAAAATAAGTGACTAAAATAAGTTACTGCCTCTAGATAATTGTAGGTTATAATAAAATATCCAATAACGTTATAACAGTCCTGGAAATATCAATAATGAGCCAAATAACTAAGGAACACAGGAATCAAGTAGTTGGGCTAGGAGGGGGGCCCCCCTAACTTTTACAAGATGGACATGTTACGACTTGCATTGCTATTAAAAATAAGCTTAGCAAGAGCAGGACTGAAGGGCTGTGATAGAGCGGCAATTACAGATAAAAATGAAAATATATGGATACTTGCCTGACTAGTAAGCAAGACATTAACCTAGGAAAAAGCCATGGAGTAACAACAAAAGCTTAGCATGCATACTGCATGCTACTAAACATATTAAACATATTACCATGTCCTCTTATCTTAAAAACACACACATATATATATATATATCCCCTTTTTTTTTTTCTTAATTTAACTGGGCAATACCAAGTGAATACTCTGGTGGTAAAAGTTGGAGCATCTGGTCAATTGCAGTCATTCAAATATGAAGACTATACGTATAATGCAATGGTTTAAAAGAGGCAATGACTCATATATACTAGCCCTCCAAATGCAGTCTTAAGAGTACTTGAAGAATAAAATAATTCACTAAATGCAATAGAATCCGGGCAGCATAGGGGACCAAGCAGGCAGTACCTTGACAGAAGTGGACACTGATGCAAAAGGCAGCTTGAGTGAAATGGATGTGAACCCAGGTAAGACGACTGCGAAATCCAGAGTATGCGGCTGACGAACCGTCGCACCCTGATGATGTCACTGCCTACGCGATCTGCAATGAAGACGGGTGAAGAAGGACGAGATCGGGTGTGGAGACGGAGGAGAAGAATAGCCACGGGAAGGAGGCGCACCTAACTCTGAGACGTCTACTACAGAGTGACGTCCCTAACGAGTGGAGAGGCGGTGCTAAATACCCTACCGCCCCTCCCACAAACACAGACACAGCCTGTACATTAGTTAATATTGAATAGGTAAGTAAGATCAGACCTTCTCAAAATGGCGTCTCCAAATCTCCACTAGCCTCATTTAGGATTGTGGAGGTGTGTCTATTAGATATAAATACCTGAGATCTTGGCCACCCTTGCTACACCTCTGAGGAAGGCAGTTAGTCTGCCAAAACATTAGGTGATCATCTTAGTAGGTACCGGTATGTGGGGCGCCCCTGACTGACATCGACCTTTTCAGTCAGGGGAATGATTACGTTTTTTCCCCCCACCGGTCTGTGAATAGGAGTGTCTTTTTTTTTTGTTTAATAACGTTTTATTGATTTTATGATTAAAGTTTTACAACAAGAGAAGAAGGACATATAAGACAACAAAGTGCAAAGAACAATTGCAGCAATATAAGCACAAATTGCATCCATAATAAGAAATATATACTATAATGAAATCCAGTGCGAACTAAAAAGCAAACCAGTGACCCAATCCCCCGCCAATAGGGGGGACCAAGCCACCGGGCAAGCCTCCGAATAGAAACTGCCGGACCCACAACCCTCATCATTCAGGGAACCAGCCGCTCGGGACCCCGCGGCAAAGGCCGTAGACCATCGCCACGACACCCCATCGACCGGTCCCCATCATATACCCCAGAACTAGGGATTGGGATCCGTCAGGAGATCAACCAGCATTGCACATAAATCACGAACATGAAGGAGCATAGTGCATAGGGATAGACTTGAGTCACGGAAGCTAGGGAAGAGTTTAGAAAAGAAAAGAGGGAAACAGGAGAAGCAGAGCAGGTTAGAAGAAGAAGAGTAGGACAGGATAGAAGTAGCAGAAAGAAAGAAGAAAAAAGGAGGAGTAGAAGTCTCACTGAAGGAACCCGTGGAGAGGCCCGACAAGAAAAGCTATGCTGAGGCAATCTCCTACGGAAGGAATCTCCCCTCATAAATTCATCCCAGTGGAACCACCGAAAAGCATGGATTAATCCCCTACCATCCGCAGAGTGTATCAGGTCTTCCGAGGACCGAATCTCCTCTATAAAGGCCACCCAGTCTCCAAAGGAAGGAGCACACGACTGCTTCCAAAATCTAGGAATCAAGACCTTAGCTGCGTTAATCAAGTGTATTGTGAGAGATCGAGCATAGGTGCGTATAGGGTGTGTAGTATGATGTAATAAGAGAATGAAAGGATCCATAGGAATTGTAGGGTCCGAAACCTCTCTGATCGTCTCAACCACCATTTGCCACAAGGGTTGCAGAGCCGGACAAGACCACCACACATGAATGAAATCGCCCCTATGGCGTTTACATCTCCAACATATATCTGGGACAGTGGGATAAAGTTTGTGTAACAAGGCCGGAACCCTATACCATCGAGTTAATACTTTGTAAGCATTTTCCTGAATCCTGGAGGACACAGAGCACAGATGTGTCAGAAGGGAAATCTTGGACCACTGAGATTCCGTTAACATAATACCACAATCCATTTCCCAGGAACGGATAAAATGAGGTTTAGAAGAATGTTTTAAGGTATGTAAAAGACCATGAAGGGTGGATATTAGCTTACGGGGGGGTCCAGGAAGGAGACATATATCCTCAAAAACGTGTCGAACAGGAGAGGGAGATGGAACCGGATTCAAAGAATGCAAAAGTTGGGCATAAAAATATGGTGAGGAGGGATGGCCAACCCCTCCACCAAGCAGGAAGGACAGGGTAAGAGTGCTCCCCCCCCCCGTGTAACATCTCCCAATCTGGGGAACCGCGGACCCCCCGGGAGGAGTCGATTAAATATTGCACCAGATCTCCCTGGTGGGAAGGCCGAATTGCAAGTGAGAGACAAGAGAGGTGAGGGACTAGTCAAAAGACCCTCTGTTGGGGATATCCTACGCCATATAAAACATATTCGGAACGGTGGGATGCGTTGAATCAAGTGATATCCCCTGGTCAGGCGACACCCACGCTGCAATCTGAGTAGGTACCGAAAGAAAACCCTGTTCCAACTGGACCCACACCTTGTCGGCCGGGATGGTCCATTCCACCACCCTTGCCAGCATGGTAGCTTGGTAGTATGTCTCCAGGTCCGGGAAACCCATGCCTCCGCTCTCTCTCCTCCGGATCAAATAGGTATAACCCAAACGATGAGACCCGGACAACCACACGAAGTTGGACAGCATTCTCCTGACACTATAGAAGAATGATCTAGGAAGGGAGATCGGGAGCGTCTGAATAAGGTACAAAAACCACGGCAGAATATTCATTTTCACCACCGCCATCCGACCAAACCAAGATAAACGTTGTTTAGCCCACATCCGAATGTCAGACTGCACAGAAGACTGAAGAGGAATAAAATTACTCTCGAATAAAGAAGATGGAGTAGACGAATCAGTCAAAAAAGTCCCCAGATATTTAATCTTATGTGAGGCCCACCTAAATGGAAAAGAGGACCGTAAGGAATCACGTAAAGCCTCAGATAACGAGACATTCAAGGCCGACGACTTGTCCATATTAACTTTAAAATGGGAGAGGTGACCATAAATCTCAAGTTCACGTAGCAGATTAGGAATTGAAATCAGAGGCTGAGTCAAGGAGAATAATAAATCATCCGCAAATGCCGCGATCTTGTAGGTGTGAGAAGAGAGAGTGAGACCATGAATCGATGGGTTGGAGCGGACGGCATTAAGGAAAGCTTCCAACGTTAAAACAAATAGAAGCGGAGACAGAGGACATCCCTGTCTGGTGCCGTTCGACAGAGTGAGAGGTTTCGACAGGACACCATTAACCTGAACCCGAGCCTCAGGAGAGCGATAAAAGGAGGCTATCCACTGAAACATCCGATCCCCCAAACCTATATGGCGGAGGACCCCTCTCAAAAAAGGCCAGCTCATTCTATTAAACGCCTTTTCGGCGTCCGTAGAAAGTAACACAGTCGGGATATTCCGAGATCGAGCAAGATGAATCAAATTAATGGCTTTAACAGTAGTGTCTCGGGCTTTGCGGCCAGGGAGAAATCCCACCTGATCTGTGTGGATCAGGTCAGGAAGGAACAACCGTAAACGCATGCTCAGGACCATGGCAAATAATTTGACGTCGACATTTAGGAGCGAGATGGGTCGGTAGCTGGAGCACAACTCCGGATCCTTATCCGGTTTTGGTATAACCGTAATGTGGGCATCCAATGAATGAGTGGCTAGATGTTCCGTGGAGGACAGCGAGTTAAAGGCAAGAAGAAAACGTGGGAGAAGAATATCTCGGAAGGCTTTGTAGTAAGAGATTGTCAAACCGTCCGGACCCGGACTCTTGCCCGTCGGCATACTCTTGATAGCCAAATCTACTTCTTCCAGTGTCAAAGGTCGGTCCAAAGAGGCTATCTCGTGTGTCGACAAGGTCCGTGACATATATTTATCCAAGTAAGTAGAAATCGCCGACATCATATCTGGCGGGACTGGGGCTGCAAAAGGATCAACTATATTATAGAGAGACTGGTAGTAAGCTCTGAACGCCTCCGCAATATTATCAGTACGATGAGACAACGAAGACGTGGTAGATCTGATCTTAGGAACAAAAGATTGTGATTTTTTGGCTCTGAGAGCACAAGCTAGAAGTCTGCGAACCAGTTGGCATGTCCTCTGCATGGAATCGTTACATATAGCTGCCAATTCCGATCGCAGCTGAACCAACTCCTGATACGTCTCCGGAGATAAAGACGTTTTATGAGACTGTTCAAGGACAGATATCCTGTCCAGAAGAGTCACCATGCGAGCCGCCCTCTGCCGTTTACAAAAGGTTCCCAGACTAATAAGATGTCCACGCACCACCGCCTTGTGCGCCTCCCAGACCAATGGCGGAGAAGATCCCTCCAGAGCGTTCTCTTGGAAGTAAAGGGAAAGTGTATTCCTCAGTTCATGTAGTATTAAAAAGTTACCTCAGCTCACCACTTCATTAAATGATTCTGGTGCTGGAGAACCCGATGGGTCAATGCCTCAATTTGACCCGTTGTCAATACATATAGATAAAAGATGATTCTCGCACACAGGATTCAGTTGATCAAAAATGTTAATATATTCTTTTATTTTTATTCATCACCATTGCACAACGTTTCGGGGAAACATCCCTTCGTCAGGTGCTGACGAAGGGATGTTTCCCCGAAACGTTGTGCAATGGTGATGAATAAAAATAAAAGAATATATTAACATTTTTGATCAACTGAATCCTGTGTGCGAGAATCATCTTTTATCTATATGTATTCCTCAGTTCAGCCAAGGCTCCAGGATCTTTCAGAAGAGATTCATTCAGTCGCCAACAAGAACTACGACCCAACAAGGAAGGGATCAACAGCCGCAAGGAGACAGGTGCATGGTCACTCCAGGTGATATTACCTATATCTGCGAATTTGGCCAGCGGTAAATGTCTATGTGTAATAAAGAAGTAATCCAGTGTCACGGTTTATTATGACTCTCAGACACAAGTTTTAGGTAAAAATCAATTTTATTGAAATAATAAATTGATAACGTAGGATGGCAATCACATACATACAGATATATTCAGAATATAACAAGACAGAAGGCAGACTCTACCGGTCCTGTCAATATACCGGACAGGACAGTCTGAAGTAATAGAATGTTAGGCTCTACCGGCCTTGCCAATACCGGGTAAGGCAACCTGCAGATGGAATCGCATAACGGTTCTACCAGCCTTACCAAATTACAGGGCAAGGCAGCCTCAATAGATTCATAATGTAGGCTCTACCGGCCCTGCCAATACCGGGTAAGGCAACCTCAGATGGAATGTGGCAAAAGGTTCTACCGGCCTTACCAATACCGGGCAGGGCAGCCCAGAGATAGTAGCAGCAGATGGTAATGGCAACTTGACAGGATCGTAAGCAACCCAGTGTACACACACTGAGACTAACAGGGGAATCGTAAAGCCGCAAGGCTTTGGAGCAAACCAGCGTCCGCACGCTGGGACCAACACAGAATTGTATAGCTGATAGGCTTTGGAGCAAACCAGTGACCGCACACTGGCGTAACAAGCGAGTCTGTATAACCGCAAGGCTTTGGAGCAAACCAGCGTCCGCACGCTGGGACCAACACAGAATTGTATAGCTGATAGGCTTTGGAGCAAACCAGTGACCACACACTGGTGTAACAAGCGAGTTTGTATAGCCGCAAGGCTTTGGAGCAAACCAGCGTCCGCACGCTGGGACCAACACTGGATAGTACAGCCGAAAGGCTTTGGAGCAAACCAGTGACCGCACACTGGTGTAATAAGCGAGTTTGTCTAGCCGCAAGGCTTTGGAGCAAACCAACGTCCGCACGCTGGGACTAACACAGGATTGTATAGCCGATAGGCTTTGGAGCAAACCAGTGACCGCACACCGGTGTAACAAGCGAGTTTGTCTAGCCGCAAGGCTTTGGAGCAAACCAGCGTCCGCACGCTGGGACCAACACAGGATTGTATAGCCGATAGGCTTTGGAGCAAACCAGTGACCACACACTGGTGTAACAAGCGAGTTTGCCTAGCCGCAAGGCTTAGCAGCAAACCAGCGTCCGCACGCTGGGACCAACACAGAATTGTATAGCCGATAGGCTGTGGAGCAAACCAGTGACCGCACATTGGAGTAACAAGCAATGTCGCCGACGCGACCAGGCAGGAGGTCGCCAGGATACAGGAGACAGGCGATGCGATGACAGGAACCAGCAACGATCAGTCAGGTCAGGAAACAGCAGAGAAGAAGTTCAGCAGGAATTGCAACACCAGAGACTAGGCCGGAACCAGGACTGGAAGTACTTCAGCATGCAGGAAACACTGGAACAGTAGAGATCAGGAACTCAGGAACACATGAGATCAGGAACTCAGGAACACTGGAACAGAGGCCCAGCTATCACTGGCATAGTGATAGCAAGAAGGTCAGAAACAACACGAAAGGGCAACCAAAGGGTGCCCAATCCAGGTTTAAATAGGCAATGAAAGGCGGGCTATCTGCAGACAGCCAATAGCAGCCCCCTACTGGTGACAGACAAGGAACTGCAGCAATCACGGGCACCGTGATAGTACCCCCCCCTTCAAAGACCCCCTCTCCTAGAATAGGGTCTAGGTTTCTGTGGGTAATTGGCATGAAAGGCCCTAGTTAGTCTAGGTGCCTGAAGGTCCGTACTATCCACCCATGATCGATCCTCAGGACCATACCCTTTCCAATGTACCAGGTACTGTACCCTTCCTCTAAGCCTACGGGAATCAATAATGCTCTGAACCTCGTACTCCTCCTGGCCCTAGACCTCAACAGGTCCTGGCACCACAGGTGTGGTAGTATAGCGATTGCAAACCAGAGGCTTAAGAAGGGACACATGGAACACATTATGGATACGCATGGATGCAGGTAGGGTTAATTTTGCGAATAACTCTGTATGGACCAATAAACCAGGGAGCCAACTTATTAGACGGAACCTGCAGCTTGAGATTTCTGGAGGAAAGCCATACTCTATCCCCAACCTGAAAGGAAACCGCTGGAAGCCTTCTGCGATTAGCATGGCGCTGATGACGCTGAAATGACTGACCAAGTGCCCTCTGAACTTGTGCCCATGTGGAACGGAGTTGCTCGATATGCTCATCCAGAGCTGGAATCTGTTGCGTCTGAAATGAGTCTGGAAGCAAACAGGGCTGGAACCCATAATTAATCAGAAATGGAGAGCTCCCAGATGAAGAATTGACCGAACAGTTCCTGGCGAACTCTGCCCAAGGCAACAAGTCGGACCAATTATCATGATGGTCAGTAACGAAACAACGGAGAAATTGTTCCAAGCCCTGATTAGCTCGTTCAGCGGCTCCATTGGTCTGGGGATGGTAGGCAGAGGAGAAGGAAAGCTGGATGCCCATCTGTTGGCAAAATACCCTCCAAAATCTAGACACAAACTGGCTCCCCCTGTCAGACACCAGTACCCTAGGCACTCCATGCAACCGGAATACTTCTCTGGCGAACACCATTGCCAATTCCTTCGCTGAAGGAAGACCACGGAGGCCTTAGAGGAATGGTAGGTTTCAAACAGCCTAGTACGAAATGGTTCATCGACAAAACATTTGCCCACTGGAGTTTCATGGGGAGCGGACCCCTGAGAGGCCAGGATCTCCTCCCCTAAAGGAGAAGTGATACTCGTGCGTATAGTAGCCAGTATTCTATCAGGTTGGATGATGGGTGCTGGTGCTTCCACTCTGTCACTGTCGGCCTCAAATTGTCTTGACAGTGCATCCGCCCTGATATTCTTTGACCCCGGTAAGTATGATACAATGAAATTAAATCGAGACAGGAACAGTGCCCACCTGGCCTGACGGGAGGACAATCTCTTGGCCTCCGAGAGATAAGTCAGATTTTTATGATCTGTTAGGATTAATACGGGAGTCTTGGTACCTTCAAGCAAATGACGCCACTCCTTAAGAGCGAGGATAATGGCCAATAATTCTTTGTCACCTATCTCATAGTGGCCTTGAGTGACAGTCAACTTCTTAGAGAAAAACCCACAAGGTCTGAGAGTACCACCTTTCTCGTGTCGTTGCGAAAGTACTGCCCCAACCCCAATATCTGAGGCATCCACCTCTAACGTAAATGGAAGTAGAGGATTTGGGTGGGATAACACTGGAGCCGCAGCAAATGCCAGCTTCAAATTCTCAAAGGCATTCTCAGCAGATACCGGCCAACAAGAAGGATTAGCGCCCTTGTGCGTAAGATCGGACAAAGGTTTAACAATGGAAGAAAAGTTCTTAATAAACCGCCTATAATAATTAGCGAAACCCAGGAAACGCTGTATGGCTTTAAGCCCCTTGGGTTTTGGCCATTGTAAGACAGCTGACAACTTATCCTTGTCCATGGCAATGCCATCATTGCCAATTATGAACCCCAAGAATGGCACACTGGTTCTATGAAAGTCACATTTTTCCAGTTTACAAAATAATTTGTTCTCACGGAGTCGTAGCAATACTGCGGATACATCTTTGATGTGCTGTGCCATGTCTTGAGAGTAAATCAATATATCGTCCAGATAAACCACAACACATGTCTGTAACATATCTCTCAGAACATCGTTTATCAGTTCCTGGAAAACTGCGGGGGCATTACAGAGCCCAAATGGCATTACAAGATACTCGTAGTGCCCAGCTCGAGTATTAAAGGCAGTTTTCCACTCATCACCTGCTCGAATGCGCACCAGATTGTAAGCGGCCCGTAGGTCCAATTTGGTAAAAATCGAAGCGCCCTTAAGCCTGTCAAAAAGCTCGGTGATGAGTGGTATTGGGTATGCGTTTTTTGCCATTAGTTTATTCAAGCCCCGGTAGTCAATGCATGGTCTTAATTCGCCATTTTTCTTTTTTACAAAAAAGAACCCAGCCCCAGCTGGAGAGGTAGATTTTCGTATGATCCCTCTAGCAAGGGCATCAGAAATGTAATCCTCCATAGCCTTATTTTCCTCACAAGATAATGGATAAGTGCGTACTTTCGGAGGTACTGCCCCAGGCTGCAATTCGATGCAACAATCATAAGGTCTATGCTGAGGTAGCAAACTGGCCTCTCCTTTGCTAAAAACATCGCCAAACTGTTGGTACACATCCGGTATAGCCGAGGAGGTGCACAGGACCTTAACAGGGTGGATGACGCACTTGTCCATACAAAACTGGGACCAAGCAGCAATTTCACACTTTTTCCAATCAAATTGTGGGTTATGTAACTGTAACCACGGAAAGCCCAATATTACCGCATGGTGCGGAGAATTAATCAGTTGAAACTGCTGCTCTTCTCTGTGAAGTGCCCCAATAGTCATAGACAGTGGCATAGTTTCAAACATAACCTGAGGCGGTTCTAAGGGTCTGCCATCAATCGCTTCAATAGTCAAGGGATTTTCTCTTTCAATGCGTGGAACTCCGTGCAATTCAGCAAAGGTATTATCCATAAAATACCCTGCTGCACCAGAGTCAACCAAGGCCAAAACCTCCACAGAGCGTTGTGCCCAAGATAATACCACCTGTATGGTGGGTTTCATTGTGCCCGACACTGGGGACGATTGTACACCACCTAGGGCCTGTCCCCCAAGGTACCCTAGGTGTGTGCGTTTCCCGGACGTACCGGACAGGAATTTAGCAAATGCCCTTTTTTACCGCAGTATAAACACAACCCTTGTCTTCTGCGATAAAGTCTCTCAGCCTTGGTTAGTCTAGTGAAGCCTATTTGCATAGGTTCACTTGTCTCCCGTACAGGTTCACTAGACTTCAATGCCAGGGGAGGGATGGGTGGGCAAAACATGCCACTAGGCTCATTATTCTTTGACCGTAACTTACGATCTCTGGCAATTGATCTCTCACGTATTCTGGAGTCAATTATCATAACATATTCAATGTAGTCATCTAGATCAATAGGTAGATCTTTAGCAGCGATTTCGTCCTTAATGTGGTCATTCAGGCCTTGAGAAAAAGCTGCCAATAATGCCTCGTTATTCCAACCTACCTCTGCTGCCAATGTGCGGAATTCGATGGCGTAGTCGCCTGCTGTACGCCTGCCCTGATGTATCTCCATAAGGCATTTGGCAGCAGAGGTGGTTCTACCAGGAGGCTCAAACACTCTTCGAAAGGATTGCACAAATTCTCTAAAGTTTTTAGTACAAGGTTTAGCATTCTCCCACAAGGGGTTAGCCCAAGCCAAAGCTCTGCCAGTGAGCAAAGATATTGTAAACCCCACCTTACTACGATCATTGGGAAATGTGTGTGCCGTCAATTCCATAAAAATCTCGAGTTGGTTGATGAACCCTCTGCAGAGACTAGGGTCACCATCGTATCTTAGCGGCAAGGGTGCAGAAGCCGTTAACCCTTTAACAGTGCCCCCTAGGGGTCTGGTATCACTCTCCGGTGTCTGACTTGGCGAGACCACCGGGCTAGAGCTCGATTTGTCAGCGCGTACCGTGCGTTCAAGGATCGTTTGAATTGCAACTGCCAACTGATCCAAACGTTGCTCGTGCACATCCATCCTCCAATGGATATTCTGTGCAATACCTTCACCTTTGCTGTCTGAGGTCATGGCACTTTCGTACTGTCACAGTTTATTATGACTCTCAGACACAAGTTTTAGGTAAAAATCAATTTTATTGAAATAATAAATTGATAACGTAGGATGGCAATCACATACATACAGATATATTCAGAATATAACAAGACAGAAGGCAGACTCTACCGGTCCTGTCAATATACCGGACAGGACAGTCTGAAGTAATAGAATGTTAGGCTCTACCGGCCTTGCCAATACCGGGTAAGGCAACCTGCAGATGGAATCGCATAACGGTTCTACCAGCCTTACCAAATTACCGGGCAAGGCAGCCTCAATAGATTCATAATGTAGGCTCTACCGGCCCTGCCAATACCGGGTAAGGCAACCTCAGATGGAATGTGGCAAAAGGTTCTACCGGCCTTACCAATACCGGGCAGGGCAGCCCAGAGATAGTAGCAGCAGTCAGATGGTAATGGCAACTTGACAGGATCGTAAGCAACCCAGTGTACACACACTGAGACGAACAGGGGAATCGTAAAGCAGCAAGGCTTTGGAGCAAACCAGCGTCCGCACGTTGGGACCAACACTGAATTGTATAGCCGATAGGCTTTGGAGCAAACCAGTGACCGCACACTGGTGTAACAAGCGAGTTAGTATAGCCGTAAGGCTTAGGAGCAAACCAGCGTCCGCACGCTGGGACCAACACAGAATTGTATAGCCGATAGGCTGTGGAGCAAACCAGTGACCGCACACTGGAGTAACAAGCAATGTCGCCGACGCGACCAGGCAGGAGGTCGCCAGGATACAGGAGACAGGCGATGCGATGACAGGAACCAGCAACGATCAGTCAGGTCAGGAAACAGCAGAGAAGAAGTTCAGCAGGAACTGCAACACCAGAGACTAGGCCGGAACCAGGACTGGAAGTACTTCAGCATGCAGGAAACACTGGAACAGTAGAGATCAGGAACTCAGGAACACATGAGATCAGGAACTCAGGAACACTGGAACAGAGGCCCAGCTATCACTGGCATAGTGATAGCAAGAAGGTCAGAAACAACATGAAAGGGCAACCAAAGGGTGCCTAATCCAGGTTTAAATAGCCTGCCTTTCATTGCCTATCTGCAGACAGCCAATAGCAGCCCCCTACTGGTGACAGACAAGGAACTGCAGCAATCACAGGCACCGTGATATCCAGTCTAGAATACCGTGAGTGTGGGGCCGAGAAAAACGTGTAGTCTCTGGTCTCTGGGTGGCCAGCCCTCCACACATCCACAAGCTGGGCATGATGCAACGCTGCCCGCACCCTTCGGATCTGGGAATGGCGCACCACGGACGTGCCCGTCAAGGAATCAAGTGACGGGTTCAAAGCCAAATTGAAATCCCCTCCAAGAACTTCAAGACCCTCTGCAAAAGAGTAAAAGTCTTTCAAGAAAGAGCAGATAAATAAATGTTGATCTTTATTTGGGGCATAAATGGTCGCTAACGTTACTTTCTCTGCCCCAAGGGTACCTTTCAAGAATAGGGCCCTGCCATCATTGTCAGACCAAGTATCTTGGACCACCAGTGGCAAAGTCTTAGATAGAAAGATAGCAACCCCTTTGGTTTTGTGAAAGGGAGAGTGGGAGTAATACCGGAAAAGAGAGTGAGAACAAACCGGAGGCCGATCTCTACGAAAATGAGTTTCCTGAACCATCCCAATATCAGCTCTATGAGCCCTCAACTCCCCAAATAATCTAGAACGCTTTCCCGGAGAGTTAAGACCTTTGGCATTGATGGAGACCACAGTAAAAGTGAAATCCTTAGAAGCCATGTTAGCCATAGTCTTGGAACCAATGCCCCCCACTCCAACGCAGGGGGACACCTATGAGGTTAGGAATAAGCCCCATGTCAAGTCGGGAATCCCACAGTGAGACCACAGGAGTAAAAGAAAACAGATCAGAGTAAGAAGAAAGGGAAGAAGAAATAGGAAAGAAGAATGAGAGAAAAGGAAACAGAGAAGAACAATGACAAAAGACACACAGAGAAGAAAAAAACAACAGTAACAATGCTAGGGTGAAAACCCAAACAATCCACAGGTCAGGAGGGCAAGAACCCGAGAGGGAGAAAGTTGAAGCCTCTCTGGACATGTCCCCCTAAATACAGCGACCCAACGGTAATGTGAGGTTGCAGCGCAGAAGGCGCAGAATGAAATTCTCAGAGAGAATAAAAAATAAGAGGAATAGAGCACAAAGCCCTCTTCCCGCAAGTGCATAGAACCAATACAAGTACAGAAAAATAAGGCAATAAAGGTAATTGGTCATCAGAGCAAAACACAATAAACATTTTAAGTAGAGCAGAGTCAGAACTAACACATAAACCATGACCCTGGGGAAACATGGAAGATTAGTTGGGGGGTGGAGAGAGAGAGAGGAAAAAAAAAAAGGGGGGGGAGGGAAACACCCCATCCATACACACATACCGGTGGGGAAGGAGAAGGGAGATGCCCTCAACCTCCACCAGATACCTCTAACAGAACAATAACCGGCAATAACTGAGAGTCACCGGGAGGCCCATTACAATGGCCACATCATGGGGCCAACCCTCCACCCCCGCGGCCTAGAGCTGAACCGCGAGAGGAGAGGGGACACCCCAGGGCCACCATCCATCCCCAGAAACCCCCGAATACACACCCGGATCCTCCACACTTCTGCAAAGTGTCCCAGCTAAACAAGAGTAAACATAAACAACAATAGGCAGTAACCCCAACAGGATAACCCCCCCCCCAATCCCCCCACACATCCCCACGTAGGACACGCACTCTCCCCGAATAATAAAGAGAAAAAAGGAATCAAGGAGACCTAAGTATGGGAGCCTCATCAATGAAAAAAAGGAGGGATCGTGATAGTCCCCCGATGGGTAAATGGTCAGGATCACGAATAGTATTAGCCACGGAGTCAGGAATGGGGCCATGGGAAAGCGGGAGTACCCAAAGAGGAGCGGTGGAAAGAGCTACAAAAGTAAGAAACAAGAACCAGGGAATCTCCCCCCAGCCCAGCCACCAACTATGGAGAGGCGTCTACCCCAAAGGGGCGGACAGGTGGGCAGATCAACAGGGGCCTTAGCGCTGGGCTGGCGGGAAAGAAACATTAAAAATGCCCTCCCTCCCAATGGATAATAAGGGAATCCCTGGGCCATGGGTATAACATAATATAATAGAGGAGAAGCTCAAGGAGAATGCGTGTCCGACACAAACAGACCCCCCCTGGTGAAAGTGCGAGGCCCGAGCCCCGGCGGAGCAGCCCAGGTAACCGGCCGGTCCACCGCAGCCAGGACCCCCCCACTTCCCCGAACCCAGCCCCAAAGTGACCACCATCGGCCCCCAGGCCAAAGTACGGGGCGGGGGCCAACGGCCGCCACAAGATCAATGTCCCAAATATATGAGGGTGACTCCGTCAAACCACGGAAGAAACGGTAGGTCACAAGAGAGTTCTCAGGTACGATTCCCTGCTCCATCAACAGCAGCGTCAGGCATCTCCATCTCTCTGGGTTGACGTCTCCGACGTCTACGCTGAGGCCGTCCCTGCCATGGAGAGTTCTGTAAGGCCAAAAATTGTAAGGGAGCGTCTCCGGACAAGTAGGTGCGCCAACCAGTCAGGTCAGGAGTCTCCAAAGTCAGTGCATCACAGAGGGGTCCGGCATCGTCTGGTGCCCGGACATTGTAGGTGGTGGAATCCTTCCTTACATGTAGGGACAGCGGGTAGCCCCAGCGATAGGGAACCGAGGCCTTCCGCAAAAGATCAGTCAATGGTTTTAATAGCTTGCGCATCTGTAACGTAGCCCAAGCAACATCAGGCAGAATGTGAACCGAGGATCCTCGAAATATAATGTCCCGTTTCTTCCTTGCCGCCGAGAGAATTTCCTCTTTGAGGGAGAAGGAATGTATACAGCAAACTATATCCCGTGGGACGGGATTGTTCAGGTCCTTTGGCCGGAGGACCCTATGAGCTCGATCCAGCACCAGGACCTGATTAAAGATCTCCATCGCCAGTTGGCTAGTATCCTCCGCACCCTCCATCTCAGGTAGGCCTCGGATCCGGAGATTATTCCAGCATCCCCTGTTGTCTAAGTCTATCACTTGTTGCTCAAGCTGCGACGCCACCCGGCCCTGTGTCATCACCTTACGATCCAAAGCCTGTAGGGAGGCCTGCAGGGTGGCGTGGTCTTGTTCCAGAACCTGGATCCGGTTCCCATGCTGCCGGAGATCATCCCGAATCTCTGACAATTCATCCTGAATTGTCGATCTGACCTGATCCAGGACAACGCAAAGTCCTTTTTCAGTTGCATGGTGAAGGCCAGAAAGTCAGCCCTGGTCAGGATCTCAGGTCCGTTGAGGGTAGGGCTATCAGTAGGAGAGGGCTCCTTTTCCTCCACCTCCCCGTCCGAGGAGCAAGGCGTACACTCATCCCTCGCCCCGCGGTCAGGCGAAATCCGTGGGTGTGATGGCGTCGTAGGCCTCAGCGGGATCAGGTAACCGCTCAGGGCTTGGGACGAGGAGGGTCTGGTCTCTTTCGGCAGCCCAGAAGGACGGGACGTCTTCTTAGAAGATTTGACCATGTTTTAAAAGTATAAAATAATAAAATTGCCTTAGATTAGCACTCGCAGGTCGGGAGCTGTAGAAGAGTGCGTCTGCTCACATCGCGCGTATGCCCCGCCTCCTAGGAGTGTCTTTTTATTAGTGTCAGGGACCACCAATGCATTTTTTTTGGGGGTTGTATTCATGCTTACTGCACTTTGAACGGTAGACCAATATCGTTTTATGCTACAGGATCATTTTCTCTTAAGTTCTGTTTATTTATCAGGAGGTATTTATCTTTATGTAATTAGCTCTACTAGTGTCTATTAAGAATATGCAAATTACGTTTGCTAGCATTGCAATGTGAGGGATATCTGTGTATTTCCCCTCACATCGACACAGGTGAGTAAGTATTATAATTCACTGCATGTTACGAACAGATTTCTTATGATTGGATTAGAACTCAAACTAATTTTTGTGCGATGTGAGAGAGACTTGAATGCTTCCTATTAGTAGCCAAACGATTAACTAGTTGATACAAGGAACCGCACGGTTGGATAGAGCTTTACGTGTGCGGCGGATGAGATAGGGTAATTCCTCTAACATCATTATATGAATACCCATAGTGTATTTTAAATATGCATGGTTGTTTGCTATTACTAGTTGATAGAAGGAACCGCACGGTTGGATAGAGCCTTGTACGTGCGGTGGATGAGCAACGGTAATTTCTCTATTACTATACGAATATATATATATATATATACTATATATATAAATGCATAGTTAATTGATATTCCTAATACAATGCTTGGCTGTGTGGAGAGCTGTGTTGTGATCTTCCACGGCAGCACATGTGATTGCGATTGCCTAATTAGTGTTTAAAGAGTTCTTAGCATTGCGGTCAGTGAGTATTTTGCTGTATCGCCTTGTTATGATTAAATGATTCTGTGTTTGTAGCATATATTACGGACTGCAGTGCCTGACACTTAAGGTTAGTCCGCTGATGTGCATAGTGCTGGGATGTTTCCTCTACACGTTATGCCTTTATTACAGGACTTTTTACCTTTATAATAACCCAAGTGATTGGTAGTTTCCTGGATATTTTATATTAATTAAATAAAGTAATTAATTTTAACAAGTGTGCACCAAACATACACATTTTCTTCTTTTTCTGTTCACTGTATCGTCCTTTGCCAACTGCGGGCTGGTGCGTGGTTTAGTGACCTCAGTCACTTGTTTGTGGCCTTAGTTCCTAGGTTGGTTTGGTTGCCTTGCCTTGTTACTGCCAGTACTGCTATACCACCTAGCGTACTAGGGGTCTGGTTGCCTTGCCTTGTCACTACCAGTACTGCTATACCACCTAGCGCACTAGGGGTTCGATTGCCTTGCCTTGTCACTACCAGTACTGCTATACCAGCTAGCGCACTAGGGGTTTGGTTGCCTTGCCTTGCTTCTGCCAGTACTGCAATACCACCTAGCGTACAAGGGGTTTGGTTGCTATACCCTACTTCTGTCAGTACTGTTATACCTCCTAGCGTACTAGGAGTTGGGTTGCATTGCCATATCTTTCTGTCAGCTATACTCCTCACCTGGTTTCCAGGTGATCTGCTGCCTTCGTTCCTGTCAGTCTGACTAACCTCCCTAGCGCTCTAGGGATTCTGTTGTAACTCAGTCTAGGCCTCCTCCTGTCGTTCCTACCATCCGGTGGGATCTGCTGTTTCTGAACCAGAATTTCTCCACTGCTACACTATTCCAGATTCTGGGTCCACAGGAGTACCTCTTTGCCTACATTGCATTCTTGTATCTGTGTCCTGTATTGCCGTGACTATTATTACTGTTTTGCCTGTACTACCATACTTATTTCTTGTTTAATAAAACTGTGTTTTACGAAACCATCCGTGTCTGAGTGTCTGAAAACCGTAACAGTACGAAAGGGCCATTAACTCAGACAATACTGGTGAGAGTAATTCACAGAATATCCATTGGAGGATGGATTTACATGAGCAACGTATGGACCAATTATCTTTGGCCATTCAAACCATTCTAGAACGTACCACTCACCTCGACAAACCAGTGCAAGCTCCGGTGGTCCCCTCTGTTATGACACCGAGAGATCACTCCCAGGCACTTGGAACCACGAACCGAGGGCTGTCTGCAACCGCCCCGATAAAATGGGGACCCTACACTATTTCGTGGGTTTATAAATCAGCTAGAAATTTTTTTTCGAACTGGCATCACATGCTTTCCCGAGCGATGGAAGCAAAGTGGGGTTTATGATATCCCTGTTGACTGGAAGGGCACTGGCCTGGGCAAACCCACTGTGGGAGACGGCTAAACCCTGTTCTAAGAACTTTGCCGAATGTCTGCTTGCCTTTCGTAGAGTATTCGAAGTTCCAGGAAGAGCCACCTCTGCTGCCAAATGATTGATGGAGATCCAGCAGGGCCCTCGTATGGTAGCAGACTATGCTATAGAATTCCGTACATTGGCAGCAGAGGTAGGGTGGAATAATGAGGCCTTGGTGGCAGCCTTTTCACAAGGTCTTGATGATAGAATCAAGGACGAGACGGCAGCTCATGACTTACCTGACGATTAGGATAAGTTCATTGAGCTGGCTATCCTCATTGATACGCGCATTAGGGAGCTCACCCCAGCAAAAGCCCGCAGGCAGCGACCTTCCCATTACCCCCAGGTTGGCTTGGGATTCCCACCTGTCTCTCCCTCTCTACCCACCCCCCCTGGTTACAAGGAGGACAGCGGAGAACCTATGCAGGTGGGCTTTAATAAGTTATCCAGGGAGGAGCAGTCCTACCGGCGCAGACAGGGTCTGTGCTTGTACTGTGGGAAAGCTGGACACGTCCTGCGCACCTGTCCCGTAAGGCCGAGAAACGCACGCACCTAGGTAACTATAGGGGACAGGTCTTAGGTGGGGTACAACAGTCCCCAGATTATGATAACCATAAACATACGGTGGGGGTTGTGGTTTCTTGGGCCGAAACTTCCATAGAAACTGCTGCCTTGATTGACTCCGGCGAGGCTGGATTGTTTATGGATAAGTTGTTCGCTGTATTGCATAAGATTCCTTTGGTCCAGAAGGAATCTCCATTGGCTATCGAGGAGATCGATGGCAGGTCTCTTGAACCCGCACATATTACCCAGGAGACGGTACCGTTATCGCTACAGATTGGAACCCTCCATAGGGAAACGCAATGTTTCCAAATTATACAGTCTCCCCATCATACAGTCATTCTAGGGCTCCTGTGGCTACGCATGCACAATCCCAGAATGGATTGGCATTCCTGAGAGATTTTGGCTTGGTCTGAGTATTGTATGGAGCACTGTATATCGCAGCCGATCAAACTATTGTGTACCTCTCCTTCGTTGCCCACTGAATACCATTCAGCGATGTGTTCAGTAAAGGAGAGGCTAGCGCATTGCCTCAGCACCCTTCATATGACTGCGCTATTTCTTTGCCCTCTGGTGCCGTGCCCCCCCGGGGTTGGACGTACCCATTTGTCACGGTTTTTGTAAAGAACACTCAGTCAGTCAGGTAAGGTTAAAGAGCTTTATTGAAAAATAATAAGCAAATACCTCACTCAGGTCCAGATGAGGTCCGTACCAAGTACCTTCCAAAT
Organism: Rhinophrynus dorsalis; assembly: GCA_037306005.1. Taxonomy (NCBI): domain Eukaryota; kingdom Metazoa; phylum Chordata; class Amphibia; order Anura; family Rhinophrynidae; genus Rhinophrynus; species Rhinophrynus dorsalis. The sequence goes on along the minus strand of CM074720.1, from coordinate 185,017,233 downwards.
CTGACACAGGTCAGGGTGAGAATACACACAGAGTAATAATATGAGATACTATGAATAGCTAGGACTAGCAGGCAGGATACAATAGAAAGCTTCAGTAACAGGAACTCTTCAACAGCCCCTATCCGCAATAGGTGACACAAGCGAAGGGTAGCTGCAGCGCAAACCCCTAGAGGACTAGGGTAGCTGAGGCAGCAAAGACTCTGGCAGAGAACTGACCCTAGATAGGGTAAGTAGAGGCAACACGGACAGGACCCTAGAACGCTAGGGTTAAGGAGGCAACACCGACAGAACTTTGGCAGCGGTAAAACCCTAGCTAGGGAATACTGAGGCAACACGGAGGCAACTCTGGCAGTGGCTTGACCCTAGAACTCTAGGGTTAACGGAAGCAACACAAACGGGGATCTGGCAGCGACTTGGCCCTAGAATGCTAGGGTTAACGGAGGCAACACCGACAGAACTTAGGCAGCGACTGGTCCCTAGCACGCTAGGGAATACTGAGGCAACACGGAGGCAACTCTGGCAGTGGCTTGATCCTAGAATGCTAGGGTTAACGGAAGCAACACAAATGGGGATCTGGCAGCGACTTGGCCCTAGCACGCTAGGGTTAACGGAGGCAACAGAAACCAGACACTGGCAGTATATGGACCCTAGACCACTAGGGTAAGTATAGGCAACTTGGGCAGAAGTCTAGCTTAGACTGGACCCTACTGCTACAGGGTCACCGGAGGCAACAAAGACACTGGTGAGTGATTGGGCCCACGCAAGCTCCAGATGACTAAAGGAGCAAAAGGCCTGACCGGCGCTATGCGGTAAGCGAGCATGTAACGTAGCAGGTCAGTAATCGGTATCGCCCTGATCGGAACACGGAGAACATCTGCCCCTCCCGTTAGTGACAAGAACAGCAACTCAACCAGGTCGGCACACACGGAGGATACATCCAGTCTAAATGAATGACCAGAACTAGCCCAGCCAGGTCGGAATACACAGAGTAGTCAGCCAGTCCTTAGTCGGTAACGGAATCAGATACTCAGCCAAGCCAGTTCGGTACACAAGGAGTTAGTCAGCCAGTCCTTAGTCGGTAACGGAATCAGATACTCAGCCAAGCCAGTTCGGTACACAAGTGGTTAGTCAGCCAGTCCTTAGTCAGTAATGGAATCAGATACTCAGCCAAGCTGGTTCGGTACTCAAGGGGTTAGTCAGCCAGTCCTAGGTCTGCAACGGAATCGGGATCAGTAGTATCAGGAATAAAACGTAGTCAGGCGAGCTGGGTCATACACAGAAACAGGAACTAGAGCTTCTAATCGCTAGATACGGGTACACCACGAAAGGGCACCGGTATAGTGACAGGAGGGCGTATTTAAAGGCAAGCCCTGGGAGGAGCAATAACCCAGAGCCAATAAGAATACAGCCAGTGTAAACCAGGAAGTAAGAATGTCACGGGCACCATGATACCGTTGTCTTGTGAGGAGAACAAGGCCATGGAGGACTATATTGCGGACTCCTTGGAGAGAGGTATTATCCGGAAGTCATCCTCGCCCGCGGGGGCTGAGGTTTTTTTTCTAAAAAAGAAAAATAGCGAATTATGGCCATGTATCAATTATCGGGGCCTGAATAAGCTAATGTCTAAGAATGTCTATCCCATTCCACTCATCACAGAACTGTTCGATCGCTTGAAGGGTTCGTCCATTTTCACCAAATTGGACCTATGGGCAGCATATAACCTAATCAGAATCAAGGCCGGTGATGAGTGGAAAACCGCTTTTAATACTCACTCTGGTCACTATGAGTACCTTGTAATGCCCTTTGGGTTATGTAACGCTCCAGCAGTATTCCAGGGGTTCGTTAATAATATCCTGAGGGATATGTTGCAGTCCTGTGTAGTAGTATATCTTGATGATATACTTATACACTCCTCTGACATTGCCCAACACCACAAGGACGCGGTTGCAGTATTACAGAGGTTATGTGAAAACAAATTGTACTGTAAAACTGAAAAATGTGAATTTCACAGATCAGTAGTGCCGTTTCTGGGTTTTGTGATCTCTAAGGACGGTATTGCTATGGACCAGGATAAACTATCGGCAGTTTTGCAATGCCCCACGGGGCTCAAAGCTATTCAACGTTTCCTGGGCTTTGCAAATTATTATAGAAAGTTTATCTGAGACTTTTCCAGAATTGTGAAACCCTTGACCGATCTTACACACAAAGTGGCCAATGCCTCTAAGTGGTCGACAGAAGCTGAATAAGCATTTGAGACACTGAAATCCGCATTTTCAAAGGCTCCAGTACTGTCCCACCCAGACCCCACGTTACCTTTCACACTGGAGGTGGATGCCTCAAACAGGGGTAGGGGCAGTCTTATCACAGCCGTATGGTCCTGGGAAAATATTGAGGCCTTGTGGTTTCTTTTCTAAAAAGATGTCCAAAGCTTAGAGCTTTTACGATATCGGGGATAGAGAGCTCTTGGCAATCATTCTCGCCTTACGGGAGTGGCGACTTTGCATACAAGTATCACATCGCCTTTGGGCGAGAAGATCCTGGCCACCCAGGCAAATGCTCCTATGGAGAAACCGGTAGGCAAGTGTTTTGTGGCGGAACCCTACCTTACTCAATTACTTAAAAGTTACCATTCATCTCATGCAGCCGGTCATGTGGGCCGCGATCAGCTGATATGGTCTTTGTCTCAGCTGTTTTGGTGGCCTTCTATGCACTCTGTACCACGTGTGCTCGTGCCAAATCCCCTAGACACCTTCCTGTTGGTTTGCTCCAGCCCGTCCCCAATGGTGATTGCCCATGGTCACATGTTTTGATTGACTTTTTGGGGGAGCTACCGGTGTCTAACGGGTATTAATTTATCCTGATGGTGGTTGTTAGATTCTCGAAGATGGCACACTTTGTTCCCCTCCCTGGCCTACCTTCCTCTAAGGAACTGGCCATCATTTTTGCCAAAGAGGTTTTCCGGCTTCATGGAGTACCCAGAGTGTTAGTCTCCGACCATGGGAGCCAATTTGTATCTAGATTTTGGTGGGCATTTTGTGACCAGATGGGCATACAGTTGTCCTTTTCCTCAGCCTACCATCCCCAGACCAACGGGGCCGCTGAACGTTCTAATCAGGGGTTGGAACAATTCCTGCACTGTTTTGTATCAGATCACCATGACAATTGGGCCGAATGGGCGGAGTTTGCCAGGAACTGTGTGATCAACACATCTTCTGGGAGCTCTCCATTCTTGATTAATGATGGTTTTCAACTGTGTCTGCTCCCAGATTCCTTTCAGTCACAGCAAATTCTGGCTCTGGATGAGCATATATCGCAGCTCCGCTCCACATGGGCACGAGTGCAGAGGGCTCTTGGTGTTTCATTTCAGCGATATCAGCAGCATGCCCATCATAGGAGATTACCGGCACCTTCGTTCCAGGTGGGGGATAGGGTATGGCTGTCCTGGAGAAACCTCCATTTGCAAGTTCCATGCAATAAGTTGGCTCCCAGGTTTGTGGGTCCCTTTAAGGTACTCCGTAAAGTCAGTCTGGTTTCCTATGCCTTAGATCTTCCCGCCAGCATGCGGATACATAACGTATTTCATGTGTCACTACTAAAACATTTGATTTGCAATCGTTACACTACCACTCTTATTGTACCCGGACCTATCCAGGTTCAGGGCAAAGATGAATACGAAGTACAAAGATCCCGGGGGCATCTCCAGTAATTGGTACATTGGAAAGGCTATGGTCCTGAAGAACTCTCTTGGGTTCCAGTGCATGTCCCTGCATTGTTGCGTAGATTCCATACTAAGTTTCCCCAGAAACCGGGCCCTGCTCCGCGGGAGAGGGTCATTGAGGGGGGTACTATCACGGTGACCGTGATTCCTCCATTTGCGACATTGCTACTTCCTGGTCATTTCCTTCTAGCATTCTTATTGGCAATCAGTGATTACTCCTCCCACTGATTACCTTTATATTCTAGCGCTGTCATTATAGTGGTGCCCTTTCGTGGTGTTCCAGTATCTAGCGTTTGTTCCTGTGGTTCCTGGTATCCTGTGTATGACCCAGCTCAACTGACTACGTTCCTGAGAGATCTCCTGTTCCTGACTACCGTTGCGACCCGGCTTGGCTGACTATCCTGCTTTGTGTACCGACCCGGCTCTGTGTACTGACCCAGCTTGGCTGACTATCCTGCTCTGTGTACCGACCCAGCTTGGCTGACTATCCTGCTCCGTGTACCAACCCGGTTTGGCTCACTATCCTGCTCTGTGTACCGAACCGATTGGCTACATATCCTGTCCGAGTTCCTACTCGGGCCGTTGCCTGTCCTGCTCTGTCAGTGCCTGTCCGGCATGGTGTTTTCCTCCTCCTGAGTCGCCCGCATCTAGTACACTTGACCCGGCATAGCTTGTCGCTCCTTAGCTACGAGGTTGGCTGTCGCTCCCGTTGCGCTTCGTTAGTCTCGGTCTGTGTGGCCGTTCGGCCTGTCCAGAGGTCTACAGCGTCCTTTGCCGACTGCGGGCTGGTGCGTGGTTTAGTGACCTCAGTCACTTGTTTGTGGCCTTAGTTCCTAGGTTGATTTGGTTGCCTTGCCTTGCTACTGCCAGTACTGCTATACCACCTAGCGTACTAGGGGTCCGGTTGCCTTGCCTTGCCTCTGCCAGTACTGTTATACCACCTAGCGTACTAGGGGTCCGGTTGCATTGCCTTGTCACTGCCAGTACTGCTATACCACCTAGCGCACTAGGGGTTTATTTGCCTTGCCTATGCCAGTACTGCAATACCACCTAGCGTACTAGGGGTTCGGTTGCCTTGCCTTGTTGCTGCCAGTACTAATACTCCTCCTAGCATTCTAGGAATTTGGTTGCCATACCCTACTGCTGTCAGTACTGTTATACCTCCTAGCGTACTAGGAGTTTGGTTGCGTTGCCATATCTATCTATCAGCTATACTCCTCACCTGATTTCCAGGTGATCTGCTGCCTTCATTCCTGTCAGTCTGACTGACCTCCCTAGCTCTCTAGGGATTCTGTTGTAGCTCAGTCTGGACCGCCTCCTGTCGTTCCTATCATCTGGTGGGATTATGTCCTCGCTCCCAGGGTGCAATCTCTTATAAACACGTAAGCTAGTCCGCTAGATTATTCAGCCTAACCTCCTCTCCTAAGTATAATTATGATTGCCTGCATGGTACCATAGCTACGTGTGGGCAACATACAGTACCCGGCTCCCCATATGTTCACTTGCAAGTACCAGCAACAATTAGAATTACTGATAAACCATATCACATAAATATAACACTCACAGTATCATAGAAGCCGAATGCACATCTTACTAGAAACCCATGGATATTCCACATGACTATCAGGGCCCATCATCAAACTCATCATCTCTAAACATACCATCCCGAATTTATGTTCAAACATCGTCCTGCTCGTAGCACCTAATTAATAATGGCCAGCTGTAAACCACCTCTACAGATAAAATATCCAGATAAGTGATTATTCATACCTCTTTATCATAAGTATCAATTAATTAATATTCATACATAATGTACAGTTAGCTTCCATTTTTCCCCATTACAGACAACCACAACAGTAAAACAAATGCATTTTTGTTAACAATTAAATCATAAACCCCATGAATGCATATATGGCCCTCAAGTAATGTATAATTTCCGGTCAATAAGTAATACCAAGTTAAGAGCTTGAACCACTCAAAAGTTTATTTCCCAGTCACTAACCATTCTAATTATTGTTACGTCCTCATCATGTAGAATTAGCTTAAGACTATTTTCTTCAACCTAACTTCACCAGAAGGAGAACATTAGCAGGTAATAATCCATTCTAAAAAAAAAAAAAAAAAAAAAAAATAATCTAAACAAATTTTGCAGGTTTCTACTTATTTTGCACACCACCTACCTGGTAAGTATCCATCCCCTATGCCATTTTTCACTAATTACTACCAATCACAACTTATGTTTCACTCCTACCACCAATGACAATATCGCATGTCTCCCTGCTTCCACATCACATTTTACAAACCTAGTTAAGCTGGAAGAGATTGAAAAAAACACATAAGGCTCCACTCATTCCTTACCCCATCACAGGGAACGCAGGTTTTCACTCTTACACCTTACCCCACAGCAGGGGCTGAAGATTCTCATTCATATACCTTACCTCTTGGCAGGGGCAAAAGGTTGCATTCATATACTTTACCCCATGGCAGGGGCTGAATATTCTCATTCATACACCTTACCCCACGGCAGGGGCCGAAGGTTCTCATTCATACACCTTACCCCACGGCAGGGGCAGAAGGTTTCATTCACATACTTTACCCCATGGCAGGGACTGAAGGTTCTCATTCATACACCTTACCCCACTGCAGGGGCCGAAGGTTCTCATTCATACACCTTACCCCACGACAGGGGCGGAAGGTTTCATTCACACACCTTACCCCATGGCAGGGGCCGAAGGTTTCATTCACATACTTTACCCCATGGCAGGGACTGAAGGTTCTCATTCATACACCTTACCCTATGGCAGGAGCCGAATATTCTCATCCATACACCTTACCCCACGGCAGAAGCCGAAGGTTTCATTCACATACCTTACCCCATGGCAGGGGCTGAAGATTCTCATTCATATACCTTACCCCATGGCAGGGGCCAAAGGTTGCTTTCATATACTTTACACCATGGCAGGGGCTGAAGATTCTCATTCATACACCTTACCAGGGGCCGAAGGTTCACATTCATACACCATACCACACAGCAGGGGCCGAAGGTTTCATTCACATATTTTACCCCATGGTGGGGGCTGAAGGTTCTCATTCATACACCTTACCCCACGGCAGGGGCCGAAGGTTCTCATTCATACACCTTACCCCACGGCAGGGGCCAAAGGTTCTCATTCATATAACTTACCCCATGGCAGGGGCTGAAGGTTTCATTCATATACCTTACCCCATGGCAGGGGCTGAAGGTTCTCATTCATACACCTTACCCCACGGCAGGGGCCGAAGGTTTTCATTCATACACCTTACCTCACAGCAGGAGCCAAATGTTCTCATTCATACACCTTACACCATGGCAGGGGCTGAAGGTTTCTTTCAAACACCTTACCCCATGGCAAAGACCAAAGGTTCTCATACGTGCACCTAACCTCATGGCAAGGTCTGAAGGTTTCATTCATATACCTTACCCTATGGCAGGGTCTGAAGGTTCTCATTCATACACCTTACCCCACGGCAGGGGCCAAAGGTTCTCATTCATACACCTTACCCCGCAGCAGGGGCCGAAGATTCTCATTCATATACCTTACCCCATGGCAGGGGCCGAAGGCTTCATTCACACACCTTACCCCACGGCAGGGGCTGAAGGTTTCGTTCACACACCTTACCACACGGCAGGGGCCGAAGGTTTCATTCATACACCTTACCATATGACAAGGGCCGTAAATTTCATTCATTCATTCACCTTTCTTCATGGCAGGGGCCAAAGGTTTTCACTCATAACACCTTACCCCACCGCAGGGGCTAAAGGTATCACTCACTTTATTCCGCTGCAGGGGCTGAAGGTATCATACACACCCACCCTACCGCACCACAGGGCCAGAAGGTTTTACTCATTTACATTACCACATCTAAGGGTTTAAAGGTTACATTCACACCATTCAAACAACAAACACCAAACATTCATATCAGGATACCTATTATATATTTCCATCCTCCGGTTAACTAGATTAGTAACCTATCCCTCACCACCTTTTCTATCACATCTGTTCACTAGTTTAGTGTCTTTTTCCTTACAGATAATGGAAGACCAAGAATTAAGATCACCCACAGAGCCAGAGCCAAATATGGTCATTACAGAACCACAAAGACCAAGAAGCCTATCCATGAGAGAATGGACAGTGGCCAAACTGAAGGCAGAGCTGAACCTTTCCTTTATCCGCTCGTAAAGCCGAACTGTTCCGCCTTCTATTCCCCAAACCCCAGTACCTTACCCATCCCCAACAGACAATAAATAACACCAGGAGCAGCACAGCCTCAACCTCAAGCTCCTCAACCACTCACTCTTGATCATCTGACCAACATCACCAGACTCCTCATAGACCTACACTCTGCGGTTACTGAGATTAAGGCCAAATGCTTCTCTCCCTCATCAATCTTCACCATCTATTACCTCTTCCCCCCAGCCAGGTACATCCTTCAATCCTTCCCCTCACATTACCCCAGCTCACTTAGTTCCTGCCACCTATGCAGGGACATCCTAGAGGGGAAGGATGTCAACTTAGTGGCTCTTCTCCTGGTGTCACATGCTCTAGCTACCAGTACCAAGAAAACCTATTACAAAGCATGGAACTCCTTGCTATCCATTATGACACTAATAAGACTTACAAACCATTATGATCCAAACACTATTCTATTCTATACTCTTGGTGGCAATCAGCCTAGCCTTCTTTGGTTTCTTAAGGCCTGGAGAATATTTAGCCAAATATATTCTAAGTCATAACAAAAGACCAACTCATTCACAAAACCAACCATTTCGTACTATTCTTATCTCACTCAAAAACAGATCAACTCAAGAAAGGCTGTTACGTCCCTATTTACTCAAGATAATTGCTGTCCTTATACTGCACTCACACTCCTTTTCAAGCTGATTAAAACCAAACCAGACCATAGCCCACTACTTCCAACAGAATCCGGCCCACTTACATTAGCGGTATTCAGCAAACATCTCCGCAACATTCTCAAAACATTAGGTCACAGCCCACTACACTACTCAGGTCATTCTTTTAGAATATGAGCTGCATCAGCGGCTTCCAAGAATCTGGTATCCTCCTACATCATTCAAAAACTAGGCCGTTGGAGAGAAAGACGGATCTTTATGCAGTAGTTATAAACATATATCCTTATTAAATACAGACTTAAAACTTTATGCAAAGCTCCTAGCTGATCATTTGAAGCCTTCCTTGGCCCATTTGGTCGTTCCTGATCAAGCCGGTTTTGTTCCAGGCAGAGATACTAGTGACAATACTATTAAAGTTATTTCCCTGATCCAATTTGCTTCTTCATATGGTAGTCCCGCTTTGATACTGTCCTTGGATGCTGAAAAAGCATTTCACAGAGTCAACTGGGATTTCAAGTATGCAGTCTTACAGATAACTGGTATGGGACCTGGTATGTTGTCAGCTATTTCCTCACTTTACTCTTCCTCAGCTGCACAAATCAGGGTTAATGGCATCCTCTCTGACTTTTTCCCCATTACAAACGATACACAGCAGGGGTGCCGCCTTTCTCCGCTCTTATTCATATTAGTGTTACAGCCTCTCCTTTCTACCATCCGTCTGACCCCCTCTATCTTGGGGATTCGTCTTGCTTCCAAGGACTATAAACTTATGAGTTTCGCTGATGACATTCTGCTTTTTATCGCCGATCCTGTTCACTCTATCCCACCATTACTTTCTCTCCTTTAAACTAAATTTTGATAAGTCCGAAATTTTGAATCTGACTGTTCCACCGCATTTGGTACCTCATTTGCGCTCTTCAGGCTAAAGTCACAGATTGCCTCTCGGCTATCTCATACTGGATGGCTCATAGGCACTTCAAATTCAATATGTCTAAAACAGAGCTACTCCTTATCCCACCTAGGCCTGGCCCTGTAGCACCCTGCCAGGTGACTGTAAATGGCAGTACCATAAATCCAGTATCAGAAGCAAGGTGTCTAGGGGTGATAATTGACACGTCTTGCTCATTCTCTCCTCATATTTATGCCATCGCTAAATCCTGTCACTCTCTTTTGTGTAACATTGTTAAATCCGTCCCTTCCTCTGTCCTTCCACAGCTAAAATTCTTATACAAGCAGTCATCCTCTCCTGCAGGGACTACTGCAACCTCCTGCGATTTGGCATTCCTGCCTCCCATCTTCATCCACTTCAATCCATACAGAATGCTGCAGCACAAATTACTCTTGTCACCTAGGTTTGTGCGTGCCCCGCTACTTCTCAAATCTCTCCAATGGCTTCCTATAAAACTCTGAGGGGTAGATTGAAAGGCAGGCGTTAGGAAAAAAAAACACTAACGGGTGCATTAATGTGTTGTAAGCCATTTAAAAGTCCATCTTAAGAACAGCCTACGGCAGTTTGCTAATCCTTAGGGCCGATAGACTTACGTGCATTGAAACTCATGGAACAAGATTTTTTTTATAGCCATTCAAAGGAGCGCGGGACTGCTAACTCCAGAAAAAAAAAAAAATAATGGGTAAAAGTTAAGACCCAGTTTTGTTAGCTGTTAGAAACATAACGGTCAAAAAGAAAAACCTGTTAAAGACAAACCGCATACCACCAAGCATACAGGTGGAAAAATTAACCTGTGCAATGCCAAATTAACACGAAAAATATGCCCATGCTGGGCGAACGACTGCTCAGCCCATTTTAAGGCGGCATGCCTTGCTTAAGTGTTGGACTGAGGACTATACGATAATTACACATTCGCCAACTACTAGTCAGAAGTTCCCGACTCGTCAACACCAGGTCGAACACTTGGGGCCGAGGACAGGAGACAGCTGCAGGTTTGGTCGAATCCCTGAGCAGTATAGTTAAAAGTTTCCCATAGACTTAACATGGAGGAAAGTAGGCAGCTCGGGGACTGGTGGACTGGTGAACCAGGGGACCCACTATAGCATCTGATTGGGCAGGGTTGAAGCAGAATATTGAAACTAGTCGAGGACATGCTTCAATCCCTGGCCATTGTCCCTTGAATGTGTATTCCTGCCTCTCAAGCCTTGCTGTCTATTGTTTAGCTCAGTCAAGCCTTTTGTGTAATAATACAATCATGTCTACCTCATTGTGTTATCCTGAACCATTTGTTGTTGGTTCTTTGTCTTATGTGTTATGATTGTATTATCTCTGTAAACTTGCCTATTGTGTCATATCTGCAACATGTACTGTGCTCAAGTCAATATAGTTTGAATTGTATAAATATGTTGTGGTTTCACTTAATAAAGAGTTAGTCGTTTTGCACTAAGAAAGAGTCCTAGTGTCTTTATGCTTGTGTGGTTTAAAGTTTCCTCTCTGACGGCCATGCAAGTGAGGTATCCTGTATCATTGATGGCTTGCTGCCAGTTACCTCTGGATCCGGATCAGAGTTGGGACTTTGGGATTCTCTGTTATGTTTGTAGTAGAGGTGTACTCACTTTTCAGAAGCAGGAACCCAGAGGCAAGTTGTCACCCTTGCTGAAGCAGCACCCAGAGAGAGGGCTGAGTCAGATTATAGACCCCCTCCTTGAGTAGTCTGCGAGCATGGGCAACAGAAAGGTGTAAGGAGGTCCGTTGGCCCAGCTGGGGTCTGGATACCAGAGAGCGGCAGAGTCCAGAGGTTCAAGCCGAGGTCAGGATACTGGAGAGCTGCGAAGTCCAGGGGTCAAGCCGAAGTCAGGATACCGGAGAGCAGCGAAGTACAAAGGGTCAGGCAGAGGTCAGGATACCGGAGAGCTGCGAAGTCCAGGGGTCAAGCCGAAGTCAGGATACCGGAGGGCAGCGAAGTCCAAGGGGTCAGGCAGAGGTCAGGATACCAGAGAGCAGCGAAGTCCTAAAGGGTCAGGCAGAGGTCAGGATACCAGAGAGTAGCAGCGTCCAGGAGATCAAGCTGGGATCAGGATACTAGAGAGCTGAACCTGATAAGAAGCCAGAGAGTCAGGAGGTCAAAGGTCATAGGTCAAAAACAGGATCAAGGACTGGAGAGCTGCTGGCAAGATACAACTGAAGCACAGTGAAGCACAGTGAAGCACAGTGAAGCACAGTGTGACTGAGCAAAGCCCATAGTGAGCTCTGGGCTTTTATAGCTGAGACTGGGGGCGTGTGGAGGTAGCAGGGAGGCGGAGCTGAACGCCACATTGCCATGGCAACACCCTGGGAGCTTTAATACCACCAGCAGGGCGCTCACACAATGCTGGCTGGATGTGTGCGCGCTGTGACCCTCTGCTGTGGTGTGCTGTGTGGCTACCGGCCATTGAGAGGCAGCGGGGAGAGGAGAGAGGTAACCGCCGTGGCGGGCGGCTGACAGGCGGGAGCCGCCCGCCTGCATTCACAAGTGGGGAACAGCAGGGAGTCGGGAGAGGCAGCCGCCGCACCGGGCGGCCACGAGGTGAGCTCTGCCCGCCCGCACTAGTATGTGTGCGGCGGGCGACATGACATTCGTAGACTGTCAGGTCTTTTGATGTGGACTCCTCTGTTCCTCCAGTTATCCTTTGACTGGGTGTAGAGCTATTCAGTCTCCACGACCAGTGGTCCTGGCTGCTCCCCGATTTTGGCTTCGAGTCCCTTCGACTGTTCCCTGTTCGCCTCATAGTCGATGGTTCTGGTCGACCTCTGGAACTACCTCCTCAACTCTACCAACTTCATCCGACTCCAACACGGAGTTTACGACACTATGAATAATCAATCGAGCTGCTTATTGTTCAACCGGTAGATGTGACGCTGTGTAAGCCGCCTTCAAGAAGGAGAGACCCAGAACACACACACACCACAAACCACTGTCACACACAACACAACAACCACACAACACCACAGGGACAAGGCCTTCCAATAAAACACCAACACAACATGGCACGGAACAATGGGGATTACCACACAACACGGACACCTGGCAATACAAAATAAGCTCACCTGTGCAACATCACCAGACGATCCAGACACAACCTGCACCCCACATCTCCACACCCACAACTGACAGAAACACAGCAATCAGAACACTGCAGATTTTAAAACACAAACACACCGGCAAACACTTACCTGGACAACAATCACCTTCCCATTAGTCATCACTCACCGCATCACCACTCCTAGACAACTCCCTACCACGTACTTAAAGGGACAGCTCACCACACTCACATGTGGCTTGTTTTCCATTCAGGGAGATAGAGAGAGAGAGCAAAAAGTATGTTCGCCTACATATTGATGCAAAGACTGCGGAGAAGGAGTGCAAGGGCGAGAGATAGGGAACACCAGCAACCCCCAGGCACACCTGATCAACAGCCTTCACCTGTTGCAAGTGAGGAGACTCTGGCTCAAGAGCCACACAGGAGCCCATCCCCACTTGGAGGACAACATCTGCCTGCAGATGCACAGCTGCAGCAACAGGATGCTCCCCAGCTGCCACGGGGACCCCTGGTGCAGCATAGGATGTATAGACGACCACCAAGGCCCAGGGCATACCTCCAAAGGGTCACTCTACTTGGATGCCCTATATGAGGTCATCAAGGATGAGGTCGAGCCAATATACATCCACATCCATGCCCTAACTGGCTTGCAAAAACTCATGTGTGTCATACATTTCATGGCAAGTGGAGTCTTCCAGTCGACTGAAGGTTATGCATCTGGCATATCACAGGACACATTCTCCACCTGGTGCAGGTGCTGCCAGCCCTCAAAAGCAAGGCCAGTATCTATATACATTTCCCCACCATTGACATGGAGTGAACACATGTGAAGCAGGGCTTTTATGCAAGGGGAGGCATGCCCAGGGTCATGGGTGCAATAGATTTCACCCATGTCCTTATCAAAGCTCCAGCACATTAGCTGGACATCTATTCATCAACAGGAAGAACTTCCACTCCATGAACGTGCAAATGGTGTGTGACAGCAACATGAGGATTATGAATGTCTGTGCAAAGTATCCCGGGAGCAGTCATGATTCCTACATACTCTGAAACTCATCAGTACACAGAGACTTCGAGAATGGAACCTATACAGGGGGATGGGTTCTGGGTGAGTTAACAATACTTAATCACACCACATCCACAGGTGTACACACAACACTGCTCAGCATGCTCCTGATTCACAGCTAGTACGTACACCTCAGAAAACATCATTTACACAACATGTGCTCCTTGTCTCACCATGTCACTCACTTTCCACAGGTGATGATGGCTATAGCTAGAAACCATGGCTCCACACCCCAGTCGCCAATCCCCAAACAGATGCCCAGGAAAGATATAATCAGGCTCATGGCAGAACTCGGAATGCCATTGAGCGGACCTTCAGCCTCCTCAAGTCCCGATTCAGAAGTCTAGACCACTCTGAGGGAGCACTGCAGTATGCCCCATGCAAAGTGTCTGACATTATAATGGCGTGTACAATACTGCATAACATCACAGCGGATACTAGGCTGGTGGACGATATCCATACCTGATGTGCCCGTGGACATTGGCGATGGTGAAGAGACCCTGAAAGAGACACAGATGAGAGACAGGCTGATCAGGGACCACTTCAGCTGTGAGTATAACACAGGCATTCATACAATCCATTCATGTCCATCATCAGTCCTGTGAATTGGTGCCAACACACCACACCACACATGATGTTCGTTCTGTTTCACCCCACAGGATCTATGAAACAGCCCTGATACTGGCAGCAATGTGGCCCCAAACATCATACATACCATGGACGTGGCATATTGTGGCTGGGGTTTCCAAAACCATCTTCCATTCCCTCCTCCATGTTGACATTGCTACCTCAAGGATATCATGCATACCCCCATGAGAGCCAAGGTACAACACATTACCCATGTTTAGCATGTCCCAGGCCTCGATTAACCTCAACTAACGTGGTTTGCCATGATCAAATCAATAGCAACCATGGTACCCTTGTAGCGAAAGAGCGTTATCCAGTGCAATGCATTGGATAACACTCTGTCACATCAGGGTTTAAAGGGATAGTATTACTTCACAATTACTATCCCTCATATTGTATCCCTTAATAAACTGAGTTAAATGACACCAGCGGCATCTCGCAAACCTTTATGGTTTAAGAGATAGCCGCTTTCAAAGTTTCCTCTCCCCTGCTGTCAGCGTTCTGCTGCCAGCAGGAGAATCCGGTCTCTGAATCAAGTGGAGGCTCTTCAGCAGAGCCGATATCTCTTTATGGAAGGAAAAATTATTAATTGAAACAGTCTTCTACGTGTGCTTGGTACCCAAGCACATGTAGAAGACTGTTTCAATGAAATCATTTTTCCTTCCATAACGAGATATCGGCTCTGTTTAAGATCCTCCGCCTGTCCCGGGACCGGATTCCCCTGCTGGCAGCAGAACACGGACAGCAGTGGAGAGGAAACTTTGAAAGCGGCTATCTCTTAAACCATAAAGGTTTGCGAGATGCCGCTGGTGTCATTTAACTCCGTTTATTAAGGGCTACAATATGAGTGATAGTAATTTTGAAGTAATACTATCCCTTTAAAGGGCCATTGGAGTGATCATGGGACCTGTAGTTAGCTATAGCTGAAAAGAACAGCAGAGGGATGGATCTACAGTGGTAGTGTGTTTCACAAAATAGAGGGCATGAAACATGGATCAGATCTCCAGGTACACCATGCTGACCTGTGTGTGTGTTCGCAGTGATATGTGCCCCTGATATAAATACACACATCAACAAATATGCCCTAATAGTTCCATGAAACAAATGAAAGTGGGCTGCCACTGTCACTTTGACAGTGGCAGTCCAAATTCATTTGTTTCATGGAGCTATCAGAACATATTTGTTGATGTGTCTATTTGTCAGGGGCACATAGCCCTAGGGCTGTTTGACATCCCCTTAGCTCTCCCCATAATGGGTTACATACGAGTACACAACACATTACAAAGCAATGGGTTCTGTACTCCCCTGTAATGGAAAAGATTAAGGGGGTAATGATGTTGAAGCTGTTGCATGACGATCAGTTTGTCACGGAATCAATAACGACAAGCGGACCAGTACTGTAGGTAACGCACTTTTTATTATAATATACACGTACAGAAAGAGTGGCAACAGCAATAACACAATACAATATAGCAGAGGTAAGGAAGGCTGGGCTGCTATGGAGGTACCAAGCTGAGCTCCAGAAGACAGGATGGAGAAAAGCTGCCTCAGGTCCGCACCTGAGGATAACGCAGGTCCGCACCTGTACCGACAAGGTTCAGAGAAAGGCTACGGCGCCACAGGTACGCACCTGGACAGACAAGGTACCAGAGAAAGGCTACACATACAGGTCCGCACCTGAACAGTCAAGGATCCAGCAAGGCTACTGCTCTACAGGTCCGCACCTGAACGCCGCAGTAAATGGACAGGGACAAGGAAGTGTCACCAGGACCACCAGGAGTACCCAACCAGTTATCCACTGGAGCGTTTGTATGCTGGGTGCGCAGTGGACAACCCTAGGTAGCACCAAGGTGGGTAATCAGACAAACAGGAACCCCCACGAAGCAATACAGAAACAGAGCTGCAGATCGTACCAGATAGGTCTAGGACTAGCCAAGATCATACACAGAATGGGTAGCCGGACAGAGCCACAGGTCAGTACCAGAGACGGATAGTCAGCCAGGCCAAAGGCCATACACAGAACGGGTAGTCTACCAGAGCCGCAGGTCCACACCAGAAGAAATATTAGCCAAGATGGGTCATACACAGAGCGGGTAGTCAGACAAACCAAAGGTTGGCACCAGAACAGGTAGTCAGACAAACCAAGATATTCACAAACACTAGCCAACTGCACTGGACACCACGAAAGGGCAAGTGAGTTAGTGTCCAGGCAGTTTAAGTACTCTAAGCTCCACCCCAGGAAGGTGGAGCACTGTCACTTTAAGGGCTGCACACGTCACTCAAGGAATACCCCAGTGACGCGCGCCTGACTCAGCCGGCCAGCAGTGGGAGCCAGAGCAATGCAGACTACACGCATAGGCACAGGAAGCTGCATCTGGAACGCCACAGGGACCGGCTGCCGAACGGAGCACAGAGCTGCCGGTTCCCTAGAAGGTAAGCGTGAATGCTTACACAGTTCGAGGGTGATGTTCCAAATCTTGTCCCATAGGCATCTATAACATGATCCATCATTGAACAGAGGAGTTCCCATGTGACTGGACTGAAGCCTTGACAACACTTCCATGAAGCTCACCCCTTGATGTTTCAAGTGATTGTGTTGGTGATGCAATGTTTGACCTGATGTTCACAGTAACCTCTACTGGAACATTCACATATACACAGAAGACACGAATAAATGTGTGTGCTAACATCCAGATATCAAACCTGTACAGTAAGAATGCTCATCTACAGAGTTTACCAAACCTTGTGGACAATACATGAGCAGTTCAGTAGTGTTTCCAAAGTAGTCATATTTAGTTTAAATGTACATTTTGGGTGTTCATACAAGTATTCAATGGATATAGGCAATATACACAGAAAACGCATGTATGTTTTAATGTAGTTTGAGACACAATAAAGGAAAACCATCACTATTCAATCTGTGTCTGTATGAATCAATGTTGGATTGGACATCTCTCTCATACATAGGAAGGCATGACCTATATCACAGGAGTCCACTAGTTGTTTGACCATGTGTGTACTTGGTGATGTTTTCATGCAAGGATATGATGGCAGTGGTACACTAATGTGTGTTGTGAGTGGTAAAGAGGTGATACAGGGGGCATTACTTCTACAGTGATGTCATGTCCATGGTTTACATGGTGATCAATGTAACCAATGTTCTGAGATTGCTTTGGTTTGACATATCTCAGTAAATGGGCTACATTACCAAACAAGAAGTCTAAGTGGAGAGTTGATGTCACTGGTGAAGCTTTTTTCAACCTTAGTAAAACATCAACACAACTTAATGGATAACCCAGTACTCACCCTAAGGTTTCAATGTGTGTGCTACACATTGAAATCTTAGCCTGATCATTGGGTTATCCAGTAAGCTAGGCTGTGATTTACACCCCGATTGTAAAACTGACTTACAGGAGAACCCAATGTTCACCCTAGGATTTCAATGTGTAGCACACACATTGAAATCCTAGGGTGAACATTGGGTTGTCCAGTAATTCAGTTTCACAATCAGGGTGTAAATCACAGCCTATTTAGCTGCATGTTCTATCACCTATCCTGCCTGTTAGTTCTCAGCTAAATCAAATAGCTGATTAACCCCTTGAACCACAACAATTGATGCAGATGAATGTTCATAGTGTTGTACCAGTTGTTGTGCTAAGGGGTAGGTATCTGTTGTTCAAATTCAACCCACATCATGGCCATATAACACAGTCTTGTTATTTGGCTCCAGTGGGGGATTGCAAGTTGAATTTGTACAAAGTTGTGTGTGATGAGTGTGCTAACCCATGTTCAAACATTCTACAATCATGTAACCTTTGCGGAAGTTGTGTTCACTGCATTGCTTTGTAATGCATTGGAGACATCTTTGCCTCTTAATCTATCAGTAACCACAAACCTTCTCAAAAAGGATTAAAATGCAGAAGTGCCTGTTATATTTGGGGGGAAAATAACATGTTGGCCTCTTTTTTTTTCTTTTTGGGGGGACCTTGGGCTTGGTGCCAGATGTGGATGGCCTGGCTGACTGCTTTGTCACCCTCTGCGCCCTTGGTGTTATTTCAGGGGTCACACTGGAGGGAGAGGTGGGTGCAGTAGAACCCTCTTTGGAGCGCTGCTCCCTCTCCACACGCAGGTTCTCCCTGCGGTTGTGGTCTTTGACCTCCACCAGCAGCTGCCCCATCATGTCCATCATCCCTGAATGGTACTGCCTGAGTTCTGTTGTCAGCACAGTTTGTTGTACCTCCAGGGCATGGATGCTGGATAGTATCCTTTGAGTTCCTCATGGAATCCCTTTGGAGCTTTCTGGGATTCCCTGAGTTGCCTCCTTTGTAGCTCCAGGCACTCCCCCTCCATTCATGTGCCTGGTGAGAGTGCTGGGTGGGTTGCTGCTGGTGGAGAGTCCGCTGGTGCTGTGTCTGCTGGTGGGATTGCTGTATCTGCTGGTGGGGTTGCTGTATCTGCTGGTGGGGTTACTCTGTCTGCTGGTGGGGTTGCTGTATCTTCTGGTGGGGCTGCTGTGTCTGCTGGTGCTGTGTCTGTTTGTGGGGTTGCTGCTGCAGATGTCGGCCATGTGCCCACCACATCCAGTGACTCTGTGCTGCCCACTGATCCCTGTGGTGGAGGTGGGGTGAAGTGTTCCCTCGATTGAGGGCTCTGGGGTTCCCCAATCATACCTTGGCCACTGGTAGCTGCTTGACCCCCACCTCGGGTCCTACCTGGGCCTATGCTGAGGAGCCATCCAGGTCGGGGGATGTCCATATGGCCCATATGTAGGGGTGGCCACAGTCCCAGGCAGCCAGGACCTTCCTGGTTCTGGTGGTGCTGCAGCAGGGTGGTAATGTCCCGAGGAGGATGGCTGCATGGACCTCTCATAATAATACCAGTCCTGGTAGTGTGGGGGAGCAGCTGGTAGGAAAGCAGGTTCAGGTGGTGGTGGTGCAGCAGAGGCTGCTGGAGGGGGTGGTGGTGCAGCAGAGGATGCTGGAGGTGGTGGTTCAGCTGTAAAACGTGACCATGTGCTGGGCTCATCCTCTTGCTCCCCAAGAGGTATCTCATCTGGGGATGTGTGTGCCTCCTCCTCTGCCTCCTACTGTGCAGCAGGCTCATATGCTGTGTGGGGAAATGAAATGGTGTGATTAGTAATGTAGACAATGACAGAATGAATGCAAGATGATTTAATTGACATGTGGATCTCTGGTTGTCATGATGGTATCCTATGCATTGAGTTGCATGGAACACCACCCTGGCAATCACAAATATAAATGAGGTCTGTCCAAGTTAATTCCCCAGGCCACCAATCAGGTCAGTATTGAGGGATTTCTCTGATTAAGGCCTGTTGCTGTTTGGATCATTCGCTCCATCTTTGTGAGTGACCCAGCCTTGCTTAATCAGGGATATCCATCAATCTTGGCCTGTTGGTGAACAAACTACAACGTTTAATATTTGGTTCCAATGTGTATCCTACAAATAGTGGTTGGTGTAATATCCATCCATGGCATCACCACTTCTGAGGATCCATATGAAAACCAAATGTATGATATGACAGTTCAAGTGAGAGTAAATGATTGCATACACAATACAAAGGCCGACTTGGTTATCCTTTAATTGCACAGTGTTGGTTGTTTCAAGGCCTGTGTGTTGCACATGCACACAGTTAGTCTCACTGGCATGGTGATGTTCGTCCTCATCCATCTCTCTTGATTTCAGTGATCAGTGATGAAGACCTCATGGAGTGGAGGTGAAGTGAAAATGATGACTTCTCCAGTGATGTGATTTCTCCATTTCCAGTGTTTTTCTATGGAGTCCATCCAATGAGCCCTCAATAACTTGATCCATTTTATTGAATAGTCTCCATAGACTAGGTTGACCAGATCTCACCTTTAACCAGGGACACATAAAAAATAGCCATTTTTCAGTACTTCACTGAAATCAAAGCAGTCCTGCTGTATGCATTTTTCCTATGCGTCCCCGGTTAAAGGTGATGTCTGGTCAGCCTACCATAGACAAACATGGGAATTGGTGATGGGATGGTATGGAAGGGTTAACTTCACTCCATCATGTCTTTTACACCGCTTGTTAAAGGCTGAAGAGAAAAAAAAATGTTGATATGGGTGCACTCAAGCTCAATTTGTCTTACAAAAAATTATAAACAAAAAACAATAACAGTAAATAACTTTATTAAAGATAAATCTCCTAATCCAAACATATATTGTTAAAAGAAATTTAAAATGATTCTGACCAAAAATTCCTACGGTCAGAGACGCCCCACATACCGGACACTCTTACTGGCTGCCTCAACACCACAGACAAATAATAATCATGTGGAGGAGACACATCCAGTAGTTACAGTAGTTTTGGCACATATTATGCCTGCATCAGAGACCTCTGAAACATGTTAGGTGATAGTAACTACTGGATGTGTATCCTCCACATGATTATTAATTGTCTGTGGCATTGAGGCAGCCAGTAAGAGTGTCCAGCATGTGGGGTGCCTCTGACTGTAGGAATTTTTGGTCAGAGGAGTGATTAGAATTTCTCCCCCACCGGAAAAAATGAAATTTTAATGATTAAAAACAGGATATCTCTCAACAGTGTATTTAGAATTGCAATAATGTAACCTGGAATAGGGAGAAAGCAGCCATTGGTCAGTGAGGTTTTTCAGCCATCTACCAATGCCAAATGGCAGCGGGTGGCTGGTCCACCCAAAGCCGCCTAAGGTGCACTGCCCTCCCTACCCCCTATAATGTCACCCACGTTCACACGTAGGCAGTCAGCCAGGTAACAAAGGGCTGGCTGCGGATGTGCAGTGGGAAAACCTGGGGGAGGGGAGAGGTGGTGCCTCTCACCTGCCCCAGGTAAAAGGGGGGGTAAAAGGGAGGGAGGCTTTAGTGTATAAAAAGAAGCCAACATTAAAGCAAAAGTTATAACCTGTTTTTCTTTGTTCCCTCCTTCTCTCCCTAGATAAAGGTCACACAATATCTCGGATCACAGGAGGAGGTCGCGGGTAGGTCAAAAGGAACATCTCGCTAGAAGTCGATTACGCAGGTCCGATAATGTAGCTGTCCTGGGCACCGTGCCGGTGTGGTATGCCTGAAGGTTGAGATGAGAGTCAGGGCACTGGTTATGCGGTATCACGGCGCCCCATGATTGCCTCTTGCAAAATTGCCATAAAGCGACATTATTTACTTCCTAGCTGTCGCTTTCTCTGAGTTGCTATTCTTATAGGTCACCATGTTGGTGAAGTCATCGCTCCACCCACCTGTCAGGGTTTTTAAACCTCAGCCTGTGTCATTACCTTTGCCCTTTCGTGGTGTACCTGAGCTTATTGCTGTGTTGGTCCATTACTGTTCATGTGTATTACATGGCTACGTCTGACTACCCGTTCGGGTTCTGACTCCTGGCTACGTCTGACTATCCATTCCGGTTCTGACTCCTGGCTATGTCTGATTACCCATTCCGGCTCTGACCCCTGGCTAAGTCTGACTACCTGTTCCGGCTACGACTACCCAATCCGGTTCTGACCATTGGCTGCCTCCTGGAATACTCTCAGTTGTTGCGCTCCTTTACCATTCCATGCCTCGGTTTGGTCTCCGAGTGGCCTATGCCTTCCGCTCTGCACTCGGTTCTGTTAGCGGCGTTTGTCGGTCATTCCGTGTGTTTGACCTCTCTTGGACATCCAGGTTTGTGTGTTGCCTTACCAACTGGCTACCCGCCTATTGTATACCCTGTCTGGTAGCACGGTGCCCGTGTATTGCTGGCGACATTTTGACACATTGTTTCTGATGCCTTCTTATTGGCTAGCGTGAGATTGCTCCACCCAGTGGTAGCCTTTAAGTACTGTGCCTTGTCACTCATGCAGGGCCCTTTCGTGGTGTTCCGATTGCTTAGTGTAAATCCTGTGTATGACCCGGACTGCCTGACTACTCTGTCTGATTCTGTTCCTGCTCCATGAACCGACCCGGCCTGGCTGACGTTCCTGCTCCGTGTACCGACTTGGATTGGCTGACGTTCCTACTCCGTGAACTGACCCGGCCTGGCTGACGTTCCTGCTCCGTGTACCAACTTGGACTGGCTGACGTTCCTGCTCAGCGTACCGACCCGGCCTGGCTGACATTCCTGTTCTGTGCATCGACCCGGATTGGCTTCCATTCCTGCTCTGTGTGTCTCTGGTCCGGTTCACTACCGTGCCCGGTATTCCCGTAGAGAGTGCCTTCCGGTGCTCTGTCTAGAGCGTGCTGACCCAGTTGGTTGCCTCGAGTGCTGTTACCATTACTACTGCGACCCATTTACGCTCCTGTGCCTTGCATCTCCATTTCCCAGGGGTGAAGCTGATCTCGTTTGCTCACTATATTCTTGGCTTGTTACTGCTCCCTTACTGAGATTGGTCTGCTGGGCACCTCAGTCGTCTCTACCATCTAGCAGTCACCATCAAGCCTGAGCGTCTATTTACCCTTGCTGTCCGGTGCTCACCTGGGTAGGAGATATTCTCATTGGCACACCATATGCTTGGCTTGTTACTGCTCCCCTACTGAGGTTGGTCTCCTGGGCGCCTCAGTCGTCTCTACCACCTAGCAGTCATCATCAAGCCTGAGTGTCTGTACCCTTGTTGTCCGGTGCCGTTATCCTTGGGTCACAGTTCATGCGGATTCCGGTTGGCATTCCTCCGGTTACAGCACTGTCCGGTAGTCCGTGATTCCTTCAGGGCCTCGCTCACCCTTTGAGGGCATAATCTCTATTGTGTCACTCCTGTAGAGAGTCCTTCTTGGGCCTCGCTATTAGGGCCTACCAGCCTCCCGGCCTAATAGCACCTTCACATTGTTATCTCACTGATTCACACGAACTGTAACCTGACCTGTGTCAGTATATGTATTTGTTCTCTGATATATGTACTGGACCCGTGTGGGTTAATGCTATTTTGTAACCTGTCCTGTGTCAGTATTAAGTGTGTACTATTGCTGGACCCGCGAGGGTTACTTTATTCTGGTTTCAATAAAACTCTGTTTTACCAAACTGCCTGCCTCTGAGTGTACTGAAAACCATTACATCTGGGTATTGGTGCGCTCTAATATTCCTGCCGACTGTGTGTGTGGGAGTCCTCTGCACTGCCCTCACATCTACCGTGTAAGTCCAAGGGCCATTCTGTTACTAATCACCTGCCTGGTGAAGGGTGAGGAAAGTGACTCCTCCACTGTTCCTCCCTGGTCTCGTGAAGGTGTGTCATTTAGCCATACGCGTGGAGTACTCACACTGTTATTCCATCTACCTGCGTGAGTCCCAGGGCCTTTCCATTATTGCTCATCTGCCTAGTGAAGGGTGAGGAAAGTGAGTTCACTGTTCCTCCCTGGTCTCGTGAAGGTGTGCCATTCATTCCGTATTTGCAGTGTACCTTGCATCTACCTGTATAGTCCAAGGGCCATTCCATTACTGCTTACCTGCCTGGTGAAGGGTGAGGAAAGTGAGTACACTGTTCTTCCCTGGTCTCATGAAGGTGTGTCGTCTACTTCCACTTCGTGTCATTACTATACTACTGTTGTGTCAATTGTTGCCACCAGCCTGTTTCCTTATTTCTTGTCATTATTGCACTTAATAAAGTTTTATATTAAGTTCATCTGTACTTGTCAGTGTGTTAATTTCCTAGTCACCCCGTGACAGTATGAAAGGGCCATGAACACTGACAGTACTGACACCAGTAGCAGGCGGTCGCTGAATATTATGTCCAGGATGGACATGCAGGAACAACAGCTCGATCAGTTGTCAGTGGTGTTGCAGACACTTCTAGACTGAACAGTGCATTTGGACAAAGTTGGGCAACCACTGATGGCCTCCTCTGTATCAGCATCAGTAACAACCACTCAGGTGGAAAGTACATGTTGCAAAGGCTTGTCTGGGACCGCTCCTCTGCCCCTAAGATACGATGGTGATCCCATGTTATGTCATGGGTTCATTAACCAGCTCGGAATTTTAGTGGAACTGGTCCCTCATGCATTTCAATCTGAGAGAAGCAAAGTAGGCTTCATGATTTCTCTGTTGACCGGCAAAGCCTTGGCATGGGATAATCCGTTATGGGAGATGTGAAAGCCATAACTTCCATAACTTCAATTCGTTGAGGCCTTCCGAAGGGTTTTTGATACTCCTGGTAGGTCCATCTCTGCAGCAAAAAACTGATGATGATTCAGCAGGGCACCCGCACGGTAGCAGAATATGCTAAAGAATTTCGCACATTTGCGGCAGAGGTGGGCTGGAACAATGAGGCTCTGGTGGCAGCCTTCTCTCAGACACTAAACGATACAATCAAAGATGAAACAGCAGCCTGCGAATTACCAAGTGATTTGGACCAACTAATTTCATTTGTCATCCTAAATGACGCACGTATAAGAGAAAGGTCCACATTTAAGAACAACAGGCCAAGGCAAGAGTTGCGTCTGATACCTAACAGGGAGCTCCCACCCATACCTCCCTCACCTCCCTTGCCACCCAGTGTAGAGCCTAGTAGGGCTGAACCCATGCAGGTTGGCTTTACACGGTTGTCTCGGGAGGAACGGTCCTTCCGCCGCAGAGAGGGTCTATGCCTGTATTGTGGAAAGGCTGGACATATGCTGCGAGGTTGTCCGGTGCATCCGGGAAACGCACGCACCTAAGGGGACAGATCCTAGGTGGAGTCAGTCGGTCCCCAGAGCTTGATCCGAGTAAACCCATTCTTCAGGTGGTGATTGATTCTGGTGCGGCTGGTTATTTTATTGATGTGATTTTGTGAATAAACACAATATTCCAGTGACACCCCGTGAGTCTCCATTAGCGGTAGAAACTATTGACGGTCGTCCTCTTGAGCCTTCCCATGTCACACATGAGACCTGTCCGCTGACCCTAAGGGTAGGAGCTCTCCATGTGGAGACTCTACAATTTCAGGTGATCCAGTCTCCACACCATGCTGTCATTTTGGGGTTCCCATGGCTACAGAAACATAATCCCAAAGTGGATTGGGAGACATGTGACATAATATCATGGTCTGACTATTGTAATGGGACCTGTCTGCAGCACCCTATTAAAATTTTGTGTAACTCCCCCTCGTTGCCCTCAGAGTACCAGTCTTTCAGTGAGGTATTTATCAAGGAGGAGGCTAGCACATTACCGGAGCATAGACCGTATGACTGTGCTATTAACCTGACGCCAGGCTCAATACCTCCCAAAGGCTGCACCTATCCTCTATCAGTAGAGGAGAACAAGGTCATGGAGGAGTACATTTCAGATACATCATCTAGAGGCATAATAAGAAAGTCTTCCTCGCCCGCTGGGGCTCTTTTTGTAAAGAAAAAGAATGGGGAGCTTAGACCCTGTATCAATTATAGAGGACTAAACAAACTATTGGTAAAGAACGCTTACCCCATTCCACTAATTACGGAATTGATTGACCGTTTAAAGGGCTCCTCCGTATTCACGAAACTTGATTTGCGTGCAGCATACAACTTGATTAGAATCAAGGAGGGCGATGAGTGGAAGACCGCTTTTAATACTCGAAGTGGCCATTACGAGTATCTGGTTATGCCTTTTGGGCTTTGCAGTACGCCAGTGGTCTTCCAGGAGTTCATTAACGATTTCTTAAGAAGTCTGCTACAGTCCTGTGTAGTAGTATACCTAGACGATATCTTGATACACTCTCCGGATATCAAGACACATAGGAGAGATGTCATTACGGTACTGCAAAAACTGAGGGAAAACAAATTGTATTGCAAACTTGATAAATGCGACTTTCATAAAGACCAGGTACCCTTCCTGGGTTATGTTATCTCTGCCAGTGGTATTGCCATGGATACAGAAAAGCTCTCGGCAGTGTTACAATGACCACGTCCGGTAGGCCTGAAGTCCATACAAAGATTCCTCGGTTTTGCAAACTATTATAGAAAGTTCATTCGTAATTTTTCATCCTTGGTCAAACTGTTGACTGATATGACTCATAAGGGCGCTAACCCAGCGATATGGTCCCCTGAGGCTAACAATGCTTTTGAGGCCCTGAAGTCTGCCTTCTCGATGCCTCCTATATTGGTGCATCCTAACACTGCTTTGCCATTTACCCTTGAGGTAGACGCATCTGAGACAGGGGTAGGGGCAGTTCTGTCACAGAGAGCGGAGCCTGGCAAACCCCTGATGCCTTGCGTTTTTTTTTTCTAAAAAGATGACAAAGGCCCAAAGCCTATACGATATAGGGGACCGTGAGTTGCTGGCCATCATCCTTGCCCTTCGGGAATGTCGTCACCTCCTGGAGAGGACAAAGGCTCCTGTATTAATACTAACGCATCACAAGAATCTAACGTACTTATCAGGGGCCAAAAGATTGTCACCTAGACAAGCCAGATGGGCGTTATTCCTGTCTAGATTTAATTTTGTAGTTTCGTACCTCCCTGGTTCCAAGAACACTCGAGCTGACGCCTTGTCTAGACAGCTTGGTCCAGAGCCTGAGTCTGAAAGTGAATCTGTCCCAATTATCCCTCCTGATTGCATTTTGGCTACTATTCCTTCTAGCATTACTTCTCCTCTGGGTGAGGAGATTTTGGCGTCTCAAAACAATGCCCCAGTCGAGAAACCCAGTGGGAAATGTTTTGAAGCTGACAATGTCCACACTAAGCTACTGGAGGCCTACGATTCATCTAAAGCAGCCGGGCAAATTGGTCGGGACCAACTAATTTGGTCAATTCCACAGCTATTCTGGTGGCCTAGTCTGAGGGCAGATTGTGCAGCCTTTGTGGAAGCCTGTTCCGTATGCGCCCGTGCCAAGGCTCCTAGGCATCTACCTCTAAGACTACTCCAGACTGTTCCTAATGGGGAACGCCCGTGGTCACACATTTCGTTAGACTTTATGGTAGAGTTGCCTAGATCCAAGGGCTGCACAGTCATACTAATAATTGTGGACAGATTCTCTAAGATGGCACATTTTGTTCCGCTCTCGGGACTACCCTCCTCTAAGGAATTGGCTGTGGTATTTGCTAGGGAGGTATTCAGGCTCCACGGAGTACCCCGAGTTGTGGTTTCTGATTGTGGGAGCCAGTTCGTATCAAGGTTTTGGAAAGCCTTTTGTGAACAGATGGGCATCAAACTGCTATTTTCATCTGCCTATCACCCCCAGACCAATGGTGCTGCGGAAAGAGCCAACCAAGGACTGGAGCAATTCTTGTGCTGCTTCGTTTCCGACCATCGTGACAATTGGGTTGACCTGTTGCTGTGGACGGAGTTTGCCAGGAATTGTGCCATAAACGCTTCATCTGGGAGCTCTCCTTTCTTGATCAATTATGGGTTTCAACCTTCTCTGCTCCAGGGTATATTTTGAGCACAGGAAATTCTGGCTCTGGATGAGCATATGGAGCAGCTCCGCTCCACATGGGTACAGGATTAGAATACTTTGAGAAGGTCCTCAGAGCGATATCAGAGACACGCAGATCGCAGGAGACGTCCTGCTCCGGTCTTTCAGGTGTGGGATAGAGTCTGGTTGGCCACCAAGAACCTGCACCTGCAAGTGCCATGTCACAAGATGGCTCCACGTTTCATAGGACCTTTCCGGGTGCTCCGTAGAATTAACCCTGTGTCTTATGCCTTAGACCTCCCTAGAAATATATGCATCCACAACGTTTTTCATGTCTCTCTCTTGAAACCTCTGATCTGCAACCGTTACATTTCCGCTCAGGTAGTCCCAGGTCCAGTACGCATTCAGAATCAGGATGAATACGAAATACAAATCATCCTGTATTCCCGTAGGGTACGAGGGCGCATTCAATATTTTGTCCACTGGAAAGGTTATGGTACCGTAGGGTACGAGGGCGCATTCAATATTTTGTCCACTGGAAAGGTTATGGTACTGAGGAGCGTTCATGGGTGGATCAGAATGATATCCACGCTCCTAGATTGTTGCTCAGTTTCCACCTGTAATTTCCCTATAAGGTATGGTCTCCTCCGCGGGGGGGAGATCACTGAGTGGGGGTACTGTCACGGTGCCCCGTGATTGCCTCTTGCAAAATTGCCATAGAGCGACATTATTTACTTCCTAGCTGTCGCTCTTGCTGAGTCGCTATTCTTATAGGTCACCATGTTGG
Organism: Rhinophrynus dorsalis; assembly: GCA_037306005.1. Taxonomy (NCBI): domain Eukaryota; kingdom Metazoa; phylum Chordata; class Amphibia; order Anura; family Rhinophrynidae; genus Rhinophrynus; species Rhinophrynus dorsalis. The sequence continues at coordinate 184,988,827 of CM074720.1, read as the reverse complement.
TGAGGACATCGCACCACCCACCTGTTAGGATTTTTAAACCTCAGCCTGTGTCAATACCTTTGCCCTTTTGTGGTGTACCTGAGCTTATTGCTGTGTTGGTCCATTACTGTTCCTGTGTATTACCTGGCTACATCTGACTACCCGTTCCGACTCCTGGCTACGTCTGATTACCCGTTCCAGCACTGATCCCTGGCAACGTCTGACTACCCGTTCCGGCTACGACCACTGGCAACGTCTGACTACCCGATCCGGTTCTGACCAATGGCTGCCTCCTGGTATACTCTCCGTTGTTGCGCTCCTTTACCATTCCGTGCCTCAGTTTGGTGTCCGTGTTGCCTGTGCCTTCCATTCTGCGCTCGCTTCCGTTAGTGGCACTTGTCGGTCATTCCATTTGTTTGACCTCCCGTGGCCGTCCAGGTTTGTGTGTTGCCTTACCAACTGGCTACCCACCTTTTGTATACCCTGTCTGGGTATTGGTGCGCTCTAATAATCCTGCCAACTGCTAGTGTGGGAGTGCTCTGCACTGCCCTCACATCTACCGTGTAAGTCCAAGGGCCATTACTCACACTGTTATTCCATCTACCTGTGTGAGTCCCAGGGCCTTTCCATTATTGCTCATCTGCCTAGTGAAGGGTGAGGAAAGTGAGTTTACTGTTCCTCCCTGGTCTCGTGAAGGTGTGCCATTCATTCCGTATTTGCGGTGTACCCGCACTATCCTCGCATCTACCTGTATAGTCCAAGGGCCATTCCATTACTGCTCACCTGCCTGGTGAAGGGTGAGGAAAGTGAGTATATTGTTCCTCCCTGGTCTCGTGAAGGTGTGTCATTATCTACTGCCACTTCGTGTCATTACTATACTACTGTTGTGTCAGTTGTTGGCACCAGCCTGTTTCCTTATTTCCTGTCATTATTGCACTTAATAAAGTTTTATATTAAGTTCATCTGTACTTGTCAGTATGTTAATTTCCTAGTCACCCCGTGACATGCGGCTGGTGCGGCCTGAAGGGTAAAGGCGTTGCCAAGTAACAACACCAAGGGCACAAAGTGGTGAGACACCGCAGGGGGAGGGAACACTGGACTAAGAATGTCTAGTAGAAGGCCTTCCCACCTAGGTGCCCTGGATGGGAGGCGCTGGGGGCTCCAGTCCCATGCCAGGACACCATGGTCCAGGAGCGCTACATTATGAGGGGGGGTTCAGGGGTTTAACTAGTTAAGTAGGCCTTAAATAAACCGTGACCTCCATTTTTCCCATAAATTGTTGTCCGTGTCGTTATTTTTACAGGTTATGTCAGGCAGGGGTATGCGTGGTGAGTGAAGTGTGGTTTGGGGTATAAGGGGGAGAAAGAGTAAGGGGGAAGTGGTAGGGTATGTGCACCTTAATAGGTTAAGTAGATGAGAGAACGCTACAAACCACGAGGCAAGACTCCATTGCCCGAATAAATTAAAGTAACTAATACTACTATCTACCTTAAGTGCATATGTGTGTGATTCAAACGTATCTCTAAGTAAGAGGCACATTAATTTCCGATGGACTGGGACTGACAGCGAAGTGTTGCGATGTGGGGGAGACCCGTGTTGTGTCTATTCACCCAGTAGAGCTTTAACTTGGATTATCAAATGTTACATTGTAGCCTCTCCTTTGAGTGAGCAATTACATCCTATCTAGGTCCTCTAGCTGATTACTCAGTTATATTTATCTAAGCGTTGGGATAGAGAGGCGTCTGGTAGCTGCAATTTAACTGATACCGATCTCTAAACCTATGCCTTACTTGAATGCATGATTACATACTAATAGATGAGAGTTGGTACCGTGTTAGTCGTAGAAATACAGGATGCAAAAATTTTTTGTAAAGTTGATGCCTTAACTAAACAGATTGAAAATGTAAGCTTTCAAGACTTCTTAGGTCTGTTCCTCAGGCATGTTATACAGATAAATATGAAAACTTCTCTTTTAAATACAAGTACACATTACATTGTTTATAATGGAAATCAGATAAGAACGTTGGTCCAGATACAAATTCCTTGATCAGTCAATGGTAGAGGATGTGATTTAAATTGCATTCTTCCACTGAGTCCAGGTATTTATGATCCCAAAGGGACTGTCGTAAAAGTTAATTCACAATGTTGTAATGTGACAGAAACTCTCTGTCTCTATTAAGCCCATAGGTCAAAGAGTCAAATTGTAGCTTTAATTTTTCCTCCCATAATTTTCTGTGAAATTGTCCCATTAGTACAGTCAGTTTAAAGTCCCTGACACTGTGCCCACTTTGGCAAAAATGTTCTCCCACTGGTATCTCTGTCTTTGTTGTTAATGCTAGATCTGTGGGAATTAAACCTCTTATGTAATTTCTGTCCTGTTTCCCCCACATAAAGAGCTGTTGGGCATTTTGCACACATGATAAGGTATATTACATTGGATGATTTGCAGGTGAAATTACCGTTGATCTTATGGTGTAACTGGGTGTTCGGTATGAGTATTTTGTCTGTGGTGTAAATGTTTGCACAGGTTTTACACCTACTTTGTAGGCAGGGTAATGTGCCATTGTTTTTATTTTTGTTCAGGGCACTCCTTATATCATGGTGCCCGTGGTATATGGGCGACATTCTGTCAGTCTGACTCTCAGTCTACTCTCATTGGCTACTGCTAGATTGGCCCGCCCAGTATGTATCCTTAAATACTGGGTCTTGTCACTTACTTGTTGCCCTTTTGTGGTGTTCCTGTGCCAGCGTTATTCTAGTCCTTGTGTGATATCAGTGTATGACCCGGATTGCCTGACTATTCTATTGCTATTGTTCCTGCTCTGTATCCTGACCTGGCCTTGCTGAAGTTCCTGCTCTGATACCGACCCGGATTGGCTGACGTTCCTGATTGTGTACCGACCCGGCCCGGCTGACATTCCTGCTCTGTTACCGACTCGGATTGGCTGACGTTCCTGCATGTGTACCGACCCGGCCTGGCTGACGTTCCTGCTCTGTTACCGACCCGGCCCGGCTGACGTTCCTGCTCTATGTATCGACCCGGCTTGCTGATATTCCGGTCTTTCTTCGCTTCTGGTTGACTGCCGTTCCTGCCCGTGTGCCGACCTGTTTGGCCTTCCATTACTGCCTGTCCTGGATTGCGTCTATTCGTATAGTCTCCGGTTGGGCTTGGCATCTGGGCAGTGTGGTCCAGTACTGCAGCCTGTAGCCATTGTCTCCGTGTCGCTCGGGCTACACTCCTGTTCTGTGCCTCTTACTGCAGTCTGGCTCTGGTGTTTCCGTGTCGCTCGTGCGACATTCCGGTGTGTGCTTTGCTCTCCGTGCCTCCATTGAACAGACCTTTACTCCTGCCATCAGCTGAGGTTGGGTTAGTTGGGCGGCTCAGGCTCCTCCATCCTGGCAGCCGACTGTGGTCTTTACGCATATATTCATACAGTCTGAAGGGTAGCACACCACCGGTTATTCGGTTCCCGTGATTTCCTGTCACTCTCTGCTGTGGTGTGTTCCCAGAGCCCTGTGGGTGGTGGTACCCTGAGACCTTGTGGGTTCTTTTCTAAGAAGCTTTCTAATGCCCAAAGCCATTATGAGATTGGCGACAGAGAACTCTTGGCTATTATCCTCGCATTAAAAGAATGGAGCCATCTATTGAAGGGCACAAGAACCCCGGTGTTAATCCTTACTGATCACAAAAATTTGACTTATCTCTCAGAGGCCAAAAGGCTGTCCTCTCGTCAGGCTAGCTGGGCACTGTTCTTGTCTCGATTTAATTTCGTAGTGTCCTACCTGCCAGGCTCTAAGAACGTTAGAGCGGATGCTCTATCCAGACAATTCAGTCCTGACATTGAGAGGGCTGAAGACCCTGTACCTATTATTCAGCCAGATCGCATCCTGGCTACGGTGCATACTAGTATCACTTCGCCGCTGGGGGAGGAGATTTTGGCATCCCAAGCTAGGGCACCTCCTGCGACCCCAGTGGGCAAGTGTTTTGTGGATGAGCCATTCCGTACCAGTCTCCTGGAAACGTACCACTCATCTAAGGCGGCTGGGCACATAGGGAGGGATCAATTAATATGGTCACTGTCTCAAGTCTTTTGGTGGCCCTCTCTTAGAGCTGATTGTTCCACTTATACGGCAGCCTGTGCCACCTGTGCCCATGCCAAAACCCCCAGACACCTCCCAGTGGGCTTACTACAACCGGTTCCTAATGGGGAACGCCCATGGTCCCATATATCGATTTCCTGGGAGAATTGCCGGTGTCCAGGGGGTACTCTTTTATCCTGATGGTGGTTGACAGGTTTTCTAAGATGGCTCATTTCGTGCCCCTCTCTGGTCTTCCGACGGCTCAGGAATTGGCAGTGGTTTTCGCTAGAGAGGTATTCCGCTTGCACGGGGTTCCCAGAGTGGTGGTGTCGGACCAAGGGAGCCAGTTTGTATCTAGATTCTGGAGGGCATTCTGTGGCCAGATGGGCACCCATTTGTCCTTTTCCTCTGCCTACCATCCCCAGACCAATGGGGCCGCTGAACGTGCCAATCAGGGACTGGAGCAGTTCCTGCTCTGCTTTGTGACCGATCATCATGACAATTGGGCCGACCTGTTGCCGTGGGCAGAGTTTGCCAGGAACTGTGCAGTTAATTCATTGTCCAGGAGCTCTCCGTTCCTTATTAACTATGGGTTTCAGCCATGCCTGCTCCCGGACTAATTTCAGTCGCAGCAGATTCCAGCTCTGGATGAGCATATGGAGCAGCTCCGCTCCACTTGGGCACAGGTTCAGAGGACCCTCAGCCAGTCATTTCAGCAACATCAGCGGCATGCCAACCGTAGAAGGCTCCCAGCAGTCTCCTTCCAGGATAGGGTATGGCTCTCCTCCAGGAATCTCAACTTACAAGTACCGTCTAATAAGTTGGCTCCCCGGTTAATTGGTCCATTTAAGATCATCCGCAAGGTTAACCCTCTCGTACGCACTGGAACTCCCAGCCTCTATGCGCATTCATAATGTTTTCCATGTGTCTCTGTTAAAGCCCTTGGTTTGCAACCGTTATACTACCACCCCGGTGGTTCCTGGGCTGGAGGATGTTCAAGGCCAAGAGGAGTACGAAGTTCAGAGCATTATTGATTCCAGGAGATTTAGAGGGAAGTTGCAATATTTGGTCCAATGGAAAGGCTATGGTCCTGAAGAACGCTCTTGGGTCAACTACGGGGACCTTCATGCCCCGAGATTACTGCTCAATTTCCACTCTAAATATCCCCAGAAACCTAGACCCTCGAGCAGGGGAGTGGGGTCTTTGAGAGGGGGGTACTATCACGGTTCCCGTGATTTCCTGTCACTCTCTGCTGTAGTGTGTTCCTATTGGTAGAATTTGGTTATGCCGCCCAGTATGGCCTTCTTATACCAGGCCTCTGGCACCTGTCAGGTGCCCTTTCTTGGTGTTCCAGTACCAGTGCTTCCATTGCAATGTTCCTGCGTTCCTGTGTACCGATTTGGCTTGTCTGACTATTCTTCTGGTTCCTGCTCCGTGTATGACCCGGCCTGGCTGACGTTCCTGCTCCGTGATTGATCCGGCTAGTCTGACGCTCCTGCTCCGCGTATGACCCGGCCTGGCTGACATTCCTGCTTTGTGTCCGGTTTCCTGTGATCCTGTTCCAGTGAGATCTCGTCTATGTCGCTTGGCGACATTGTGAACTGTAATATCTTGTGCTTTATATGCTGACCTCCCACTTGCTGAGCTTGTTGCCTCCGTTACCAAGCCTGTCCGTTAACACTTGCAGTGCTTGTTGCCACAGATACTGGGCCATCTGTTAACACTTGCTGAGCTTGTTGCCTCCGTTACCGAGCCTGTCCATTAACACTTGCAGTGCTTGTTGCCTCAGATCTTTAGATGGAGTCCAGGAGAAATGGGATTATCTGAAATGTGTTTTACTAAACGCAACAGAACATTGCATTAAACATGTCAGCAAGGGTAAAAGAAAAAGAAAACCACTGTGGTACTCAGCAGAAGTGGCAAATATAGTAAAAGAGAAAAAGGAAGCATTTAAGAAATATAAGCAGACGCAGAAGGAAGAAGATAGGTATCGGTACAAAACTAGGTTGAAGGAGGCCAAATGTATTATTAGAAGTGCCAAAGCACACACAGAGGGAAAAATTGCCCAGTCAATAAAAAAGGGGGATAAAACATTTTTTAGATATATAAGTGAAAGGAGGAAAACGAAACAAGGAATAGTTAGACTAAAAACAAAAGATTGAAAGTATGTAAATGAGAATAAAGGGCTAGCTGACTGTCTCAATGAATATTTCTGTTCAGTTTTTACACAGGAAGATGAAGGGAAGGGACCTCTGTTAGAAAAAAGAAATGGCAAGACATGGGAAACATGCATGTTTACAGAAGAAGAAGTTCTAATTCAACTTTCTAAGGTAAAAACAGATAAATCAATGGGTCCAGATGGGATACACCCAAAGTTATTAAAAGAACTTAAGTGTGTTCTGGCAAAACCTTTAACAGAATTATTCAATCAGTCACTAGCAACAGGAATAATTCCAGAAGATTGGAAGGTAGCAAATGTAGTACCGCTTCACAAAAAAGGTAGCAGGGAAGAGTCTGGTAACTACAGACCAGTAAGTCTTACATCAGTAGTGGGAAAATTAATGGAGACTATGTTAAAGGAAAGAATTGTTGAATATCTGAATTTAAATGGCTTGCAAGATACCAAACAGCATGGGTTTACAGCAGGGAGATCTTGTCAAACTAACCTCATCGATTTTTTTGACTGGGTAACTAAAATAATAGATCAAGGGGGTGCAGTAGATATAGCTTATCTAGATTTCAGTAAAGCATTTGACATTGTCCCTCATAGAAGACTCATAAATAAATTGCAGTGTTTGGGCCTAGATGTAAAAATAGTGAAATGGATAAGGCAATGGCTGAGTGACAGGAGACAGAAGGTGGTAGTCAATGGAGAATATTCGGACGAAAGGAGTGTTACTAGTGGAGTACCTCAGGGATCTGTACTGGGGCCCATTCTTTTTAATATTTTTATTAGTGATATTGCAAAAGGTCTTCAAGGAAAGGTATGCCTTTTTGCAGATGATGCAAAGATCTGCAATATGGTAGACATTCCACGGGAAAAAAGTCAAATGGCGAATGATTTAGGTAAATTAGAAGAATGGTCAAGAGTGTGGCAGATGCACTTTAACGTTGATAAATGTAAAATAATGCACTTGGGACATAAAAATCCAAAGGAAAAATATACCATTAAGGGTACTGTGTTGTCAGAGACAACAGAGGAAAGGGATTTGGGAGTAATTATTTCTAATGACTTAAAGGTAAGCAGGCAATGTAATAAAGCGATGGGGAATGCAAGCAGGGCACTGGGTTGTATAGCTAGGGGCATTAGTAGCAGAAAAAGGGAAGTAGCCATGCCACTCTACAGATCTCTAGTTAGACCTCACCTAGAATATTGTGTACAGTACTGGAGACCCCATCTCCAGAAGGATATTGATACTGTAGAGAAAATTCAAAGAAGGGCTACTAAAATGGTGACTGGTCTACAGGAAAAGAAATATCAGGATAGACTAAAGGCTCTGAATATGTATAGCTTGGAGGAGAGAAGAGAGAGAGGGGATATGATAGAAACATTCAAATACATGAAGGGATTCAACAAAGTACAGGATGGAAGTATATTTCAAAAGAGTAAAAACGTTAGGACAAGAGGCCATAGTCTAAAACTAGAGGGACACAGGTTTAGATGTAATGTAAGAAAGTTTTACTTCACTGAGAGAGTAGTAGACAAGTGGAATAGCCTACCAGCAGAAGTGGTAGATGTCAATACAGTGACAGAATTTAAGCATGCATGGGATAGGCATAAGGCGGTCCTTAACATAAGAAAAGACCAAGGACCAAAAAAGGTTTGAGGTTTGTTTTTTTTGTTTGTTTTTTTACACAGTAGGAAATTGGGCAGACTAGATGGGCCAAATGGTTCTTATCTGCCGTCAAATTCTATGTTTCTATGTTTCTATAGATACTGGGCCATCCGTTAACACTTGCTGAGCTTGTTGCCTCCGTTACCGAGCCTGTCCGTTAACATTTGCAGAGCTTGTTGCCTCAGATACCGAGCCTCTCCATTAACACTTTCTGGGCTTACTGCCTTCATTACCGAGCCTGTCCACTACACTTGCAGAGCAGTGGTGGTTTCCGTTAACTGGCTACCAAGAGCTCTTGCAATACACTCGCTCCATTAATGCACCGGAAGGATGCTACTGGCTCCGGTCTTACTCACCTTTAGCAGTGTTGGGTATCCATTTACGCACCAAGGGGTGCTACTGGCTCTGGTCCCTTTCCGCTCTGGCAGTGTGTGTATTCGTTGACGCACCAAGGGGTGCTTCTGGCTCTGGTCCCATTCAGCTCTTGCAGTGTGGTTTATCCCGTTACGCACGGCAGAGTGCTCTTGGCTCTTGTACCATTTAGCTCTAACATAAGTGGTTGGTCTTGCATATTGCCAGTCTTTGAGGACTACTGTTTGGACTTACTACTAGGTGCTCTCCATCTTGCACTTCAGCCTCTGGCTGCTCTTGTCCTCTACTGGGCGTTGTCTTACACACCACATCAGAGACTGATTACTTGCATTGGACTTTAACCCTTGCTATACTCTGTTCCATTGCTTGTACAGTATTGCTCCTTATCCATACTGTGGGCTAGATTTAAAGGCAGCCGTTAGCAAAAAAAATCACTAACGGGTGCGTTAAGTGACATGTTGCAATTCAAAGATCCGTCTAAAGACCAGCTAACGGCAGTTGTAGAATCCTTACGGCCAATACACTTATGTGCATTCAGACGCATGGAAAAACATACCCCAGAGCTATTCAAAGGCTTGCGGTACTGATAACGGCTGAAAAAAAGACACACCTAACGGCTAAAAGTTAAGACCCACTTTTCTTAGCCGTTAGACACTTAACGGCCAAAACAAAACACCCGTTACATAGGAAAAGACACAAAAGGCTTACCGCACAACCATGTAAATGGGAAAATTAACCCGTGCAATGCCAAAACAACACAAAAACATGTACACACAACACAAATCATTACACACACAACAACAACCAACACCACAGGGACAACGACACACAAAAAAACAACAACACAACATGGCACAGAACAATGGGGGTCATCACACAAAGCGGACCCTGCAAATACAAGCTCACCTGGGCAACATCAACACGCCACCTGCACCCCACAACTGCACGTCCGCAAATGGCACACACAGAACAAGCACAACACACCACATCTTATAACACACACACACCTGCAAACACTTACCTGGACAAAAACAACTCACCATTGGTCAGCACTCACCTCATCACCACACCCACACAACGCCCTAGCAAGTACTTAAAGGGACAACTCAACACACTCACTTGTGGCTTGTTATCCACTCAGGGAGGGAGAGAGAGAGAGATAGAGATAGAGATAGAGAGAGAGAGAGAGAGAGAGATAGATAGATAGATAGATAGATAGATAGATAGATAGATAGATAGATAGATAGATAGAGACAGATAGAGAGAGCAAACAGTATGTTGGGTTACATATTGTTGCGAAGGCTGCGGAGAAGGCGTGCAAGGGAGAGAGCTGGGGAACATCAGCAACCTCCAAGCATGCCTGATCAACAGCCACCACCTGTTGCAAGTGAGGAGGCTCTGGCTCAGCAGCCACACAGGAGCCCATCCCCACCTGGAGGGCACAGGATGTATAGACGACCACCAAGGCCCAGGGTATACAGCCCAAGGGTCACCCTCTTTGGAATGACCGATGATGAGGTAATTGATCGCTACAGGTTGAGGCCTGACAGCATCATTGCCTTGTATGAGGTCATCAAGGAGCAGGTGGATTCCATCTACATCCACAACCATGCCCTAACTGGCCTGCAGAAACTACTCTGTGCCATGCACTTCATGGCAAGCGGGGCCTTCCAGTCCACAGAGGGTTACGCATCTGGCATGTCACAGGCCACATTCTCCAGGGTGCTGGCCCAGGTCCTGCCAGCCCTCAAAAGCAAGGCCAGTACCTATATACATTTCCCCACCACCGACATGGACTGGATACAAGTCAAGCAGGCCTTTTACGCCAGGGGAGGCATGCCCAGGGTCATGGTTGCTATAGATTGCACCCATGTCCGAATTAAGGCCCCAGCACGTGACGCACAGATATTCATCAACAGGAAGAACTTTCACTCCATCAACGTGCAGATGGTGTGTGACAGCCATATGAGGATAATGAATGTCTGTTCAAAGTATCCTGGCAGCTCACATGATTCATACATTCTCCAAAACTCCTCAGTCCACAGAGATTTCGAGAATGGAACTTCTACAGGGGGATGGCTTTTGGGTGAGTTCACAATACAAAATCACATCACATACACAGGCGTACACACAACGCTGCTTAGCATGCTCCTGACCCACAGCTACTACGTCTACCACACAAAACATCATTCACACAACATGTGCTCCCTGTCTCACCATGTCACTCACATTACACAGGTGATGCTGGCTATGGATGCAAGTCCTGGCTACTGACCTCTCTGGCCAATCCTCGAACACATGCCCAGGAAAGCTACAACCAGGCTCATGGCAGAACGAGGAATGCCATTGAGCGGACCTTTGGCCTCCTCAAGTCAAGATTCCGATGTCTGGACCACTCGGGGGGAGCACTGCAGTATGCACCTGGAAAGGTGTGTGACATCATTGTGGCGTGTGCAATACTGCACAACATCGCAGTGGACACCAGGCTGCTGGAGCACATCCAGGCCCCCCCATACAGGAAGTGCCCATGGACATCGGACACGTTGAGGAGACCCTGAGAGGGACACAGATCAGAGACAGGCTCATCACGGAACACTTTACATGTGAGTATAACACAGGCATGCAAAGAATCCATGCAAGTCCCCCATCAGTCCTGTGACACTAACCACACTGCACATTTTGTTCTGTCTCACCCCACAGGAACAGTGACACAGCACTGCACTGGCAGGGGACGTGGCAAATTGTGTGTGTGGACTCAAAAACCATCCTCCATTCCACTCTCCACGTTGACATACAGACCCCAAGGATATCACGCACACCCTCAGGAGAAACAAGGTACAACACATAACCCATGTTCATCGCCTTACAGGGCTTGATTGACAGCAGCTAACTTGATTTGCCATGAGCATAGCCAGAGCAACCATGCTAGCCTTGTAGCGAAAGAGTGTTATCCAATGCTATGCATTGGATAATACTCCGTCACATCAGGGGTTAAAGGGCCATTGGACTCAATATGGGACCTGTACTGTGCTACAGCTGAGAAGAGCAGCACAGGGGTGGATGTACAGTGGTATGGGCACACAATGTAGAGGTCATGAGACGTAGATCAGATTACCAGGGACACCATGCTGACCTGTGAGTGTGCAGACATATGTGCCCCCGACATGAATACACACATCAACAAATGTGTCCTAACAGTTCCATGGAACAAATGACATTGGGCTGCCACTGTCACATTAACAGTGGCACCCCAAATTCATTACTTCCATGGAGCTCTCAGAACACTTGTTGATGTGTGTATCCATGTCAGGGGCACATATCCATAGGGCTGGGGCACATGTCCTTAGTTCTCCACATAATTGGTTACAGATGAGTACACAACACATTGTCAAGCAATGGTTTGTGTACTCACCTGTAACTGTGAAAATTGAGGGGATCAAAAAGACTAAATTGTTGTTGCTTGATGATCAGTTCAGGTCAACTGCTCCAAATCCTGTCCTCTTCTTCCACAGGCATCCGTAACATGATCCATCCTTGAACTGAAGTTCTTCTATGTGACTGGATTGATGTCTTGACATCACCTTCATGGAGATCACCCCTTGCTGTTTATGGTGATGTTGTTGGTGATGCAAAGTTTGACCTGAGGTTCACTCAAACCTCTACTGGATCATTTTCATATAGACACAGAAAACACTAATTCCTGAGTTTTATAACCTGTACAGTTAGGATGCTCAGCTACAGAGTTGTCAAACCTTGTGGACAACACATGAGCTGGGCAGCAGTGTTACTAAAGTACTATTTTTTTGTTTCAAAGTACATTTAGTGTTCTCATACAGGTGTTCAATGCATATAGGCAATACACAGAAAACACATGTACATCCTAATGTACTTTGAGACACAATAAAGATGAACCATCACCATTCTATCTGTGTCTGTAGGAGGATATATTTGAGAACACAGTTGTCAATGCGTTACCACACCCAGGGTAGAGTATCCCCATACATGGAAAGGCATCACCCATATCACAGGACTCCACCACTTGTTTGCAAGTGAGTGGACTCAGTGATGTATTCACGCTAACAGATGGTGGCAGTGATACACTAATGTGTTGTGGGAGTGATAAAGAGGTGATAAAGGGGACATACTTCCACAGTGAATTCCTGTCCACAGTTAATGTGTTGCTCAGTATAATCAATGTTCAGTGATATTGCTCCACTGGGACATATCACAGTACATGACCAAGTGGACAAGTGTTTTCACTGGGGAAGTCTGTTACACCCTTAGAAAAAACAACAAGTCAACTTACTGGAGGCCCCAATGCTCACCCCTGGATATCAATGTGTGTGCTACACATTGAAATCCTAGGTTGAAAACATTGGCTTCCCCAGTCAGTCTGTTGCACAATGAGTGTGTGAATCCAAGACAATATGGATACATGTCCCATTTATCTGTCCTGCTTGTTATCTCACCGCTAAGCCGTTTGTTTGGTTATCCCCTTAACCCTCGGAGTGCCAGAGTGGTACCCAACGCATTTCTTTGCAATGTGTTGCCTACCACTCTGGCTATCAAAGGGTTAAACACAACATATGATGTAGATGAATGTTCAGTGTTGTACCAAATGTTGGGCTAAGGGGAATGTTTTGTTATGCAAAATCAACACACAACATTGCCATATAACACAGTTGTGTAATATGGCAACAGGGATGTTTTTACAGTTGATTTTGTACAACGATGTGTGTGTGAACCCGTGTTGTAACATCCCACAAACATCTTACCTAGGCAGGAGTTGTATTCACTGAATTGTTTGGCAATGCATTGGAGACAACTCTGCCACCCAAATCTATGACCAAATTCAAAGCAGATCAGACAGGATTCAAAAGCACAATGTTCCTTTATTCAGGGGAAATTTAACATGTTGGGCATTTTATTTTTTTTTCTTAGGGGGGGGGGGGCTTAGACTGTGTGGCAGAAGTGGATAACCTGGATGATCTCCTGGTCACCCTTTGCCCCCTAGGTGTGGCTTCGGGGGTCACATTAGAGGGGGTGGGGGGGGCAGTGGATCCCTCTGTGGAGCGCAGGTTTTCCCTCTCCAACCGTAAGTCCTCCCTGCGGTTCAGCTCTCTCAACTCCACCAGTAGCTGTGCAAGCAGGTCCATCACCCCCGTGTGTAGCTGATGGAGTTGAGTGTTGATCCTCATGACCTCCGACTCCAGGGCATGGATCCTTACCTCTATCCTGTTAGTGTTTATACGGGATTCCCTACGGCTCCTGGTGATGTTGTCATTGGTGCGGAGGCTTGACCTGAGTAGTCTCCTTTGCAGAGCCATACACTCAGCTTCCATCCCTGTGGGCCGTTCACTGCTGGTGATGCTTGTGCCTGGTGAATCAGCTGCTGCTGTGTCCTCCTCTGCTGCTGCTGTGTCCTCCTCTGCTGGTGCTGTGTCCTCCTCTGCTGGTGCTGTGTCCTCCTCTGCTGCTGCTGGTTGTGCTGCAGATGGGTATGTGCCCACCACATCAATTGACCCACTGCTGCCCACCGATGTCTGTGCTGGTGGAGGTGGTGGGGTAAACACGTCCCTTCGCATAGGCTGTTGGGGCTCCCCAAGCAGGCCCAGGTGTTGGTAGTCGAGTGGCCAAGGGTCAAACCTTGGCCACTGGTATGTGCTTGGCCCCCACCTAGGATCATACCTGGGGCCATGCTGGGGAGCCATCCAGGAGGGTAGGTCAATCTGTGGGTATGGCCCGTATTGGGTGGTGGCCACATCACCGGGCAGCCATTGCCTCCCTGGTGGTGGTGGTGCTGCTGCTGCTGCTGGGGGATAATAGCTCCTGGAGGTGGTGGGGGGCATCCAGTCACTGTAATAAGTCGGTGCAGGCAGAGTTGGTGCAGGCAGAGTTGGTGCAGGCAGAGTTGGTGCAGGCAGAGTTGATGCAGGCAGAGTTGATGCAGGCAGAGTCGGTGCAGACAGAGTTGATGCAGGCAGAGTCGGTGCAGGCAGAGTCGGTGCAGGCAGGGTTGGTGCATCCAGCTGGCCAAGAGGTGTGGATGTCGTTGGGTACGGTGCCCACTGGCTGGTCCCCTCCTCCATATACTCCTCACTGGGTGGTGAGGTGGCCTCCTCCATGGGCTCCTGATGTGCTGGAGACACATAACCTGTGTGGAGGATTGAGATTGTGTGATCAGTAAACTTAGCCATGATGGTGTCAAATTGATATTAATACTTGAAATGTGTAAAGGAACATATATGTTGTATGGTGTATCCCCCTGTGTGAAACAACGGTACTCCTACTGGTGATGGGTGTTGTATTCTACATGTATTGCAGCTCAGAGTTGAATTCCTTTGGTGCCACATCCCAGTGGCCTGAAATTGTACATTTGCGCTGTTGCCACATCATCCTTTGTGGATATCTGCTCCCTGGACCAAAGCTAGCCAGAGGATGGTCTGGCAACATTGGCATAGTACATTATCAGGCCACAGTGATATTGTCCATGGAATATTCAACTTTGAGCTGTTATACTCTTGTGATGAAACACCTTTCAGTAGTGGGAATACCCTTGCATTACCCGGTGGATCAATCCTATGACATGTATTTTTCCTTTCACATTTTAGGTATTACTATCTCTTTAACGGGATAGCAATGGTTAATTTCACCTTGATGTAACATTGCAGGCATCATAGAGAGATGTTTATAAAGATATTGTTGTATGTGACAGCTGGAGATGTCAGTCATTTGACCACACGGAGGCTCTTCAGCAGACTCCACATTGACCCATTTGGAGATAACTACATCTTTGCCATTGTCTACTAAGTGTTCCTGGTTTGTAAGCATGCTCTGTGGACCATGTCAATGATGGATCCATCTCCAATTGGTTCAATTTTGGGTCTGCTGAAGAGCCTCCGTGTGGTCATATGACTGACATCTCCAGCTGTCACATACAGTAACATCTTTCTAAACATCTCTTTATGATGCCTGCAAGGTTACATCAAGTGAAATTAATCATTGCCATGCCAAGGTACACAGTGAGGAATATGGTCTGATATGTGTGTATATGTACCTTTCATACGGGTACAAACATATCCTTGATAGATATGAACCCAGAGATCTGTTCAGAACATGTGATTGTCTAACTGCCTATATATGTACAGCCATCACAAATGAACTTTCATAGATACAAGTGATACCCATCCAAGTAGGTGTAATATACTGGGTATATGTACTCTGATGATGATATCAATATGAGTTATTTTGTTGAGGGTGCACATATATGGGCAGTTGGACAATCACACGTACTGAACCAAACTCTGGGTTTACATCTTGTTGGGACCTATTTGTACCCATTTGAAAGGGACATATCCACATACAAATCTGGTTGTTTTTCTTTCTGTACATATCTTTTTTGAATAGATCTGCAGTGTGATTCAAGTAGTATTCATCCCTATGTTATCAGTTCATCCCGTACAGTGCTGGATTTTGTCAGATTAGACATGTCCCTCTCTGGTTGTCATGATGGTATCCTATGCATTGCATTGTGATGCATGGGATACCACCGTGGCAATCAGGGATTGATGTACATTACAGGATTCTGTCCATGAGGTCTGTTCAAGTTGAATCCTGAGGGGCAACAATCAAGCCAGTATTGAAGGATATCATTGATTGAGGCCTTTTTTTTCCTGGATCAGCCCATCCATCCTTCTGTGTGAGGCTGCCAGACCCGATCATAGATATCCATAATCCCTGGCCTGTTATTGACCAAACCTCAATGGTTCATATTTGGTTTCCATATGTATCCTGCAAATAGTGTCTGGTGTACCATCCATCCATGGCATCAGCACTCCTGAGGATCTATATGTGAATCAAATGTGAGCTATGTAAATTGAAGTAAGCGTAAATGATTGCATACACAACACCAAGGCCAACTTTTTCACCTTTAGTTATGTGTGATTGTTTTTGGCCTGTGTGTTGCACATACAAGCATTTATTCTCAGTGGCACTGTGATTTGTGACCTGATCCATCCTGTTGGTGATTCAGTAAGCGGTTAAGTGGACCTGATGAACTGATTATGAGGCTGATTTCTCCGCTGACCTCATTTCCCCATCTGCAGTGTTTTCTATGGAGTCCACACAATGGGGCCTGTGCAGCTTGAATCCTGTTATTGGATGTTCTCCATAGACTAACATTGTGATTGGTGAAGTGAGGGTATGTAAGTGTCAAATTCTCTACATCAGCTCTTTTTCACCGCTTAGTGAATGTCCCCTATGTGTCATGTAATTGTTAACCTATCGACATGTGTTTGTTGTCTGGTTAACCCTTTGAGTACCAGAGGGGTTGCCAAAGCATTGTTGATCGATGCATTGATGATCCCTCTCGCACTCATGGGGTTATGTGCTGGATTCCCTGTGTGAACATGGGTAACACTGTGTGACAACAATTGTGATGTTTGACATACAACACTTTACTGAGCATGGTTTGTGTGTATTGTGTGTGATCAGCACAGCAACATGAGGGTTAACCAGGGAGTTGGACAGGTTTTGGCCTTGTTGAACATTGACATTTGTCCTTGTCTTGATTCCTGTTTAAACCCTCAGGGTGCTGTGTTGGTGCAATTGTGTGGTTGAATGAAGGGCAGATGTTGGGATGTGAGTGCTTGTTTG
Organism: Rhinophrynus dorsalis; assembly: GCA_037306005.1. NCBI lineage: Eukaryota > Metazoa > Chordata > Amphibia > Anura > Rhinophrynidae > Rhinophrynus > Rhinophrynus dorsalis. The sequence continues at coordinate 184,971,905 of CM074720.1, read as the reverse complement.
TGATGGGTGTGTGGTTTGGGGTGGTGTGTGGTTTTGGGGTGATGCACTTACCGGTGGTGTGGAGGCTCCTCTCCTCCCCAGTGTCTGATCCTCCAGGGACCCCCTCAATGAGGGTAGACGACAGTGTCTGCCGCAGCCTCTCCTCCCATGCGCTGAAGGTGATGGGGACAGGTGGCCCACCTCCGGTGGCTCGGGCGTGCAGGGCGGCATCCCCCATCTTCCTCTTCACCTGCCTTTTGCAGTCGCCCCATCTCTTCTTTATGGAGTCCACATCCCGTCTGCAGGTGGCCACCGCATTAACTCTGCTGCAGATTTGACTCCAGGCAGCTCTCCTCCTCGCAGACAGGCCAGGGAGTCTGTCCCCCGGGAAGAGGACACTCTCCCTCTCCAGCACAGCCTCCACGAGGGCCGTGTTTTCTTCCTCGGTATATCGGGGATCCCTGACCCTGTCCCCCTCAGCTCCGGCATGCGAGGAGTCAGACCCGGAGTGTCCTGCCTGCTCTGCCCCTGCCTGTGTGTGGTGGTCCCCAGGCACTACCCCTCGTCCCACTGCAGGATCTGTCCCTCTTCTTCTTAGTGTGCCTGTTCTTGTGGGCCTGGTCCCCCTCCGCCCTGCGTATCTCCCTCTCCCACCCCTGCTCTGCTGAGGGATCCCCTCCTGACCTTCCTCCTCCTCCTCCTCCACTAGTCTCCCCATCCCTCTCTCCTGTCCTCCTCTCCTAGCCATCATTCACCCACTCACACCCAGGCACTCTCACACGCCCTCACAGACACACTCGATCCCACTCACTCTCTGTCACACACTTTCACTCACGGATTCACACTGTGAAAGTAAAGTTTAAAATGTGTAAGGTGTGATGAAAAAAAAAAGACTATGTGTATGTATGTGTATGTGTTTGTGTTTGTATGGATGTATGTGCTATGTGCAAAAGTGTGCTATGTGTCTATTTAAATGTACTTCTCTCCAAGATCCCTCTACCTTACTGCTGTGTATGCTTCTCTCTCTATCTCTCTCTCTCTCTCTAAACGCTATCCTCCACTCCTGGGTCCTGTGCTCTAGCTTGCTGAAACTCGAAACACAGACAGGGTGTAACCGTTATTTTGAGGTATATATAGGTGTATTTGAACATTTTTGATACTTTGGGGCCTTGGGATTGGCTGTAGGTTTGAATTTTGTTTGTGCATCTATCAGGGTTGCTAGACAACGGCAGCCGTAATGTAACATTTTGACTTAAGTTGTGTTTTAACGGGTGTTTGGGACGCACGGTGATGCAAAATCAGGTGCGACGCTGGTTTTTGTTTAACGTGTTTTTGTAGTGCCTACGCCCGATAGCTATTCTTGAACGCTTACCTTTGAATCTGCCGTAAACCATGTGTTCTTTGCGGCCGATGTGCCTTTTTTACTTAGCGGATGGTTTAACGGCTGCCTTTAAATCTAGCCCTGTGTCTGCTATAATACCATATTGCCTTCAGTTACGTGTCATTACCTATTTCTGCCCTTAGGGGGCCATGTTTCTCATTTGTTCTCAATAAAACCGTGTTTTATTTTTTACCTCTGGTCTGAGTGTCTGAATAAACCGTTACATGTAGTCTCCATTGGGCAAACCCTGGGCATATGGTTCAGTCCTCCGTTACTGCTACAGCAGTATACATCACCAGTTGGTGCCATTGTAGTCTCCGTTGGGCAAACTCCGGGCATACGATTGTCCTCCACTACTGCTACAGCAACATCCAATTTGCTAAGGGCCTCCGCTCCTATTTGTGGCATTACTCGACATTTCTACTCTCCCCTCTCAGGGAGAGTCTCCAGGGCCTCACTCTGATAGGTCCCGTCTAGTCTCTTGGACTATCAGTAACCCGTTAAGTGCTGTCTTGTATTCATATCACACACTATACCTGACCTGTGTCAGTACATTGTTATCCTGTCTGTACAATTACTGGACCCATGTGGATATTCATCTGTAACCTGTCCTGTGTCAGTATCGCATTGTACTCTTGCTACTGGACCCGTGAGGGTTATTATTATTTTACCTTGTTCAAAAAAACTGTGTTTTTACCTAAACTACTGTCTCTGAGTGTCAAACAAACCGTTACACCTTACCATCAGTTGTTTTAAATTGGGAGGCTATCTGAAGGAGAGTAAGGGAGGCTGTGGAAATATGTTCTTAAGTCTTTCAGAAGTTCTCTTGATATTTTGCGCAGAGCTTCAACCTGGGGGTGGTAAGTGACAACAAGTGGCACACGGTTTCCCTTATGCTGTTCTTTGTAGCTCAACAGATCTTTTCTTGGTATGTGAGTAGCATTCTGTATCTGACTGTCAATAATCCTTGCACTGTAACCCTGTTTTATAAAGTCTCCTCTGAGTTTCTGGAGGTGCTTGTCACGGTCCGCCATGTCAGAACAGATGCGATTGTATCTGATGGCCTGGTTGTATATGATGGAGTTCTTTGTGTGTTTTGGGTGAAAGCGATCGTTTTTAAGGTAGGTTGGTCTGTCCGTTGGTTTACGGTACAAGGATGTGTGGATGGAGTTGTTCTGAATACTGATAGACGTGTCTATGAAGTTAATGTTTGTGCGTGAGTGACTGAGTGTTAGATTGATACTGGGGTGGAATTCATTGTAATTTTTGTGGAATTTGAGAAGTTCCTCTTCACTGGCGGTCCAGATGATAAGAACCTAATTTATGTAGCGGAGATAGACCAGGGGTTTTGTCTGGCAGGTGGACAGGAAGTCCTCTTCTAACTTTGCCATAAACAAGTTGGCATATTGTGGTGCCATTCGGGTACCAAATGCAGTCCCCATTCTCTGGAGGTAGAAGTCCTGTCCAAACTTGAAGTAGTTGTGGGCGAGTATAAAGAGTATGAGTTTTGTTACTGGTTCCGTGGCTGTGTTATTTCTTTCCAGATATTCTTGGCATGCTGCTATGCCATCTGTGTGTGGAATGTTGGTGTAAAGGAATTCTACATCCATAGTGGCAAGGATGGTGCTCTCTGGAATGGGGCCCAAGTCTGCTAGTTTGTTCAAGAGATCCGTGGTGTCTTGAAGGAAGCTGGGTGTTCGTTTTACCAAGGGTTTCAGGGTATTTCTACCCAGCCAGAGACATTCTCTGTGAATGTGCTAATTCCTGAAATGATGGGTCTTTCCGGTTTCCTTCTTTGTGTATTTTGATAACATGTAGAAACAGCCTGCTTTTGGATCTGCTGGTATTAGGGGCCTTATCTGTTCTCCAATGTTGGAGGGCAGTGCTTTTATGATCATGTTGAGTTGTTTTGTATATTTTTTTGTGGGATCTTCTTGTAATTTCATATAGTATCTTTCATCAGAGAGTTGCCTATTTGCTTCTTGAATGTAGTCCGCAGTATTCATAATAACAACAGCTCCCCCCTTGTCCACAGGTTTAATAATAATTAGTGATGAGCGAGCACCCCAATGCTCGGGTGTTCGGGTGCTCTGACCGAGCACCCCCTGAGGCTCGAGTGCTCGGCCGAGCACCCGAGCCCCATTGAAGTCAATGGGAGGACTCGAGCATTACACCAGGCACCCCCTGCTCTGATGAGGGGAGGGTGCCTGGTCCATAGGAAAAGGGAAGAAAAGGATGGAAACACCACAGAAATGGTTCAGGGACAGCATAGGGAGGATGTCTGGATGCATCTTGGACTCCAACATCGCTGCTGGGAACGATCTTTCGCCCGTAGTACGCCATTTTTACAGACTGACCATAAAACACACAAAAAGGAAAATAAAAACGACTTTAGGCAAAAAATTGTTACCAAACAATATTTGCTGTATATTTACTTGTATATCATCTGCAAATTATCCCAAAAATTTCCTTGATTTTCGGAAGTGAGGCCATGATTAAGAGGGAAACGTGCGCAGAGGCAAATTCTCCCAAAAATTTCCTTGATTTTCAGAACTGAGGCCATGATTAAGAGGGAAACGTGCGCAGAGGCAAATTCTCCCAAAAATTTCCTTGATTTTCAGAACTGAGGCCATGATTAAGAGGGAAACGTGCGCAGAGGCAAATTCTCCCAAAAATTTCCTTGATTTTCAGAACTGAGGCCATGATTAAGAGGGAAACGTGCGCAGAGGCAAATTCTCCCAAAAATTTCCTTGATTTTCAGAACTGAGGCCATGATTAAGAGGGAAACGTGCGCTGAGCTGACCATCTAAAACATTATGGGTGAGGGTCTGCTGCAGAGCTGACCATCCTAAACATCATATGCGAAGGCCCGCTAGTGAGCTGACGCTATAAAACATTATATGAGAGGGCCCGCTAGAGAGCTGACCCAATAAAACATTATATGAGAAGGCCCGCTGGTGAGCTGGCCCTATATAAAAATTATATCACAGGGCCCGCTGGTGAGCTGGCCCTATATAAAAATTATAGCACAGGGCATATGGAAGAGGAGGAGGAGGATGAGAAGATTAAGAGTCAACCATATACCCGTTTTTTGGGTGGAAGGGGTGAATGGGAATACAGAGTATTCCCATCATTGTAAATAACATATATAAAGTGAGTTTATGTTCCCCCGCGGCTTTCCTCCAGTGGAGTGGAGAAGTCAGGGGAAATCCAGGCCTTGTTCATTTTTATAAGTGTCAACCTATCAGCATTGTCGGTGGAAAGGCGGATACGCTTATCTGTTATGATGCCACCAGCAGCACTAAATACCCGCTCAGACAGAACGCTGGCAGCAGGGCAGGCCAGCACCTCCAAGGCGTACAGTGCCAGTTCATACCACGTGTCCAGCTTGGACACCCAGTAGTTGTAAGGCACAGAGGGATCATTGAGGACGCTGACACGGTCTGCTACGTACTCCTTCACCATCTTCCAAAACTTTTCCCTCCTTGTGACACTAGGCTGCGCATCAGGGTGAGGGTGCTGGCGGGGTGTCATGAAGGTGTCCCACGCCTTGGAGAGTGTTGCCCTGCCTTTCTCGGAACTGCTGTGTGCTCCCCTTTTCTCCCCTTCTCGGTTGGCCAAGGTAGCACGTACTCTGCCGCCAGCGTTGTCAGATGGAAAATTTTGGAGCAATTTTTCAACAAGAACCTTCTGGTATTGCACCATTTTGCTTGTCCTCTCCACCGGAGGAATGAGAGATGAGAAATTCTCTTTGTAGCGGGGGTCCAGAAGGGTGAACACCCAGTAATCCGTGTTGTTTAAAATGCGTATAACGCGTGGGTCACGGGAAAGGCAGCCTAACATAAAGTCAGCCATGTGTGCCAGAGTACCAACAGTCAAGATTTCGCTGTCCTCACCAGGAGGATGACTCTCAATATCCTCATCCTCTTCCTCCTCTTCTGCCCACCCACGCTGAAGAGATGGAACTAAAGTTCCATGGCTACCCTCTGTAGCGGAGGCAACCGTGTCTTCCTCCTCCTCCTCCTCCTCCTCCTCCGCCTCCTCCAATTGTCGCTGAGAAGACGAAGTGAGGGTGCTCTGGCTATCACCTTGTGTAAGCTCTTCCTCCCCCATTTCCACCTCTTCCACATGCAAAGCGTCGGTTTTAATTGTGAGCAGCGAGCGTTTCAGTAGACACAGAAGTGGGATGGTTACACTGATAATAGCGTTATCGCCGCTCACCATCTGTGTCGATTCCTCAAAATTGCGTAAAACCTCGCAGAGGTCTGACATCCATTCCCACTCCTCACTTCTGATTACAGGAAGTTGAACGGAGAGGCGACGACCGTGTAACAGCTGGTACTCCACTACTGCCCTCTGCTGCTCACAAAGCCGGGCCAACATGTGGAAGGTGGAGTTCCAGCGCGTGCTCACGTCACACAGCAGCCGGTGAGCTGGCAATTGTAAGCGCTGCTGCAGCTTCAACAGGCCGGCCGAAGCTGTAGATGACTTACGGAAATGTGCACACACGCGGCGCACCTTGGTCAAGAGATCATGCACATTGGGGTAGGTTTTTAGAAATCGCTGAACCACTAAATTAAATACATGCGCTAGGCATGGTACGTGTGTGAGCTTGCCGAGCTCCAAAGCCGCCACCAAGTTACGCCCATTATCACACACAACCATGCCTGGTTGCAGGTTGAGTGGCGAGAGCCACTGCTCGGTCTGGTGACTAATCCCCTGCAACAGCTCTGAGGCCGTGTGCTGTTTGTCCCCAAGGCAGATCAGCTTCAGCACGGCCTGTTGACGCTTCCCCACTGCAGTGCTACACTGCTTCCAGCTACTGGCTGATGGGGGAGTGGCGCTGCGTGTAGAGAATTCGGAGGTGGAAACGGAGGAGGAGGAGCCAATAACGTAGGTGCTGGCGGAAACCCTGATGGAGGTAGGGCCCGCAATCCTCGGCGTGGGTAGCACCCGTGCCATCCCAGGGTCCGAGTCGCTCCCAGCCTCCACGACATTCACCCAGTGTGCCGTCAGGGAAATGTAGCGTCCCTGGCCACAAGCACTTGTCCATGTGTCAGTCGTTAAGTGGACCTTCCCAGTAACTGCGTTGGTCAGGGCACGGGTGATGTTACGGGACACATGGTGGTGTAATGCGGGGATGGCACACCGGGAAAAGTAGTGGCGGCTGGGGACCGCGTACCGAGGGACAGCTGCTGCCATCAGGCTGCGGAAGGACTCAGTGTCCACAAGCCTAAATGGCAGCATTTCGATGGCCAGTAATTTTGAAAGGTGTGAGGTTAGTGCTATGGCCTGTGGGTGGGTGGCTGGGTACTTTCTCTTGCGCTCAAATGCCTGGGGTAACGACATTTGGACGCTGCGCTGGGACAGGGAAGTGGATGTGGTCGCTGATGGTGCTTCAGATGGTACAGGTGCAGGGCGGGAGGTATGCGGGCCTGCGCCTTCGACAGGCGATTGGCCGGCACCGAAAACAGGGGAAGAGGAGGCAGTGGTGTGGCCTGCAGACACAGATGGGCGATCCAGGCGTTCCTCCCACTTACTACGGTGCTTGGATGCCATGTGTCGGATCATGCTGGTGGTGGTGAGGTTTCTAGTGTTCATGCCTCGGCTCATTCTGGTGTGGCACAGGTTGCAAACTACAATTCTTTTGTCGTCCGCACTTTCCTTAAAAAAACGCCATACCGCGGAACACCTACCCTTTGGCAAGGTAGATTTACGCAAGGGGGTGCTCCGTGGAACATTTGCGGGCCGGTTTGGTGCGGTCCGCCTTCTTTCTGTAGCCACACCACTGCCTCTTCCAGCCTGTTGCGGTGCTGCAGATGGCTCACCCTCAGGACTGCTGTCATCGCTCGGCTCTACACCTTCCCAGGTGGGGTCAGTCACCTCATCGTCCACCAAGTCCTCCTCCACTTCCTCACTCTGATCATCCTCCTCAAGTCTTGATCCCACCACATACTCAGTCATTGACAACTGTATAACATTCTCCTCAACAAGGTCTTGAGACGGAAATAGAGGTTGATTTAATGGCAACTGTGTCTCATCATCATCATCATCATCCACTACTTCCTTTGACCTTAAATGCCGTTCACATCTGTCATCTTCTTGTGATTGGGTAGCCTCTAGAGGTTGTGAATCAGGGCACAAGATGTCATGTTCCTCTGCAAGCGTGCTTGGAGAGAGGGTCAAATGAAGGATTGGTGATGAGACGAGCTCCTCACTATATCCCAGTGTGGGATCACTTCTTTGACCAGACCGTGTATGGTGGGAGGAAGGATGATCAGAGTGAGGATTATGTTGACCAGACTCTTGGCTACTGAGAGTGGACTTGGTGGAAGACAGGGTGGTGCTTAACCGACTGGAAGCAGTATCAGCTGTCATCCAACCGACCACCTGTTCGCAGTGGTCGGACCTCGAGAGTGATGTCCTGCGACGCCCTGTAAAATTACACATGAAGCTAGGTATGGTGGATGTCTTTCTTTCTTGTGCTCTGGCACCAGGCACAGTTTCTCCGCGTCCTGACCCGCGCCCTGAACTATCAGGATCACGTCCACTTCCCCGTCCCTTTTTACCCGCCTTCTTCATCTTACACGATATATATGACTTTAATATATATGAGTTTGAAAACTTAACAGTATTTCTTACTATTCTGCAACTGTGCAGAGTACACAGAATAGGCTGCTAAACTGCGGTGACACACACTGAATGGAATAAGTGACTTTAATATTTTAGTTTGAAAACTTAACAGTATTTATTACTATTCTGCAACTGTGCAGAGTACACAGAATAGGCTGCTAAACGGCGGTGACACACACTGAATGGAATATGTGACTTTAATATTTTAGTTTGAAAACTTAACAGTATTTCTTACTATTCTGCAACTCTGCAGAGTACACAGAATAGGCTGCTAAACTGCGGTGACACACACTGAATGGAATAAGTGACTTTAATATTTGAGTTTGAAAACTTAACAGTATTTCTTACTATTCTGCAACTGTGCAGAGTACACAGAATAGGCTGCTAAACGGCGGTGACACACACTGAATGGAATAAGTGACTTTAATATTTGAGTTTGAAAAATTAACAGTATTTCTTACTATTCTGCAACTCTGCAGAGTACACAGAATAGGCTGCTAAACGGCGGTGACACACACTGAATGGAATATGTGACTTTAATATTTGAGTTTGAAAACTTAACAGTATTTCTTCCTATTCTGCAACTGTGCAGAGTACACAGAATAGGCTGCTAAACTGCGGTGACACACACTGAATGGAATAAGTGACTTTAATATTTGAGTTTGAAAACTTAACAGTATTTCTTACTATTCTGCAACTCTGCAGAGTACACAGAATAGGCTGCTAAACTGCGGTGACACACACTGAATGGAATAAGTGACTTTAATATTTGAGTTTGAAAACTTAACAGTATTTCTTACTATTCTGCAACTGTGCAGAGTACACAGAATAGGCTGCTAAACGGCGGTGACACACACTGAATGGAATAAGTGACTTTAATATTTGAGTTTGAAAAATTAACAGTATTTCTTACTATTCTGCAACTCTGCAGAGTACACAGAATAGGCTGCTAAACGGCGGTGACACACACTGAATGGAATATGTGACTTTAATATTTTAGTTTGAAAACTTAACAGTATTTCTTCCTATTCTGCAACTGTGCAGAGTACACAGAATAGGCTGCTAAACTGCGGTGACACACACTGAATGGAATAAGTGACTTTAATATTTGAGTTTGAAAACTTAACAGTATTTCTTACTATTCTGCAACTCTGCAGAGTACACAGAATAGGCTGCTAAACTGCGGTGACACACACTGAATGGAATAAGTGACTTTAATATTTGAGTTTGAAAACTTAACAGTATTTCTTACTATTCTGCAACTGTGCAGAGTACACAGAATAGGCTGCTAAACGGCGGTGACACACACTGAATGGAATAAGTGACTTTAATATTTGAGTTTGAAAAATTAACAGTATTTCTTCCTATTCTGCAACTGTGCAGAGTACACAGAATAGGCTGCTAAACTGCGGTGACACACACTGAATGGAATAAGTGACTTTAATATTTGAGTTTGAAAACTTAACAGTATTTCTTACTATTCTGCAACTGTGCAGAGTACACAGAATAGGCTGCTACACTGCGGCGAAGCACACTGAATGGAATATGTGACTTTAATATTTTAGTTTGAAAACTTAACAGTATTTCTTACTATTCTGCAACTCTGCACACTACACAGAATGTGCTGCTAAACTGCGGCGAAGCACACTGAATGGAATATGTGACTTTGATATTTTAGTTTGAAGACTTAACAGTATTTCTTCCTATTCTGCAACTCTGCACAGTACACAGAATGTGCTGCTAAACTGCGGCGAAGCACACTGAATGGAATATGTGACTTTGATATTTTAGTTTGAAGACTTAACAGTATTTCTTCCTATTCTGCAACTCTGCACAGTACACAGAATGTGCTGCTAAACTGCGGCGAAGCACACTGAATGGAATATGTGACTTTGATATTTTAGTTTGAAGACTTAACAGTATTTCTTCCTATTCTGCAACTCTGCACAGTACACAGAATGTGCTGCTAAACTGCGGCGACGCACACTGAATGGAATATGTGACTTTGATATTTTAGTTTGAAGACTTAACAGAATGTGCTCTAATCTGCAACTTTGCACACTAAACAGAATGTGCTCTAATCTGCAACTTTGCACACTAAACAGAATGTGCTCTAATCTGCAACTTTGCACACTAAACAGAATGTGCTCTAATCTGCAACTGTGCACACTAAACAGAATGTGCTCTAATCTGCAACTTTTCACACTAAACAGAATATTTTTTTTTTTTTTTTCCCCCCCCCCCCCCCACACAAAATAACCTGCTGCCCCCACACACAGTAGTCCTAAAAAGGACTTTTGGTTCTTTTTTTTAACAATTTTGGTTTTTTTCCTCCCTACACTGCCTTTCCCTTCCTATCCTCAGCTCTCCCTGGCTAAGACTGAGCCGAACTCGATGGTCAGGTGCTATACAGCACCTGACCACGGGTTCTGGCCAGCCAATCAGTGTAATGCCAGCAGCCAACATGGCTGCTGGCATTACACCGATGTCAGAGCCTCCCTGCACGTTTATTGGCTGCGCAGCAGCCGCAAAACGTGCGGGGAGGAGACCCGAACATGGCGGGCGAGCACATGCGGTACTCGTACGAGTACCGCCATGTGCCGAGCAGAGCGATGCTCGAGCCGATCCGAGCATCGGCCGAGCATGCTCGCTCAACACTAATAATAATAATATCCTGGTTATTCTTTAGTGACTGTATGGCTTTCTGTTCCCTGCTGGTTAGGTTGTGTGTTGGTTCACATTGTTTCTCCAGTATTTCTGCAGTTACTCTGTTTCTGAAGTTATCTACGTATCTGTCCAGTGTAGGGTTACTACCTGGTTTTGGAGTCCAGGTGGATCTTTTTGTGGGTGCATTGATATTACGATGTTGCTCTGTGGTTATCACGGTGCAGTCGTTTCTCTTACTGTCACTCTCACTTGTGCTGCGCTCCAATTGGTTGAGTCTGTTTGGCCCGCCCCTGGTGACCTTTTTATACTGGGCCATTGGCACCTGTCAGGTGCCCTTTTGTGGTGTTCCTGAGTCAGTTTTGCTGTGCTGTGTTCCTGCTTTCCTGATTTCCGGCATACCGACTTGGCTTGCTCTGACTACGTTCCTGTGTTCCTGCTCCGTGATTTGACCCGGCCTGGCTGACGTTCCTGCTCATATCCTGATCTGGCTTGTCTGAGAACCTGCCCCGTGATTTGACCCGGCCTGGCTGACGTTCCTGCTCATATCCTGATCTGACTTGTCTGAGAACCTGCTCCGTGATTCGACCTGGCTTGTATGACGTTCCAGCTCCATGACCTGCACCGGTTACTTCTGCCCAGACTACGTTCCAGCTTCCTCTGTCGCCGAGGCGACATTTTGACTTCCTCCAACTACTGTCCTTAGCGGCTGCAGTTGTTAACCTGTGCTGAGCTGAGATCCTGCTACCAAGCTGTTCCCTGCAGAGCTGTGTTCCAACTATCGAGCCGTTAACCATGCAGAGCTGTGTTCCAACTATCGAGCCATTAACCCGTGCAGAGCTGTGTTCCATCTATTGAGCCATTAACCCGTGCAGAGCTGTGTCCCGGTTCTGAGCCTCCAGTCTGGTACAGAGTGTTGCCTTGGTGCTGAGCCGTTTCTCTCATACCACTATTACTGCTGAGCCGGTCCGGTAGGCCTTGTAGGCGACGGTTCCTATCTCTCCTTGCAGTATAGTGAAGTTCATTACCGCGCCCGGTAGGCGCACGGCTTTGGCTGCTACTGTGCAAGTCTCTGTTGTTACGCCTGTGGGGGATATTGGCTCAAGCTCTTGCAATCCAGTTGCTTCCATTACACCCGTGGGGGCTATTGGCTCAAGCTCTTGCTTTCCAGTTGCTTACGTTACGCCCGTGGGGGCTATTGGCTCAAGCTCATGCAATCCAGTTGCTTCCGTTACGCCAATGGGGGCTATTGGATCAAGCTCTTGCATTCCAGTTGCCTCCGTTATCACATCCGTGGGGGCTATTGGCTCAAGCTCTGGCAGTCTACTTGCTCCGTTAGTACGCCCGTGGGGGCTACTGTTCAAGTGCAGCAGGTTCTGGGTTGCAGGTTCCTCTTTGCTGGACAGTTATCTCAGTATTATGAACATTTGGTGTTGAGTCCTCTCCACCCTTTACTGCCTTTATCACCTTGGGCATGCCAAACACCACAACTGAGACGGACTGATTACTGTATTTACCCTTGTATCTCTGTACTCAGTATCTGCTATTTGCCTGTGCTAATGCTATACCTGTATATTGGTCACACTATTGCCTTCCTGCTGCTATGCAGTGCTGCCTATAGGGGGCGATCTTTGTCCTTTATTTTGTTCTTAATAAAACTGTATTTTATTTCACCTACTGGTCTGAGTGTCTTGAAAACTGTGACAGTTGTGTTGGCATCATCGTTATCCATTTTGTCATGGAAGAATTCCTTGAGTCTGAGATTTCTGAAAAATTCCTCCATGTCATGTGTTACTTTGTCAACGGGTTTAGTGGGACAGAATGACAGGCCTTTTGAAAGCACAGATACTTCCTATCTGCTTGGTTTGTGTGTGGAAAGGTTCACAATGCAGTTCTGTTCTGGTTGATTTACAGATTCTGCTGCGAAACCTGCTTTGTATCTCAGTCTCTGCAAATCATCCAATGTAATATACCTTATCATGTGTGCAAAATGCCCAACATCTCTTTATGTGGGGGAAACGGGACAGAAATTACATAAGAGGTTTAATTCCCACAGATCCAGCATTAACAACAAAAAGACAGAGACACCAGTGGGAGAACATTTTTGCCAAAGTGGGCACAGTGTCAGGGACATTAAACTGACTGTACTATTGGGACAATTTCGCAATCAGAGGGACAGAAAATTATGGGAGGTAAAATTCATGCTACAGTCTGACTCTTTGACCTATGGGCTTGACAGAGAGTTTCTGTCACATTACAACATTGTGAATTAACTTTTACGCCAGTCCCTCTGGGATCATAAATACCTGGACTCAGAGGAAGAATGCAATTTAAATCACATCCTCTACCATTGACTGATCAAGGAATTTGTATCTGGACTAACGTTCTTATCTGACTTCCATTATAAACAATGTAATGTGTACTTGTATTTAAGAGAGATGTTTTCATATTTATCTGTATAACACGCCTGAGGAAGAGATCTAAGAAGTATTGAAAGCTTGCATTTTAAATCTGTTTAGTTAGCCAATAAAGGTATCAACTTTACAAAAAATGTTTGCATCCTGATTACATACTAGAGTCAGAGAATTTGTGGAGATAGATTGGGAACTTTGAATCCACTGTAAATAGGTAGTAACTAACTGGCTAAGGAGGGCTTTTTACCCTGAAGTTACCATATTACTGGTTTAAATATTTGAGGAGGAAATACTCAGGGATTACTCATAAACTATGGGACCTCTTAATAAGCAAATTGTGTACTACAGAGTGGCCCTGTAAAGTTTGACAGAGGTAATCTTATACTATAGTAAAGAGCCCCTAGACATAAACCCCTTATGACTAGAGAATCCCCATCTGAATCATTTTACATTTCTTTTAACAACATATGTTTGGATTAGGAGATTTGTCTTTAATAAAGTTATTTACTATTATTATTTTTGTTTATAATTTTTTCTAAGACAAATTGAGCTTGAGTGCACCCATATCAACATTTTGTTTCTTTTCAGCCTTTAATCAGTATACTTTGTGTTGGGGTAGCACCAGAGGATTTAAAGCACTAATATAAGTGCAATATCATTCAAGTGAATAATAATATACACGATCACAGGATACAGTTAATTTATCTGAATAATTTCAGACAACCTATATAAAGTCGTCAATTATATAAGAAATATAAGACCGTGCAGTTGACGACAGAAGAAAATACACAGTTTAGTGAATGTCCCCTGTGTGGCATGTAATCCTAACCCTGTCGACTTGTACCGGAGGAGTTGCCAAAGCATTGTTGTTACGGTTATCAAGCAAAACCAGGAGTCAGACGGTATAGTTAATAGAACCTTTATTCTAAGAATAATAACAGTTATGAAATATAAATATATACACACAGTGGGTGATCAAAAAGGCGAGTACTGTATCAGGAATAGCAGTCTCCCAATATCACCACCTCACTGTCCGAGACTAGGCCTCAGCCTGCTGGAGTCTCGCAGTAAGGTAATGCCCAAGAGAGATACTGACTCAGCCTGCAGTCAGTAGCTGGGAGTCTGATAGCCCCAGGTCAATACTAGGAAGTATGTCTGAATAACGGAACCAACCCTAGGAGCGAACAGACAGGGCTTTCTAGTAAGCACCAGATAGGATAGTCAGACGAGCCAAAGTCATACACGGAGCGGGTAGTCAGCCAGAGCCATGGGTTTGCACCAGACAGGATATCCACTGAAGCGATGGAATGCTGGATGCGCAGTGGATAGAGCCCCAGGTCAACACCAGAGTGGGTAGTCAGACAAGCCTAGGTCATACACGGAGCGGGTAGTCAGCCAGAGCCACGTGTTTGCACCAGATAGGATATCCACTGAAGTGATGGAATGCTGGATGTGCAGTCGATAGAGCCCCAGGTCAACACCAGAGTGGGTAGTCAGACAAGCCTAGGTCATACACAGAGCGGGTAGTCAGCCAGAGCCACAGGTTTGCACCAGGTAGGATATCTGAGCCAAATCGGAACGCACAAGGAGAATAGTCAGACAGCGCCACGGGTCAACACCAGAATGGATGAACAGACAGGCCGGATCATGCACAGGAATCAGGCATACCAGATAATGAACTGCTCAGAACACCAACGTAAGGGTGACTGAGTCAGGACTCAGTCTGCCCTTTAAACCCCTCCATAGGAAGTAGATAGGCGGAGCAGCTAGAGGGAGGAAGTAGGTAGGAAGAGACTACAGGAAACAAACACACATAAAACAGAGGCCTGCAGCATGCTGAAGTCTCTTGCCTGCAGATGATGCGTGGAAAGACACTGAGCATCGCTGAAGCGGCGGTGCTGGAAACAAGGTACTGTGACAATTGTTGAGCGATGCATTGATAATCCCTCTAGCACTAAAGGGGTTATGTGCTGACTTCCCTGTGGGTACATGGGTGATATTGTGGAGGAATAGTAATGATGTGTAACAGACAACACTTTGAAAAGCATGGTTTGTGTGGATTGTGTGTGATCGGCACAGCAACAAGAAGGTTGAACTGGGACTTGGACAGGTTTGGCCCTGGTTGAACCTTCTGATTTGTGCTTGTATTGTGTCCTGCTTTTAAACCTCAGGGTGCTGTGTTGGTGCAGTTGTGTGGATGAATGCTGGGCATGTGTTGAGGTGTGACTGTGTTTGCATGTGGAGCTTGTGCTGGTTGATGTGGTGTGTGGCTATGTGATGATGCACTTACCGGTAGTGTGGAGGCTCCTCTTATCCCCAGTGTCTGATCCTCCAGGGACCCTCTCAAGACAAGGTCTGCTGAAGCTTCTCCTCCTATCTGCTGAAGGTGATTGGGACAGGTGGACCACCTCCGATGCCTCAGGCATACATGGCAACTTCTTTTTGACCACCCTCTTGCAGTCACCCCATGTTTTCTTTATGGACTACACATCCCGTCTGCAGCTGGCCACCGTGTTCACCTTGCTGCATATTTGATTCCAGGCAGTCTTCCTCCTCGCAGCCAGGCCAGGGACCCGCTCCCTCGGAAAGAGGATACTTTACCTCTCTAGAACAGCCTCCACAAGAGCACTGTTCTCCTCTCCTGTGTAGCGGGGATCCCTGATCCTTTCCTCCTCAGCTCCGGCCTGTAAGGTGTCAGAGCTGCGCCCGGAATGTCCTGCCTCCTCTGCCCGTGCCTGTGCATGGAGCTCTGCGACAGGTACCCCTTGTCCCACTGACACATCTGTCCCTGCCCTCCGTGTGCCTGTTCTTCTGGGCCGGGTCCCCCTTCACCCTGCAGATCTCCCTCTCCCACCCCTACTCTGCTCAGGGATGCCCTCCTGATCTTCCTCCTCCTCCACTACTCTCCCCATCCTTCTCTCCTGTCCTCCTCTCCTTGCAATCACTCACCCACTCACACCCAGGCACTTACACAGGCCCTCACAGACACACTCGATCCCACTCACTCTCTGTCACTCACAGATTCACACTGAGAAAATTAAGTTTAAAAAATGTTAGGTGTTATAAAAAAACATGTATGTGTATGTGTTAGTGTTTGTATGGGTGTATGTGATCTGTTCTAAAGTGTGCTATGCATATATTTAGGTGCAACTCCAAATCTCTCTCTGCTCCAAAAACTCCTTCTACCTCCAATGACAGCTCCCTCGCTTTTGACACTATCCACCTCTCCTGGGTCCTGTGCTCTAGCTCACTAAACCTCGAAACACAGACAAGGTGTGACCGTTATTTTTGGGTATATATAGGTGTTTTTGAACTTTTTGGATACTTTGGGTCCTTGGGATTGGCTGTGGATTTCAATTTGTTAATGCATCAGGGTTGCTAGCCAATGCCAGCCGTTATGTTACATTTTGACTTAAGTTGTGTTTTAACGGGTGATTGGGACGCACGGTGATGTGAAAAAAGGTGAAACGCAGGTTTTTGTGTTACATGTTTTTGTTGTGCCTATGCTCGTTAACTATTCTTGTAGACTACCTGTCGAATCTGCCCTAAATCATGTATTATTTGTGGCCGATGTGCCTTTTTTACTTAGAGGCTGTTTTAACGTAATCCTTTAAATCTACCCCTGACTATCTTAAAAAAGGTGAAATTTACTCACCAATATTTTGTTTCCCTCTGTGTCCTTCCACAACATTGACTGTGGGATTAACTCAGCCTCTCAGTTGGTAGGACCAAATTAAATTATTTAAATATCCAGTAAAACCTCCTCCCATCAGTTAACATATTGTCCAAGCTGAAAAACAGCAACAGTTAGTAAAGTGCTCATGTAAATACATCAATACAACTAATATGCATGATACTGAAATACAAAGGTACCAAAACAGGTACGATACCAAATCATTACCAGCATTCAGGGAGGATTGCTGTGAAAGGACACAGAAGAAAACAAAATATCGGTGAGTAAATTTCACCTTTTCCTCTGTGTCCAATCCACGGCTGTCATGCCCCTCTAGCTCCTACCTCCATGTCCCAGCCATCCGCCACAGCTGGGGGCTTCCCGGATGCTCCATGATTGCTGAGTAGGCCGAAGCCATGGCCTCGAGCAGAGGTGTCTGCCCACGGTCGCGATGGCGCGGTAGGGTTACATATTCCTTGTGTGCTTCAATAAAATTGTGTTCTTACCTAAACCTAACGTGTCTGAGTATACTGAACCGTAACACAACCATAACAAGCCTGACATTACACTGAAGCCTTATGGAGCTGACAGGGATGGTTGATGCTATCACATCACTGACGCAGCAACTCACTACATTATCCCACACAGTACAAGGTATACAAGAAAACCAAGCTGCTTTACAAACCCAGTTCCAGGGATTACAACCTGCTCCAGTACAACCTCCAGCTATGTATCAACCACCCTCAGTGAATGAATTGGGATCTCTTGGAATTGGGGCCACTACTACTCCAGAACCACATGTCAAGCTTCCTGCTTGTTTTTCCGGAGATCGTAGCAAGTACTGGTCATTCATCACGTCCTGTGAACTGTTGTTCGTCCTGAAACCTAGGACATATGCCACAGACTTTATTAAAGTTCGTCACGCAATTGGTGCCCTTTATGATGATCCCCATAAAAGGGCCACTGCTGAGGCCACTGTGAGATCACTACATCAGGGGCGCCGTCCTGTGGAGGACTATGTATCCGAATTCCGGAGAGTAGCAGTAGAAACGTAATGGAACAAAACTGCTTTGCGTGACCAATTACGCCTGGGCCTTGCGGATTCTTTAAAAGAGGAGTTAGCTTGGACTGGCATTCCTGACTCTCTGGATGATCTAGTCGTCCTGGTAACCCAGATACATCAGAGACTCAAGGAGAGACGCAAGGAGCATACCACTAACCTCCCTCTCTGCTTAACCTCTACACCTCTTCCTCCTTTACCTGTTTCCTCGACTCCAGGTAACACTTCGGAGGAAACCATGCAACTGGGTGCTACTCGTGGACCACTCACTGAAACCGAAAAGAATAGGAGGAGACGAATTAACCTGTGTCTTTATTGTGGTGGCTCTGGTCACCAAGTCCGTCTCTGTCCTGAACTGGCAGCGAGAGGTAAGCCAGATCCAATACAGTACCCACTACTCCTGGGTGGAACTGCTCCTCATTTATCTCTTCTTGTCTCCTTACAGTGGACGCATAAGAAGATTCCACAAGACGCCATCATTGATTCCGGGGCCAGTGACTGTTTCTTGGATTATAAATTAGCCCAGAGTCTGAACATACCTACACGACTAAAGAAACAACCCCTCACGATGCTTATTGACGGCAGCAACATTAACTCCGGACCTGTCACCATAGAGACTGTACCCCTCACCATAAGCATTGGGGCTAAACATGTGGAGACTCTTAGCTTTAATTTAGTACGATCTCCTTTGTTACCCATAATCCTTGGCCTTCCTTAAACAGCAAAACCCCACCATTAATTGGTTCACAGGACAAATTGCCTTTGCATCATCCTACTGTAAAGAACACTGCCTCTCTCACACCACAGTTTCCACCTTGCATGCTACTTCTTCTAAGACATTGGAAATACCGATACCCTACCGTGCTTTCAGCCAAGTCTTCAGCAAACAAGAAGCCAACAAACTGCCCCCACACCGTCCATATGACTGTCCTATACTTGCTTCCTGGGGCTCCCATTTCGTTTGGTCGTATATTTCCTCTCTCTGAACCTGAATTAAGCTCCTTAAAGGACTATATAAAAGAGAACCTAAGGAATGGATTCATAAGGCCATCCACTTCTCCTGCCGGGGCTGGCATATTTTTCGTGGGGAAAGAAGATGGAGCTCTCCGGCCCTGTGTGGACTATAGAGAGCTTAACAAGGTTACCATCAAAAACAAATATCCATTGCCCTTAATCTCAGAGTTAATTAATCGACTTAGAGAGGCACAAATATATACTAAGTTGGACTTACGAGGAGCCTATAATTTAGTATGCGTAAAAAAAGGACATGAATGGAAGACTGCTTTCTGATCCCGGTATGGCCACTATGAATACCAGGTCATGCCGTTCGGGCTTTGTAATGCCCCTGCCACCTTTCAACACTTCCTCAACGATGTATTCCGAGATATGTTGGACATATTCATAGTGGTATATCTCTACGACATCTTAGTCTACTCACCAATCGCTTACCACCCATCGGGAGCATGTGAAACGTGTCCATTCTTGGCTTCAGCAACATGGACTTTATGCGAAATTAGAAAAATGTGTGTTTGAGACAACATCTGTTGAATTTTTGGGATTCATATTAACTCCGGGGAATATCAAAATGGGCCCCAAAAAGGTATCAGCCATCTTGGATTGGCCTGTTCCTACTTCTGTTAAAACTGTGCAACAATTTGTGGGGTTCTCAAATTTCTACAGAAAATTCATCCACGGTTTCTCTAAAGTTATCGCTCCCATCACCCAGCTAACCAAGAAACATGTCCCGTTTGCCTGGTCACCTCAAGCACAACATGCTTAAACAGAGGTTCACGTCAGCCCCCATTCTCGTACTGCCAGACCCTAAAAAACCATTCTTTATGGAGGTTGATGCCTCCGAGATGGCCGCAGGGGCCATCCTATCACAACGACAAGGAGAAAGTGAGACACTTCATCCTGTGTCTCTTTTCTAGACGATTATCCCCAGCGGAAACTACTACAGCTTGGGAGACAGAGAATTACTAGCCATTAGAATGGCATTGGAGGAATGGCGTCACCTCTTTGAGGGGGCTAACCATCCAATCACTGTGATAACTGACCACAAGAATTTAGAGTATCTACGAGGAGCTTGCCGTCTAAGTCCAAGACAAGCCAGATGGGCTCTGTTCTTCCGATTCAACCTGCATATCACTTATAGACCAGGATCACGAAATGGAAAAGCGGATGCCTTGTCCCGTCTACATGGACCCCATACAGATACAGATATGGATACTATCCTCCAACCTGGTAATTTCTTGGCTACTCACTCCTCGCTATTAGAAGCTTTGCAGACCCATTCTCAAGCAGTTTCCTACCTGTCTCAATATCCTTGCCTTACCAAAAAACATGGGCTGCTGTACAAAGACACTCTTCTTTTCGTTCCTCCTGACGTTCGTACCAATGTACTTCATACGGTACATGACCACCTGTTAGCAGGCCATGGAGGTGTTAAGAAAACCACAGAACTCACCCAACGGTCATTCTGGTGGCCTGGTATGAAAAAAGACATCGAACAAAACACACAATCATGTGATGTGTGTGGGCGAGCCAAAGGTACTAATTTAAGACCCGCTGGGTTACTACAACCGTTACTAGTACCAACAAGTCCTTGGGCTGACATAACTGTGGACTTCATTGTGGAACTCCCACCATCACAATGTTACACCACTATAATGGTGGTTGTAGATCGCCTAACAAAGATGGCACATTTTGTCCCAGTTACTGGATTACCTACAGCTGCTGAGACCGCAGACTTGTTCATCAAATAAATTTTCTGCCTTCATGGTATTCCACAAACCATCCTCTCTGACAGTGGTGTCCAATTTACCTCCCATTTCTGGTCTGCCTTTTGTCATGGTTTGGGTATACAAAGACTCTTGTCATCCGCATACCATCCTCAAACTGATGGTCAGACAGAGAGAACAAACCAAATGCTTGAACAATATCTACGTTGTTACATCACCCATCTTCAGAATGACTGGCTGTCCCTGCTACCAACAGCAGAATTTGCTTATAACAACCATCTACACAGTTCTATAGGCATGTCCCCCTTCAAGGCCAATTATGGTTATCATCCACCTTATATTCCTCAACTACCTGTTACTACCATGATCCCTCTATCACGGTGCCCGTGATTGCTGCAGTTCCTTGTCTGTCACCAGTAGGGGGCTGCTATTGGCTGTCTGCAGATAGCCCGCCTTTCATTGCCTATTTAAACCTGGATTGGGCACCCTTTGGGTGCCCTTTCATGTTGTTTCTGACCTTCCTGCTATCACTATGCTAGTGATAGCTGGGCCTCTGTTCCAGTGTTCCTGAGTTCCTGATCTCATGTGTTCCTGAGTACCTGTTTGCTACTGTTCCAGTGTTTCCTGCCTGCTGAGTTGTTCCAGTCCTGGTTCTGGCCTAGTCTCTGGTGTTGCTGTTCCTGCGGTTCTTCAACTCTGCTGTTTCCTGACCTGACTGATCGTTGCTGGTTCCTGTCATCGCATCGCCTGTCTCCTGTATCCTGGCGACCTCTTGCTCGGTCGCGTCGGCGACATTGTTTGTTACACCAGTGTGCGGTCACTGGTTTGCTCCAAAGCCTATCGGCTATACTATCCTGAGTTGGTCCCAGCGTGCGGACGCTGGTTTGCTCCAAAGCCTTGCGGCTATACGAACACACTTGTTACACCAGTGTGCGGTCACTGGTTTGCTCCAAAGCCTTGCGGCTATATTACTTATTTGTTACACCAGTGTGCGGTCACTGGTTTGCTCCAAAGCCTATCGGCTATACAGTCCTGTGTTGGTTCCAGCGTGCGGACGCTGGTTGGCTCCAAAGCCTTGCGGCTATACTACTTGTTTGTTACACCAGTGTACGGTCACTGGTTTGCTCCAAAGCCTATCGGCTATACTCTCCTGAGTTGGTCCCAGCGTGCGGACGCTGGTTTGCTCCAAAGCCTTGCGGCTATACGAACACACTTGTTACACCAGTGTGCGGTCACTGGTTTGCTCCAAAAGCCTTGCGGCTATATTACTTATTTGTTACACCAGTGTGCGGTCACTGGTTTGCTCCAAAGCCTATCGGCTATACAGTCCTGTGTTGGTTCCAGCGTGCGGACGCTGGTTTGCTCCAAAGCCTTGTGGCTATACTAGTTTGTTACACCAGTGTGCGGTCACTGGTTTGCTCCAAAGCCTATCGGCTATACTATCCTGAGTTGGTCCCAGCGTGCGGACGCTGGTTTGCTCCAAAGCCTTGCGGCTATACAAACACACTTGTTACACCAGTGTGCGGTCACTGGTTTGCTCCAAAGCCTTGCGGCTATACTACTTGTTTGTTACACCAGTGTGCGGTCACTGGTTTGCTCCAAAGCCTATCGGCTATACAGTTCTGTGTTGGTCACAGCGTGCGGACGCTGGTTTGCTCCGAAGCCTTGCGGCTATACTAACTCGTTTGTTACACCAGTGTGCGGTCACTGGTTTGCTCCAAAGCCTAGCGGCTATACAATCCTGTGTTGGTCCCAGCGTGTGGACGCTGGTTTGCTCCAAAGCCTTGTGGCTATACTAGTTTGTTACACCAGTGTGCGGTCACTGGTTTGCTCCAAAGCCTATCGGCTATACTATCCTGAGTTGGTCCCAGCGTGCGGACGCTGGTTTGCTCCAAAGCCTTGCGGCTATACAAACACACTTGTTACACCAGTGTGCGGTCACTGGTTTTCTCCAAAGCCTTGCGGCTATACTACTCGTTTGTTACACCAGTGTGCGGTCACTGGTTTGCTCCAAAGCCTATCGGCTATACAGTTCTGTGTTGGTCACAGCGTGCGGACGCTGGTTTGCTCCGAAGCCTTGCGGCTATACTAACTCGTTTGTTACACCAGTGTGCGGTCACTGGTTTGCTCCAAAGCCTAGCGGCTATACAATCCTGTGTTGGTCCCAGCGTGTGGACGCTGGTTTGCTCCAAAGTCTTGCGACTTTACAATCCCTGTTGGTCTCAGTGTATGTACACTGGGTTGCTTACGATCCTGTCAATTTGCCATTACCATCTGACTGCTGCTATTATCTCTGGGCTGCCCTGCCCGGTATTGGTAAGGCCAGTAGAACCTTATTGTCATATTCCATCTGAGGTTGCCTTACCCGGTATTGGCAGGGCCGGTAGAGCCTACATTGTGAATCTGTTGAGGCTGCCTTGCCCGGTAAATTGGTAAGGCCGGTAGAACCGTTATGCTATTCCATCTGCAGGTTGCCTTACCCGGTATTGGCAAGGCCGGTAGAGCCTAACATTCTGCTTCTTCAGACTGTCCTGTCCGGTATACTGACAGGACCGGTACAGTCTGCATTCTGACTTGTTATATTAATAATAATAATCCTTTATTTATATAGCGCACACAGATTCCGCAGCGCTTTACACTCGTATTGGTTCCTGTCCCCATTGGGGCTCACAATCTAAATTCACCTATCAGTATGTTTTTGGAGTGTGGGAGGAAACCGGAGTACCCGGAGGAAACCCACGCAAACACAGTGAGTACATACAAACTCATTGCAGTCCTTGGTGGGATTTGAACCCAGGACCCCAGCGCTGCAAGGCAACAGTGCTAACCACTGAGCCACTGTGCTGCCCTGATACAGATACATATTCTGTATGTATCTGTATACATGTGTTTGCCATCCTACGTTATCATTTTATTATTTCAATAAAATTGATTTTTACCTAAAACTTGTGTCTGAGAGTCATAACAAACCGTGACACCCTCAGGCTACAGACCATCTTCAACTACTGAACCAAGGTTTTACTCTATTACAGGAAACATTAAAAAAGGCACAACAGTCTTACAAGAAACAAGCTGACCGGTGACGTAAACCTTCCCCCTTATACCAGGTTGGGGATAAGGTATGGCTGTCCTCAGCCCATGTTAAGATGTCTTACCCTACCAAGAAATTGGGACCCAAATTCTTGGGGCCTTTCCCCATCACAAAAATCATTAGCCCTGCTGCAGTTTCCTTACGATTACCTACTACATGGCGCACCCATCCTACATTTCATGTGTCACTTCTCAAAAGATGGATACCCAACACCACTCAAAGGAGACCACCTACTCCTCCTCTTCCAATAGTGGTGAATGATGTAGAAGAATTCAAGGTTCAAGAAATCATGGACTCACGTATACGTCAAGGAAGACTAGAGTATCTAATACACTGGAAGGGGTATGGACTTGAGGAGCGATCCTGGCAACCAGTCGCCAATATCCATGCCCCAGCATGCGCCCGGAGGTCGCTCGTAGGAGGGGGGTGCTGTCATGCCCCTCTAGCTCCTACCTCCATGTCCCAGCCATCCGCCGATGCTGAGGGCTTCCCGGATGCTCCGTGATCGCTGAGTAGGCCAAAGCCGCGGCCTTGAGTAGTGGTGTCTGCTCGCGATGGCGCGGTAGGCCTAAGCCATGGCCTAAAGTTGAAGGAGTCTCCAGGGAAGGTATCCACAGGGTGCCCAGATCAAACCATGGTGTTATACACCTGTAGGGGGGAGGTGAAGCCTTCCTCTCTCATCAACTGTCCATCAATAGTGTGCCTCCAGGTAAACAGTGAGGCAGGTGCTGTGGTTGTACACCCCTCTGTTGACCAATCCAGTGAGAGGTTTGTTCAGCAGAGGAGAGGAGTGAAAACCCATGACACTATAAAAACCCCTCAGGCTGTGTCCACTTTGCTTCAGTGTTCCAGAACTTTGGTTCCTGTGTGCTCTAAGCTTCCAGTGCTCAGTGCCTCCTTCCTTGTTTTGCTTCAGACCCTCTGCTGGATTTCCCATTGCCTGACCTTCTGCTTGCCTTCTGGACTTCCCTGCTTGCCTGTTTCCTGACCTTGGCTAGTTTTACCGATTCTGCTTGATTGCCGCCTGCCCTGATCTTCTGAACTGTTCCTGACTACGCTTTGCTTAACCCTTGCACTCCCGTGCTGTCATTCTTACCTAGGTGTTCTACCTGTATCCCTCTGTGGGATACAGGTAGATAACTGGTAAGGTTGTCTGGCAAGAGATAGCATTCCCTGCTCCTACGCTCCAACCATAATAAGCCTGACAACGGAATTGACTGTGGGACTTACCAAAGCAGTGCCCCAGACATAGGGAAGGGCTGTTTTTAGCACCTTCCTTCCAAATCTCACATCAGCCGAAGGGATGAGATCCAGTTTATAATGTCATGTGAAAGTAGACACTGAGGACCAGGTAGCTGCCTTGCAAATCTCTTCAGGTGTGGCCACAGCCTTGAGTGCCCAAGTGGTAGAGATAGCACTAGTAGAATGGGCTTTTATGCTCGTTGGTGGTTCCTGGTTGGCTGATTCATAAACCAGCTTAACACAGTCCCTAATCCACCTGGCAATGGAGGCTTTAGAGCCTGGAGTGCCTTTAAATTTGCCAGCAACATGAACAAACAGTTTATCTGTTTTCCTCAGGAGTTTGGTTCTATCCAGTTACTTTCCTTTACATTGGCCGGAGTAGGACAGAAGAAAGGCAACAAAATTTCCTGGCTCAGGTGGAATTCTGAGACCACCTTAGACCTGAATGATGTGGGTGGTCGAAATACCACTTTATCTTTGTGAAAAACCATGTTGGGTAGGATGCACAATAGAGATTGTAATTCCCCCATACATCTAGCAGAAGTTACTGCTGTGAAAAGGATGGTCTTTAATTTAAGTTGTTTTAGAGAGTTCTCCTCTAATGGCTCAAATGATTTATAAAAGCTGAGCTGTGTTAGGACGAGATTTAAGTCCCATGGGGGAATTATTTCCCGGATAGTAAGTTTTATCTTCGAAATAGCAGACACATAGCATTTAACCAGGTAAGATTCCACAAACAGTGTAGGTAGTATAGCAGATAGTGCTTAAAGCTGTGCCTTTATAGAGGCAGGTTTAAGCCCCTTTTTGAACTCATCTTGCAAGAAATCCAAGACTCGCTGAAGGGAAATCTGAGATCTGTCAAGTTGTCCTTCCCTACACCATATATAATATATACCATATATATAAAAGATAGACCAGACACAATAGTAGATTTTTGATGAAGACAGACAACACCCAGCTAGAATGGAGCCAATTACTGGGTTGGACTGGCCCTTGATCTTTAAAGATGCCTGTTCAGCAGCCATGCCTTCAGCCTCAAGAATGCTGGGTTTGGGTGCAGAAGAGGTCTTTGTGTCAGGAGGTCTGGAATCAGCGGTAGGTGTATTGGGGAGAACTTACCATCCTTTGAAGGTCTGCGTACCATACCTTCCTTAGCCAGTCTGTTGCTATGAGGATCACTTTTGATTTTTCTTTTCTGATTTTTTGAATCACTTCTGTGAGTAGAGGAAGTGGAGGGAAGATGTATGCTAGCCAGAACTTCCATGGAAGTCATAGAGCATCTTGTCCTATTGCTCTGCTGGACTTTCAACGAGAAAGGAAGCGGGCACACTTTGAGTTTGTGTCTGATGCCATCAGATTTATTGATGGTGTCCTGAATACAGAGATTACTTGGAGGTACATCTATCTGTAGAGGGACCATTCCCCTGGAATCAAGGTCTGGTGGCTGAGAAAGTCCGCTTGTTGATTGAGGTTCCCTGATAGATGAACTGCTGTTAGAGCCTGCAGGTGTTCCTCTGCCCAGTGAAGGATTTTTAAGGCTATCTTCTTGAGAGATCAACTCCTTGGTCCCCCTTCATTTAGGATATAGTGCACTGTAGTCACATTGTCTGATCTTATCACTAGTGATTCGTGTCTTAGTTCGACTGCCAGTCCCTTCAGAATATTCCAAACTGCCATGAGTTCCAGGATGTTGATGTGGAGGCTTGTCTCCTTTTGGTTCCATGTTCCTTGCCCGGTCTTTGTGCCCGAGATTCCTCCCCATCCGGTTTTGCTGGCATCTGTGTACACAATTCTCCAGTCTGGATCTCGCAGGGATTTTCCTTTTGGCAGATTGGGTGGATGACACCACCATTTCAGTTCCTTTTTTGTGTAAAATAGAGCTCTTGGGCTCTTGCCCAAGGTGCCGATAAGAGATTTCCTAACAGCCTTGAGAATTCTTTTGCTGTCTGAAATCTCTTCTGATGGAAAACAATGACTCTCTGGAGTAGTCGATCCGTCTGTCCTGTGAGAGGATAGCTTGATGTTTGACAGAGTCGAATTCTATTTTTAAGAACACCAGTTTTTGGGTTGGTGTTAACTGGCTCTTCTTGTAGTTGGTTATCCATTCTAGTTGTTGTAGGAGGTCTATACATTGGCATGTGCTTGCAATGGATTGCTCCCGGGATTCCTCGATTACTAGCAGATTGTCCAGATATGATAGGATCCGAATCTTGCACTGATGGAATTCTGCCATGGGAATTGCTGATATCTTCATAAGCACCCTGGGTGCTGATGCCAACCCGAATGGAAGGACTTTGTATTGAAAGTGATGTCTGAATATGTGGAAATGCAGAAACCTCCTGTGCGATGGATGTATCTTTATGTGGTAGTATGCATCCCCCTTTCCAATGTTTCTGTTCCTGATCCTGGAAGTCCTGAATATCTGTTGTGTTGGTAAGTGTGGAACTCTAATGCAGGACCCATTTGTCTGGATTGATTTTTTTCCACTGGTCCTGAAATAGCTCCAGTCTGCCCCCTTCTGGAGTGAGAGATGGGGTGCACAATACTTCACTGGAAATTTCTTTGAAATCTGGGCTTCCCCTGGAACCCTTTCCTTGTTCCAGATTTCACCCCTTGTCAGGCTCCACACTGTCCCTGCTCATAGGTCTTACCCTGCCTATATCTCTTTGAGTCTTGAAATGTCTGTTTCCTGAAGTTGGATCTGGAAGGGGGCGTACTGGCTTTGCTTTCCCTTGTATAAAAGGGCTTTTCCCCCTGATGACTGCTTGATGAGCTCTTCTAGTTGGTTTCCAAACAGTTTGTGTCCCGTAAATGGCAAGGAGACTTACCTTTCTTTTGAGGAAGCATCTGCTTCACATGACTTGACCCACAGTGATCTTCGCACGGTAACTGAAAGTGATGAAGAACGTGTTAGAAGCTTTATGTTGTCCAGCGATGCATCACAAGAAAATTTGATTGCATCCTTGATAGAAGACAAATCCTTTAGGAGGCGAGATGGTGAAACCGATGACTCGACTTTCTCTTCAAATTCTGTCAGCCGGATGTGTAAGGTGCAGAATATGCACACTATGGCTGTAGCAGTTTTGAGGTTTTGTCCAATGGCTGTAAACTGCTTCTTAAGTGCACTGTCTGCACACTTATCCATGTTGTCAAGCAATGTGGTTCCATCTTCAAGTAACAGAGTTGTCCTGCGTGATATTTTTGTGACAGCGGCATCTACCTTCGGTGGAGCATTCCAATGTCCGGTATCTTCGTCTGAGAAAGGATATCGTTTTTGAAATCTTCTGGACATGGAGGATCTTTTATCTCCTGTCTTCCATTCATTTGACATAATTTCCTGGCTAGAGCTGTGGACTGGATACAAGTGAGATTCCTTTTTATAACCAATGAAAGCAGAATCCATGAGGTTTAGTTACTTATGAATTTCTGAGAGCCCTAATGTATTCTTCACAGAGTGTATTAGGCCATCAATTTTCTCTGTACTGAAATTACGGTTTTTCAATAATTTCCCCTTCTTCTGCAGATGAGGGGGCTGATTCCATTTCCACCATACTACTTTTAAATTCATCCTCTAACAGATGTGAAGGGCCTTCGTCTGGTTCTGAAACTCTGGGGCGCTTCTTAGAGGATTCCTGTAAAGAGGAGAAGGTCTCCTGCATGGAAAAGCACATCAAGCCTAGAAATTCTTTCAATTGGGCTGGAACCTCAGGAGTGGCATAATTCAGGGCATAACTTAGCAGATTCCATAGCAGCTATTTTATTTTCACCACCAGCACAAACTTTAAATTTTAGTGTAGTCTTATCTTCTCTGGGGGTCTCTGATCCCACTTTAGACCTGTTCCCTTTGCTTTCCCCTGTGTGTTCCACCTGTGGAACGCATGCGCCCGATCTTCTGGTTCTCAGTCAGCATGTAAGGAGAGTCATCACCCAGTGCCTCTGTTTGTCGAAGGGAGCAGTGATGAAGAACCTGTGACTAGGCAGTAATGGGAGCAGCTCCAAGCTGGATGCAACGCTGTGTAGGGACCCATGCGACCTCCACCTAGGTATTTGGTCATAGCAGTCCATATATTGTATGTAACCCGCATTGAAGGCAGGTTACATGGGAAGAAAAAAACAAATAAAGAGCCCATACGTTTTTAAATTAGTGGGCAAGATAGAGAGGCAAAATGCCTCCATCCCTCAGCTTGGTAGGACCCAGTTAACTGATGGGAGGATGTTTTACCCGATATTTAAAGATTTTAATTTGATCCTACCAGCTGGGAGGTGGAGTCAATGCCATGGATTGGACATAGAGGAAAAATCTTATTTCTCTCATTCAAGGCCCTTCTCTCCTCTATCCCTTCTTACATTTCCATTCTGATCTCCTACTATAACCCATCCTGCCACTTACGTTCAGCCAATGACTGTCTTCTTTCAGCTTGTTTTGTGTCTACAGCCCTCTCACATATAAAACATTTCTCATTCTTCCGTATCTGTGGAATGCTCTTCCTCCCACCCTGAGCCGCTGCACTTCTCTGATGGCCTTCAAGTCACACTTGAAAATACACCTCCTGGATAAAACCTCAACATGCTAGATGGCACTGATATTGTACAATGAACGCTCTTATAAATTATTTACTTTACTTGTGTCCCCTATCATCACTAAAACTCTAGCACTGTAGGGCAGGGCTGGCACGCCATCAATATGGTTAGACAAGCTCCGGATCATGCTTGAGAATTGGTTCCATTTTCCCCAGTACTGACCCTTTCTCTCCACTGTGGAGGATTCTCCTGGATCCCTTGTGCTCCATATGTCGCTCTGGCAGGCTGGTGAGTCCTGTATCTCCCATACAGAGAGCAAGAGAGGCCCCAGATCTAGAGGACCATGTGGCGCCATTGCCAGCTCGGCCCCGACATCGCCTGTGGCACAGGATATTTCTCCCCGGGCAGTTGGCTCAGCCTGTACATCCCAAGGCACGATGACGGATTCATATGGGGGTGCGGACCTCCTCACCAAGGCCTACCTCCAAGAGATGTTCCGGAACTTGAAAGACACCTTTAAAAAAGATTTAGGGGAGCTCAAAACTGAAGCGTCCCAGCTGGGCTGGCGAGTGCTGTCGCCAGAGAACGATGGGGAAGATAGACAAGATCGTTTGCAATCCCTTGAACAAGTCATGCAGACCAACAAGAGACTATTTCTAACCTTTTATATAGAATTGACGATCTTGATAATAGAGGCCAACGCAACAACTTGCGCATCAAGAACCTGTCGGATGAAGTCACCAACCAGGCCTTGGAAGACACCCTACAAGCCATCTTTAGAGGCCTCTTGGATAAACCTGCTACTTATGTAGTCAAACTAGACAAGGTGCACAGAGCATTGCGTGCACGAGGGAACCCTGGCCAACAACCTAGAGATGTTATCTGCTGTGTACACCATTATAGAGAAAAAGAGGCTATTTTACTCTGAAGCCGAGACCTCAGTCCTTTGCTCCATGATGGTACGGAGTATCAGATCTACAATGACTTGTCCCCCTCAATGCTGCAGTAGCGTAGGGCTCTAAAGCCCATGATGGAGCACCTTTCTAAATTCAACATCAGATATCGCTGGGGTTTCACCTTCAACCTGCAGGCGCATAACAACGACACTACAGCGTATGTCAGAACCCTAGAGGAAACGGAGACGTTTTGCCTTGCCCTACAGATTCCACCTGTACAACTTCCAGAGGAGCCCTCTGAAGACAGGGCTGCAACCAATTTCAATGTGCCTGGTGGTCGCCGGGGACGGAAAGGTGGTTATCCTTCTGTTAAAAGATCTAGAGCTACTCCCCTGGGGGCACCCTCAGAGACTTCCTTGGAGGTTGTTTCCACTCCTGCTGTTTATTTTCTGGGCTCCAACTGTTCCCCCACTTTCCAGTGTGGGTGTGAGGTCGAGAAGTTCTGGCCATTTCGGATTTAAAGTACTGATTCACTTAGAGGCGCTACGGAGACTTAGGGGCACACTTTACCTGTCCTGCCTTCTTCCCGCTTCCGACTGTTCCTGCCCCCTGAGCTCTTGGAACTGTTGCCCATTCTCGGACCCCTCTGCTACAACTGCCCTGACGAGCACCAGCTCTACACTTTTGATGTCTGCTCCCTTTTTGTGGTCTATATAAAACAAGAAAAGAAAAAGAACCCTGCTGTACTAGCACTCCAACTAGATCATCGAATTGGGACTACTAATCATAGAATAAACCCTCTCAAAATAACAACTAAAACATAACTTTTATTAAAAAGCTAAAATGTTGGGCTAGAATCATAAAATGGTCACCTTTAATAGTCCAAAAATGCAGGTTTTATACACAGAAATCAAAACTGCATATTAAGACATAATATACAATCCCAGTGTATAATCGTGATTATGATGACAGACAAAGACATATATGACTAACTAATAAATCGCATACAAATGCAGCCGACCTGGCTTTACTAGGGTTAACTAGCATCTAGTTTCAGCACCAAATAGGTGCACAAATCAACTGAAAGACCGGTACGGCTTAGTTAGTTGAAGCGTGCAGTTTGCCGAAATATGTCCAGCAGACTGCACTATTTGTCCATTTACTGTATGCCGAAATTAGAGTCGGCTTATCATAAAGGAAATATATACACTGGAATAGAATCCGTTTAACTATACCCTTGGATAAAATCAATACGCAAATCTAATTAACCCTCGGTAGATATAATTACTAGCTAGTATTGATCTAAGCGCCAGTATACCAGTAATAGTCCTAACTTGCAGAGGAACTCCACATAGGAGCCTATCTAATCAGTCAGGAAAGTTATCAAATTAACTAACTGAATACCGGGGCTTGTCCGGCTTGCCAAATAAAAGCTACAAATACGGAGATGTAAAACTGACACAAAGTCTATCAGCTAACTGTCTAGTATAAGAGAATGTACCGGGGCTGATCCGGCTTGCCATCTAACTACCTGGCTACAATAAGTTTGAATCCCAGCACTGTTCCGACCTATCAAGTAAAGATGAATGCCGTAGCTAATCCGGTTTGTCATCCGACTATCTAGTTGATTTAAACTAAGTACCGGGGCTATTCCGGCTTGCCAAAGGGTATAGCGGATTAGAGATGAAAGCAAAAAATGCCAAAATGCCTGACGTACGTTTCGCTGTTAAAGCTTTATCAAAGGCATAATAACAAACGCCGCGCTGTTTCGCGGCTGATATTTAAAGCACTAAACCCAACCCCAAAAAGGGGTGGATTAATTTTAATTGGACCTAAGCCCGTTCATCTCAACATTACGGTGAAACAAAGTATGGCAATATCATGTCAAACCTTGATCAACATAAAACAAAAACAAATAACAATTTAGGTGATAGATAAAACACAAAGTTATCACTTAAAATAAAGCTAATGTAAATATTTAATCCAATATTATCGTCATATGTAACAGACCAAGATCTCTATAGCATGGATGACATGGGAATTGCTTGTATTTGATGTAAGTTTGCATCACTACATACTAATTTATTACAAGTTGATACTAAGATTCCATTCTTCATTTAAGCCTTGGGGGGACAATGTGTTTAGAAGAAAAATCCAACGATTCTCATGTTGCAGTAACATTCTATCTACATTACCCCCTCTAATGCCCAAAGTAATTTTCTCTATTGCCCACGCTTTTAAACCTTTGGGATTGGCATTATGGCTATGTAAAAAATGTTTTGCAACTGAAGACATCTTTTTAGCAAGAATCCTACTATCTTGTGGTCCTCTCAGAATACTATGTACATGTTCTCTGATCCTAGTGGTTAATTTACGTCTAGTTTTGCCAACATATAAAAGCTCACAGGGGCACTTGAGACAGTATATAACACCCACTGTCTGGCAATTAATGAAATCTTTGATTTGATATTTTTTGCCAAACCTATCTGTGATAGTTTGAGCTTTAATCATGTGTTGACACCCAACACAATGCCCACAGGGATAAAAACCTTTCACTGTGGGATTGCGATGATACCCTAAATGACTGTGAACCAGCCTATCTTTAAGATTAGGTGCTCTTCGACATGTCATAGATACATTTTCATTTAACACTTGTTTGAGGTCTGAATCAGTCAGCAGCAAAATATGCCAATGTTTTGACAAAATAGTTCGAATATTGTTCCAATGACAATTATATGTAGAGATGAAACAAATATTGCAATCTTCATTCACATCCTTGGAATGATGTAGCAAAAAAGGTCTTGAGGTATATAATGCTCTTTTGTAAGCTTTTTTAACACATGACCTACTATATCCCCTAGCAATAAAACGATCAAATAATTCCATACTCTGACTCTTATATACAGCCACTGTGCTGCAATTGCGTCTTAATCTCAAAAATTCGCCAATTGGTATGTTCTTTTTCATGGGCTGAGGGTGGTGACTAGAGAAGTGTAATACACTGTTTGTTGCTGTTGGTTTGCGAAAAAGCTCACTCTGTAAAGTATTGTTCTGATCACGTTTAATTACAATGTCCAAAAAATTGACCCTGGTCATATCATACTCCAAAGTCAATTTGAGACACATATTGTTGTTATTCAAGACCGCAAAATAATCCTCAAGCTGCGATACTGGTCCATCCCATAGGATGAAAAGATCATCTATATAGCGAAGCCATAGTAGAATTTGATCAGCAAACTTCTGATTGCGATCTGAAAATACTATCGTTTCCTCCCACCACCCGAGGTATAAGTTGGCATATGAAGGGGCACAGGAACTCCCCATCGCCGTACCACGGGTTTGTAGGTAGAATTTATCATTAAACACAAAATAATTCTTGTTCAGCACAAAAGACAATAATTTGATCAAAAAATCTCTTCTCTCTCTTTCAATAGCAGAATCACGTGAAAGGAAATATTCCACCGCATTTAGGCCATTTTCATGAATAATTGACGTGTAAAGCGATTCAACATCGCATGTAACAAGTATGGTATTAGTATTAATTGGAAGATTATCAATTTTACTCAAAATATCAGTGATATCCTGAATATATGAATTCAACATACTAAAAGTTGGTGGACACGATGTACTTTTCTTAAATACAAGGAAGCCAATATAATTCCTAGAGGCTTACGTATTCATGTGCTTCCAACTTACAGTTTTACAGATGATGCATTCACCAAGAGATGGGAGGAGTTATCCAATGCCTGTTCTATGGGGTATTTGGATATACTTATTGATTATGAAACTGTAATAATCAATAATTTAGAAGTTACTATTAAAACCCTTGAAGAGAAAACTAGGACTTTTGACGATTTGGATAAAATCAAAAAGGACCTTGAAAAATTGAATAATGATCTTGATAAAATCGAAACTGAATTGATCGAATTTAAAAAGAAAAAATTTGATCGTGATTTAACTGATTATACTAAAGGTAGTGTATATCTTTGGTCTAAAAGGAGACCAAGATACACTACTAGAGAGGAGGCAATCAGTGCTACAACTGAGTCTTCTGCCTCTGAAGCAGATTATTCTGACAGTGATAGATCATTAAGTAGAGATCAATCGGTCCCTTTTTTAAGGGGTCGACGCAGGAGACGCAACAAAAGCGTAAAAACCTACAAGAAGGGGACACAAGGGAATTAAGAGATCGAGAACGATGGGCCTACAAACAATCAGTCAGGGGCCTGGGGACCAGACGATGATTAGACAGGATGAACTTTGAGTAATCAACCTGTCTGATCATCCTCTGTCTGCTATACATCTCCAAGTTTTGTCTAAGGGTCTTAGCTTTTCTCCAGCATATAAGATTGATAAGTTTAATATCATAGTAGACCTTTTTGCTTTCACCCGTAAGCTACTTTTGAAAACATTTTTTGCTTTGAATTCTTCTGACCCTCCTTCATCTGAAACTGAAACTCAAATGTCACAAGAGATTGACGAAATAAATCTTATTAATTTGGAAGATCTTTTGGGAGAAAATAGGATATCTATGGTATATAGATTACCTGATGCCCCCAAAAAGAAGTCAACTTTTACTTCATCTGCACACATATGTCCAGCTGTACAACTATTTAGTAAACTTGTGTCAGATGAGTTATTACAACTACCTGACACTATTACTAATAGAAATATGTCAAAGTTAGAGCATCTTGCTTTAGAAGAGATTGCAAAGTGGGAAGATGTTCTTGTCAAACCATCAGACAAAGGTGGCAATATTGTCATCTGGCCCCTTGATATGTATATAACTGAGGCCATGAGACAGTTGAATGATGGTGATTGCTATAAAAAACTTTTTGGCAATCCCACGGAAGAGCTTCTTCAGATATATACCTTGTTAATTATGAATGCACATAGTCAGGGTATTATTTCTAAAAAAGAATTTGAATTTCTTCAGGTTACATATCCTCGTGTTCCTACCTTATATTTATTGCCCAAAATTCATAAAAATGCTGTGACTCCCCCTGGACAACCGATAATCTCAGGGAATGGTTGTCTTTCAGAGAATGCAAGTAAATTTTTGGATTATATTTTGAGACCTTATGTTGTCAACTTGAATTCATATATTCAGGATACCACTGATATTTTGAGTAAAATTGATAATCTTCCAATTAATACTAATACCATACTTGTTACATGCGATGTTGAATCGCTTTACACGTCAATTATTCATGAAAATGGCCTAAATGCGGTGGAATATTTCCTTTCACGTGATTCTGCTATTGAAAGAGAGAGAAGAGATTTTTTGATCAAATTATTGTCTTTTGTGCTGAACAAGAATTATTTTGTGTTTAATGATAAATTCTACCTACAAACCCGTGGTACGGCGATGGGGAGTTCCTGTGCCCCTTCATATGCCAACTTATACCTCGGGTGGTGGGAGGAAACGATAGTATTTTCAGATCGCAATCAGAAGTTTACTGATCAAATTCTATTATGGCTTCGCTATATAGATGATCTTTTCATCCTATGGGATGGACCAGTATCGCAGCTTGAGGATTTTTTTGCGGTCTTGAATAACAACAATATGTGTCTCAAATTGACTTTGGAGTATGATATGACCAGGGTCAATTTTTTGGACATTGTAATTAAACGTGATCAGAACAATACTTTACAGAGTGAGCTTTTTCGCAAACCAACAGCAACAAACAGTGTATTACACTTCTCTAGTCACCACCCTCAGCCCATGAAAAAGAACATACCAATTGGCAAATTTTTGAGATTAAGACGCAATTGCAGCACAGTGGCTGTGTATAAGAGTCAGAGTATGGAATTATTTGATCGTTTTATTGCTAGGGGATATAGTAGGTCATGTGTTAAAAAAGCTTACAAAAGAGCATTATATACCTCAAGACCTTTTTTGCTACATCATTCCAAGGATGTGAATGAAGATTGCAATATTTGTTTCATCTCTACATATAATTGTCATTGGAACAATATTCGAACTATTTTCTCAAAACATTGGCATATTTTGCTGCTGACTGATTCAGACCTCAAACAAGTGTTAAATGAAAATGTATCTATGACATGTCGAAGAGCACCTAATCTTAAAGATAGGCTGGTTCACAGTCATTTAGGGTATCATCGCAATCCCACAGTGAAAGGTTTTTATCCCTGTGGGCATTGTGTTGGGTGTCAACACATGATTAAAGCTCAAACTATCACAGATAGGTTTGGCAAAAAATATCAAATCAAAGATTTCATTAATTGCCAGACAGTGGGTGTTATATACTGTCTCAAGTGCCCCTGTGAGCTTTTATATGTTGGCAAAACTAGACGTAAATTAACCACTAGGATCAGAGAACATGTACATAGTATTCTGAGAGGACCACAAGATAGTAGGATTCTTGCTAAAAAGATGTCTTCAGTTGCAAAACATTTTTTACATAGCCATAATGCCAATCCCAAAGGTTTAAAAGCGTGGGCAATAGAGAAAATTACTTTGGGCATTAGAGGGGGTAATGTAGATAGAATGTTACTGCAACATGAGAATCGTTGGATTTTTCTTCTAAACACATTGTCCCCCCAAGGCTTAAATGAAGAATGGAATCATAGTATCAACTTGTAATAAATTAGTATGTAGTGATGCAAACTTACATCAAATACAAGCAATTCCCATGTCATCCATGCTATAGAGATCTTGGTCTGTTACATATGACGATAACATTGGATTAAATATTTACATTAGCTTTATTTTAAGTGATAACTTTGTGTTTTATCTATCACCTAAATTGTTATTTGTTTTTGTTTTATGTTGATCAAGGTTTGACATGATATTGCCATACTTTGTTTCACCGTAATGTTGAGATGAACGGGCTTAGGTCCAATTAGAATTAATCCACCCCTTTTTGGGGTTGGGTTTAGTGCTTTAAATATCAGCCGCGAAACAGCGCGGCGTTTGTTATTATGCCTTTGATAAAGCTTTAACAGCGAAACGTACATCAGGCATTTTGGCATTTTTTGCTTTCATCTCTAATCCGCTATACCCTTTGGCAAGCCGGAATAGCCCCGGTACTTAGTTTAAATCAACTAGATAGTCGGATGACAAACCGGATTAGCTACGGCATTCATCTTTACTTGATAGGTCGGAACAGTGCTGGGATTCAAACTTATTGTAGCCAGGTAGTTAGATGGCAAGCCGGATCAGCCCCGGTACATTCTCTTATACTAGACAGTTAGCTGATAGACTTTGTGTCAGTTTTACATCTCCGTATTTGTAGCTTTTATTTGGCAAGCCGGACAAGCCCCGGTATTCAGTTAGTTAATTTGATAACTTTCCTGACTGATTAGATAGGCTCCTATGTGGAGTTCCTCTGCAAGTTAGGACTATTACTGGTATACTGGCGCTTAGATCAATACTAGCTAGTAATTATATCTACCGAGGGTTAATTAGATTTGCGTATTGATTTTATCCAAGGGTATAGTTAAACGGATTCTATTCCAGTGTATATATTTCCTTTATGATAAGCCGACTCTAATTTCGGCATACAGTAAATGGACAAATAGTGCAGTCTGCTGGACATATTTCGGCAAACTGCACGCTTCAACTAACTAAGCCGTACCGGTCTTTCAGTTGATTTGTGCACCTATTTGGTGCTGAAACTAGATGCTAGTTAACCCTAGTAAAGCCAGGTCGGCTGCATTTGTATGCGATTTATTAGTTAGTCATATATGTCTTTGTCTGTCATCATAATCACGATTATACACTGGGATTGTATATTATGTCTTAATATGCAGTTTTGATTTCTGTGTATAAAACCTGCATTTTTGGACTATTAAAGGTGACCATTTTATGATTCTAGCCCAACATTTTAGCTTTTTAATAAAAGTTATGTTTTAGTTGTTATTTTGAGAGGGTTTATTCTATGATTAGTAGTCCCAATTCGATGATCTAGTTGGAGTGCTAGTACAGCAGGGTTCTTTTTCTTTTCTTGTTTTATATACATCATTATTTCCCCTGTAGCACCCTGTGTTCTCATTGGGTTTTACAGACAATTGTGATCATTCTATGTTATCTTGAGTAGAGTGCGTTAGGTTTCGTTTAATATATTTATCCCTTTGGTGGTCCCCTTGGCTCCTTGTGTGGCTCGCGCGAGGGGGCCTTCATTGTTGGGCCTGGATTGTTTGGAGATTTTGGGAATGGGGGTCAAGGGGTTGGTTTCATTCGGGAAATCATGCTTGGTGATCCCAGGCTCTTGGATTGCTCCCCAGTGGGTTTTGTGGAGCTACTGGCACCTCTGCCGCACGTACTGGTCGGTGCTGGGTGGGTCTGTGACTGGTGCACCCCGGGTGGTTGTCAGTGTTGGTCAGCATTTTGTTGGCCTGCGCTGGCCCCGCGCAGGGCTGTCACCTGGATGGGGCCCTGGGGATCAATCTGTTTCTAATATTATTGTGATTTATGGAGAGTCGGAGGGTTGGTGGGGAGGGTGGCGGGCTGCTGGGAGTTGACTTGGTGGCTATGCCCCGAGTTTTGTCCCCTGGTGGTCGGCTCACCCTTCCCCGTCAATTCTTCTAGTACTACATATTGTTCATTGTATTATATTTGTTGCCTTTCCCTACATGATCAATTTTGGCTGATTTGCCAATGTGCTTTATGTTTTGGGGGAGATTTCTTCCCTCTTTCGGTACTGTTTGGGTCATCCCCCTGATCCATACAGTTCTGACTACCACAAGTGTTACTATTAAACTGTTTATCTATTTTTGTGGACAAACTTGATATTGGCTTCTGCACTCATCTACCTTCTCTTGGTACTCTATCTTTTCTCCTCCCGTCCTCTTCTTCTACTCTTTGTCTTGCGGCTTCCTCTTCTACTTCTCTCCTTTTTCTTTCTCATAACATCTCCCTCTGGGATCCGCGTGCCTGGCCCGGCTGTCCGGTCGGCCGCCCTCTCCGGATATGGATGACTGTGGTGCTGTGCGCTGCTGTTCCCTAAATGTACGTGGGTTGAAAACTCCCGAGAAGCGGAGTATGCTCATATGAGATGCCATTAAGGATCGAGTGGGTGTACTTTTTATTCAGGAGACACACTTTGTGAAATCTGGTCCCACGGGCATCCCTGCTTATCATTTTCCATTACAATGGTACTCCTCCTCAGACACTAAATGTAGGGGGGTAGTATCACGGTCCCCGTGATCCCCTGTCAATCTCTTCTGTTGTTACCTGTGCATTGGAGGAGGCTGATTGGCCCGCCCAGGATGTTCCTTTATATACTGGGTTTTGGGCACTTGTCAGATGCCCTTTCGTGGTGTTCCTGATCCTGCGCCTTGTTGCTGTGTTTCCGCATTCCTGTGTACTGACCCGGCCTGTTCACCATTCCGTTGTTCCTGCTCGTGATTGACCCGGCTCTGGCTGACGTTCCTGCTCCGTGATTGACCCGGCTATGGCTGACGTTCCTGCTCCGTGATCATTTTCTGTGTTCCTGTGTGATTTCGGTCGCCGTCTGGCGACATTCTGAACTGTGTTTGTGTCGCTCTGGCTAATCCTCTCTCTGTTCCACCAAGCTGTTGCCTGAGCCAGTCCTCATAGCGCTGCCAAGCCAGTGTGTTCCTATTGAGCCATTTAACACTTACTGAGCCTGTGCCTTACCGACCTAGCCTACCTATTCACACTAGCAGAGCTGTTGTCTGTCCCGGTGCTCGTGCAGCGCCGCAGTCATGCCGGTTGGCGTTGGTACCTCCATTAGGCTCTTGCAGTGTGTGCTCCGTAACGGCACTGGAAGGGTGTCCCGGCTCTGGTCTTCGAGTGCTCAATGTGTTTATTGATCTGCCGTACTACCAGTTACTTTGGCTCACTATTGCTTGTGCAGTGATTGCTCCGTTCTGGCACCCAAGGGGTGTTTAGGGCTCTAGTCCCGTTGGCACACGCAGGGTTACATCCGTGAGATTATTGAGGGCAATTCAAGGTCTGGTTAGCTCCTGCAGTGGCTTTACTCCTGATTATCCCACTAAGGTGGTATAGGCTCAGCTCTGGTCAGGCGCTGATCATTTTGGGGCGTTCTTTGCGAGATATCTGAGAGTGATTAGTCCAGTCACACAATACACCCTCCTTGCACCACCTAGAGACTGATATTACCTTCTGGGCATTGGCCAATCAGTTTGCTAACTATTCAGTTTCTCCACATTAACCCCTGTATATATTACTTGCCTGATCTATATATCTCCGCTATACTTATTTGGGCCTGTATATTGCCATTACTATTTGTGGCCCCCAGGGGCGCTGTTCATTTACATATATTTAAATAAACTGTGTTTTTACTCTACCTGTGTCTGAGTGTCAGAAAACCGAAACAGGTAGCTACCTTGATACATAGGTCTGTCCAATGGGAACATATTGACAGTCTAGCTGATCCAGATGGTCGGTTTCTCTATATTAAGGGCAAATTGTTCCCATCCCTAACCACGCTGGTCAATGTGTATTTTCCCAACTTGGACCAGCTCCCTTTTCTTCATTCCCTGCTGGACAAGTTGGAGTCTTTAGGGGAGGGGTTCTCCCCTTATGGGTGGAGACCTAAATTTTGTTCTTGACCCTCAACTGAACCTCATACCTCCGCTATCCTCTTCCCTCAAGTCCACTATCAAAAAATGTAACTCTACTATCACAGCTCATAATCTTTTTGATGTTTGGTGCCTTGAACATCCGAGACACCGAGATTACTCCTTTTTCCTCACACCTCCACAACAAATATTCGTGGATCGATCTGTTTCTCTGTGACCAATACACCCTGACCCAGGCTGGCCGATCGGACATTGGCAGCATCAAATGGTCCGACCATGCGCCTATCTTTGTGGACCTGCAGGTCCAGGGGGCTCCTGGTTGCCACCAGTCTTGGAGCTTAAACAAACTCCTCCTGGAAGACACGGAGCTAGCAGAGGAGATCCGTGGTCACGTGAATTCTTTGAGGTGACCCATAAGGGGTGTGCTAATCACCCCTATACCATATCAGCACCCCAACCCTGAATCTGGCTTCAAGCTTCATTTTAACTCTCTGTGGTATGTGCTAATCACCCCTATACCATCTCAGCACCCCAACCCTGAATCTGGTTTCAAGCTTCATTTTAACTCTCTGTGGTATGTGCTAATCACCCCTATACCATCTCAGCACCCCAACCCTGAATCTGGCTTCAAGCTTCATTTTAACTCTCTGTGGTATGTGCTAATCACCTCTATCACCCTGATTCTGACTCTTCACAGTCTTTCCTCCCCCACAACCCTCCTACATGTCTCTGTGTCTGTTCAATTCCTTATCAGCTGTTTTTAGGGAGTCACACCTGGCTACACACAGGGCAATCTATGTACATATTAGTTAGTAATTGGAAACAGATACTCATTCAGCCTCAGCACGGGGACCTCACCAGTTTAAATTCAGGCACAGATAGGGGGAATTTCAAGCGGGTGAATTTCAAGGGGACCCACTACACCTGGGAGCAAAGTACACCGGAGAAAAAGTGCAGCAAGAGTTAAACATGAGAGTTTGACAGTCTCCTTACAAGTTTTTATTCTCTTCCCTACAGGTATGTGCTAATCACCTCTATACCACCCCTGTACCATCTCAGCACCCCAACCCTGAATCTGGCTTCACGCTTCATTTTAACTCTTTGTGGTATGTGCTAATTACCTCTATCACCCTGATTCTGACTCTTCACAGTCTTTCCTTCCCCACAACCCTCCTACATCTCTCTGTGTCTGTTCAATTCCTTATCAGCTGTTTTAAGGGAGTCACACCTGACTAAACTCAGGGCACTCTATGTACATATTAGTTAGTAATTGGAAACAGATACTCATTCAGCCTCAGCATGGGGATCTCACCAGTTTAAATT
This sequence comes from Rhinophrynus dorsalis, assembly GCA_037306005.1. Lineage (NCBI taxonomy): Eukaryota > Metazoa > Chordata > Amphibia > Anura > Rhinophrynidae > Rhinophrynus > Rhinophrynus dorsalis. The sequence goes on along the minus strand of CM074720.1, from coordinate 184,929,754 downwards.
CAGACACAGATAGGGGGAATTTCAAGGTGATCCACTACACCTGGGAGCAAAGTACACCGGAGAAAAAGTGCAGCAAGAGTTAAACATGAGAGTTTGACAGGAAAGAATGACAGCTACTGCAACACTTAAACCACAGGTAAGTAAACAAATAAGGAGTGAAATGGAACTAGAGAATAGATAAATATCACTAATATAACAGAGGAGAGGAAGAGTGAGAGAGAGAGGAAGGAGAAGGGAAGAGAAGAGAGGAAAAAAAAAGAAAAAAGGGAAAGATTTTTTTTTTTTTTTTCTGTCTCACAATAACAAGAGGTTTCTGTCTACCTATATCTCCCCTAGTATCCTCCTCATGCATGCCAACATGAATAGATTAATACTCACTGTTCTAACTATCCCACTAATAATACAGATTTACTCTCATCCTTGCAACCATGCCCCGCACCCTCACCATAACATAATAATTCATCATGGACTTCTGCATACATGTGCACTATCAACTGAATGCTGGTGGAGAGTACTAAAATCAAGCCCACCCAGCCCCAGCAATTATAGCAACAAACGCACCCTCTCACTATATGTTCACCGCAAACAACTCACTAAATTTTTATGCATATTGTTACTTGCCTTAGCAAATGATATAGAAACTAACCCTGGCCCTAAAATAGAAATAAATGGCAACCTCCCCTTTAAAAAGGGTCTGTCATTTGTGCACTGCAACATACGCAGTATACTGCCCAAAATGGACGAACTAAAAGCATGGTGTTATGCCTACAAAACAAAAATTCTTATTCTTACTGAATCCTGGTTATCCCCAAAAATTCCAGACACTGCTGTTGCCATAGATGGATACTCATGCTTTAGAAAAGACCGTGCAAAGCGAGGAGGAGGTGTAATCATTTACATACAGGAGCCAATAAACTTTACACTTCTAAAGGACTCTCACAACACTGATTCTTATGAATACATAGCTGGCAGAATTTGTCTTCCATACTCAAAACAAATCATAATTGTAGGCATCTACAGACCGCCAAATACCTCAGCACACACCGTATCAGACATAGCTCAACAACTAAAGGGGATTGCCACACAAAACAAGAAAAGCGAGTTGATGGTTCTTGGAGACTTTAATATTAATTGGCTTGATTCCAGGAATGAAAAATATTGTTCATTGTTTAAAGCACTGAACTTATCACAACAAATATCTTCCCCTACTCGCATAAATCTTAAAACATCCAACCATACCCTGCTAAACTGGATCCTCTCATCCTGCGCAAACAGAATCCAAGATTCAGGTGTTCTAGCAAACGTGTTTAGTGATCACTCCATAGTTTACTGTGTCCGCAAAATAAAACCAGTCAAATCAAATTTCAAAGTCATACTCACGAGATCATTTAGAAAATTTAACCTTCAGTCCTTCCTAAATGATCTAAAAAATTGCTCATGGCATAGATTACATCTAATACCTGACCTTGATTCAGCGATTTACTTTTTTAACTCAGAATTCCTACAGGTCTGTAATACCCATGCCCCACTAAGAAAGGTCAGGGTCAGGGGGGCACATCTACCATGGGTCTCAGCTGACTTGATTCAATTATTCAGTTTCAGAGATTCATTATGGACAAAATTTAAACAAACTGGCTCCCCTCATGATCACACTATATATAGGCAAGTACGGAATACATGTACAAAACAAACAAAACTAGCAAAAGCACAATATTTTAATAACAACTTGGACAATAACATTTCAAAGCCAGCCAACTTTTGGAAGGTTATAAAAAACATCTACAATCCACCTAACCATTCTCACCCATCAAATATAACAATAGACAATGAAACCATACAGCGCCCCCCAGCCATAGCCAATGCTTTCAACAGCTACTTTGTTGGATGTGCCACCACACTGATTAAACAAAACAAAGGCCACTCTGAAGTCCCACCAAGTTCAGAACAGTCACTGGCACCTGCTGCCTGGTCCAACAGTGCAAATGAATTCAATTTCAGGCCAGTAAATGAAAGTGAAGTATATGATCACCTCCTCAACCCAAAACTGAAATCTCAATCGAGCCCTGACCAACTACCAGCAATTTTATTAAAGCTCAGTGCTATGGTCACAGCCCAACCGATAGCAACTCTAATTAATGCCTCTTTGACATCCGGGTATATGCCCAAATCCTGGAAAGTGGCAAGAGTTGTACGTATCCACAAAAGTGGGGATAAAAATGTAGTATCAAATTACAGACCGATATCTCTCCTAACCACTTTATCTAAAATCATAGAGAAATGTGTACATGTGCAACTACATAAATATTACCAACAGTCCAGTTTCTTCACCCCTCTTCAATCAGGGTTTAGACCAAACCACTCAACAGTTACGTCTCTTCTAAAAGTAACCAATGATATCCAGACTGGCATGGAAAATGGTGAACTCACTGGAGCTATTTTCCTTGATTTCGCTAAGGCCTTTGACACAGTAGACCATAATATTCTTATCAGCAAACTCCATAACTCAGGATTGGGTAATAATTCTCTACAATGGTTCCGATCCTATTTATCAGACAGAATGCAGTATGTGTCAGTTGCAAACAATGACTCCCGTCCGCTCAAAATAACAAGTGGAGTTCCCCAAGGCTCTATTCTTGGCCCTCTTCTATTTTCTCTTTTTATAAATGATCTGCCCAAGGTTTGCAAATCATCTTCAGTACACATGTATGCATATGACACCATAATCTATGCTAAAAACTCTAGCATATCACACCTTGAAACCGAATTACAACATGGAAAGATGGATAACACAGAACAAACTTTTCTTAAACACAGATAAAACAGTCACAATGATATTTGGCACAAAGCACAAACTGCGTAATCTCAACAATATCCACCTATCCATTGTGACAGAGTCTAATCGTAAATTGGCCCCAGTAGACTCCTACAAATATCTTGGTATGTGGCTTGACCCTAACCTCAATTTTGGTCACCACATTGACAAATTAACCTCTAAACTTTATCCCAAAATAAGTACACTTTATAGAAACAAATTATGTCTAAGTACCCAGGTGAGAAAACGTATTGTACAACAGATGCTGCTGCCAGTCATAGACTATGGTGACGTAGTATATGCTCCAGCGCCAGAAATCCACCTCAGTAAACTTGACACTCTATATAATTCATTATGCCGCTTTATCCTCCAGTGTGACTACACAACCCATCATTGTGACATGCTAAAAGAACTAAATTGGCTAACACTCAAATCTAGACGTGACCTTCATCTTTCTTGCTTAGTACACAATCATTTCTCTGGAAAACTACCACAATACCTAAGCAGTATGCTCACCCCAGCTCTCCATACTAACTATAACCTTCGCTCCACTACTAACAACTCACTGCGTATACCACAATACAAGAAAGAAGCAGGAAGATCTGCCTTCTCCTTCAGAGCTCCAAAAATCTGGAACAATCTGCCGGAAAAAATCACATCTGCACCCAGTCTAAAATCCTTAAAAGCAAATGTTTCTTTATATCTAAAAACAGTGTGTAACTGTAAATAATCCCATTATTTAATAAGTATGTATATTTCTGTATGTTTGTATATAATGTCTCATAATTAGTGTAAATATGTAACCTTTTACTGAAAACTATCCAGGACATACTTGAAAACGAGAGAAATCTCAATGTATTCTTCCTGGTAAAACATTTTCTAAATAAATAAATAAATAAATAAAAATGGTGAAACATCAGCCCCTATTGTTTGGGAGGCTCACAAGGCTACCATTAGAGGGGTCTTCATCCGTGCAGGAGCATATAAAAAAATGCCTCTGTCTTAAACAGTTACATGACATGCTGATGCGTCTGAAGCTCCTTGAGGCTCGAAATAAATCCTCCCTGTCCCCATCTGAGGGTCAGGAACTATATACGTTGCGCTCCGATATCTCCTTGCATCTGAAGACACAACCTTTTAAGTCGTTCATGTGGTACAAATACCAGGTGTATCTTCAAGGGAATAAGTTGGGTCACTTATTAGCTAGACTGGTTAAAAAGGGTAGAGCCGCAACACATGTTAAGACCATTCGGGACAGGGCGGACCACTCACATATTACTCAGGGCCGGATTTATAATTAGGCAGAGTAGGCAGCTGCCTATAAGCGCACCCCACAGAGGGGCGCCTGTCATTGGGATCATGCTGTGTTTTTTTTTTTTTTTTTATACGCCTCCCCTGCCGCACAGCGCCACAACATGGTGAATACAGGTCTGTATCTTCTTCAGTGCAGACCTGTAACTGCTGCGCTCCCTTGTCGGCTCTTTAGTAATACAGGGTGCTGGGAAATTATATCATTTCCCAGCGCTCTGAATTACTGAAGAGAAGACCGTGCGGGAGCTCCAGGTACAGATGCTAGACCACCAGGGAAGAGGTAGGAAATGGACACTTGGGGGGGCAAAGTACAATATGGAGCTGATGGGGGGCAAGTTGGAGCTGATGGAGGCAATATGGAGCTGATGGGGGGTTAATGTGAGGGCAATATGGAGATGTTGGGGGGCAATGTGAGGGCAATATGTTATATGGAGATGATGGGGCAATGTGGATGTGATGGGAGCAATGTGAGGGCAATATGGTATATGGAGCTGATGGAGGGCAATGTGAGGGCAATATGGTATATAGAGATGATGGGGGAAATGTGGAGATGAAAAAGGAAAAAAAGCTCATAGCGCTAACTCTTATAATATATACATGAAAAAATTATTTCAAAAGTGATAATTAAGGACTTGCATCTGGATAGGAGCAAGAGACAAGAGGGCTTCCCAGAACCCCCAAAACCTTGGGGTTCATCCCAAAGTGCACAGGCAAAATGAAAAAATGACCCTGGGCTCTTCCAAACCAGAATATATACACGTGCCCTGTCTAGTGCATTTATAATAACTATATTAATAAATATGAGGATTTTGGCCATACAATGGCCATGAGATGTTAAGCTCACCAACCTCGCCAAGGTACCTCAAATCTGGCAAGTACCTACTCTATTACACCTATGTACCCTATCTAAATTAGACAAAAAAATAAAACATTTTTTCAATTAAAATATTTTTTCGATAATTTGAAAAAGGGGCTAATCTGATATTATAAGGAAACGCGTCATAGAAATAGGCTTTGTGTATGCAATTAAAAACAGTAGGACAAACAAACATAACAAAAAAAAAAAGGTGTAGGAGGAAACTTACTTGAAATTAAACTCTTATGGCCTGCAGGAAGTGGTAACCGACCAAAGAGGACTATGAGTCCTTTCATCTTATTTATAGGTCAGAACATACAACCCCCGCAGGCCACATATGAAATAACAATTGTAACTGGCAAGGTAAATAAACATGAGAACCAAACACTCATGCCTTTAACCCCTTAACGACCCTTGACATTCATAGTACGTCAAGGGTCGATTTGACTTAACGACCGATGACGTACTATGACCGTCATCGAGTTCCGGGCTCCCCCCGCGGCTGCACGCCGTTCGGGGTGCCTGGAACGCAACGGAGCAAAAAAAAAATTTTGCTCCGTGGTCGTTGAGTCGCGTCTTCGGCCGGATTTCCCGGTCCTTAAGGGGTTAAGGACCTTTAAGAAAAACAAAATTGTGAAAATACAATTGTGAATGTGTTAGTGATATCATTTAAGTAGAGAAGCAGCTAAAATGAGCAAAAGGGAATATGTGAAGAAGAAAAAGGGAAAAAAAGCTCATAGCGCTAACTCTTATAATATATACATGAAAAAATTATTTCAAAAGTGATAATTAAGGACTCATAGTCCTCTTTGGTCAGTTACCACTTCCTGCAGGCCATAAGAGTTTAATTTCAAGTAAGTTTCCTCCTACACCTTTTTTTTTTTATGTTTGTTTGTACTACTGTTTTTAATTGCATACACAAAGCCTATTTCTATGATGCGTTTCCTTATAACATCAGATTAGCCCCTTTTTCAAATTATCGAAAAAATATTTTAATTGAAAAAATGTTTAATTTTTTTGTCTAATTTAGATAAGGTACATAGGTGTAATAGAGTAGGTACTTGCCAGATTTGAGATACCTTGGCGAGGTTGGTGAGCTTAAAATCTCATGGCCATTGGATGGACAAAATCCTCATATTTATTAATATAGTTATTATAAATGCACTAGACAGGGCACATGTATATATTCTGGTTTGGAAGAGCGCAGGGTAATTTTTTCGTTTTGCCTGTGCACTTTGGGATGAAACCCAAGGTTTTAGAGGTTCTGGGGAGCCCTCTTGTCTCTTGCTGCTATCCAGATGCCAGTCCTTAATTATCACTTTTGAAATAATTTTTTCATGTATATATTATAAGAGTTAGCGCTATGAGCTTTTTTTCCCGTTTTTCTTCTTCACATATTCCCTTTTGCTCATTTTAGCTGCTTCTCTACTTAAATGATATCACTAGCACATTCACAATTGTATTTTCACAATTTTGTTTTTCTTAAAGGTCCTTAACCCCTTAAGGACCGGGAAAATCTGATGTCGTTTTCCCTTAAGGACCGGCGCAATTTTGACTTTTTTGACTATGTCTTTGTTCAACCATATTTTCTCTTTAATTCCTTTTGTGCACCCACATAAATTATATACTGTTTTTTTAAGCACAAGTAGGGCTTTCTTTTGATACCACAATTATATGAATACCTCATTGTTTAATTTGATTAAAATAGAAAAAAAAGAGGAAAAAATTTGAAAAAAAAACAACATTTTGCTTACATTTTTCTGTCAGGATTTGCATACTATTAGTTAATGAAAAAAACATACCCCTAAATATATTCATTTGCTTCTCCTGAATATAAGAGTACCCCATATGCCTAGTATTTTAGTCCTTTACTCACATTTACAAGGTAAATATTACAAGATGGCTGCCGTTATTTCCAACAATTGGCATGTGAGCATCATAGCTTAGCTGACGGTGCCAGAACCAAAAATGTCCCACAAAGGTATATGTTTCTGAAAACTACACAACATAAGGTAAATAATCAGGAGAATTTTGGAGTTTTTCATTCAGCTATTTTTCCAGAAAAAAATTTCAAAATTGTGGTAATATTTTGTTTTTTTGCAGTTTTCACACTTACATTTCAATACTACTGTTGATATCAAGCACATGATAGGTGAAGATTTTTAAAAATGCATTGTTTAGTGTTCAGCTCCTTCTTCTGAGTACGGCAATACCCCATATGCATAGGTTTCTCAAGGTTTGGGAGAGCTACGGGGCCCAAATTGGAACATGCGTGTTTCCAGTTTCACACTTTGAATTTTCACAGCTTGCATCACTGGTGCCATGTCTCATTTGGGGCTGTGTAACAGTGCTCCACTCTAAGATTTCCCCCCAAAGGTATATATTTTTGGAAAGTAGACACTCCAGGCTTTCATTTTATGTATGTTTTCAATTTTTTTACGCAGACATTTTACCACCAATCGCTCGTAAATCTTGACGTAAGTTAAAAAAACAGCGTTTTTCACACTTGCACTTCAATGTTGATGTGAATTTCAAGCACAGGATAGGTGAAGATTTTTAAAAATGCATTGTTTAGTGTTCAGCTCCTTCTTCTGAGTATGGCAATACCCCATATGCATAGGTTTCTCAATGTTTGGGGGAGCTACGGGGCCCAATTTTGAACAAATATTGAATTTTCACATCTTGGTTAACTGATGCCATTACTCATTTTGGGCTATGTTCCAGTGCTGCACTTTAGAATTTCCCCCCAAAAGTGTATATTTTTGGAATGTAGACACCCCCAGCTTTCATTTTAGGTGTGTTTTCACATTTTTTACACAGCCATTTTACCACCACTTTCTCGTAAACTTGACGTAAGTAAAAAAACAGTGTTTTTCACACTTTGCCTTCAATGTTGATGTGAATTTTAAGCACAGAATAGGTGAAGATTTTATAAACTGAATTGATTAGTGTTCAGCTCCTTCTTCTGAGTACGGCAATACCCCATATGCATAGCTTTCTCATGGTTTGGGGGAGCTACGGGGGCCAAATTAGAACATGCGCGTTTCCAGGTTCACAGTTTGAATCTTCACAGCTTGCGTTACTGGTGCCATGTCTCATTTGGGGCTGTGTAACAGTGCTCTTTTTTAAGATTTCCCCCCAAAAGTGTACATTTTTGGAAAGTAGACACCCCAGGCTCTCGTTTTAGGTGTGTTTTCCAATTTTCTACACAGCCATTTTACCACCAATCCTGTGAAAATTTGACGTAAGTAAAAAAAATTCAGCATTTTTCACACTTTGCCTTCAATGTTGATGTGAATTTCAAGCACAGAATAGGTGAAGATTTTATAAACTGAATTGATTAGTGTTCAGCTCCTTCTTCTGAGTACGGCAATACCCCATATGCATAGCTTTCTCATGTTTTGGGGGAGCTACGGGGGCCAAATTGGAACATGCGCGTTTGCAGGTTCACACTTTGAATCTTCACAGCTTGCGTTACTGGTGCCATGTCTCATTTGGGGCTGTGTAAAAGTGCTCTTTTTTAAGATTTCCCCCCAAAAGTGTATATTTTTAGAAAGTAGACACCCCAGGCTCTCGTTTTAGGTGTGTTTTCCAATTTTATACACAGCCATTTTACCACCAATCCCTCGTAAACCATGACGTAAGTAAAAAAAAAAAAAAAAACAGCGTTTTTCCACACTTAGGGTTGGCGGCAGTATACTGGGCTGCATACAAATTGGTTTGGGACACAATTTCACCTAAAATGTCTTCCCCCAAAAACAAATAAAAAAAATGATCATGGGTAAATCCTTCCACATCAATTTGAATCCCTGGGTTGCCTGTGAATTCTGAGATTTGTGGTCATAAATTGATACCCATTCATTAGGATCCGGAGTGGCAGGTGTTGGGGCATTTCTTTGGGCAGGTCTTTGGGCAGATCTTTTGGCAGGTGCTGGGGCAGTTGCCAGGGCAGCTCTTGGGGCAGCACTTGGGGCATTTCTTTGGGCAGGTATTTTGGTAGGTCTTTGGGCAGTTCTTTTGGCAGGTGCTGGGGCAGTTGCCAGAGCAGCTCTTGGGGCAGTGCGTCTTTTCTTGACAGAAGGCCCAGCGTCATCACTAGAGCTGCTCTCACTTTCTGAAAACTGCGCTATGTCAAAATCTGACGCAGTGTCTGTTGCCTCAGAGTCAGACGCCAAAAAGGCATATGCCTCTTCAACACTGTACCTGCGCTGCATTTTGCCCACTAAAAAAACTTTTTTTTTTCTTACGCTATCCCTAAACCTAAATCTAACCCTAAAACTTACCCTAGCCTACGTATATCCTGAACCTACCTAACCCAAGTGAACTACCTATCTAAACTGCGCTTATTATATACTCCAAGAGTGATCAGATGGGGGGAACTTATTGATCACTGCAGAGCAGTGATCAAAGGGTTAATTTTCTTTATTTAAACTTTTTTTTTTTTACAGGAACACTGTAACACTATGTCTCTATGTCTCTCTCCACCTCAGCAGTATGCAAGGTGGAGGGAGGCAGAGAGATCTGACAGGGACAGTATTTACAAATACTGTCCCTGTCATTCAGGTTTTGCAACATGTGATTCGCTTTTGAAGCGAATCGCATGTTGCAACAATGTTCCTACCGCTTGTTACTAAGTGTCCCGATACCGGGACACTTAGTAACAAGCGGCTTGAACTCTTCCATCGCTCCGTGCGGCCGCGATGGAAGAGTTTAACCCATGACGGTGCAGGACCGTCATGGGTCCTTAACGGGTTTGCAACCCATGACGGTCCTGCACCGTCATGGGTCCTTAAGGTGTTAAAGGCATGAGTGTTTGGTGCTCATGTTTATATACCTTGCCAGTTACAATTGTTATTTCATATGTGGCCTGCGGGGGTGGTATGTTCTGACCTATAAATAAGATGAAAGGACTCAGTCCTTTTTGGTCAGTTACCACTTCCTGCAGGCCATAAGAGTTTCATTTCAAGTAAGTTTCCTCCTACACCGTTTTTTTTTTGTTATGTTTGTTTGTCCTACTGTTTTTAATTGCATACACAAAGCCTATTTCTATGACGCGTTTCCTTATAACATCAGATTAGCCCCTTTTTCAAATTATCGAAAAAATATTTTAATTGAAAAAATGTTTTATTTTTTTGTCTAATTTAGATAGGGTACATAGGTGTAATAGAGTAGGTACTTGCCAGATTTGAGGTACCTTGGCGAGGTTGGTGAGCTTAACATCTCATGGCCATTGTATGGACAAAATCCTCATATTTATTAATATAGTTATTATAAATGCACTAGACAGGGCACATGTATATATTCTGGTCTGGAAGAGCGCAGGGTCATTTTTTTCATTTTGCAATGTGGAGATGATGGGGTCAATATGGAGCTGGAGGAGGGAAATGTGGAGATTAGGAGCATTGTGGAGGTGGGTCAATGGGGCGGGGGAAGCTTCAGATTTCTGTGCCTACAGGCTCCTGAGATGTAAATCCGGCCCTGATATTACTCACGACCGTATATATCTGCTGTCTTTCGGGACTTCTATAGGGAGCTATACAATGTCCACGGGACGGCGGAGTTTGCAGATACTGAAACCCGTTCGGCTCATATTCAACAGTTTTTGACGACGCATATGCGGACTTGCCTGTCTCTAGAGGCTGTTACCTTATTAGAGGCGGATTTTACTGAGGAGGAGATAGGTGGAGTGCTTAGGGGACTCCCGCTGGGCAAGAGCCCTGGCCCGGATGACTTTCTATCCTCCTAATACAAAAAGTTTGCGGCCAACCTTCTGCCAGAATTGCTCAAGACCTTTAATACAATATCTGCCCATACGGGTTTCCCGGATCAATCATTGGAGACACATGTCGTAGTTTTGCCAAAGGGAGATAAAGATCCAGGCCTCTGCGCTAATTATAGGCCAATCTCTCTTCTTAATGTAGATTTGAAACTTTATGCTAAAGCACTGGCGCTGAGGCTGTGGCCCTGGATCCATGGCTTGATACATACGGATCAAGTGGGGTTTGTGGAGGGCCATCAAGCGCGAGACAACACAGCTAAGGTAATTGGTCTTCTGCATAAGGCGACATCCTTGTGAGCGCCCTCGATATTTCTATCACTGGACTCTGAAAAGGTGTTCGACAGGGTGCGCTGGGACTTTCTTTTTGTCTCGGACGCAGCAGGGTTCGGTCCTTGATGTCACCAGTGGATTGAGGCGTTGTATACAGAGGCGTAACTAGAAGCCACCGGGCCCTGGTGCAAGAATTGCCATGGGCCCCCCCCCCGACCACATTAGCCTCCCTCAACTACATTGGCCACCTCCACATTGACCCTTCCACAATGCCCCTCATTCTCCACAGTGGGCCTTCATCTCCACAATGCCCCTCTTTCTCCATATTGCCCCTTCAACAATGCCCCCATCACAATGCCCCTTCCACATTGCCCCTCTGTCTCCATATTGTCCCTTCCAAAATGCCCCCATCTCCATATTGCCCCTCAATCTCCATAATGCCCCTTCCACAATGCCCCTCATTCTCCACAATGCCCCCATCACAATGCCCCTTCCACAGTGCCCCTACTGACCTCCCCCCTCCTCCTACCTCGAGTCCCTGGTGTTCTAGTGGTGAGTCACGCTCCAGCACGGTTGTTAGTAATACAGAGCGCTAGGAGATTATGTCGTCTCCCAGCGCTCTGCATTACTAGAGCGCCGGCCGCCGAGAGATCACTTGTGCTGCGGGCGCGTGGCGAGGGGGTCGCAGGGGGCGACTGGGCCCCTGAGAGTGACGGGCCTGGTTGCAGGGGCGACCCCTGCAACCCCTATTGTTACGCCACTGGTTGTATAGACATCCCACGGCTAAGGTTCGAGTGAATGGCACCCTGTCGGACTCCTTCCCCATTTCTAATGGGACTCGCCAGGGGTGTCCCCTTTAGCCACTACTCTATGTTTTGGTCCTGGAACCCTTACTAAGTGCTGTTAGATCCCATTCAGAGATTTAGGGAGTCGGTCTTGCTGATGCAGAGTACAAAGTGTCTGAATATGCTGACAACGTGCTGCTTTCGATTTTGGACCCTGGGAGTTCGGTTCCACCGTTACTAACCCTACTGGATGAATTTGGGGTTCTTTCCGGTTCTAAGATCAATTTAACTAAGTCTGAAGCTCTCCCTGTCCATCTTGACAGGAATAATCAGATGCGATTGAGCGGGGTACTCCCCTTTCCCTGGTCTTAGAACTGTATTACTTATTTGGGGATTTGTGTTCCCACAAAGGTATCGGATCTTTTCCGATGCAATTATCCTCCTCTTCTGCAGCGGGTAGAGTCTGATCTGGACGCTTGGCGAGACCTTCGGATCTCTTGGTTCGGACATGTAAATTTGGTTAAGATGGTGGTTATGCCCAAGATACTCTACCTGTTTCAGGCTCTTCCGATTTGGATCCCATTTTCCTTTTTAGATCGCCTCCAGAGATCCATATTGAAGTTAATTTGGGGGGGACGTCCCAGATGTCGGCGACAACTTTTGATGCGCGATAGGCGGCATGGGGAACTTGGCCTCCCTGATATTCGTAGATATTACGCGTTGGCGGTATTGGCCAAATTGGCAGATATGACTGGACCTGCCCCTGCTTTGGACTGGATTCACATTGACCTTTTTCCTTTTAACTCTATCTCTTCCATTCAATTACTACTAGCACCTGATTCTGCCACCCCCGCAATTTTACGCGCTTCTCCTATTTTGGGATCTGTCGTATATTTGCGGGAGCGTCTTGGGGGACGGGAGAAATGGACGCCATATCCCTCGCCATTGCTGGAAATAGTGGGCAACCCAGAGTTTTGTCCGGGCTTGGACAAACGGGAGTTCAGGGCCTGGACATCTAATAGTCTCTGTTCGTTCCGTGACTTGAGTGCCTCTGGCTCCCTGCAGTCTATACAAGACCTTGTCCGGAGCCGTGGGCTCCCCTTGGGAGAGGAGTGGCGTTACTTACAGGTGCGTCACTATGTGTCCGCTGCAAGCCAATTGGGGCCCCTCTCTCGCAAGCTGACTGCGATTGAATCCTTCATCTCCTCACCAGTGAATAAGTTAAAGAGGTTCTGTGGGGCACATTTGGTGGACCTGTGAGGCTATTCAGAAATATGGTCTTATATTCACTTAGCTATACAAATTGTGTTGAAGTTCCCAATTCCACTCGGCCCTCTTCTATGTCTCTTCTCATATCATTCTCATCTTACTCCTCCCGTCTTCCCTCCCCTGCACTTTATGCTAACTGCTGCACGTTTGTGCATCTCCTCCTCTTGGAGGCTTCCTGATCCCCCTAACTTGGCCAGCTGGGTTACTCGGATGAATAAGTATAGGGATATGGAACGGTTACGTGCCTTTCACATGCATAACATGGCCCTCTATCAGGAAATTTGGACGCATTGGGACAGATCTGTGTATTCTAAGCCACATGTGGATTGAGTAGTGGTGGAGGGAGATGGGGAGGTTGGGGCAGTGGTGCTGGTTGTCTGTATGGTGGTAGGTGGGGCTGATCGGGTCGGGTGGCCCTGGGGGGGGGGGGGAGGTCCTTCTACTTTTCTTCCTCTGCTCTCTTTCCGTCTGTTCTTGTCTACTCTCTTTTCTTCTCTTACCCTTTGCTCTTTTGAGTGCAACACGCTCCTTCAGACATCCTTCTCTGGTCGCTAGTCATGTCCACTCCAGGACGTAATTGTTCACCATGCTTCATTAGCATTTAACTTGTTTTTATCTGCTCTGCCTTTTGCTATTTCAGACGCTGTATTGATATTTCTGTTTGCTTCAAGCACTTTTGTATCTGATTTTGCTTCAATAAAGCTTTTTGAAAAAAAAAAACAAAAAAAAACTCTAGAACTGTATTCAGCACTTGACCCTTATGTACTCTGTATGTCTCCCACTACCACTTTAGATTGTATGCCTTTGGGCAAGGACCTCCCACTCAGTGTTTCACTCTACAAAGAACTTGTAACCCTGTATTGTCTAAAGCCTTAAATTATAAAGAGCTGCATACACATGTGGTGCTATATAAATAAACTCATTCATTCATCCTTGGTTAGGTCTCATCTAGAATAAGGAGTACAATTTTGGGCTCCAGTTCTTAAAAAAGATATTATTGAACAGGAAATGTGCAGAGACAAGCAACAAAACTGATAGAGGTTGGAGGATCTGAGTTATAAAGAGAGACTAGCCAAACTGGGTTTGTTTACATTAGAGAAGAGACGTCTAAGGAGTGATATGATTACAATTTACAAATACATTCAATGTCAGTACAAAGAACTATCCAATGAATTATTTACACAAACAGCTGAGCTAAGAACAAGATGTCAACTATTAAGACTAGAGGAAAGGCGATTTCAACTAAAACAAAGGCAGGGATTTTTTACAGTAGAAATACTATGGAATTCTTTGCCTCTGGATGTTGTACTAGCAGATAATGCAACTGCTTTCAGCAATGGATGCCTATCTAGCACAGAACAATACTGAAAGTTATGACAGATGTCTTCAGTACAGAAAGGTTGTTGATCCAGGGAACTATCTGACTGCCATTTAGAGTCATGAAGGATTTTTTTTTTTTATTTACCCATTTGGGGATAAATTGGAAATGGCTTCAGAGGTTTTTTTTTTTGCCTTCCTCTGGATCAACAGGGGTGTTTTTAGCATGGGTTGGACTTGATTGACACATGTTTTTTTTTTTCAGCCTCATCAACTATGTTACTATGTAAATATTAGCGTTGTCATCACATGTAAGGTACTGTTGAAGGGATAGTAATCTTTGAAAAGAAAAAAAAAAAAAAAAAAAGATCGCCGAGTCTTCTTTATAATAAAAGTAACACATTGCGCTGTTTTAAACAACTTATATTTCTGTAGTTCATAAGATACTAACTGTAGAAGAATCCCCCTACTGCCCCCGCCCCCAACTGAATCTCTAATCTGGTTGTTGAACCGAACGGATGCAGCAAGGGACAAACTTCAGTAAATAAGTATAAGGAAAACCCTGCCCTCCATGATGAAGGAGGGCAGGATTTTCCTTTGCATACTGAAGTTTGTCCCTTGCTGCATCCGTCCGAACCAGACAGAGCTGCAGCAGTGACGTGGCCAGAAGGGGCAAGAGGGGGAATCTTCTACAGTTAATATCTTATGAACTACAGAAATGTAAGTTGTTTAAAACAGCGCAATGTATTACTTTTATTATAAAGAAGACTCTGAGATCTTGTTTTTTTTTCAAAGAGTACTATCCCTTTAAGGCTGAGTATATCTTGCTTGACAGCTGTTATGTTGTTACTTGGAAATATTGTAAAGTGTATGACTAAACTTGTATGTTCAATTTCAAATTTGGTGACAGTGCAGAAATACATTCAAGTGTTACTCTCCATTTACTTTACATGACACTGATACAATGACTGCTTTATTCTCAGTAAAAATTAATAGGCACAGAAAGCTGGTTTAATGTGTCTTTTATTCATAACAAAAACAGTTTTGATCTGTCTCATAACTTAAGGAACACACAATTATGTATTGTTGTCTTTTCACATATGTTTTTACACAATTATATCACATCTCCAAGGTACATTCTCTGCCCTGGCACTTTGATATATCCAGCCTAGTCTTCCTGCAGAATTTGGACCCAAAAAAGTTCTCCATCACTGGTGTAAGGAATTGGAAAGAAATTTGCTGGACACCTTTATCACACACGGGTGACCTTTTTTTTTTGGGGGGGGGGGATCAGGACACCTACAGAATTGTGCAATAAATACTAGTGACTGAAAGACACTCATAGATTTCCTTATCCCTCCATCCCTCAAGCTGGAAATCACCATAGCTCTGGCTAGAGTTGGAGGACCAGGTAACCTGCTGTATTGCTGCTAATGGACTCACAGGGCATCATACTCAACAGAGAAGTTCAGAAGATTCAGGCCCTGGAGGGAGAAAAGGCTTGTGAGTATCTTCTATGCCCCAGTATTGATCGCCTCTCATGACTGGGTAAGTGATTAATAAATGGGCATCACCATGCAAGTCCTGAATCCCCCCAAATGAAAATAATAATAAAAAAGAAGGGAGTATCTGATACTGGCTTTACATTTTAGGCAACTTGCAACAAGAAAAGATTTCAGAGGCTCTGGAGTAACAAGCTAATATATTCTAAAGCATGCACAAACTCATGGAAAGACCACAACCTATAAGGTGCTAAGCCCCACATGCACTCCCAATCCCTTAAATAAAATAAAACACATGACACAGACTGATTGTGGCAAATAGAAGTCATTTATTATTATTCCTACCATTACAGACTAAATGGTGCTATGCACCAACCCCAAATGCGGCATTCCCCAAACCAAACAAAGCCGGTAGCCAAGCCACGCCTGCACTTGGCCACCGCCGCAGCCGGACCTCGCAACACCGTAACCCAACCGCGTCCGGCTGCCCGTACTGTTGGAGCCCTTAGCTCCGCACCCCCTTTTCCTTGCGCATACCTGGCACTAGCCACCCTTTCTCTCGCCCTTCAGCACGCCTGACCACAAAGTCAGTGCCTGCCGCTGTACCGTAACCCAACCTGGTGGCTAGGCCTGCGCCCTTCCTGCCATCGCCGAGCCTGACCACAAAGTCAGTTCCCAGCTAGGCCCACACAAAAACCGTAACCTTATGGGTGCTTTCTCCTCCCCTCTGGCTCAGGGAATGCCGCATTGCCGCCACCCAAAAGTCGGCAGAAATTAACCTTCCTGCCGCCTTTTACCGCCATCCCATTTGCCACTTCTCAATTGCATCCTGCAAACCTGAATTAAATATATCCAACCCTATGTCTGAGAGGTGCACTCCATCCTCTCTGTACAAACCCTTGCAACTATAATGCAACTCTGTATGTGCTAATGCGAACCCCCCCCCAAGAACACACAAACTTCTCCATGGCTCTATTTACCCTATGCCTAATGCGCTCGATGGCTTTTATGGGGTGTGAACCTCGCCAAACCAACCTGGGGACAATGCTGGACCATACCACGGTAGCCTCCGGCCACTGCGCCTGCACCTCTCCTATCGCCTTCTGCAGTGCAAAGACCAAGTCTAGTGATTTTAATGTGGTCAAGTCATTGCCCCCAGTGTGTATTATGATGAGGTCCTGCTTACCCCACCGCCTATGCGCAGTCTTGACCAATAATGGCCAATCTCTCAGCCTCATCCCCCTTCTCCCGAGCCAGTGAATGTTCGCGCGTTCTCTAGGTAGGGTCAGCTGCTTGCCGTAACTTCTAACTTCCGCCCTCCTTTCTGCCCAGTGTACAAATGAGTGTCCCATAATCAGAACCGACGCTCTCTGACGTCGCTCTGCAAATACAAAATTCTTCCATTACTCCTCAATCCATAACTGGCCTAATGTACTTCCTATAGACCCCTGATTTCCACCTCCCTATCCTCTTAATCTCCTCCCCAGTCAAACCCTCTCTCGCTCCCTCAGTAGCTGCGCCAATCCTAAATGAATGGGATCCAAACCGACTAGGATCACATCCCATCTTCTGTAATGACCTTCTGAATACGGCCCTGAACTGGAACATTGTGAGCGGCCGCCCGTCCCTATGTACTAAAAACAAATTACCCCCTGCCGGCCTCACTGCCATATACTCCTTGACTGCCGCTACCGGGCATGTCAAGTCCCCAACCTCCCTCAGTGACAGCCACTTGCCCTTTGCCCCCTGGTCCGTTTTAGACCTATGAATGCAACATAACACTGCCTTATCTGTACATTGCACCAGCCTATGTAGAAGGCCCTGTCCCTCCACTTTACCCGAGGGAGCCACCAATTCCCCTAATCTAAAAGCCCCCGCAAATGCCAGCGTAAACGCCGTCCTAAACAACACCGCCTCGAACTGATCCCGACAAACTAATCCGAGCACGCCCACCAAACCAACAAGCCTGCTCCTAGTTACAGGCTGCCGCTTGTCCCCTGTAACCACTTCTTCCCTCCCCCAGCCTCTCAATATCCTAGATACCACAAAATCCTTAGTGGGGTCACTCCTCCCCTTTATCTTGGAAAAAAATGCTATCCCTGCCAATGCCCTCTGCATGCTAGCCCTAGAACGCCCCTCCCCATACCATGCCTCCATATATTTCAACAACTTTCCCTTGTCCCCTTCTCCATCACCTTGCGTGCCGCCCCCAAAATTTACCCACGCTTGCCACTCTCGCTTGTACGCCTGCCAGGATTTTGGCGCCAGAGATCTCTCAATCAACTTGTCTAAAACTCTTCTCCCCACTGCCAAAATTCAGAGGGGAAATTAGAACCAGTCCTGTCCGCCCCCGGAGCCAACATAAAAAACCGGCCCATCTGCCCCCTAGATAACGCATCCGCAATTCCATTATCCACCCCTGGCACATGCATGGCCCTAAACTGTATATTATGCCTCATGCAAATCAACACAAGTCTCCTCAACAACCATATTACAGGCAATGATCCTGACGATAGATTATTAACTGCATGTACCACACTCATATTATCCGACCAGAACCTAACTGCCCTATTCCTTAGCTTCTGCCACCACAATTCCAAAGCTACCACAATGGGAAATAGTTCCAAAAACGCCATATTCTTAGTTAGCCCATTTTGAGCCCAATGTGGTGGCCACTGCTGCGCACACCAGCTTCCCTCAAAATATGCCCCAAAGCCTACTGCCCCTGCCGCATCCGTAAACAACTGCAACTCCTCGTTCGTTTGCTCAGGCTTCCTCCAAAGACATACCCCATTAAAATCCTGCAAGAACCTGTCCCAAACTTCCAGATCTGCCCTTAAGTGTCTTGTCAGCCTAACCTTAAAATGACGCTTTGACACCCCCGCCGTTGCCCTTTCCAGTCTCCTATTAAACACCCTGCCCATAGGAATAACCCTACACGCGAAATTCAAAACACCTAGCAACTCCTGCACCTTGCCCAGTTCCAATTTCTTTGCCTCCCTAGCCTGCCGCACCAACTGCCTGGCTTTGACCACCTTATCCCTTGGAAGCCTACACTTCTCTTCCTCTGTATCAATCTCAATACCTAGAAATGATAACCTTGTACATGGCCACACAGTTTTATCCTCTGCTACCGGTACGCCTAAATCCCCAAGTAGTGCTAGCAATTCTCTCAGCAATCCCAGGCACCTTCCTGACCCAGGCTCCCCTATCAGCAGAAAATCATCCAAATAATGCGCTACTGTTCCTGCCCCGCTTCTCCTGACCAGGGCCCAGTGTATGAACGAATTAAAAGCCTCAAAATATGCACATGATACCGCACAACCCATAGGCAGGCACTTATCTACGTAAAACTTCCCCTTCACACAACAACCTGTATACTTGAAACTACTTGGATGCAGTGGTAGTAACCTAAACGCCGATTCTACATCCACCTTTGCCAACATGGCACCCGGCCCTACGCCTTTCACAATCTCCAGAGCCTCATCAAAAGACTGATACTGCACACTACACAACTCCTTTTCTAATGCATCATTCACTGATCCTTCCTCCGGATATGATAAATGCTGAATAAGCCTAAACTTTCCTATCTCCTTCTTAGGTACCACTCCCACTGGAGAAACCACTAGCCCCTCAATTGGGCAACTATCAAATGGCCCTGCCATCCTACCCAGACCTACCTCTTTGTCAATTTTTTCCTGCAGCACATCTGCATGCGTATATGCAGATTTTAAATTCCTCCCTTTGCCGCCCTTTAACAATTCCTCCCTTACCGGAATAGCAAAACCTTCCACAAAGCCTCTCAAAAGCCAATCTGCCCTAGCCTTGTCAGGATACTCCTGCAACATGCTAGCCAACTTACCTACCTGCACTGGCGACCTCGCCAGTGCCAGGCTTACGAAAAGGCTGCTTACTCTCCACCTTCCCCCCTTGTCTACAATCCATCACTGCATGTGTACCCCCACATGCCTTACACGCATGCCTAAATCTGCAAGCAAACCCCCTAGTACACTTTTTTTCATTATAAGCCCAGCATACCGCCTTCACCCCAGACCCCTGCCCAGGCCCTTGCTTAGCATGCGCAACTGTCTGCCCTGACACCTTCCTATTCACTGCCCCCATTACCACATTTGTCCATATATCCATATCTTTTTGGCCAAAACTTAACGTCTTACACTCGGCCATCTTAGTCCTGAATTCCCTGTCATAATCTAACCACACCGAACCACCATGCTTAGTGCACAAATCCACTATTAAATCATTGTATTTCCACAAGTTCTGAGCCTCCTCAGGCTTGAACTCTACATAGATACTAGCAAACACTGAGAAACCCCTCACCCACTGCAAAATACCTTTGTATCCTTTGTTCCCCCCCTTTTCATCCTTACCCCCCTTTTCCTGCTTCTCCCTCACCGCCTCCCTAGTCAGTTCAAATACACAGACATACTTCCCAGCCCCTATCTTCTTTTGAACCTTTTCTTTCACATGCGCATGCAAAGATGTAATTGAGCATGCGTATGTATCCCCTGCTGTAGCTAGTTTAACACGCTTCTTAATCCCCTTTGTTCCCTTCTTTTCCTTTGACGCCTTAACACCCTTCACACATTTTTTCATAAATTTCAAAACGACACCTTCCTTAGAGTCATCGTCTGATGAATCAGACGAATCTGACTCCTCAGAGGATGAATCCTCCCCCCCCTTTGACATTGCATCAACAATTACAGTGGACTCACCCTTGCCGCCATTGATCACCTCCTGCGGACCTTCAGTCACTGCAGGCTCCTTCGTCTGCTCCAGCTTGTCCTCTTGAGACTCTTCCCTCCTGTCTGCCGCCTCCTGGCCCTCCATCGCCTGTACTGGACCAGAAGACACCACATTACTGACATGCACATCCTCTGGCTTACTCCTAACCCCCACACCCTGACTATACACACCCCCCCTGTCCATCCCCCCCCTAGGCTGAACTTGACCTCCTGGATAAACCAGGGGGTTCCCCTCCCCCTTCATTCCCCAAGACCCCGGCCCCCCAAAACCCCAACCCCCATTACCTCCTGGACCAAAGTTCCCCCAGGGAGCTCCATAAGGGCCAAAACCCCATGGCCCCATCTGAGGGTGCTGTGGCCAACCTTGCCAGGGGACACTCCCCCCCCTCCATGATCCCCCCTCACCCTGCTGCCAAGGACCAAACCCCCCTTCCCCAAATCCCTCACCCCCCTGAGAACTTCCCTCCCCCCACCTAGGGAACCCTCCATGACCCCTAGCACCCCATGGACCCCCATATCCATACCCCTGCCTGCCACCTCCCGTTGTCTGTCCTCCACTACCATTCCCCCCACATCCACTTACCCCTCTGCGCCGCTTGGCTGGCGCCGCTTTAGCCCCGGCGCCCCTCTTGCCCAAGGAGCGAGCGCCCGGCATCCAGACTCCCCCCCCCCTCCGAGGATGCCGCCCTGCGCACTGCGCATGCGCCGGCAGCATCCATGTGAGAACCGGAAGTCGCGGCCGACGCGACTTCCGGTTCCCTCACTTCCGCGGCTGCGTCGTGAGGAGAGGACAGGGGCATCCTCTCCTCCGCCGAGACAGCCGCATACTCATCACCAGACTCCAAATCCGGGGCGGTGATGCGGCCATCCTCCTCCCCCCTCTCCCGCCTGGCCCACCAGTCCCTGGCCACATCTGGGCCGAAGCCCAAGGGGAAAGCATCCCCATTCAACACCCGCTGAACCACAGCGGGGTCTCCGGCCAAACAGCCCGGAGCGGAGAGGGACGTGGGGGCAGAGGGGAGGACAGGAGGAGAAACCTGACCGGGGGACAGAAGAGACGACCCCACAGACGGGGTAGCAGCGCAAGAGAGAGAAGAAGGAACAGAGGGGGACAGACGCTTGCGCCGCGGCCTGGAGACCAGGGCCGCCTTACCTGCCGCCAAGGGCTCTTGGCGGTATCGTTTTGGGAGGGAGATCCGGCGTTGTGGCAACATCTTCTTTCTCTGCTCCATTTCCAGCTCCAGTACAGCACCTGAAAGACACAAGGAACACAGGTTAGTAGTAAATGTGAGGCCAGCCTAGCTGGCCTCACCTATATACACCTCCACCTGGCAGGTGTGAAAATCCCACCCCCCTCCTTTTCCCGCCGGCCACGGAGGGACCAGCATGACTCACCTATTGTTTCCCTCTCCATGCTGGCCCCCCCGCGGCCGCCATTTTGCGTGCCTGGGGGCGAGCACCTTAATGGCGCTCGCTCCCAGTCAGTCGCTCACTTATCCTGTGCTCTGGCCAAAAAGACCTCCACAGGTCCATGACATATAGCTCAAATGAAAAAAAAAAAAAAAAAAAAAAAAGCTGCACCATAAGGTACTGTAAATCCATTTATAAAATATAGTCTCAATCCACTCACGACCTCCAAGATGTAGGGATGTAGTCTTTTGCTACATGCTCCCTATATCTTAGAGGTCGTGAGTAGATGGAGACTATAAATACTGTGATTTTATCAATGGATTTACACTACCTTATGGTGCAGCCTATTCTTTTATCTGAGCTATATTTGTATTTTAGGCACACGTAGCCAAGCATGTGACTGATATGGCACTCAACAGGTTAAGTATTTGTTTATAAAAACCTGTTTGGGCTTATTTTTTGGGGGGTTGGGTTATTTAACAAGGAGGAACCATTGTTAATGTCAGATACTTTTTTACCCACTTGGGGCTTAAATGGAAATAGCTTCCATTGGTGACTTTTGCCTTCCTCTCGATCAACAGGGTGATTTGGAATGGGCTGGATTTGATGGATGCATGTCTTTTTCAGACGCATCAACTATGTAACTATAAAATGTCATGTACTTGTTAAAGGCCAGGAAAGGGAATTTTTGCCTAGTAATAACTGGTTCTTAATTTGTTTAAGATAAGTTTGTCAAAGTTTGGTACTTATTGTCCGCAATCAGTACATAATATAAAAATGTCCCTTCCTGAACACAGGTGCGTCAATCAAAAAGAATGACTTATGTTCCTCGTAAAAAGCACTGTACTCTCATAATGGACAAAAACACACTAACTGGTCAATAGTGTTTGTAACCTGGGATAGCGTCAATTTCGGTGCTTCATTAGATGCACTGTATTTCCCTTCTTTAGCTCTGAAACTAATATCACCACGTGAAGAAGATCGTAATATAACCTTTCAATTACAAGCGAACTAGCATAACTGGGATCGCTCTGAGTTTGGACTAAAATCTCAGGGTGAACGGACGAATTGTCAGGGTCACAGAGTCCAACATTTCCTATTATATAATCAACAGCAACTGACTGCTTCTTTATTATCTTAATGACATTTGTATCCGAAGGGTAAAGGAAGACGTCCTGCTTGTCCTTTGGGTGTGTTTTGCGAGATCTCAAAGTAGTACTGCGTTTCCCCCTGCACCAATTGGAACAACTTTGGATTACAGCCAGAGGGATCTTATTTAGTAAAATCTACGTTAAGAAGAACTTTGCTAGTTATTTAAAGAACTATGCGTCAGCTTATTTTGAAAGTCTCCATGTATGCGTATTTGGTTCATATTCAACTGCACCTGAATATGTTACAGTTAGCTAGTACGAATTAATACTATAGTATACACGATCTAGCCATACAAACGCAGAATTGTCGTTATATGCTTAGCAGCCATTTTCTTGTAGACCAGCATCTGGCGTCAGTTTCCGAAACATTAGACAATATTCATGTCATCCTCTATTGGATGAAGTTCCTTATGACGTAGTTTTAGCTCGCTGCTTTTCATATAGCGGGTTACGCGCTGATTTTAAGACATTTCTTATAGATTCATCGTTACTATTAAATTGTGATGTTTCCATCGCCTCGTGCACATACTGCGGTAACGCCGCGACGGCCTCTTCATCCTCGCCTGTCAGGCAGGAAGACCGTGGGCCCCGAAGCCACCGGCAGCTCCTCGCACTCTGCCATGTTCTGTCCGGTTGGGCGCCGAGTGTCAAGCAGTGGCACGCGGTAAGTGTAAAGGGGAAGTGAATCGCATGAATCCCACGCTGTTGTAGTGACTGGAATGCTGTGGTTGGTGTGCACACTTATGCTTCTCATAGTGAATTATTTAGGTGGTAGGTGCTATATAGGGTTAAATCAAAAGAAGAGCGAAGACTTAAGTTTTGTAATAATAGGCAATAAGACACTTCTAGGGGCTTTAACCCCTTAAGCCTCGGGAAAATCTGAGGTGGATTTTACTTAACCCATTGAGTGCCGGAAAGGCGTCCAATGCATCGTGCTGCAATGCACTAGATACCTGTATGGCGCTCAGAGTGTTAAGGACCAGAGCAGTTCTAACCTTTTTGACTGTCCTTGTTCAATAATGTTCCCTCGAAGTCTTTTATTCCAGCCATAAAAATTATATACTGTTTTTCACTCGCAAGCAGGGCTTTCTTATAATACCACACTTAAATGGATAACCCACCATTTAGTTAATGGAAAATAAAGAAAACTATGTAACATAAAAAAAAAAAAATTGGTTCCCTTTTGATAATTTGGGTACAATGGGTTAATTTTTATGGAGACAGCATGGAATAAGTGACTGAGCATTCATACCTACAAAATGGGCTGTTCTGGGGGGCACTGTCCCTCTGGGGTGAAAAATCCCCATGTCCCTCTTTCCCTTCATATTTTCCTCATTCTTTGCTTGATCAGAGTTTGTGGTGTCTATAAGTGTATTACATTGCTCCATAACAATAACACTCTATTGTTTAAACTTTTGAAGATGTTTATAAATTTCTTTGCAGTTATATACTTTGATCTTGCCTACACTGGGTGTTTTTTAAAGCATGTTGCTGTAGGTCATTATGGGACCTACATGTATCCAGCCACCAGCGATGAAGGGGTTAATACCTCCAACCTTTGCCTCAAAATGCTTCATTTTTAGTCTGTTTTATCTCTCTCTCTCTCTCTCCTAGTAAGGAAGAGAGAGGTAGATAAATACAAACGGTTGCTGTAGCCGCACACTTTTCAAACATATATCAAATTGCCATAGTCCTTCACTGGGTGCTCTTAACTCTGCTTCTTAACTTCCAACCGGAGCATCAACATACGATTTGCAAAAAAGAGAAAAGGCACTCACCAGTCGCAGAGAATCTCCAAAACTTTATTCAGACTTTCATACAAATTATTCAGACAGGCATGAATGCTCTCCGGCCATTGAACGTTTCGGGGGAAACCCCCTTCCTTAGCTTGGCCACTATACAAGAACTAATTGAGAATCTCCACTTTTAAGTACCCCATCCCTCCCCCGCTGGCTGCTGCTGTGCAAGGCCCGCTCCTGCACATCCGGGTCAACACATCTGTGATGTCACAGGAGTGTGACCTCTCACCCTGGTCGCCATAGAGATGTAAACAAATCTTACACTAAATTTGACATAAAGAATATTGGGATGCACACAAATCTGCTTTCATGACAAAAGTATATTAGCTAATTCACTTTTGCTCCATAGTATGCAACCCCATGTTCCATGATCTAAAAGAAAAAGAATCAAATAAAACATATGTAAAAGCTATACTATTTTAGCCATCTACAACATCAAAAGATTGTACTAGATATATCCAACGGCTTATGGACACCAGTAATACATTTTTTTCAGTCAAATGTATACAATGTTCTCAAAAAACCATCTATATTCTATACGTTCATTTAGGCCATGTGGTGCTACAGTGTCTAGCCTATAGGTCCATCTGGCCTCCCTTTGTAGTAATACTCTATCTCTATTTCCTCCTCTCTTTAGGGGCATAACTTGTTCCAATACCTGATACCTCATCTGTGAAACATTATGAGCCATTTGATTAAAGTGCCTTGCCACTGATGTATCCTTATTCGTCCTAATATCTGACTTGTGTTGTCCTATCCTTTCTTATCAATAATATTCTCATCTATTGCTTTATCCAGAATAGATTGTACTATCTTCTTGATATATAAAACCAGATCACCAGGGAGGGCCCTATAGTGGTCTCTATTACTTAATTGCTGTAACACCTCAGTGTGGTACTGATGCTCATCCATGACCACTATAGAGCCCCGCTTGTCAGCCGGCTTGATTACTATACTCTTATTATTCTATTCTGGATAAAGCAATAGATGAGAATATTATTGATAAGAAATTGTATGAATATTTATATAATAAAAATCCTGTGACACCAGTTTTCTACATACTACCAAAAGTTCACAAGAGTTTGGTTACCCCCCCTAGGAGACCTATAGTGGCAGGAACTGACTCGATCTTTCAGCCCTTAGCCACATTTGTGGATAAGATGTTACAACCACATGTTATATTAACACTGGCATATCTGGCAGATACCACTGATTTCTTGAATAAACTCAACACAATAACCCCAATGGAGGGGATGTGCAATCTTTGTACACAGCTATTCCCCATGAGGAGGGTATCAGGAGTGTGAGGCAGGTTCTTGAAACAGCAGGACTGCCGGATAGAATGGTTACCTTCTGCTTGACTATACTGAGAATTATATTAACTAAGAACTACTTCCGATATAAGTTTGTCTTTTATGAACAGAAGCAGGGGACTGCCGTGGGGCTAACATGGCGCCAGCTTATGCCAACCTTTTCATGGCACAGTTTGAACATCAGTTTGTATTTAATAACAATCCTTTTTTACAATATGTCTCCACATGGTGGAGATATATTGATGATTGTTTTGTGATATGGAGGGGAGGCAGGCAGCGCTCTGAATAATTCATGGGATACCTTAACTTGTGTCATAAGAACTTTAGGTTTACTTATATGGTGGATGGGGTAGGTGTAGACTTCCTTGATGTAAGGGTTGAAAAGGGAGAGGAAACTTACAACACGCTACTGTTTAGTAAACCTACGGATAAAAATATGCCGCTACATGCATGTAGTTTTCTCCCCCGACATCTGAAGATGGTTTTACCCTATAGTCAGATGATTAGAGCTAAAAGAATTACCAGCTGCACAGGGGGAGTAGAAGCAGCGATTGAAGATGTCTCTGAAAAATTTAGAGTAAGGGGATATGATAATAAGACATTGATGAAGGCAAGGGAACGGGTAATGGGTGTACCCAGAGTGGATTTATTAAAGAAACAACATAAAAAATGGACAATAGGATCACATTTCTGCAGACTTATAATGTTCACTCTAAGCAAATAGAGAGTGTGGTTTTGAAAAATTGGAAGATCTTACAAAGTGACCCTACAGTAGGTCACCTGTTTAAAGAGAAACCCTGTATGGCTTACAGGAGATCAAGAAATATTAAGGATAGACTAGTACATGCTGAAAGAATAATTGAGAAAAAACAGACATTTTTATCAACCAAAATACATTGTAATTACCCCTGTCATACATGTATTCATTGCAATGGGGTGATTAAGGGGGAAGAAATTTAGGCACCCATGGACAGGTAAAGCCTTTAAAATTAAGGTATTTTACACGTGTCTCAGCTCATTTGTGGTATACTTTATTAAGTGCCCATGTGGGCTGGGATATGTGGGAAAGACCACCCAGACATTGAAAGAAAGGATAGGACAACACAAGTCAGATATTAGGACGAATAAGGATACATCAGTGGCAAGGCACTTTAATCAAATGGCTCATAATGTTTCACAGGTGAGGTATCAGGTATTGGTTATGCCCCTAAAGAGAGGAGGAAATAGAGAGAGAGTATTACTACAAAGGGAGGCCAGATGGACCTATAGGCTAGACACTGTAGCACCACATGGCCTAAATGAACGTATAGAATATAGATGGTTTTTGTGAGAACATTGTATACATTTGACTGAAAAAATGTATTACTGGTGTCCATAAGCTGTTGGATATATCTAGTACAATATTTTGATGTTGTAGATGGCTAAAATAGTATAGCTTTTACATATGTTTTATTTGATTCCTTTTCTTTTAGATCGTGGAACATGGGGTTGCATACTATGGAACAAAAGTGAATTAGCTAATATACTTTTGTCATGAAAGCAGATTTGTGTGCATCCCGATATTCTTTATGTCAAATTTAGTGTAAGATTTGTTTACATCTCTGTGGCGACCAGGGTGAGAGGTCACGCTCCTGTGACATCACGGATGTGTCGACCCGGATGTGTGGGAGCGGGCCTCGCACAGCGGAAGCCAGCGGGGGAGGGATGGGGTACTTAAGTGGCGACTCTCAATTAGTTCTTGTATATAGTGGCCAAGCTGAGGAAGGGGGTTTCCCCCGAAACGTTCAATGGCCGGAGAACATTCATGCCTGTCTGAATAATTTGTATGAAAGTCTGAATAAAGTATTGGAGATTCTCTGCGACTGGTGAGTGCCTCTTCTCTTTTTTGCAAATCTAAGGAAGAGAGAGGCAGAGAACAGTCACAAAGGCAAAAACACATTGCTATTGTGAATGAAAAAGCTGGTACATGTGACCACTGTAGTAGCGATCACAGGCTGGATACAAATGCAGGTGCTAAGTTTATCTCTGCTTTTATCTTCAGGTATCCCCATAGACTTCATCTGAAAAATATTTGATAAAATGGGAGGTAACGTTTATCTCCTGCATTTGAATCCAGCCCCACGTGCACTGGCAGACTGAAATTAAGCGCACCGGTCTTGGATCGCTCCGTTTTAGCCTGTGCAGCATGATAGCAGTGCATACTGAGGTGCACTGCTCTCATTTAACCCTTGATGTGCCAGGACCAACATGGGTCTTATGGGAAGTTTACCCATGACGGTCCTGGGTTGTTAAGGGTTTAAGATTAAAGATGATCTGTTATAAATATCTGTACCCTAAATAGATCTTTCTGGGCCAGTGCAAAAAAACCCCAAACAAACCGCACCTTGCCACACTTATGAATGGTGCTGACTATTATTACCACTTTTTCATACTATCAAAGTGTACCTCTTTGGGACCCAAATCCCTCTTTCTCAACCCTGGTGTTCGTCTTTTAGGAGATCAGCCTATGTGTTGTGTATATTTGTATCATTTTGCTCTGCAGCAGAAAATCTAATGTTTGTTTTAAACTTTAGTATACGTCATTATAAATTAGTCTGTGTAAATAAAATACTTTGACCTTGTTCTAAATTATTTAGTCAGTTACTCAGAGGCGTCAACAGGTCATGAAGTAACCTAAAATGTCGATCATGCCCTACCTATCAGCCAGCCTCCAGAAACGCCATCTAAAGCAAAAGTTTTCACACTTTGGCCATTTGAAATGTTGGGAGGTATGCTTTTGTTTACCCTTTGAATGCCATATTGTAAATAGAGATGGGCATCAGGGTGGTGAGATGAGGATAAGGGGGGTGGGGAGGACAGCACACATTATATTGACCCTTTAAGAACTAGGGATGGGTTAAATGGCTGAACACCCTTCTGGCACTGGGTTGCTGTAGTCAAATGATTTAAAATGTATCCATTTAGCACTGGCACTCAAGCTTATTTACCAATGTATGCAGCCAGTCCCATATGTGTTCTGTGTGCTTGGAGGCAATCGGTGACCTCTTAGACTGCTTTTAGGTCCTCTGAGAGGGCATCTGTCTTACACTGAGCACACACAGAACTCATGTGGGGAGCAAAGAGACTGGCGTAGCCCATACATGAGAACATACATGGATATATAAATCAGTGCAAGACTGTCTAAAGGATGTCTGTTTAGCTGTCTGCCTGCCAGGAATGTGTCCAACAAATTACAAAGCAATGTGTTGCACAAACAAATGGTACTCAAACAGTTAATTTCGAGGTTAGAGAAAGGTGCTGTGTACTCACTGTGCATGTTCTTATTTAACTCCTTGAGGGCTTTCCAACACACGGCAAAGCTAGGGTGATCATATTTCCTTTGTGACATTCAAGGACACTGACAAGACACAGAGTCCTTGTTGACTCTTGTGCAGCTGCATGGTGACGTCCTTGGCCATCTATGCACAAATGGTGCTCTCAAGAACGCAAGTGGGTTCTAAATGCTAGCGGCAGTCACAGATTGGGGTTGATATACTAAGCAAAAATGCTGTTTCTTCTGTGTCCGTCCACGGCACAAAAAAACGTGGGTTTGTCCCTCCTCCCAGCTGGCGTAGGACCAATCTCTTTCCAAAGTTTCAAAAGGGCTTCCCGCCCCACTACCCGCAGTCTTTTTGGTCCTACCAGCTGGGTAGGAAGGAGTTTGTGGAGCGTACAACCTTTTTTGTTTTTTCTTACCGCGTCCCGCATTCAGCCCTCGGTCTTGATTGCTTCGGCCGACTCAGGGTGTTTGCGTTCTTCAGGCCTGCTCTCCTGGTCTCCCCCTCGGCCTTGTTGCTTGTGCTGGCCCAGGGAGGAGTCTGCAACGCTGTGCCCTGCTGCCTTTCCTCTCTCTCTCATCGTGAGGCTGTCATACCGGGACTTCCGGTTCCTGGAGGATGCTGTATACCGGCAAGGCTCACCAGTGTATATGCAGACCGGGGATTGTGGCTACCTGTCCGGCTTGAGATGAGGCAGCGTTGCAGGAAGGGCTGGGTAAGTTCCTACCTTCCCCTTTTTTTATGACTGATTTGGGCGGCAATGTTTCTGGCCTCTGCGTTCCAGTGTGAAACGCAAGCCAGGATTTAAAGGGGCACTTCTAATGTTGCACTGCTGATGTGTTATTTCTGTCTGGAAGTGTAGTTTTTTTAGAAGTTTGTTAATAAAAGTTAAGTTTTAGAGCTATGTCTACTACTCCCAAACCTTCCTCTTCTAAGGAGAAAACTGCTGCTGAGAATAAGGAAGATAAGGCTTCTAAGCCTAAAACTTGTGTTTTGTGTGAGTTGAAACCTGCTGCTCCAGATGCTAAGCTATGTCAGGATTGTTCCAGCAAATCTAATCAAAATATGCCTACGCAGTTTCAAGATTTTTTAGCATGGATGAAGTCTTCCATGCAAGAAACATTTAGTTCCATGCTGCAAGCAGCTGGCCCCAGGAAGAGACAGAGAACAGAAGATCCAGATGAAGGAACATCTACCAGAATGGACTGGGAGGACCAGGAGAATACCTTTGAGGCCATTTTGGATTACTCCTCTGAAGAAGAGGGAGAAATTACGGATGAAGCAACATCATTTAACTTAGAAAAAATGGATTCCTTCCTGAAGCATGTCAGAAAGACTTTGGGCCTTACTGAGGTTCAAAAGGAATTAGACGTCATGGATACTGCTTTCCTGGGAGCCAAGAAGTCAGTCCCTGTGTTTCCTGTTCATAGTTCAGTCACTGACTTGGTCAAGGCGGAATGGGCCAAAGGAGACAAGAGAGTATCTTCTTCAAAGAAATTTTTAAAGATGTACCCGTTTGATGATTCCGAGACAGCTGCCTGGTATAACTCCCCGAAGATAGATGCGGCAGTTTCACAACTTTCCAAAAAGACCATGATCCACATGGAAGATGGTTCAGCGTTGAAAGGCTGCATGGACAGGAAAATGGAGAACTCTCTGAAGAAACAGTTTTTTGTATTAGGCCAGAGTATGACGGTTGCTACCTCTATGGCCTGTGTTTCAAGAGCCATGCGTCTATGGTTAACAGATTTGGAGGATAAAATAGAATCATCGGTTTCCAGGTCACGACTGATGAAGGAGGTGGCTACTATCAAAGAGGCGGTAGGCTTCGCATGCGATGCTTCTTTGGATGCAGTAAAGCTATCTGCTAGAGCCTCCTCCTTATCTATTTCCTCAAGAAGAGCGTTATGGTTGAGACCCTGGGGGGCTGACGCCTCATCAAAAAACAAGTTGATGACGTTGCCATTTTTGGGTAATATGCTCTTTGGAGAACAATTGGAAGACATAATTAAGAAGATCACGGGTGGCAAGAGTACCTTTTTACCTCAAGATCGGAAGCTGAGATCATCTCCTTCTAGGGGAGCGTCTTATAGAAGCCACAGACAGTCCTTTCGCGACAACAGACGCTATCAGTCAAGATCGTATGAGCAGAAAAAGCAAGGTTATCCTCAATCCACCAGAGGAGGATACAAGAAAAAAGCCTCCAAAAGAGGTCAATACAAGAAGGAGTTCTGAAGGTCAGAGGGCCCTGTCTCTAAGTATAATAGGAGGTCGACTACAACAATTTTTTTGTGTCTGGCAGGAGGAAGCAAATTCAGACAGATGGGTGCTGCACAACTTGGAGACAGGGTATCCGCTGGATTTCAAAACTGTTCCGGGAAAGAATATTTTCAGAACATCCAGACTACCTCAAAATCCTATCAAGAAGTTGCAGATGAGGAAAGCAATACACTCCTTGATTCAAAGCGAAGTGATAGAAAAGGTCCCAGAGGATCAAAAACGAACAGGGGTGTATTCGGTGATATTCCAGGTTCCAAAGTCTTCAGGGGGAATCAGAATCATCTTGGACCTGAAGCTGGTCAACTCATTTATTCAGTACAGAAGATTCAAGATGGAAACAGTGGCATCAATTCTGAATATGGTCCATCCGGATTGTTTTCTCACCACAGTGGACTTAAAGGATGCATATCATCACATTCCAGTGGTTCCATCTCACAGGAAATTCCTCAGATTCACCTTCGAGAATCAACATCTCCAGTTCAAGGCTCTTCTCTTTGGCCTCTCCTCAGCCCCAAGAATATTCACCAAGACCTTGGCGGTGGCATTGGAGAAACTCAGAGAAGAGGGAATAACTCTGATTCCTTACCTAGACGATATTCTTATCCTGGCGAATTCTGCATCCGGGGCAGTTCAGTCTACTGCCAAAGTAGTAGCACGACTGGAGAAGTTGGGGTGGCTAGTAAACAAGGAAAAGAGCCACCTGGTGCCTTCGCAGGACTTGACCTTTTTAGGGATAACTTTCAACACCAGAAGATCAACAGCATGTATATCTCAGGAGCGGATCCGGAACATCATAAAGTCTCAATATTCCGAAAAATGAAGATCCCTACTGCACAGGATTTCATGCAGCTATTAGGTGTCTTGGCATCTTCCAGTCAAGTTGTTCCTTGGGCGAAATTGCACTTAAGGCCAGTTCAGAATTTCTTTCTAGAAAATTGGAACATACAACAGGTCGCAGAGAATTCGCCTGCCGCAGCAGATCAAATCTCAGTTGCTGTGGTGGATGAAGCCAAGCAACCTACAGAAGGGGTTCCAGTTGAAGGACAGAGAATGGGAACTGATACAGACAGATGCCAGCCTGGAAGGATGGGGAGCCTGCTGGAGGGACTTGTTTCTTCAGGGAACTTGGACAAGAGAAGAAAAAGTCCTGCACATAAACATCCTGGAGCTGAGAGCGGTATATTATTGCCTAAGAAAGTGGGCGCTTCTTCTCAAGGGAAGGCCAGTTCACATCAGATCAGACAACCTGGTGGCAGTCATGTACATCAGAAACCAAGGAGGAACTCGAAGCAAGCTAATGAACAGAGAGGCAGTAAGACTATTAAGGTGGTCAGAAAGAAACCTGGCAGCAATAAAAGCATCTCATGTTCCGGGAAAAGAGAACATGCAAGCGGATTTTTTAAGCAGGAATCAAGTGGATCAAGGGGAATGGGCCCTGAACACAAAAATCTTTCACCAGATAATACAGAAATGGGGTTCTCCAGAAGTGGATCTTATGGCATCGATTCACAACAAGAAATGCAAGAAATTATTTTCCAGAACATACCATCCTCTAGCTCTGGGGCAGGATGCAATGAGATTCAGTTGGGACTTCAGCATGGCATACATCTTCCCTCCAATATCTATGATCCCGAAGGTATTAAAGAAGATAAAGAAGGACAGAGCAAACGTCATTCTAGTAGCTCCTTATTGACCGAGGAGAGTATGGTTCTCGGATCTAGTGAACATGTCCATAGAGCAGCCTCTTCCTTTACCTCTCAGGAAAGATCTCCTCCTTGCTCTGGAGCATCCGAATCCACGCTTCTGGAAGCTAACAGCCTGGAGGCTGAAAGGACGTCCTTGAAGCTAAAAGGGCTATCAGACTCTGTCATAGATGTCATCATCCAGGGAAGAAAGGCGAGCACATTCAAAGTCTATGATAGGATCTGGAAGATCTTTGCAGCCTGGAGTCAACAAGAGAACCTGACGAGAGAATCTATAGGAGTTCCTCAGATCCTTAATTTTTTGCACAAAGGTTTTCAGCTAGGATTGAGGCCAGCCTCTATTAAAGTGCACTTATCTGCTATTTCGGTGGTTTTGGCAGAACAATTTTTAGACCATGTACTTGTTAAGAGATATTTAAAGGCCATTTCCAAGGTTAAGCCTAGACTGAAGGATTTGATGGCCCCTTGGGACCTGAACTTGGTCCTTAATTATTTGTCAACATTAGCTGACTTTGAACCTCTTCAGGAGATTTCCCTGAAGAATCTTACTTTGAAAATAGTTTTTTTGACTGCCATAACTTCTGCCAGGAGGATTAGTGAGTTACAGGCGTTATCCTCACTATCTCCATATCTGGTTCTGCATCAGGACAAGGTAGTGCTGAGGACTGATCCCAGTTTCAGATCTAAAGTGGTATCCTCCTTTCATCTTAATCAGGAGAGTGTGTTACCTTCCTTTTGCCCGAATCCTAGTACTAAGGAAGAGAAATTACTACACAATTTGGATTTAGTTCGGGGCATATCTATCTACCTTCAAAGAACTAAACAATTTAGGAAATCAAATAATTTATTCGTCCATTTTTTTGGTAGATTCAAAGGAACTGCAGCCTCTAAAGCTTCCATTTCCAGATGGATTAAAGACTGTATATAAATATCATACTTGGGAACCGGCCTACAGCCTCCTAATGTTATCAAGGCCCACTCAACCAGAGCAGTCTCTACGTCCTGGGCTTCGAGGGCGGAGGTTTCACCAGAAGATATATGTAAGGCAGACACATGGTCATCACTGTCTACATTCATTAAGCATTATCGAGTTGATGTTCAAGCTTCAGTGGACACTAGCTTTGGCAGGCAGGTCCTGCGAGTTGGATCACGGTCTAGAAGGTAAGACTTCAATATGGTTGATTACAATTTGATGCATCTAATTGATATCTCCCTCCCATGTGGGCACTGCTTTGGTATGTCCCACGTTTTTTGTGCCGTGGACGGACACAGAAGAGAGGCTGAAATTTACCTTTGATATTTCCTTTTCTTCTGTGTCCCTCCACGGCACACCCGTCCCTTTAACCTCTTTGTGTTTTCTTAAAGCTCTGACAAAAGTTGACTGCGGGTAGTGGGGCGGGAAGCCCTTTTGAAACTTTGGAAAGAGATTGGTCCTACGCCAGCTGGGAGGAGGGACAAACCCACGTTTTTTTGTGCCATGGAGGGACACAGAAGAAAAGGAAATATCAAAGGTAAATTTCAGCCTTTTTAACCTCTTTATTGCTATAGAGCTCTCCAATACATTGTGAAGAAATTAATTTGACCTCTGTAGCATTTAAAGGGGATCTATCACCCCTAGAGATGCACCGATACCAATTTTTTTAAGACAGAGTACCGATACTTTTTTCAAGTACTCACCGATACCAATTACTGATACTTTCCTCTGTGTCCAATCCACGGCATACTGTGGGCTTTGGCTCCGCCTTCCAGCTTGGTAGGACCAATTAGTTTCTTTTATATTTCGTTTGCTACCTCTCCTCTTCAGTTATTTTTGGTCCTACCCAGCTGGAGGACGGAGGCTATGCCTCACACTCTCTACAGACTTCTTGCTACTGTTCCCACATTGTGTCTGCCTAAACGGGGGCACATGTACATACCGGAGGACAAGTTCACGAGGTCTGCATCCCACTGCAAATGAGGAACTGGCTACTCGCGCGGCGACACGCCACTCCCCCCTCATGCGGCTTCACTGTCTGAAAGCCCCGGCTTGTTAGCACGCGCCCGCTCACAGCATACTGAGGCAGGAACAGGAAATGCGTCATGGAGCGTTCCAGCATGGAACGCACGCGGACAAGGGGACTTCCGGTTTTCAGGCATGGATAAACGGAGGCTGCTGAACGGGTCCCAGGTATGTGCCTCTTACTCTATTTTTGTCTGAACGCTAAAAACTCAGATTGTTAGCTGTTTTTTACTGGTTGAAGTCTATATAGTTGTCATAGTTCTTCTGCCCAACTAGCTTCAAACTTGTCCATTAGGACTTTTAAACCGGTTCCAGCCAATCGATACACCAAATCAATCACCTATGACCAATCCCACTGCAATCTCAATTCATGCAACCAGCGATCTTCATGTCCATTTCAAATGGAGGTTTTAACCTCTTCAATGCCCGAATTGGTATCCTTCCATGTCACACGCAGGGAAAAACTACTTCAATAAATAGAGAGACAAAACTCTAACACCTTATAATCTATTCCTCACAGTGGCATGAAATAACACCTCGGACATCATTATGATATATCTAGAAGATCAAATGATGCAATCAATCGCAAAGGATATATCAGTATTATAATTTAAAACCTTTTTTATTTATTTTTCTTATTTCTTTGGCTCATATCCCTTGTTGTAATAACTATTCTGGTTTGCATATCAGGTTTACAGTTGTATTGAGACTTTCTGTTGGTATTGAACTGCCTTTACTGTGTACCCAGCTTTGCGTGCCTTTTATAAACATGGCCGTTTTGATGTTTTTACTTTCTTTGGAATAATGTGCGTGCTCGGGGTAACATTCGTGCATGTCAAGTTAGACGTGCGCTTATGTCACTCCTAGGTACGCGATCCCGTGATTGTAATTAGATGTTCTTGCGGGATTTACTTCTAGCATCTCCCCCATTTTGCGCATGCTCAGTAAGTAAACTGTTATGATGGGATGGATCAAGGAGTCCCGGAAGTGACGTTTCGGGTGTTCCGTTTGCCTCTTATCATTTTGTACGGACAGAAGTGGTGCGCACTTGGGGTAGAGGATAGATGGGATCCTATTGATGACGCAAATGGCATCTAATCAAAGATTAAGAATATGTGGTGAGTTTAGAGTTATTAGTGGATTTTTTTTTTTTTTTTTTTTCCTAACCCCCCCAGTTCTGTTTCTAAGTATTTTGATTGGCAAATTTGAATGTTGAATGTTTATTGAACCAATGGTCATTCAAGCTGTGAGAATATATAACGTAGTCTCATCACCATTTACATCACTTTGGGCTTCTGAAGAAGTGGTATTGTACCACGAAATGCATTAAGCCAATGTCAGTTTTGAATATTTTTAGTTTCTTTTTTTACGCTTATAGGTCATTTTTAATTTTATTGAATTCTCTTTTTATATATGTTTTTATTGATTAAAATACTTTTTTTGTGTTTAATCCAGCGTTTTATTTAGATTAAGTTACTGGGGTCACTTGATATTCCCCTTATTTTGGCCTTTAGGTTTGACTAATCCACTTATTTAAATAAATAGGTTGTGTTAATAGGAAATGCTGGGTGTGGCGTTACTTAGTACTTTTTAACACTTCCACATTTTTATTAATCTTGGAGTGAGACAAGAGTTATATCAAGGCCACCAGACTGGGGTGTGAGCCAGTACGGGTGATTATTCCTGGAGGCTGGAGATATACTCACAATCTTCTGGGGCTATTTCCAAGAGTCTGTATCTGTTTGGTGTTGGTGACGGACCAAGTTCACTGAATACTGCACTTAGAGAGAATCCTCTGCGCCGTTTGTCTTTTGTTTTTTACTCTTTTTCCCTAGATAATATTGATGGCTTCCTTGGGTATATAAGAAAGTCACTTGCTCTTGAAGAGCAAAAGGAACTTAATATTATGGATACAGCTTTTTTAGGGAACAAAAAAGTACCCCCCCCCACACACACACACAGTTCCTGTTCATCACTCCATCTCTAGCATTGTTCAGGATGAATGGAAGAAGATTGACAATCTGTCATAACCAAAAGATTTTCAAGAATGTATTCATTTCAGGATGAGGATGTTAAACTCTGGTCTACCCCTCCGAAGGTGGATGCGGCAGTGTCTTGTTTGGCTAAATACACAAAGATTCCTCTGGAAGATGGATCAGCCGTAAAGGATCCAAGGGGAAGAAGGATGGAACTGTTTTGAAAAGGCAATATTCCTTAATCTGAAAAAACATTAAGGTAGCCACAGCTGTTGCATCTATTTCCAAAACTATGAGTATTTGGTTAAGTGCTCTAGAAGAAAAAATTGACTCATTGGTCTCCAGATCAAAACTGCTAAAGGAAGTTGCTATCATTAAGGAAGCAAACCGTTTCCTGTGCGATGCGTCATTGGACTTCTTCAGATTAGCAGCAAAGGCCTTTGCATTATCGGTATCCTAAAGACGGGCACTCTGGCTGAAATCCTGGAGAGCAGACATACCTTCTAAAAATTAATTTCTTTACCCTTTAAAGGAGAGATGTTGTTTGGCGATCACCTGGAGGAAATCATCAAAAAGATTACAGATGGATGTAGTGCCTTTCTACCTCAAGGAAGAAAAAGCAGATTATCTCCAGGCAAAGCAATAGTAAAAGACGAAAGTCTGGCCAGAGTACCAGAGGTTACTTTAGAAGGGATTTCCCCAAAAGAACCTTCAAGAAAGGCCCTGCTGATCTTCAGAATTCTGTCTCTAGAGCAGGTAGGGGGCTGCCTGCAGAACTTTGTAAGTCACTGGAAGACCGAAGACAGGTGGGTTCACAATATCCTGCAGACGGGATATGCGCTGGACTTCAAAAAGACTCCCATAAAACAGAAATTTAAGGCATCAAGGACACCAAGCAACTCTCAAATGGCCAGGCTTTTCAAGAGGGAAATGTAACTACTTGTCAAGAAAAGAGTAGTGGAGCAGGTTCCAAGGGGACCGAAATCTACTGGGATCTATTCCATTTTATTGACAGTTCCAAAGTCATCAGGGGCATGCAGGATAATCCTAGACTTAAAAGTTCTCAACAGACACATGATCAAGAAACACTTCAAGATGGAGTCAGTGAACTCCATCATAAGATCAATCTGCCTAAACAACTTCCTGGTTAAGATGGATCTCCAGGATGCTTATCACCACATTCCAGTGTGAAAAGGGGATCGAAAACCTCCGGTTCACCATGGAAGGGAGTCACTTTTACCTCAGATGCCTTCCTTTTAGGCTATCCACTTCCCCAAGAGCATTTACAAAGGTGCTGGCTGCAGCACTGAAACCCATAAGAAGGGAAGGGATTCAGATAATTCCGTATCTGGACGATGTTCTAATACTATAGTTGTGTGTTGATTTGCAACCATGTTGGATTCTGACACAATGAGAAGGTCATCCAGATACGGAATTATCTGAATCCCTTCCCTTCTTATGAGAATACCTAGGTTGGCTAATAAATATAGAGAAGAGCCAGTTCCTCCCAACACAGAATCTTGTATTCCTAGGAATAAGACTAGATACAAAAAATGCAATAGCAACTCTATCGGCGGAAAGAGTGCTCAATGTTATCAGAAGGATTCAAGAGAATACTTGGGCTGTTTGCTTCTATCATGGAAGTTCTAGGGTTAATGACTTCAGTAATCCAGATAGTTCCATGGTCAAGATACCACTCGAGCTCTACAAGTATTTTTCTTCTGTGTCCTTACCACGGCAGGAAATCAATGGGGGTTAGCTCCGCCTTCCAGCTGGTAGGACCAATCAACAATCGCTTAAAAGAGGCTCCTGGGAGAGAGGATTCAGTTTTTTGTTGGTCCTACCAAGCTGGTAGACGGAGGCCATTGGTCTCCTGCCTCTTGAGAAAATTTGAGCTTTTGTTATTTTAATCTGTGTCCAGCCTGCAAACGCTAGACACATTACTGGGAGCACTGCGGTCCTCATACCTTAATAGGTCACATGAGGACCAGGAAGTGATTCGGGCCGCATCTTCAGACCGCTGCTTTGCCTCTTGCACGCTCTGTCTTCCCTTCCGGCATGGAGAGGACGCTCAGGAAGTCGGCGTTCCTCTTCAAAACTAAAACCGGAAGTGCGGCCCGATGCGTTCCACGGGTGGAACGCACATCAGTTTTCAGTGTTTTATCAGCGTCCTAGAAGATAAGAGCCTGTTCCACAGAGGTAGAGTCCCTTTGAGGTGAGTGATCTTCAGTCTCATGCTAATTTGATGCCTTTCTCTGTAATTTTTCTGGCTGGTTACCATGTCTACTGCTGCTAAGACATCTTCTGACAAATCTAAGGCAGCTTCAGATGCAGTGTCTCCCAAAGAAGACAAGCCTCCCACCAAGTCTAAGACTTGTGCAGGCTGTGATGTTAAGCTTTCTGCTACAGATTCCGCTAAGCTATTCCTAACTTGTATGAAGAAAGTAGCCAACACTGAAATTCCTGCTCAATTCCAGGATTTCCTTGGTTGGATGAGGTCTTCCATGCAGGAGACCTTCTCCGCCATGCAAGAGACATAGGGCTTCAGATCCAGAGGAAGATACATCTGCTATGCATGAGCTAGAGGATGAAGGTAGTATCATGGATATAGATTGTCACTTCATCCATTGAAGAAGGTGAATTGACAGAAGAAAGTGGTTCGTTTAGCCTTGATAAATTGGAGGGTCTTCTCAAATCTATGAGGAAGACTCTGGGGCTTTCTGATACTCAAAGAATTAGATATTATGGACGCAGCATTTATAGGTCATAAGAAGCCTGCTCTGGTATTTCCTGTACACAAGTCCATTCAAGACACTATCAAAGGTGAATGGGGACTGACAGATCGCATATCAGCTGTGTCCAGGCGTTTTGGGAAGATGTTCCCCTTTTCTGATGAAGATACTCCGGCCTGGACCTCCCCTCCCAAAACTGATGCAGCCATAGCTCAGATTTCAAGATGGACCACCATACTGTTGGAAGATGGGGCTACATTGAAGGACACCATGGACAAAAGAGCGGACAGTGCGTTGAAAAAGCAGTTCTCAGCCATTGGTAATAATTTAAAATCAGCCACGGCTTTGGCTTGCATATTTCGCACCCTTCGGATTTGGCTGACTGAATTAGAAGAAAAAATTGACTCTTCTGTGTCCCGCTCCAGACTACTGAAAGAAGTTGCTTCTATCAAAGATGCGATCAATTATTCGTGTGATGCATCCTTGGATGTCATAAAGCTGCTGGCCAGATCATCAGCCTTGTCAGTTGTGGCACGAAGAGCCCTATGGATCAGAGCATAGGAAGCAGATGCTTCTTCAAAGAACAGTCTAGTCTCCTTACCCTTTTCTGGTGAGATGTTGTTTGGGGATCGTCTTCAGGAGGAAAAAGCACCTTCCTTCCTCAAGATACAAGGAACAGATCTTCTCCTTCCAGGTCTTCAGGATTTCGTAAGCAATCCTTTCGGGAAGCAAGCAAATATAGGCCAGGACGGAGCTATGATCAGAAGAAAAGAGGTCCTGCGCCAATTCCCAGAGGGGGATCCAGAAGGGAATTTCCCAAAATCATCACAATGAGGAGCACAGGGCCCCATCTCTACTCCCAGTTGGGGGCAGACTGGGTCAGTTCCTAGAATCTTGGAAAGCGATCCAGCCAGATCAATGGGTTCTGAAGATAGTAGAGATGGGATACCCCTTGGAATTTCTTTCTGTCCCAACCATATGAAGGTTCATGACATCGCAAGTGATGAACAGAAGGCTCAGGATCAAAGTTTGCCAAATGATCAAGGATCTTCTGGCGGCCCAAGTCATAGAGGAGGTGCCTCTGGACCAGAGGCATTCTGGGATTTATTCAATTCTTTTTCCAGTAAAGAGATCCTCGGGTGGTTTAAGGATGATTCTAGATCTCAAATGGATCAACTCATTTATCAAGACAAAACGGTTCAAGATGGAAACTCCAGCATCGGTGATCCGGGTAATTCCTCCTCAAGCCTTTCTCACAAAAATAGATTTGAAGGATGCTTCTCATCATATTCCAATTCTATCATCCCACAGAAGGTTCTTGAGGTTTGCGATTTTTGGAAAACACTACCAGTACAAGACTCTTCCTTTCGGGTTGGCATCAGCCCCCAGAGTCTTTACCAAGGTTCTAGCCCCAGTCATGGCAACATTAAGAAGAGAAGGTATGAAGTTAGTACCTTAACTAGACAACATTCTTCTTATAGAAGAAAGCAGGGAGAAAACCCTTCAAAATACGGATCGTTGTCTGCAGTTTCTGTCTCAGCTAGGTTGGGTCATCAACCATCAAAAAAGCCAGCTGATTCCATCCCAGGACCTAGTGTTCCTAGGCATTCAATTCAACACTCAACTAGGTCTAGCCTGCCTATCCGAGGAAAGACAAGCCAGAATCAGGTCCAGAGTGCTATCCTTTCTTCGAAAGAAGTTGCACACAGCAAAAGATTTCTCCAAACTGTTGGGCAACCTATCTTCAGCAGTTCACATCGTTCCTTGGGCAAAATTCCATGTCTGAAGAACTCAGGACAACTTTCTGACAAGTTGGAGGAAACATCCAGGAGAATTTTCACAGCAAATCTGCCTAAAGCAAGCTACAAAGATAGAGCTAACTTGGTGGCTCAGGAACCAAAACCTAAAGAAAGGAAGGACTATCCTGGATCCTACATGGCATATAGTCACTTCGGATGCAAGCAGCACAGGATGGGGAGGCGTTTACAGCCAAAAGACGGTTCAAGGCCTCTGGACTCAGAGGAAACGCAAGTTGCACATCAATCTATTGGAACTAGAAGCCATATGGAGGACGCTCAAACATTTCAGCAAGGACTTGAAGGGACAAGCAGTTTGGGTCAGATCAGACAACGCAACCGCAGTAAGTTGCGTTCTGAATCAGGGAGGCACAGGAAGTCGCACCTTGAACGCTGTAGCAAGGAAAACTCTAAATTGGGCTCCGCTAAATGTGTCTCACCTGCCAGCATCCCATCTGTCAGGGTCTCTAAACATCCAGGCGGACTTCCTCAGTCGTCAGGTTCTGGATCCAGGCGAATGGTCCCTGAAGGAGAATGTTTTTCAGACCATAACATCCATCATGGGTCATCCAGTAGTGGATCTGATGGCGTCAGACAAGAACACCAAGTGTCAGCTGTTTTATTCCAGGTGGAGAAACCATAAAGCTCTGGGGCAGGATGCCCTCAAGTTTCCCTGGACGTTCCAGTTGGCTTACATATTCCCTCCTATTCCTCTTCTTCCAGAAGTAGTAAGGAAGATCAGGAAGGACAGGGCCCAGATCATCCTGATTGCTCCAGACTGGCCCAGGAACATCTGGTACGCGGATCTTGTAAGGATGTCCATTCTGCCTCCTTACCCTCTTCCTCTACTGCCGGATCTATTGTCTCAGGGTCCCATTCTTCACTCCAACCCTTCATTCTTGAAGCTAATGGCCTGGAGGCTGAGCGGAGATCGCTCAGTCTAAAGAATATCTGTTCTCAGGTCGCGAATACCATTATTTCTGGAAGACGTTCATCATCTTCTAGAATCTATTATAGGATTTGGTCCATCTTTTACAAATGGTGTTTTGAGAAGCAATTATCTAGGAA
Source organism: Rhinophrynus dorsalis (assembly GCA_037306005.1). NCBI lineage: Eukaryota > Metazoa > Chordata > Amphibia > Anura > Rhinophrynidae > Rhinophrynus > Rhinophrynus dorsalis. The sequence continues at coordinate 184,886,546 of CM074720.1, read as the reverse complement.
GGATATTTCTTCCAGTGTCATTCTGGAATTTCTACAAGAAGGGTTTCAAAAAGGACTAAAACCTGCTTCGTTAAAAGTCCAACTTTCTGCTTTATCCGCAGTATTGGCCACTCCTTTCGCGGAGGAATATATTGTTAAAAGGTTCATGACGGCTATTACTAAGATCAAGCCTACCATTAGAGAGATCATTCCAGCATGGGATTTGAATCTGGTGCTTACTCAACTGGCATCTCATGAATCCTTTGAGCCTCTCCAATCAATATCATTGAAGAATTTGACCCTTAAAACAGCATTCCTGACTGCTATCACTTCAGCCAGAAGAGTTAGTGAATTACAGGCACTTTCCTGCTTACCTCCTTATACAGCCTTTCATCAAGACAAGGTGGTGCTTGGAACCAGACCATCTTTCAGATGTCAAGTGTCATCTGAATTTCATCTAAGCCAAGAGATTTTTACTTTCATTCTGTCCAGATCCTAAACATCCCAAAGAAAAGACTTTCCACAACCTGGATTTAGTCAGGTGTCTTTCTATTTATCTCGAAAGGACAAAATCCTTTCGTAAGTCAGAATCATTGTTTGTGCATTTCTATGGAAAATTTAAGGGTTCCGCTGCCTCCAAACCTTCCATCGCCAGATGGATCAGAGATTGTATCAAATTGGCATATGTTGCTGCTGGTCAGGATCCTCAGCTAGGGATCAAAGCACATTCTACTAGAGCAATCTCCACCTCCTGGGCTCAGAAGGCAGTAGCCTCACCAGAAGAAATTTGTAAGGCAGCGACCTGGTCTTCCCTGTCAACTTTTATCAGGCACTACAGACTTGACGTCCAGGCCTCAGCTGATGCGAAGTTCTGCAGGAAGGTTTTACAGGCGGTGGTGCCTGTTTGAGGTTTAGTATCCCTCCCTAGTTTTTTTTTTTTTTTTTTTTTTTTTTTTTTACTGCTTTGGGAAATCCCATTGATTTCCTGCCGTGGTAAGGACACAGGAAAAGATGAAATATGCTCACCGATATTTGGTTTTCCTCTGTGTCCGTCCACTGCACACCCCCTCATATTTCTGGACGTCTAAGTTAAGCATTTTGGATAGCGCTATGCTTATGGGTGTGTGTATGTGTGTGTATATAATATATCTCTATCTCTATCTCTATCTCTATCTCTATCTCTATCTCTATCTCTATCTCTATCTCTATCTCTATCTCTATCTCTATCTCTATCTCTATCTCTATCTCTATCTCTATCTCTATCTCTATCTCTATCTCTATCTCTATCTCTATCTCTATCTCTATCTCTATCTCTATCTCTATCTCTATCTCTATCTCTATCTCTATCTCTATCTCTATCTCTATCTCTATCTCTATCTCTATCTAAAAGAATACTTCTGTGTGCCTGGCAAACACACCCAGGGGCGTCAATAAGGAGGAGTTACTGCTCCTATTGGGTGATTCACTGGGGGAGTGATTTTCATAGGACTAGCAGTGGCCGAAGGCCACTGCTAGTCCTATGAAAATCATGCAGGGACTTGGGCCGCCCACCACTGTCCAAGTCATGAAAAAAAAAATGGCTGCCATTTGCTCATACACCACAGACACGCACACAAGCCCCCCACACACACAAAACAAACCCACAGATACACACACACAAGCCCCTCCCCACACACACCACACACTAGCAACACACACACACACACACAAAAAAAATTTCCCATGCACCCCTGTACCTACTCTGTTAATTGTTGATGCCCACCTGCACATGCTCCTGCCGGTCCCGGCTCCTGCCACATTACTAACATGGCTCCTGGGGTTCAAGTGGAGGGAGGTCGCCTCCATCTTCACTCCCTCTCATGGTATGTGTGTGTGACAGTGACTTATATCCACTGAGTAACAGCAGACCACGCATGCTTCATTGTACTACATTTCCCATAAGCCTCACACATGTTCAGCGCATGCCATGAAAATGCCGATTTTAGGACACTTCATTGTCTTCACTATTTACTTACATGTCACGACATCTGTGGGATTACACTGCACACCAAAGACAGTATCATCTCACACGTGGCGTGATGTGCAGTAACTAAAAGGGGAGAAAAATAGTCCGGAGCGCCGCTCCGCACGCAAATCTGATAATGAGAGGAGCACAATTTATTCTTATAGCGATGTTTAATGTCGTTATGGTTAAATGACAGCCACGAACATACACAACACACTCCAGCAGGAACGGCAGCAGCACTGAGATGCTGGGGGCTGGGAGGCACCACTTACTACAACTTGTGACTACATACACTTCTGTATCCTGCACATAAAACACACTGCAGTGTGGATGGGGCATCTTACAAGTGCTCCATTGGTGCTGCACTGCTGTGTGTGAAGTATAAAGAAGTGTATATGCTGTCAAAACTTGTACTAAGTGGTGCCTACCCCCTCATGCCATTCCTGCTCGAGGGTGCTGGTGGACAGTCCCGAATCCGAATGGAGTTCTGCAAGGTAGCGCCCCTACGATGTACCACAACCGATAGTCCATGACAATAAGCAGGTAGCTGAGATGAGGAAGTGGGTCAGCGGCACGCATCCTAAACACACTGCATTGGGTAAAAGGTGTGCAGAAAGACACAATCTTCTGCAAAGCGCCTGATGGGGGAATCAAAGTGAGGTCACGGTGTGTGCCTTTCACCTTTACTGCAAAGCAGGCACTGTGAGGCGCGGCAGTGGGAATGTTAAGAGGGAATACTGTTGTGCAGGGAGGCCCAGGCCCTTTGAGTGTAATTGAGCTGCGTAGCCTATATGGTTGAGTGTGAGACACTGTTTGTCTATGTATGGGATTAAGTTTGTGAGACAGTAAAGTACAACTTTCTATGAGGGCCACCCCCAGTACTCCTGCATCCTACAATTAATTAATTACAAAATTATACAATTTCTTCAACCCTTCAGTGACAGAGGGATATGCAGTGCATTGCTCAGTAGTCACTTGCTTATCCCTCTGCCACTCAATCAGTTAATACCTGATGGGTCACTGTCCTCCATTTTGCCCTGCAACTGTCATCATCCTCACCCATGTAGCTCACAATAATGATCATTTTATTAACAAACACTTTGCAACACCAGCAACATCATGCACATTGTACTTAAGCAGTTCAACATCCATGTCTCCATTTTCCTTCAATGTAGCCTTTCTTCATGCTCACTATATGTGTCTGTTTCTATGCAACTATGTATGTTGCTGTGTGCTTCTCTCATTACCCCTCTTCTGCCTGTGGGTGTGACTCATCACCCCTCTTCTCACTTCTTCATACTGAGTATGTCCATGTCTCTCTGTTTATCTACAACTATGTTTGTTGCTGTGTGTGTGCCTCTCATGACCCCCTTCCCATGCCTTTATATCTGTGTCTGTATCTGTCTGTTATGACCCTGTCTTCTCATGTATGTGTGTTTATACATTCCCTACATAACTTGACGGGCAACGCTGTCCAACATTGCTAGTTATATATATATATATATATATATATAATATAATATAATATAATATGTTAATATTCAAGACCTGGGAGGGAATGTTTGACGTATTCTAAAATACTAACCTTTCTCTGTTTTACAGCTTGGCCAAAAGTTTAACTGAATCCTCTCTCCCAGGAGCCTCTTTTAAGCGATTGTTGATTGGTCCTACCAGCTGGAAGGCAGAGCTAACCCCCATTGATTTCCTGCCGTGGACGGACACAGAGGAAAACCAAATATCTGTGAGCAAATTTCACCTTTTCCTGAAACATTGAGCTCCTCAAAGGGATCCGTACCAGGTGATTCCGGTACCCTCAAGAATCAGCAAAACCCTTATTTGGTGGAAAAGAGAACAAATTTAACAAAAGGAACACCATTAAGGCACCATCGTTGGGAAACGACTTACACAGACGCAAGTACGTCAGGATGGGGAGGAACTTGTAACTCCAGAATAATACAGGGAACATGGAGACCATCTGAAAAAGATCTACACATAAATATTCTGGAAATAAGAGCAGTAAAATGCACCTTGCTCCATTTTAAAGATCTACTAAAAACACAGCAGTCCACATAAGGTCAGACAACATGACCCCTGTTCAGTACATAAGAAACCAGGGAGGAACAAGGAGTCTGTCTCTAATCAAGGAAATATACCCAATATTTCAATGGGCAGAAACAAATTTAAAAGCCCTATCAGCTCTGCACGTTGCAGGCATTCAGAACACACAGGTGGACTTCTTAAGCAAGGTAAGGCTACACCCAGAAGAATGGTCACTAAACCAGGATGTATATCATCAAATAGTCCACAAATGGGGAAATCCAGTCATAAACCTAATGGCAACAAAGGACACCTCCAATTGCAAGAAGTACCTCTCCAGATGGAAAGAAAAGCAAGCAGTAGCTCAAGATGCCCTAAAGCACCCCTGGACATTCTCCTTAGCCTATGTGTTTCCTCCCATCCCTTTACTCAGGGAAGTAATCAGAGAGATGAAAATGGACAGAGCAGAGGTAATCCTGATAGCCCTAGACTGGCTGAGAAGATCATAGTACACTGAGATGGTGAGGCTTTCATGCCAAGAACCATGGACTTGGAGGCGTAACTTGAAGCTACGGGGCACTGGTGCAAGAATTGCCATGGGCCCCCCAACCACATTAGCCACCTCCACATTGCCCCCCATCTCCACAATGCCCCTCAATCTCTTACTGCCCTGGTGGTCCAGTGGCAGAGGACAGGTCTCTGCCTCTTTCTGCACGGTCCTCTTCAGTAATGCAGAGTGCTGGGAGATGTCATCTCCCAGTGCTCTGCATTACGAGAGTGCCGGTCTGCTGGAGGGAATACTGATCTCCCTCTGACAGACTGGCACTCTCATAATGCAGAGCCCCAGCTCTCTGCATTACTTAATTGCAGGTGTCAGGCGAGGGGGTCGCAGGGAAGGCCGGGTCCCTGGAGTGATGGGCCCGGTCACAGGTGCGACCCCTATAGTTACACCACTGCATGGACTCTCCCAAGGAGGAAGGATCTTTTGCATCAGGGGCCGGTATTTCATCAGAATCTGGATTTCTTTCCACCTAACAGCCCGGAGGCAACACTTAAAATCCAAAGGCTGTTCAAGACAAAGTAATCAAAACTATTATCTCAAGCAGGAAAGCTTCTACCAACAGAATTTGTGATAGAATCTGGAAAACCTTCAGATGTTGGTGTATCAAAAACAAATTTACCAAGCAAAATGTTTCTACATCTACAGTCCTTGAATTCCTGCAAAATGGATTTGACTTGGGTCTTAGTCCAGCTTCATTGAAAGTACAAATATCCGCTCTTTCGACAGTGTTCGTCAAGCACTGGGCAGAAAGACTTGGTCAAAAGATTTATTAGAGCAGTAGAAAAAGCTCTCCCTAGAATTATGGAAATTATACCGTCATAGGATTTAAATATTGTGTTAAAGCAACTCATACATTCTCATATTTTTGAACCAATTCATCAGATATCCATCAAGCATTTAACGTGGAAGACTGTTTTTCTTACAGCCATCACCTCTGCCAAGAGGGTAAGCGAGCGTCAGGCCCTATCTTGTCAAAGCCTATACTTAGCTATCCATCAAGATAAGGTAGTTTTCAAGATGAAACCCAATTTCAGGGGTGAGGTGGTATCAGATTTCCTCCTAAACCAGGAAATTATTCTTTCCTCTTTTTGTAATAATCCTTCAGGAGAGAGAGGAGAGGCTTAATTCTCTAGATTTCGTGCGATGTATATCCACTTACCTAGACAGGACTAAAGACTTTAGCTCCACCAGATTCCCTTTTCATTCACTTCCAAGGGAAAAGGAAAAGGGTCATCTGCCTCTAAACCATTTATATCAAGATGGATTAGGCAATGTATTATGTCTGCATACAAGGAGAGTAACTTGGTTCCCTCCCTAAAGGTGAAAGCTCGTTCTACCAGAGCAGTATCTACTTCTTGGGCACCGAAGGCAAGTGCCTTTCCAGCAGATATCTGCAAAGTGGCCACCTGGACATCGGTATCTACCTTCAACGGGCATTATTAGTTGGATGTGAGCTCCTTCGCAGATGTCAAATTCGAATGACAAGTGCTACAAACAGTGATCCCTATGTGATCCGGGTAGGAAGTATCTTTCCTTACCTTTTATATATCTGTTTTTTTATGTGCAGGTATAGATAAATATACTTAACAGGCATTCTGCAGATCTACTTATTTAACTTGTTATAAAATTTGCCCTCCCAACATGAAACGTTGTCCCATTGGTAACATAGCTGGGGAGTACACAGAAGAAAGGGTGAAATTTACTTACCGATATTTCCTTTTCGTCCGTGTATCTCCACAGCACACCCACCCCTTGTTTAACCATTTTAAAGGGATAGTATTACAATTCCCCATATTGCAGCTATTTGAAAAATAATAGTATTGCCCCCAGGTTCATCTCTCAAACCTTTATGGTTTCAGAGATAAGAGAACGCAAAGTTCCCCCTTCCCTGAAGTCAGTGATGTACTGATTGCAGGGGAAGTCTGTCGTACGACAGGCTTGCAGCTCTGCAGCTGAGCAGAGATCGTGTTAGTGAAAAATTATTTCACTGAAACAGTCTTCTACATGTGCTTGTAGAAGACCATTTTCAGTGAAATAATTATTTTTTACTAACGCGATTTCTGCTCTTCTGCAGAGCCGCCTGCTTCAGGGAAGGGAGAGGGGAACTTTGCGTTCAGTTATCTCTCAGACCATAAAGGTTTGAGAGATGAACCTGGGGGCAATTCTATTATTTTTCAAATAGCTGCAATATGGGGAACAGTAATATTAAAGTATTACTATCCCTTTTAACTTCATTTTTTTTTTTTTTAAGGTCACTTAGCTTGGCTAATAAGATAACTGAGACAGAAGGGGTGGAGTAACCTTATATACACACATTCTTCGGTCCCACCAGCTGGAGGCGTAGGATAAAGCCCATTGTTAACAGTGCTGTAGAGATACACAGAAGAATATCGGTAAGTAAATTTCACTTTTTTTTTTTTTTTTTTTTTCCTTAGACTAGTGTAAAAGCCCATGTACAAGGACCAAAGTGTGTAAACGGCAGGTGTAGTGCGCAGGACCACATCGGACAAACCTATATCTGGCCTCTTATATTGCAGAATATGCATACTGTAAGTGTGCTATTCTGCATTTTTGTACTGTATTAATCTTGTCGCTCTCCTTATACATGAAAGAATGTAATGATGCAAGAAATATAGATTTATGTGACGTGCATAGACAGGCTTTGCCTGCTACTTGTGTGTGCAGACACAGGTGATGCATGTCCTACAGCACCAATCTTCTTAGCTGTTCAAAACCTGGGAGTCTCCTGCTGTTCAGGACTAAAATTGGCCACCATATCGGGGAATTGTAGTCCTGGACAATTAGGCTGGGATTTGCCAATCCCAATTTATAGAACATGCATTAGGAGAGTGCAATATGGCGTGTACTTGGTTTGGTGTTTGCTCCCTACCCTCCTAAAAGTGGTCTTGCTCTCTGGGCAGGCCCCGGGTGTGTGCGCAGGTGCACTATGCACTCAAAGGGTTAAAAGAGAGAAATCTCAGTGTTTTCTTCCTTTTACAGGAAATTGTTTTTACTCTGAGTGTATAGTGCATTGATTAACAGTGCTTTGGACCAGGGTTGGGGAAATTCCTTGAGTGCAGGAGCACAGGTGCCTAAATTTAATTTCCTTTTGGCTGTAAGTGTTGTGTTACTAAGTATGAAACATCAAGGGGATAAAGATTTTTAAACCTGCGACCCTCCAGCTCTTGGGCTACAACTCGCATCATCTGTACCTGGCCATTGCCCTGCAGAGGATGATGGGAATTGTAGTTGAAGAACAGCTAGAGGTTGACAGGCTGCATAGCCCTGCCGGAGTTTGAATGTTGTATTGAAGAGGGAGAGGCTGACTACACTGGAGTATGGAAACCCCCACCAAACGACACCCCAAATCGAGCCTTGGACACCCAGAGTGCCAGGAAGCATCCTCCATTTTGGTCACGGGGCTGGCGGCGGTGGGAGTACGGAGGCCTCCGTTAAAGAACAGCCCAGGAGGATTTTCCCGCTCATCGGTTGCATGGCTCTTGGTGGAAGATGCAGCACTGGCAGCAACCTTTCTGGGGAGCCTGAGAGCAAGTCATTTCAGTCTCTACTGCGCATGACTGCATTGGGACAAACACAACTGGCCTTTTATATAATAGGATACACCTCTCGAAATCCAAAATCAGAATCATTAACTTGATATAACATTCTGACAAAAATAGCGTTCCACTTAAACATAAAAGGTTCATTATCTTGAGCAAAGGCAGGTGTCTTGCTTAAATGTAATCCTCTAGGAATCCTATCTGTAAAGACATATTTTTTTCAAAGTGGTGATGTCTCACCACATTCTAATCTCCTTTAATACGAGGAATTCAAGTCCTTTTTTTTTTTTTTTTTTTTTTAAACAGTCCTTCTGTATCAAACCTACCTTCCTCTAGACTGTAAGCTCTCATGAGCAGGGTCCGCTGATGTATGTCTATTCCCTACTGTAAATCGCTGCGGAATTTGTTGGCGCTATATAAAGATTAATAATAATTAACAATAATAATTCAGGTGTATATGCCTTATCACCTGTATAAGGCTCTTCAATAGAAAAAACGTTATTGGCCTGCGTTATGCATTCTGTGTACTCTCCAGTTAAACTTTGTGTCCCAATTTCCTCCTCTCCTGCTGGTTGTGATGACTCTAGAGTAGGGAGATGCTCTTGTTCCTCGATATTTTTGTTATATCAACAGTGCTAAACAATGGACTGGCATAAATCTGATTAACCAGAAAGGTACTGAGAGACTAACCTTAGTGCTAAATGTAGCAGTATCTTTACCCTTAATTAAAGGGGAGTAGTCAAATGTAAACATCTGAAATTACACAATCTAAACGAAAGGGAGAAATTTACTTAGATATTTCCTTTTCTTCTGTGTCCTCCCATGACGATAAGACAATATGGGATTGCCCCTCCCTCCAGCTGGTGCAGGAACCAATGAAAATTAGTTTAAAACTGGTCTCCCCGCTTGGATTGTCAGTCTACTTTGGTCAGAGCTGAAAGATATAATATAGAGAGGTTAATACATGGGCGGGAGCGCTGTGGGGGGACACAGAAGAAAAGGAAATATCGGTAAGTAAATTTCTCCCTTTCTTCTGTGTCCCCAACACTGCAATAAGACAATATGGGAAATATAAGAGCAGTACCCTACCTGGGTGGGAATAATATATTAGGGTTGGTCTAGCATCCCATTCCGTCCTATAGATAGAAACAGTACTAAACAGCCAAAAAAACATATAATATATATATATATATATATATATATATATATATATATATATATATATATATATATATATATATATATATATATATATATATATATTTTTTAGGCTTATCTTACCCATTACACCTTCGTGGCTGCTTGCAATATTGTCTTCCCAAATTTTACATCTACCGATGCTTGAACATCAAGCTGGTAGTGACGAATGAACGTGTCCATGGAGGACCATGTAGCAGCTCTACAAACATCATCTGGAGATACAGAGGCCTTAGATGCCCAGGAAGCTGCCATGGCTCTGGTGGAATGAGCTTTTAGGTTTTTTTTGGCGGATTTTTTTCCTGCTTCAAAAAAAACGGCATTTTAATGCATTCCACGATCCACCTTGCCACTGAGGATTTTGAGGCTGCTGTACCCTTGAATTTACCCTGATGATGCACAAAGAGGGAATCTGATTTCCTAAATTCCTTTGTCCTCTTCAGGTATGTTGAAATATTTCTTACTAGATCCAAGTTGTGTAGAAGATGATCTGTATCGTCTTGTGGGTTAGGACAGAATGATGGTAACACTATCTCTTGGTTGAGATGGAAATCTGAAACTACTTTAGTTTTGAATCCAGGGTGAGTTCTAAGGACAAACTTATCTTGGTGCAATATCAGATGCGGTGATTTTGAGGATAAAGCTTGCAAATCACTCGCTCTTCTGGCTGAGGTTATGGCCGTTAAGAACACCACCTTTAGTGTAAGGTTCTTAATTGGAATTTTGTCCAAAGGTTCAAATTTTGTAGACTGTCACCTGCTTGAGCACTAGTCCTGGGTCCCAAGGGGGTATGATACACTTTAGCCTTGGTCTAGTTTTACCTATTGCTTTAATGTACCTTTTTACTACATCTGTCTCTGCAAAATGTTCTGCTAGTATAGCAGAAATGGCTGAAGGGTTGAACCTTTAATGAGGCTGGCCTCAAACCCTTGTCATAGCCTTCTTGGAGAAAATCAAGTATACTTGATGCTGAAATAGATGATCTGTGTAGCCCCTTTCTGATACCAGTTCCTGAAAGTTCTCCATATCCTAAAGTAGATTTTTGACGTGGATGTTTTTCTTCCGGGTACTATAGTGTTGATGACGGAATCTGACAGACCTTTTAACCTCAATTATGTCCTCTCAGTCTCCATGCCATCAACCTGAAGAACCCTGGGTTCTAATGAAGAATTGGACCCTGATGGAGGAGATCCTGTCTGTTTGGTAGCTTCCAGGGAAAAACTACTGGTAGGTTTTTTTTTTTTTTTTTAACTACCAGACCCTTCTTGGCCAATCCGGAGCTATCATTATTATGTTGGCTTGGTCCTTCCTTATCTATCTTAGGACCAGTGTAATCATCGGTATGGGTGGAAATATGTAGGCTAGACTGAAATTCCATTTTATTGACATTGCGTCCACCCCCTCTGCTAGTGGATGGTATCTGAGGGACAAATACTCGGTGTCCAATCCATGGCATACTGTGGGCTTTGGCTCTGCCTTCCAGCTGGGTAGGACCAATTAATTTCTCTTAATCGCTTGCTACCTCTCCTCTGCAGTTATTTGGTCCTACCCAGCTGGAGGACGGAGGCTAGGTCTCTCTCTCTCCCTCCCTCTCTTTCTTTCTCTCTTACCTCTTTTTTTCCTCTTCTTTTTTTTTTTTTTTTCTTTTTCTCTCCCTCTCCCTCTCCCTCTCCCTCTCTCTCTCTCTCCCTCCTGTCAGAATGCTCCATAATGTGTCGGCCTAAACGCAGACACATTCACATACCGGACAAAAGCATGAGATCCACAAAGTGCAGGGTTGGAAACTGGCAGCTCGCGCGGAGACACACCACTTCTCCCCAGACTGCTTCATTACTTAGAAGCACCGGCCTGTTAGCACGCGCCCGCTCACAGCAATTGTAAGGCAGGAACGGGAAAGGCATCATGGAGCGTTCCATTGCTGGAATGCATGCAGAGAAACAGACGTCCGGCCGGGGCATAGAATAGCTGAGGCTGCTCAACGAAGCTCAGGTATGTGGTTTTTTTATTTGGCTATATATCGCTAATGCATCTCTGGGTTAGTTGGAGTCATCTCTATACTTGTACAGTTAAGTTTCTCCAGTTTTAATTCTACTCAGTCAGTCCTGCAAGTTAGACATGTCAGCTACCAAAGATACTAAGGCTGACAAAGTAAAAGCTTCAGACTCCGCAAAAGAGGGAAAATCTGGGCCCAAGGAGAAACCCTGTGCTGGATGTCATAATACACTGCCTGTCACAGACCCTGCCAAATTATGTACTGCATGCCTGCAACAAGCTGCTGGAGGGAATTTCGCAGTCCAGTTCCAGGATTTTTTGTCCTGGATGATGACCTCTATGCAAGAGACCTTCACATCAATGCAGAAGGCAGTACGGAAACACCCCAGAACATCAGTCCCAGAGGAAGGTCCGTCAGGGGCTCAAGATGACTATGATGATACATATATAGATATTGAATCCATGGCATCAGCGGAAGAAGGAGAGCTGGTGGAGGAAGCTGGCAGCTTCAGCATAGATAAAATGGATCACCTGGTGAAAACTATGAGGAAAACACTGGGATTGTCTGACGTGCAAAAGGATTTAAATGTTATGGACACTGCATTTGTGGGCTACAAGAAGGATTCTCCTCAGTTCCTGGTCCATAGCTCCATTCACTAAATCATTCACAGTGAATGGAAGCAGACAGAAAAAAGAGGAGCCATCTCTAAGAGATTCCACCGTATGTATCCGTTTGCGGAAGAAGAAACATCCAACTGGTACACTCCACCTAAAGTGGATGCTGCCATAGCCCAGACCTCAAGGCGCACTACTATTCTCCTCGAGGATGGCACCACACTGAAGGATCCAGTGGAGAAGAGGGCCGATAGTGTATTGAAGAAACAGTTCACCACCATCGGCCAAAATCTTAAGACAGCGACAGCCATGGCCTCTACCTTCAGGACCTTGCGCATCTGGCTTACAGATCTAGAAGAGAAGATAGAATCCTTGGTGTCTCGGGGACGTCTTCTTAAAGACCTAACCATCATTAAAGATGCCATCAGCTACTCATGTGATGCCTCTCTAGATAACATCCGTCTGTTGGCAAGAGCATCATCTCTTAGTAACAGCCAGATGAGCCATGTGGATCAAGGCATGGGAGGCAGATCCCTCTTCTAAGAATAAACTGGTCTCCCTTCCATTTTCTGGAGCCAAACTATTTGGGGATCAGCTTGAGGACATAATAAAAAGGCCCTCAGGAGGAAAGAGCCAGTTCTTGCTTCAGGATAAGAAGATTAGAAAGTCTCCAGGAAGATCAGGGCAATACAGAAGACCATCCTTTCGAGAGGCTCGCAGTTATAAGTCAGGCAGAGGTTATGACCAAAGGAGGAGAGGTACTCAAATTTCCCAGAGGCCTGGAAATCGCAGGGATTTCTAGCGACGGGGTTAGTTTTCCCAGTGAAGCCAGTCTACCCCCTTCTCCTCCAGTAGGGGGCAGGCTGGAGGAATTCCATTTGGCCTGGTCTCTCATCCATCCAGACAAATGGGTTTGGGAAATCATTCAGAAGGGGTACTCACTGGAGTTCAAGACTGCCCCCCTTCCACATCGCTTTCTGACCTCCAAATTGAGACCGAAGTCAAAAATCCAGCAGATGAAACAAGCCTTACAGTCCCTTCTGGCCAACAGGGTGATGGAAGAGGTCCCTCTTCATCAGAGAATCCGGGGCTTCTATTCGATTTTTTTTTTTTTTTTTTTTTTTTTAATTATACTATAAAGCCTACTGGGGAACTTCGTCTTATTTTGGATCTGAAAGACCTCAACGATTGTCTTCAGTTACACCATTTCAAGATGGAGACAGTCTCATCCACACTCAAATTAATACAGCCAGAGGAGTATGACACGGATCGATCTACTCGATGCATATTATCGTGTGCCGATCCAGCAGCAACATTGCAGGTACCTCAGGTTCCACATCTTCGGCAAACACTTACAATACCGAGTGCTGCCATTCGGTCTAGCATCTGCTCCCCGGATCTTCGCAAAGATCATGGCCAATGTCTGGACGACATATTGATAAGTGACATCTCTCCAAAAAGCTCTGTCCGGCACCAACACGTGTAGCTCAATTACAGAAGCTAGGATGGCTCATAAACAAGAGCTCTCTGGTACCTTCTCAGGACCTGGTATTCTTGGGGATACAATTCAATAACCAACTAGGTCAGGCATTTCTGTCATTAGACCGTCAACAGCAGATCCTCTATCATGTCCTCAGGTTTCTTCAGAAAAGACAACAGACAGCAAAAGCATTTTCCAGACTCCTAGGACACATTGCATCAACATATCCGGTCATTCCCTGGGCTCGGATTCATGCTCGCAGAACCCAACTACATTACCTAACCTATTACAAAAAACCTACGAATTTCCATCCGCTAATTCCAATCTCAAAACAGACCAGACTGTAATTAATGTGGTGGACTCGGCCTACACACCTGGCGAGAGGCAGATCCTACATACAGATGTCAGCAGACAAGGATGGGGAGGAATATGGAACAACAAGACAGTTCAGGGCACGTGGACGATCCAGGAGACAAAATTACATATCAATGTACTAGAGCTCCTAGCAGTTTGGAACACCCTAAGACATTTCAGTCGAGACCTTCAGCAACAACCGGTCCTGATCAGATCGGACAACTCCACGACTGTCCAATACATCCTGAATCAAGGGGGAACTTGCAGCTCCCATTTAAACAATCTGGCGCTCAAAATCCTCCTTTGGGCAGAAAACAACCTTCAGTCCCTCACAGCCTCCTTCCTATCAGGTTGACAGAATATACAGGCGGACATTCTCAGTCGAAATCCTGTTGACCCGGGAGAATGGGAACTAAACCCAAGGGTATTCCAGCAGGTGGTGGCCAATCTGGGTCTCCCAGAAGTAGATCTCATGGCCACAAATCAGAACAAAGTGTGCCAAGTACCTGTCCAGGTGTCAGGATCCTCAAGCTCTATGGCAGGATGCCTTAAGGATCCCATGGCAGTTCAAACTGGCCTACTTGTTTCCTCCTCTCCCTCTGTTGAACGAAGTAATCAGGAAAATCAGATGAGACAAGGCAAAAGTAATTCTAATTGCTCCAAACTGGCCAAGGAAGCCATGGTTTCCATATGTACTTTGTATGTCCTGCAGACCTCCGCTACTACTACCAGTCACCTCAGACCTTCTTCTTCAGTGCCCTCCGCTGTGATGTTTTGATTCCCTGGGATGTGGGATGCAGATTTAATTCTGACCACTTCAGGAGTCTTTCTGCTTCCTTCCTTAGCAATGGGCTCCCTAGACATCCTTGATTTCGGATATACATTACTGCTACAATGTTGTCTGACTGAATCCTCACAGACCTGTTCTTTAAGTGTGTCTTTTAGGTTTGTCAAACAGTGGAATATTGCTCTTAATTCTAGTATATTTATATGTAGACTTCTCTCTGATTCCTTCCAGATCCATTGCACCAATATCTTCCTCCAATGACTCCCAGCCCGTCAGGCTGGCGTCCGTAGTGACTGTTTCCGATTCCTGTTCTAGGAAGGAAAATCCTTTCATCAGGTGTTTTTTTTTAGTGATGTCCACCACTTCAGATGTCTTTTTACTACTGGAGTCAACTTGAGCTGCTGAGTCATGTTGATCGAATACTTGTTCCAATTTCTTAGAAACCATCTCTGGACTCCCAGCAAGCTCATACAGTCCTGTGATATCTGGGTAGGCTTTGAACTGAAACTCCGGACTCTGGAAGATATGTTGCGGATTCTCTGATGGGACAGTAATGCTCTGTTGTTGATGGTGTCCAATATGAGCCCCAGAAAGGTTAGGGACGGACATGGTGTCATCTGGCTTTTTTCCTTGTTCAGTACCCATTTCAAGGACTGCAGATACTCCTGGGTTCTGGTTACTTGTTGCTTTTTTTGATGGAGATTGTTTGCTAGAAGCAGTAGGTCATCGAGATAAGGGATGATAGTTATTCCTTCCCTTCTTAACTGTTCCAAGGATACTGCCAGGGTTTTTGTGAATACCCTTGGGGCTGATGACAACCCGAAGGGAATTACTTTGAACTGCCAATGTTGGTGTGCCCATTTGAATCTTAGGAATTTTCGATGAGATTCCCTGACTGGGATATGATAATAGGCGTCTTTTAAGTCTATTGTCGCCATCCAGTCCCCTGGGTTTATTGTTCTGAGAACTGAGGCTACCGTTTCTATCTTGAAGGGATGGTATTTTATAAACTGGTTCAGATATATTGGGTCTAAAATTGTTCTGTAACCGCCATTCGCTTTTAGGGCCAGAAAAATGATCAAATAGATGCCTTTTCCTTCCTGGTGGGCTGGAACTGGCTGAATGACGTTGTTTTGTTCTAGAGCTTGAATTGAGTTGGTTAATTCTTCTCTTTTCCCCAGATCCAATGGAATTGGAGATGTTTTGCAGACATTCTTGCTTGGTCTCATACTGAACTCTAGCAGGTACCCCTCCTCTAGGTTTTGTAGCACCCATTTGTCTGTGATATTTTGCTTCCAGTAGGGTAGAAATAGCTGGTCTGCCCCCTACTGGTCTTATAGGCAGGGCCCGCTGATCCTAATTGTGATTCTTTTTTAACTTTGTTTCTCCGAAAGGATTCCTTCCTAAAGGCTGGTCTAGACCCTTGAGATTGTGTCTGTCTCGTTTGATCATAGAATTTGCCTTGATGAAACGTCTTGTTTTCATGAAAAGACTGTTTTCTTGTTTTAAAAGAGGGTCTACTGGGTGATCCTCTATTTCTTCGATATTGGAAGAAACTGACTCTTTCTCCCGGATACTTTTTTAATGAGATCCTCCAGCTGTTCCCCATGTATGGTACCTGTAAATGGTAAGGATATTAATTTTGACTTTGAAGAGGCATCCGCTCCCCAAGCTCTGAGCCATAGAGCATGCCGCGCAGTTACCCAAAAAAGCTGTATCCAGGGCATCCTGCTCATTGTGCTCCTCCGCTAGACCTAGTGTCTTTCTCATATTTTTTAGTAATATATTTCTTCTTAGGAGGAATAGGCAGAAAGGATCTCTTGTATACTATCTGATTCTGTTTCCTCCATCCTGTTTGAGGTTCCTTCTTCAGAATCTTCCATCCTTGGCCTTTTCTTTTGAGGCTGCGTCTGTTGCATAATATCTAATATCAAACTCCAGGCGAATCCAGATTGCGCTATAATATCATACAATATCCTGTTTACATATATGTACCATAATCTCAATAAAATTACCAACACATAAAGTAAAAACTCTAAAACTTATCTTCTTTTTGAAGTAATAACTTCTCCAAGTTAGTAGTGTCTCTCCGACTTCTTTTAAGAAATAATGTCTCTGTATAATAATTCTGCACGCAAATGTCTCAATCCCAAACAATCACAGAGAATAAAAAAGAAGAAAAGAGAAAGCATCCATCAGTTATCTCATTAACTTCCAAGCAGAATGTATAATATCCACTCACATTTAAAGCTCCAATAATCCACTCTATTCCGAATCCGTAATGGACCCTCAGAGTTGCCGATTTCCGTCTGTTCCTTCAATGCTGTTTTCTTCAAGCATCAGCTCTTATCGTAATCTTTTCCCACTCATATGGTAAGGGTATCCGTGTGAAATCCTCGAGTAAAGGGGCATTCGTATCAGTGACCGCAATGCATAAAAAATCCCTTACCCACATCCACACTTACGTTTAAGACTTTAAACGTACATCTTCCTCACCGGTCCTCACCCTTATAAAAATATTGTTGCCGTTTGAAATAAGCAACGAAGGGGTCAAACAATGTGTTTTAAAACGTAAGTGGAGTTTAAGCACAAAAATATTTAAAAACATACAATATATAAATGATTAACTAAAAAAATAAATAAATATAATTATAACTTAATGTCATTTGGTACACAGCATATACATGGATATAAAGCCCGCGTATTTACCACGTCTATTAGCGGACTTTAGGCCAATTGATCCGCATTAGACTATAAGATAAAGGCACCCTCCAAATTGCATATGCTCGTTCAAATGATCAAATACTCAGGGCCCAACGCGGTTTGTGCTTCTGCACTTCCTCAGGGGCAATCAAACATTTGTTAAGAAAACTATTGTTTTTATATCAAACTCGGAACTACGTCAGACTCCTCTGACGCAGTTTCAATTTCAGCCCATCCAACTTTATCCATCATCTACATACAAAGGGATGGCTAATTTTATTTCACTGTCGTCCAATACAGGTCACTGGTACTTCTGGGAGGCGATTCGCCCCTTTAATAGGCAGGAACAATTATGCAAATGATTGCAGGGGGCGGAGCCTCCCCTCCTACATAAGCCACCTTCAGGCCAGAGCCACCAGATTGATTTGTTCCTGGGTGCTGTGCACACCAGGTAGAGAACATCTATGCATTCAACTTAGTATTTTGTTATTTTTTTATTCAAATATGGAATACCACCATTAGGAGGGTGACCATGGCTGTGAATTGCCCTCTTTAAAGTGGCTGGTGCAGCTTCCAGGTATTTTCTGTGGACCTTATGACCTGAAGAGGGAACAGCTTGAGTTAAGCAGCTTCCCTACTGGGGAATTTACCTCTGGTCTATTCCCACTTCATCATGGTCACCTGAAGACAGAAGTCCTTGCAGGAAAGGTGAGCCACCCATTGAGTGCTGAAGGTCCACTTGTCCCCACAGTGTCCCTTTACTGGGCTTGTATTTGGGAGTTTGCTTTGCACTCCAGCACTCATAGGGTGTTTTAATTTGCATTCAATGTTTTAATGCAGTTTCTGTGGTATTCTCTGGGTTTGGAGCCTTGAATAGTGTTTATTTATGTGTTTACTGTATGTTTGGGCACTTTTTAATGTTTTGTTAAACTTTATTAAAAATGGTGTTCCGCGCCTTTAAGCGCGGCTTTTCCCGCTTAGACGCTATGGCTCCTTTACTCTCTATGAGATTTCACAGTCTGGGACATATCTGTGGAACCGCTTGTCACAGCAACTCCAGAGAGGGCTCATTTTAATGCTAAGCTCCTGCTCTATCATCCGGTGTGTGTTTTATTAGTGTGGGGTGTTCAGGGAGGCTTCGGGCACTGTTTGGGGTACTTGTATGGGGAAAACTGCATTTCCCATGAGCGCCCGGTTTGCGCTCGTTTCTGATTGGCTATCCTGACGGCCGCCATTTTGTGGAGCTCTTCCTCAGCGAGTACACTACGCAGGGACCGAGCCTTCTCTCCCCTCACCAGATTAACCCTTCGCTGGCCAGATAAGTCCAAAATTAGGCATTTCTGGGGTGAAACTTTAATCTTCCACACTCTTACTGGGTGATAGAGTTTAAAGTGGGGTATATTGACGCTGTGAGCATGTCTACTTCACTGGAGCTAGGGGCTAGACCCAAGTCTAAGGAGGATGGGGGGTCTGCCCCCCCCCATGGTGTTTTGCTCCTCTTGTCACACTGGGCTATCTAGTGATAATGTGGGGGATCTATGCCCTAAATGCACTGGTCAAGATAGCAACCCTGGGCTTCCCAGCCATGCTATTGAGCCATCTTGGGTGAGGGAGTTTAAAGCCTAGGGATCTCAGATCCACTCTTCAACTCTTTCCCTCTCAGGTACAGGGGGCTCTCCAGGTCTGGCAGACCCCCGCTACAATCAGGACCGCCCTGCCTAAGCCACAGGGTGCTCCTGATGTGTCTGATTCTTCTGAGGAAGAACTATTGCAGGATTCTGATGCTGAGGAACGCACTGTTATTGAGTCTAACAGGTCCATTGGGGACCCTTATGAATGTGACCCTGAAGTCTCGGCTGAGGGTCTGATTAGAGCTGTACTGAATACGCTCAACCTTCCTCTGACTCAGGAATCCACTTATGATCCTACTGACGTTTTTCAAAAGAAACCATCTAAGCCTGTTGTTTGCTTTCCAACTAACCCTACTCTTGCCCGTCTAGTCTCTGAGGCATGGAAGAATCCTGATAGATCCTCCTCTGTCTCCAAAAAGTTTGCTAAACTGTACCCGTTTCCTGAGACTGAGCTGGCAAAATGGGTTCATCCCCCCCCAAGGTGGATGCTCCTGTTTCCAGACTATCCAAGTCTACCGCTTTGGCTGTCTCTGATGCCTCTGCCCTGCAGGATTGGACAGATAAAAAGCTAAAGCTTTCTCTTAAGTCTATTTTTGCCTCCATTGGCACTGCCATGCGTCCAACCTTTGCAGTGGCATGGGTTAATAGAGCCATTGCGGCCTGGACTGAACGACTGACTGACGCAGTTCGCCAGGATGCACCAGTATCTGAACAGTTGCAGCTTCTTGCTAATATCACTGAAGCTCAGAATTATGTTGCTGACGCTGCCTTTGATGCTGTGCGCATGATGGCGAGGGCCTCCACTGCTTCTGTGGTGGCTAGACGTGCCCTTTGGCTGAAAATTTGGTCTGCTGATACAGCCTCTAAGGAAGCCTTGCTTTCCTTGCCCTTTCAGGGGAATTTGCTATTTGGATCTGAGCTCAAAGAAATGATCAGTGAGGCTACTGGCGGTAAAAGTACTCTTCTACCCTCAGTCTTTAAGAAAAAGTTTCCAGCCAAACGCAATCGGTCCTTTCGTTCCTTTCAGACTGAGACACGCTCCTCGGCCCAAATGGGTCCTCCCGCTACGCGTTCCTCCTCCAAGCCCAAACAGTCCTGGAAGCCCAAAGTGGCCCCCAAGGCCAAGACCTCCAAGACTGCTTCGGCATGACTCGCTGAACCCGGGTCCGCATCCGGCTGTAGGCGGTCGTCTCCGCATCTTTCGCCGGACTTGGGAGGAGTCAGTGGCGGACCCATGGGTTCTTCAGGTGGTGTCAGAGAGATACAGGATCCCTTTCTCTTCCCTTCCTCCTTTTCGGTTCCATTTTACTCGTCCTTCTCAGGAACCCACAAAAAGGCGTCTGTTCGACGACGCTATTCAGGATCTCTTGGACAAAGAGGTCCTGGAGGCGGTTCCTCAAGGGGACACAGGTTCAGGATTTTTTTCCAACCTGTTTGTGGTAGCCAAAAAGGACAGAGGAGCTTGTCCCATTTTGGATCTCAAAGATCTCAATGCCTATGTGGTGACTTCCCACTTCCGCCAGGAGTCCCTGCACTCTGTGATTGCAGCAATGTCTCCAGGGGAGTTCCTTGCCTCCCTGGACCTTCAGGATGCTTATCTTCACATCCCTATTCATCCAGAGAGCAGGCGGTATCTCAGGATTGCCTGCCACAGGGGACACTTTCAGTTTTCTGCTCTTCCCTTTGGGCTGACTTCAGCTCCTCAGGTCTTCCAGAGAGTGTTGGGCTCCTTGATAGCGGTGCTTCATCAGGACGGGGTCAGGGTGACCCCCTACATGGACGATCCCCTCCTCAAAGCTTCCTCGGCGGAGCTTCTTCTCCAGCAATTGCAGAAGTGTATCCACACTCTGAACCGCCATGGCTGGATCCTGAATCTGGACAAGTCGTACTTGGTCCCATCTCAGAGGCTTCTGTTCCTGGGTCTCCTGTTCGACACTCGCCAATGCATGATGTTTCTGCCGGAATCATCCAGATCATCAGCATCTGTCAGTCTCTCTACCTCCTCATGTGGAATCGAGTCTGCACTGGTGGTTGGATCTCTCCCATCTCCTGAAAGGGAGATCCTTTCAAGTTCCTTGTTGGACCACGATCACAGCGGATGCCAGCCTTCGGGGCTGGGGTGCTGTGTTGGGTCGCTTCAGTGCTCAGGGGAAATGGGGTCTGGATGAATCTCTTCTCTCCATCAATGTTCTGGAACTACGTGCCATCCGGCTTGCCCTGAGACTCTGGGAATCTCAACTGACCGGTCTTCCGATCAGAGTGGAATCCGACAACGCCACTGCGGTGGCTTACATCAACAGGCAAGGCGGCACAAGAAGCGGCACTGCCTGGTTGGAGGTCAAGGATATTTTGTCTTGGGCAGAAGATCACGTGCCTGTCATCTCTGCAGTTCATGTTCCAGGCGTGGACAATGTCATGGCGGAGTTCCTCAGTCGTCATACCGTCGACAGTGGAGAATGGGCTCTTCATCCAGAGGTGTTTCACCTACTCACCCAGAGGTGGGGGATGCCGGAGGTGGACCTGATGGCCTCCAGACACAACAGGAAGGTTCCGGTGTTTTGCTCCCGGCGGAGGGACTCCCTTGCTCTAGCAGTGGATGCCTTGTCGATCCCTTGGGATTTTTCTCTGCCTTACATCTTTCCTCCTCTTCCTCTATTGATCAGAGTCATCCAGAAACTGAAGCGGGAGCGATGTCCTGTTATCCTGATCGCTCCAAACTGGCCTCGCCAGTCCTGGTATCCGGAGTTGATGGCCATGTCAGTGGCGGATCCGTTCCCACTTCCTGCCCTGATGGCATGGCCCACGTCTGATGGCATGGCGGTTGAATCCTCGATTCTAGCAAAGAGGATTTTCTCCTTCTGTGGTGTCGACTATGCTCAGTGCTCGTAAGCCTGTGTCTTCCAAGATCATCGCATATGGTCAACTTTTGTGGCATGGTGCTCTGATAAGAAATTATCCCTTGATTTTCATCTTCCCACTGTCCTGGCCTTCTTGCAGGACGGTGTTGATAAGGGGCTCAGTCTGAGTTCCCTCAAAGTTCAGACTTCTGCCTTGTCTGTGTTTTTCCAGGAAAGGATTGCTATCCTTCCTGATGTGAAAGTTTTCTTCCAGGGTGTGACTCATGTTCGACCTGCCTTCAAGAGTCCTGCTCCCCAGTGGGACCTCAATTTGGTGCTGGGAGTTCTCCAGCGGCCACCGTTTGAATCCTTGGCTTCCATTCCATTACGTCTCTTGACTTGGAAGATGGCCTTCCTTTTGGCTGTTGTTTCAGTGCGCCGGGTAGCAGAGTTACAGGCTTTGTCTTGTAAACCTCCTTACCTGGTGTTCCACAAGGATAAGGCTGTGCTTCGCACTACCAAGGAATTCTTACCCAAGGTTGTGTCAGAGTTTCACATCAATCAGGAGATTGTGGTTCCTTCTTTCTGCCCTAATCCTTCATCTGACAAGGAAAGAGATCTCCATCTGTTGGATGTGGTGCGTTGCCTCAAGTTTTATGTTCATCGCACCGAGTCTATCAGGAAGTCTGACGCTCTATTCATCATTCCTGAGGGGCCTAGGGCAGGGAGACCGGCTTCCAAAGTTACCATTGCCTCTTGGATTAAGGCTACTATCCGTGAAGCCTACAAGTTGCGGAATAGGCATGTTCCCTTCCGGGTGACTGCCCATTCCACCAGATCTATTGGGGCCTCTTGGGCCTACAAGAATCAGGCTTCCGCTGATCAACTGTGCAGAGCGGCTACTTGGTCCTCTGTGCACACTTTTTCAAAGCACTACCGTGTTGATGTAGTGGCTTCGGCTGATGCCAGTTTTGGAAGGAAGGTCCTGGAGGCAGTTTTGCCTGTGTAGGTCTTCCGCTCTGTGATCCTTAGTGCTTCCTTACTGTTGAGCCCAGTTGGCTCTAGTTCCGTGTGCTGTTAGTTCAGGGATTGTTCCCTTGATTGGTGTCCGTTGACACTTACAGTTTGGGCTATGTAATTAACTGGTTCATCGTAGTTTTAATGACTTGGGCCTTGTTCTGGTCCTTGCCTTATTCCCACCTCTGGATCAGCTCAATGTTTGTACATCCCAGAAGTACCAGTGACCTGTATTGGACGACAGTGAAAATAGGATTTTAGTCTTACCTGTTAAATCCTTTTCACTTAGTCCATACAGGTCACTGGTCTCCCACCCTGTCAAGGGACCAGACCTGGCTCTCCTGTGGCATTCAGTGGGAGACCTTTGGGGCATGCTCACAGGAGTCTTTCTTCTTGATTACCTGGGGTCAGTTTTAGGGTCTCAAATCAATCTAGTGGCTCTGGCCTGAAGGTGGCTTATGTAGGAGGGGAGGCTCCGCCCCCTGCAATCATTTGCATAATTGTTCCTGCCTATTAAAGGGGCGAATCGCCTCCCAGAAGTACCAGTGACCTGTATGGACTAAGTGAAAAGGATTTAACAGGTAAGACTAAAATCCTATTATTGTTACTATTATCATCCCAAATATAATTATAATTTCATCACATCTCTCCATTTATCTTCAGATAATTAAACACAAAAAAATAAAAAATATTAACAATTTATAAGCGTTCCAAACTACTTATCTACATCCTTAACCCCCCGAGCGCCAGACGGGATCGCCATCCACTATCCTGCAGTATATAGGCGTTTCCCTCCTGTGCCGGGCAAGTCAAAGATATAAATCATAATATTACACCATATCTTAAAATGTTTCAAATAATCTCAACATATAAAATTATAAATATTATATGCATTAAACATAATTAATATCGCTTAAAAACTTCATTCTCTTAAGAAACAATTCAAATCAATGCAAATATTTAAACCCAACAGAGTGAGCGTTTTTAATTTAAAAATCCATTCTGTTTCTTTCTTATATGTTGAGATTATTTGAAACATTGTAAGATATGGTGTAATATTATGATTTATATCTTTGACTTGCCTGGCACAGGAGGGAAACGCCTATATACTGCAGGATAGTGGATGGCGATCCCGTAAGGCGCTCGGGGGGTTAAGGATGTAGATAAGTAGTTTGGAACGCTTATAAATTGTTAATATTTTTTATTTTTTTGTGTTTAATTATCTGAAGATAAATGGAGAGATGTGATGAAATTATAATTATATTTGGGATGATAATAGTAACAATATAAAATTAGCCATCCCTTTGTATGTAGATGATGGATAAAGTTGGATGGGCTGAAATTGAAACTGCGTCAGAGGAGTCTGACGTAGTTCCGAGTTTGATATAAAAACAATAGTTTTCTTAACAAATGTTTGATTGCCCCTGAGGAAGTGTAGAAGCACGAAACGCGTTGGGCCCTGAGTATTTGATCATTTGAATGAGCATATGCAATTTGGAGGGTGCCTTTGTCTTATAGTCTAATGCGGATCAATTGGCCTAAAGTCCGCTAATAGACTTGGTAAATACGCGGGCTTTCTATCCATGTATATGCTGTGTACCAAATGACATTAAGTTATAATTATATTTATTTGTTTTTTTAGTTAATCATTTATATATTGTATATGTTTTTAAATATTTTTGTGCTTAAACTCCACTTACGTTTTAAAACACATTGTTTGACCCCTTCGTTGCTTATTTCAAACGGCAACAATATCGTTATAAGGGTGAGGACCGGTGAGGAAGATGTACGTTTAAAGTCTTAAACGTAAGTGTGGATGTGGGTAAGGGATTTTTTATGCATTGCGGTCACTGATACGAATGCCCCTTTACTCGAGGATTTCACACGGATACCCTTACCATATGAGTGGGAAAAGATTACGATAAGAGCTGATGCTTGAAGAAAACGGCATTGAAGGAACAGACAGAAATCGGCAACTCTGAGGGTCCATTACGGATTCGGAATAGAGTGGATTATTGGAGCTTTAAATGTGAGTGGATATTATACATTCTGCTTGGAAGTTAATGAGATAACTGATGGATGCTTTCTCTTTTCTTCTTTTTTATTCTCTGTGATTGTTTGGGATTGAGACATTTGCGTGCAGAATTATTATACAGAGACATTATTTCTTAAAAGAAGTCGGAGAGACACTACTAACTTGGAGAAGTTATTACTTCAAAAAGAAGATAAGTTTTAGAGTTTTTACTTTATGTGTTGGTAATTTTATTGAGATTATGGTACATATATGTAAACAGGATATTGTATGATACTATAGAGCAATCTGGATTCGCCTGGAGTTTGAGATTAGATATTTTGGAATCTTTTATAGTTGGATTTTATCCGGGCAGAATCTGTATGCTATATAGTTTTAGTGTTTAAACAATTGGAGATAGATAGACAAATACATTGTATCTTTCTGTACAGCTACTATATCCAATTCTGATACAAAACTCTGGCGCTTATATACACAATGTATCAATAGTTTTTTTGCGTCTGTTGCATGGCTGAAAGTTTCCTGCATGGAATACTTCATCCATGACAGGAAGCTCTGGAACTGATCTGGAATAGCCTGATTAGCCGCTTTTCTCAGACACTCTGCACAAATTTTAGAGGATTCAATACTGGATAATTTTGCATCACAGTTTAAGCAGGTTTTTTGCTTATTCACTTTTTTTCTTTATCCACCGATTTTTGAAACAGGTGTAGTAGGCTTAGGGGTAGCCATGACCATAACGTAGTGGGCAATAACACTACTAAAATGTAACTTCTAATAAATATACTTAAAATATGGAGACCTGTAGGAGAGGATCTTAATGGCGCTTAAATAGATACTGGCTTGCGTTCCACCTTGGAATGCAGAGGCCTCCCCAATAATAGATCTGTTATAAAAGAGTAGTCTTGCCTTGGCCTCTGTTTGATTCTCCCGCCAAGATTTGCAGGGTTTCCCGCACCCAGCGCTTCAGCCGCACTGCTCCTTATGACCTGAGGCTGCCCGGAGGAATCCTCACTCATCACTTCCTATTGCAATACGCTGCTCCTGCTCCAGCTGGTGCAAAAAAGGACTGACAATCCAAGCGGGGAGACCCGTTTTAAACTAATTTTCATTTCTCCTCCCTCCAGCTGGGGCAGGAACCAATCTCATTGTCTTATCGCCGTGTTGGGGACACAGAAGAAAAGAAATTTGCCTCTGGTTGACAATGGGGACAATTAAATTCTTTTTAACATGGCTACAATATGGGGATTAGTAATATTTAAGTATTACTGTCCCTTTAATGATTACTTAACAATTGGCTACTTTTGAGAGGTAATATAACTATTAAGCTAGTCGTCACCATCCAAATTATTGCAGGTGACTTTACCTAGCATGGTAGTTCCGTTTTAAATTATCAGCCTAACGCATTTTGTGAATATCAAAGACTTAGTCATAGGCTCAATATCTGTATCGTGACAATCATTTTTAAATGAGTAAGGGATTCAAACCAGCCAATATAACTGATTTTCTGATTGACTGCAAGTCTCAGTCCAAACAAATCCCTCCCATGCAAAGAAGTCTTGAGAAAGTTTAACCTTTTAAGGTATTCTTAATTCGAGTCTCTCAATCCGTGTCTACAATAGTAGAAAGAAGGTCTATGTGTTGCATGGTGCCTCCCACGAGTTCAGGCTATACTGGTTTCAATCTGGGTTGCAAGCTTAAATGCCAACCTTGATAAATGCACTAGAGCTTTAGAAAAGGGTAATTACCTTGGTTATACAATTGACATCTTCTCTGTAAACACCAGAAAAGTAATGTAGAGGCCATCTAGCATTGGCCACCTGTAACAAAAAAACAAGGGTATTTTTAGACTTGACAGGCTACTATTGTAGGTTTATCCCCAACTTTGCTACTATTGCAAACCCTTTGACCTAACAAATGGGAAACGTCCAATAATTATAAAATGGACTTCCGAAACGGAAAAGGCTTTTTAAAGACCTAAAGGAGGTGTTGCGTACTGACCCAATTCTGGTCACCCCAGACTTCTCAGGGAATTTGTGGTACAGACCGATGTGTCTGATGTAGTAGTCCTGGGGGTGGTCCTTTCTCAAGTACACAGGGGAGAAGAAAATCATATTATGTACTTGAGCAAAATGCTGACTTTCCATGAACAACAATACTCAGTGGTTAAAGAGGAATGCCTAGCCTATAAATGGGCACTACATACCCTGAATTATCTGTTGGGGAGAAGGTTGAAATTCGTTACGGACCATGCACGCTTAACATGGATGAGGCAAAACAAGTGTGAGTAGCCTTCAGCCCTTCAACTTTTTCATAGAGCTGGTAAGGATCAGGGAAATGCAGACTGTCTCTCCAGAGTTCATTGCTTGTCGTCAAAGTTAGCTAAAACTGATGGGTCTAAGCAGTGAGGAGGATGTGTGTCAGTGTATGGGAGGATTCTGGAGGTAAGGTATTTATGACCCAGAATTCTGCATAGCCTCTACTCCTCCACTTGTTCCCAATTAGCAGGTTCCGCAGCCTGTAAATCCCAGGCTGCAGAGATTGTAGGCAGAATGGAGTTTGACTTGCCCTGCTTTTGTTTTTCTCTCAGCAACTAAATAGTGTTTGGGAAAGGTTGGTTAAACCTGTGCTATTTTTGCTAGCTTAGTTCCATGTTGTAGAAAGAGAATCTGATGCAAGTAAAGTATTTCTCGGATTGAGCTGTCTTTTGTTTGTAGTTCTTTTTTTTTTTTTTTTTTTTTTTTAATATAGTGTCTTCTTATTGTGGCTGATGCAATGCCAAAATAAACCTGAACAATTTTTAAAGGGTTAACATGAAAATAAACAGAGAACAGATTCCTCTTCATTGTTTTTAAGCGTGTAGAGCGGTATTTCAATCCTAATATGACTTGTAGTTCAAGATAAATTTAATCATACATGATCCCCCTCCATCCCCTCCTTCCCCTTTACTTATGTAACACTGCCTTTCCAAACCTGTTTGGATGGTGTGCAGTGAGGGATAATCTTCAATGAGCATAAGGAAAATCCTGCCCTTCAAGGGGGGTGGGGGGCAGGGTTTCAATTATGCTCAATGCATAAGCAGAAAAAGGATTACTGTGGCAAATAGAACTATTAACCCCTTAATGACCCATGATGTGCCAGGACTGTCATTGGTAAACTTCCTTTAAGGACCCATGATGGTCCTGGCAAGTCATGGATTAAGTGATAGCAGCGCACCTCTGTGCACGCTGCTATCATTCTTTTCTGGGACCGGAGCTCTCTGCTTCAGTCCTTGTTTAGTCTGCCGGTTCCCATGATTGCTCCTGGAGCAATTGCATGTACCAGCATTTAGATTGAAAAAGGCAGTGTGCTTTACACACTGCCTTTGTGTCTGCTCTGTGCCTCTCTCTTACTTGCGATCAAAGTAAGAGGGAGAGAAGCAGAGAGCAGACACCTAGTGGACAAATAAATGCAGTAGCTGGGGGTATTAACCCCTTCAATGCTGGTGCTGGGGGCTGGCTGGCTGCAGGTCAATTTCTGACCTGCTAAGAGACACTTCGGTGTGTGTGTTTTTTGTTAAATAAGTTTCAACAAGCAATCTTGGGAGTCTGATTGTTGTGGAGTCATGTAATACACTTATACACACCGCCAATTTTCATCAATAAAAGTGGCAAAATACGGAGGTAAAGAGGGACATGGATATTTACACCTGGGGGGGACAGTGCCCACTTAAAACTGCCCATTTTGTAGGTATGACTGACCGGTCATACCTTTCATGTAGTCTCCATAAGAATTTAACCCACTGTGCCAAAATAATGCCAAGAGAAAAAATAAAAATGGTGTGGTTTTTTTTTTTTTTGTTTTTTTTGTTTTAACCGTTTTTATTTAATTTTAATAAAGTAAATGGCGGGTTATCCATGTAAATGTGGTATCAAAAGAGCCCTATTTGTGAGTTAAAAAAAACCCCAAAAACCCAAAAAACCCCAAAACAGGATATAATTTTATGTGGATGGAATAAAAGCATTGGAGGGAAAACACTGTTGACCAAAAAGACACATTCAAAAAGGTCAGAATTGCTCCTGTCCTTAAGTGAAATCCACCTCAGTTTTTCACAGTACTTAGAGGGTTAAGAAGCCAGTCGCCATATGTATAATTAGTGTGTGTGGGGGGCAATTTATATATAATATGGGCAAATGCACCCTAAATCTTTATTTCACTCACCTCACATGAAGCAAACTACAATACATACAGTACATTCAGTACTATTCAAAAGTTATAACAAGTCAAATGCCTTTCAAACGGCCTTAATAACAGTGTTTAAAAAAACAATTCATTACGTCAGTGATGGACACACTGGGAATTTTTTTACAACATGATGTTCTTACATCACCTTTGACACAGGTGCTTAACATTGTCACAAGCATGGTAATGTACAACAAATATAAAAGTGGGAAGTGTGTGACGACCTGTTCTTAAATCTGTATTAACACTGGTGCATAACATCACAAGCATGCTAATCTACAAACTAGATTGGTTCCTACAACTTTCATAAAGAATTAATTGAGATATACACACTAAAATTTATTATATATATATGGATGAAAAAATAGGTATTGTATAAATATAAATGTTATATATTTTATAAATATATATATATATATATTATATATCTTTAAGGCCAATACCAACCAGGATTGTACTGCACCCAGCTGCCAGTGAGTCTGCAAATTATAGTGTTCAAGTGTTTGGTTCTGCGCTCCCTGTTAAAGTCATGGAGGTCTTGACAAATTCTGATGGTAAGTTATATTTTTATGAATTTATTTTAAAACATTATTAATAAAAGTAAACCTTTCAAGAAGCGTGGTCTGGTTTTGAGATGACTGTTCTTAAAAAGTGTGTGTGTAATTTAGTGTTTACTTGTATTTTAAAGTGCTGAAGTTTTCTTCACCTCTGTGATAAAGTGGAGCTATGACCATGACCCAGTTCCAGAAAGGTCCCTATCAGCATTTTGAGGGGTCATAAAACTGACCCGTAGGCTGGAAACAGACTAAGAGTCTGTGGCCACTGGTGATGGTCTCTAGGTATGTGTGTGTGTGCGCATCTTGTATAGACTGGTTGTGTCATGGTATGAAGTCCAATACAGCATGTGCATGAGGAATTGTATAGAAATCGGCTCTGCACTATGCAACACCAGTGAAGAGTGGGAGCATCAGGGTTTTCTTTCAGTTGCCTGTTCTGCTCCCTTGTTGCCATTCATGTACATGGGGGTATACGCACACACACGCTTAAGTGTATTAATGCCATTATTCACAAAACATTCTGAACCATTCTGAAGCAAACCAGCTGCATCCTTTGATTGAAATAGAGCTTTGAATCCTTCGATTGCAAATCATTTGTGACCTGACTAGCAAAGCCATGCAGAAGAGAAATCTGGCACTCAAGGGGTTAAAATCACTACTTAAAAGGCTGATTTACTGGTTACTCAATTCTCCTCTACGGTGCAGTTAGTTTGCACTACAATTGCTCCTTACTTGTTTCATGAATAATGTGTGTGTGTATCCATGTATTGCTTGACAAAGGTTCCAAGTGAGGACTGAAACGTTGCACTTATTCTTGTACTAGTAAAGTACTTTTATTTTTGTGAGTGCTCAGATTATATATAATATACTCTAAAATATATATATATATATATATATATATATATATATATATATATATATATTATAATATAATTTTTTTTATATAAATATAGAAAAGGGCAGCACTCTCGATACACATATAAATGCCTGGGTGTCCGGCTGAATGGAATAGTATCCTCCTGTTCTCCACATCTGATTGTACTATTTAATACCTCTGTATGTCTATTCCCAATTGTACAGCGCTGCGGAATTAGTTGGCGCTATATAAATAAAGAATAATAATAATAGTATATATTCAATAAATCGGCACTCACAGGACTTGAATCAGTGAAAAAATAACAAATATTTATTTGATTGACGTTTTGATCCCTGCTGGGATCTTTCTCAAGACAACCACCACGTGCAAACATCCTCCATTTTATCCTACTTCTAGTGATGACCGCTACCCCTAGAGGTCATAGGTGAATCACCAACATTAAATTATCGTAAATGAAAAATTAAAAACAAAAATAGGAAGAACCAAAGAAGTACAGTCCCACAGTATATAATGAAAAAATAATGGTTAAAAATGTTGAAAACAATGTAGAGAACCAAAAATACAGGGAAATAATACTGCAAACAATACACCTCATATAATAGTGTTATAATCCGCACAAGCAAATCATGCATATGTTCTTAAAAAAGATATTTGCTATTCATATCAAATTCGAAAGGAAAGGTTACAGAAACTAACTTCGATTGAATATCAAAAGATTACTTTTAGCCGATGTGGACTATGCACCGGCGCATCGCACCGTTATCGCTCATGCAATGTATACCAATATAAGGTACTTAATCCTAACAATGAAATTCTAAACATTATAGAGTCTTATGTCTGTGAAATATGAAATATACAGGTATCATAAAATATAGTGCGACTTCTAAATATTATGATGCACACAGATTAACTATGCGCACAATATTCATAATGATAATGCTTCCCACTTGCATCGATCATGGATGAGAACAAATAGTAATCCAGAATGAATATTTGAAATTTGACTTCGCTCGGTGTGGACTAAACACGAGCACATCGCAACATATTAACATACTGCAGGCTTATATCAGTGTGATATCCTTGATCTTTATAAAACCATTATGTGTTCAAAATACAAAGAGTTATCCCGTCATTGATATTGTTACTCCTATACATTGTGGCCATATATATATATGAAAAACATTTCTTATCATATGCCGTCTGAATCCATCGATTAGCCCAGACAGCATCCTATATAATAATTCGCTAAGTTGTGTGTAATGCCCGTCATGCGCAGTAGACACTGCTGCGCGTGTGGCAGTCATGCGCAGTACAGACTGCCTGCGCTGAGGCTGATACAGAGCTGGGCGATCCGAAGGAGCGTCCAGCTCTGTATCAGCAGTGGCGCAGGCAGTCTCTAATGCGCGACTGCCCCGCGACCAGCTGCCAGAGGCACTGTGGCCCGTGTAACGGGCTCTTCAACTAGTAGTAAGATAAACAACACATATGACACATCTGTACGAATACAGTGTATCCCTAATCTTTAATCAGTTGAGGTTTTTACTTTGTAACTTAATACTAAACAAGGTGGAAGTCAAGCACAATCATAGTTATATGTATTCAGGTACTTACTATATCCCCAACATTAATTAAACATGGAAGAATTCGGCTAGTAACTTCACACAAAGCAATAAGGAAGGTAACTGTAGGATAATTGGAGTCATAATCATATTAGTTCGAGTACTCACTGTTCACTGAGTTCTTACTGGCAAATGATAGGTGTTCAATAAAGGACTATTAGATCGCGTGCTGAAAATAGGTCCTTTTGGGAGTCAAGGGTCCCAGACTGTGCACCCGTCAGAGACGGGCACACCCCTCTGGACTCTACTACAACCGTATAGGTCCTTGTCCCAGCGCCTCCTGGTACGGGCTATAGAATGAGGGCATCCATCCTCGGAGAATGTCCTATCACCCGTCCGCCCATCCGATGACAGAGGCACACTAGCTGGGCAGTGTGTTGATAGCTGAGCACCAATCCCATGGCCTCCCCTATACAGGTGGATTAGAGCCATGTCGAGACGTCCTGAACCATATCATTACATATAGTAAGCATCATGCCATGTTCATATAGTGAACACAGACCTGTCATGTATGTTCTCCTTCCAAACACATCCTCTACGTATAAACATTGCTCCCATAGCCTCCATTATGGATTAGAGCTATGTCCAAAACGAAAAGTCTATCATACCTTCCTCCTCTTTTGTGTTCCTATTATATCCATAAGTGTCATAATTGTTTCATCCCTTTAAACCCTATAGCCAAACGCTTATCCAAATAGGGAATATATAAATTCACTTGGACGTCCTGGACTCTTCAAATGAAAATCAATATTCTAGCTTGTCAATCCGATGGATTATAGTTCTGTCCACTCCAATGGATTAAAGTTCTGTCCAGAATAATTGAAGATACCAGCTTAATGAGCATTAGCATCCTAATGTTTTGCTAGTTCCATGCTAATTTTGTAGCCACTGTATCCCCTTGGATCAGAGATTCTTTGAACATATATTGATATTTATGCCTCACAATATGAGGTCTATATTAATATGAGACAAGTTCTAGTTGATAACCAACCTCAATATATGAAACCTGTACGTCTTTATACACTTGACTAACTAATTTTATTTATATAATTATAAGTCAATAGTATCCTACTAGATAGATCATGTAGATTTATGCTACAGAAACGTTGGATAATCCCCCCTCTCCTTCTGTGGGGCCTGTTCTGTGTTTTAATTGGTTTCTTGTGGTTACTCCTAAAAAAGAAGCTGAAGTTGTGGCTATGGGTTCTTGTTCTGATAAATTAGGTTGTTAAATGGTATCTATATCAGGTCCTGATGAATTACCTGAAGAATTATCTGGACACACTGGACAGATTAGGGCGTTGTATTCTATTTCGTAGGGGTCTACGGCGGGGGACTTTTCTATAATCATTACCACCTGTGAGCCATCTATATACTCTTTTCTCTTTGTAGTCCAATTTCACCTTTTCCACCTTACTCTTCTTAAATCTATGCAGTTCTGATTTAAAGGTACACAGTTGTTTATTAAGTTTTTCTAACCAATTGGTTTTCTTATCCGTTTCCAACACTGATAAATTTGATAATTCAAAATCTTCAATTTCAGTCCTTACTAGATTTAATTCCTTAGTCACCTCCTCAATGACTAATAGAATAAGATCAAAGGAACATTTGTTAAGAATAGCACACCATTTTCTGCAAAAATCACCATTATTTCTTGCTATAGTAGGTATATTAGATATTCTAAATCCTCTAGGAATCTGCTTCTGTCTATAATAATCCGAGAGAGACACTCCGTGCAAATGCAAATCAAATATATATATATAAATATATATATATATAATTTTTTTTAATATAATATATAAATAGTGTATATATTTCACTGTCGTCCAATACAGGTTACTGGTTAATACGGGAGGCGATCCGCCCCTTTAAGTAGGCAGGAACATTTCTCCAAATGTATGCAGGTGGTGGAGCCTCCCCTCTCTCCTTAGCTGCTCCCAGTCAGCTTGATGCCAGAATGATTTGTTCCTGGGTGTGTTCACACCAGGTGGAGAACATCTCTCTTCAGTTTTAGTATTTTGTTATTTTCTGTCAAATATGGAATACCACCATTAGGCGGGTTACCATGGCTGACAAATGCCCTCTCCAAAGTGGCTAGCTCAGCGTCCAGGGATTTTCTAGTGGACCTTATGCCCTGATGGGGGAACAACTTGATTTCAAGTACTTCCCTGGGGGATTATCCTTTGTGGTAATCCTTTCTTTGCATGGTGACCTGAAGACAGAAGACATGCAGAAAGGTGAGCCACCCTTTGAGTGCTGAAGGTCCACTTGTCCCACAGTGTCCCTCTTTGGGCTTGTATTTGGGAGTTCTCATTGCGCACTCGGCACTCATTGGGTGTTATATATATATATATATATATATATTTATTGTATATGAGTGTTTGTGAGTTTTGGAGCAGTCTATGTGGCATTTTAACCCTTTGTCTGCTGGTTTGACACATTTATCAGGGGTTCTGTTACACTTTCTTTATGGGATAGTGTTTTCTCCTTATTTACATGTGTTCTATATGTGTTTTTAACCTTTTTTATAATTAGGGTTAATTTTCTTAAATTTTTACCACATATCCGCCATTGCTCTTTTACTCTTTATGGGCTTACACTGTGTGGGACGTATCTCTGGAACCGCTCCACCTAGCGATCTCAGAGTGGGCTCATTTTGTTTGTCTTCCCTTGCTCTTTCATTCGGTTCACTTGTCAAGTGTGTTGGGGGACTTGGGGGGCTTCGGGCACTGTTTTGGGGTACTTTGTGAGGAAAAATTACGATTCCCATGAGCGCTTGCTTCGCCCCTTTTTTCTGATTGGCTCCCGTCGCGGCAGCCATTTTGTGAGTTCTTCTCATTGAGTATACTACGCAGGGACCGGACCTTCTCCTCTCCTTCGCTTGCCAGATAAGTTTAGTTTTTAAACGTTCTGGGGTGAATCTTTAATCTTCACACTTTAATTGGGCGATTTCTGTCAGTGGGGTATATCTGACACTGTGAGTATGTCTACTCCGCTGGAGTTTGGGACTAGACCTAAGACTAAGGAGGCTGGGGCTTCAGTTTCCCCCATTGCGCATTGCTCCTCCTGTCATTCAGGGCTGCTTAGGGAATTCTCTGGTCATTTATGCCCAGCATGCTCAGAAGGTCCTGACAGCAACCCAGGGCCTTCCAGCCATGCCATAGAGACAGCTTGGGTGAAAGAGTTCAAGGCTGGAACTAGGGACCTCAGGTCCACTCCAACTCTTTCCCTCTCAGGTACAGGGAGCACTGCAAGTATGGCAGGCTCCCTCTACCATCAGGACCTCCCTGCCTAAACCACAGGGGGCCCCTGACGTGTCTGATTCTTCTGAGGAAGAATTGTTGCTAGATTCTGATGATGAGGATGGTACTGTTACTGAGTCTACCAGGTCTGTTGGTGACCCCTTTGAATGTGACCCTGAATTTTCTGCAGAGGGCCTAATTCGGGCTGTTCTGTCCACCCTCAACCTTCCCTTGAGTCAAGAGGTTCCCTCTGACCCAACTGATGTCTTTCAGAAACCGACTAAAGCTGTTACTTGTTTTCCCTCCTAACCCTACACTGGAACGTTTGGTTTCCGATGCTTGGAAAAATCCTGATAAGTCCTCTTCAGTCTCAAAAAAGTTTGCTAAACTTTATACCTTTTCTGAGGCTGAACTGGCTAAATGGGTTCATCCTCCTAAGGTGGATGCTCCTGTGTCTAGACTGTCTAAATCCACTGCTTTGCCTGTTTCTGATGCTTCTGCTTTGCAGGACTGGATGGATAAAAAGTTGGAGGTTTGCCTCAAGCCTATTTTTGCATCTATTGGCACTGCTATGCGACCGGCTTTTGCTGTGGCGTGGGTTAACCGGGCCATTGCGGTCTGGACTGAGCAACTCACCAAGGCGGTCCGTCAGGACGCGCCGGTTTCAGAGCAGCTGCGCTTGCTTGCCAATATTTCTGAAGAGCAGAACTGTTTCTGATGCTGCCTTTGATGCTGTCCGCATGATGGCTAGGGCCTCCACTTCTTCTGTGGTGGCCAGGCGTGCGCTTTGGCTTAAGATTTGGTCCGCTGACACTGCATCTAAAAAGGTTTTGCTTTCCTTGCCTTTCCAGGGAACTTCCCTGTTTGGTTCTGAGCTTAAGGAGCTGATCAGTGAGGCTACTGGAGGTAAGAGTACCCATTTGCCCTTGGTCTTCAAGAAAAAGTTGCCGGTTAAGCTTTACTGGTCCTTTTCGTTCCTTTCAGGCGAATCGTGTTCTTCCTCCAAGACAGTTCCGTCCGATCCTCATCCCTCCTCCAAGCCCAAGCAGTCCTGGAAGCCCAAGGTTGCCTCCAAGTCCAAGTCTTACAAGCCTGCTTCGGCATGACTTGCTGAACCTGGGTCCGCACCCTGCCGTGGGTGGACGTCTCCACCTCTTTCGCAGGGTTTGGGAAGCATCCGTGTCGGACCCATGGGTATTACAGGTGTTCTCAGAGCGTTACAGGATCCCTTTCTTTTCTCTCCCCCCCCCCCCCCCCTTCGTTTTCATCTCACTCGTTCTCCGCAGGATGCAGAGAAACTGAGGTTGTTCGAAGGCGCTATTCAGGATCTTTTGAACAAAGAGGTCCTGGATCCAGTGCTTCCTGTGGACATGGGTTCGGGGTTTTACTCCAACCTTTTTGTGGTATCCAAGAAGGATGGCGGGGGCCGTCCTATTTTGGATCTCAAAGATCTCAATTCCTTTGTGGTGAAGTCTCACTATCGTCAGGAATCTCTGCGCACTGTGATCGCCGCCATGTCCACAGGGGAGTTTCTAGCTTCTCTGGACTTAGAGGATGCGTATCTACATATCCCCATTCATCCAGCGAGCAGGCAGTATCTGAGGTTCGCCTGCGCCAGAGGTCACTTTCAGTTCTCAGCTCTTCCTTTTGGGCTGACAACTGCTCCCCAGGTTTTCCAAAGAGATCTGGGGGCATTGATCTCCGTCCTTCATCGGGATGGAGTGAGAG